>OZ007561.1:102317034-103567034 GCA_963931875.1 Pollenia griseotomentosa
ATGAAAGAAATTTAGTTTCCCGCATTTCCCCTTTTTTCTCCTTATTGATGTTCGGTTGACAAACAAAGGAAGGAAGCGTTCTTAGCTGCTTTGCTTGTGCCGATTTATATAGTCCAAATATTCGAAAACCGGTTTTTGGAAAATGTCGAAAAATCGATCACCCTATTTTTTTATTATTTGATAGAAAAAATTTTGTGTAATTAGAAAAAAACTTATTTTTAATTTATGTATGTATGTGTTCTGCATATGTGTTAGAAGCAAATTTGAACGATTATACCCAGCGGTAAGTATTGAATGGACAGCAAGTGGCGGGCCTTTTTGAAGCCCCCTATACTCCTTTCTTAACCCTTTCAGCCCCGTTGTTGCCTATAGGCAACATTGCAATCAAACGCTTATAACTCCCGAAAATTTCATTTTTTCTTATAACGGTTTTCTGTTCTTAGTAAATATGCATCTTAGCAATGTGTGTGCAGAATTTAATACAATAAACTTTGATGGTGTTCATTTGCGAACTGTTTGTTTAAGCGACTATACGTATTACAAATTATTTGGAAAAAGTGTGTTTTTTAAAAAAACTTAAGAAATTGATATTAAAAAAAATATTTGTGTAAAAAGTGCAATTCACTATTTAAAACAGGTTAGTTAATGATATTAAACAACAAACACAAGAAAAAAGTTGTAGCTTTGTCCTCAGTATTTTTTTTAAAACAATGTTGCTTATAGGCAACATTGGTCCATTATGTTCATAATTTACATAAGAATATCTTGTTCACTAGAAATGAGTGCAAGGGGTTTGACAAAGTTAAAAATTGAAAAACATTATAAATTTTGATTAGGATGATTCTGCTGAAGAACGTGAAGATGAATCCGTCGAAAATTATGCATTTTTGGCAATTTAGGTTAGGTTAGTAAGGTTTGAAAGTAAACTTCACACCCTCACCCACAGACCAATATGGTCCATTGTGACACCTTAGTAAGTGAAAGAATTCTAGTATGAAAGAATAGGAGAAGTAAAGAGTGAAAGCACAGGAAAAGAGGAAGTAGTGGAAGATAAGAAATTTGACTGCACAATCCAACTACAACCCTACTAAACAGAAAACTGCCTTACATGTGTCCAGTCCTCAGTCTTCTGCCGCGCAGCCAGGTCATTCCCATTACAAATCCGATTCTCGAGCCCGCTCCTTGAGACATCTCCTAATTCGCGTAGGAATCTGCTACCCAGTCACCTCAGCCTGCTGATCTGTAGCCTAAGACAGTGGCACAGCAAGTGCTCAACTGTCTTCAACTCCTCACACAAACTACATGTATCCGACATGTCAGTTCTCATTCCTACCGCCATCCTGCCTATCATACAGTGGCTTGTGATAATACCAGGCCCTACTCTTGCCCAGCAGCGCATCTGAATTTAACCTACTAAGCACCGGTCACAGCGTGGTCGATACCCGGCAGTATGTTCGGCTACGCCACACACGATAAGTCCCGCTCAGAGCCCATTCCCTAATTCTTCCAAAGTAGAACCGCATTGGAGGACTGACCGCCTGCAAACTGTCAGGATCCTCGATTTCAGAGCCCAGTCTCGCCAACTCATCAGCTATCTCGTTGCCGGTGATGTTGCAGTAACCCGGTACCCAGCACAGTCTCTCCACATAATTCCCTAAGATTTCACCTAAAGCCCTCCTGCAATCATCCACTAGCATGGAGTTCACATATTTGGGAATTTAATAGAAGAAACAAAACAAAGCATGAACGAAAACGAATTGGTGCCTGATTTGATTGAAGGGATTGTTGACGATGAACATGAAAATAATAGTAGAATGAAAATATGGTCGGAGTTGATTTTGCTTCTATGTTGATTGAGCTATATAAAATTAACCACCGTTCCATATTCACCAGCTCTATCATCACTAGATTCTCCATCATCACCAATTTCATCACCACCCGAATATAAACTAGCAACTGGGTTGAATAGGGATCGAAAGGACGATGCAAGATATGTCACATAGGCTTTCCACGTTCGAAGTGCAGCAAATGCAGAGTATATTTATGCTGTTATCCACAAAAAAATAGTTTTGTATTATATCATACATAAAATATAAAAAAATTGCAATAAATAAACTATCAAATATCTTAAACATGTGTTTAAAGTTTACCCACAACTGCCCAATGTTGCCTATAGGCAACATCTTATATATCCTTAACCAGGATAGTAAGAACATTAAATTTTTTATTATTTCATATCTAGGCATATACGAACTTAAATATCTTCAAAAAATTTGTTTGAACTGCTCAAAAAAATTCGGGGATGAAAGGGTTAAAGATTCGCTTCGCAAGATATCCTGCCTTCAGAAGTTTGCCTTATAGAGGGCATACATTTTTTTTGAAAGACCTATAATATTCAGTACACATTTGCTACTCCCTTCTTTAAAAAGGGAGAAAGGAAGTTGTTCAGTTTTATTTACTTTTTATTTTTAGTGACCTTCCCCAGCAAAAAATTTTTTGCTGGGGAATATTTGCTGTTTTGGGAAGGGATCGAAGTTGATATTAAAGGCAGTTTTGAAGGGCTTGCTCACAATAACAATCTGAGTAGTCCACTTGCAAACACCGCTAAGTCAAACAAAAATAAAAATTCTGTAAAAGCCCCCATTTTATTTGTTTTTTTTTCCTACCTAAGCCCTTATCAATCTCGTTCAAAACACTGTAAGTTACGCCCAAAATCTGGTTAAATATTCAATACTCCTGCAAAACTCTCTATATTGTTTAGCAGTTCACTTTCAAATAACTCTAAGTTACATACTATAAACTTTCAAAAGTCGCTATGTTACGTAGCTACGTAGTAACTTCTGCTACGTAGTAACTTCTGCTCCAAATAATATAAAAAATATTACAATCATATATCCCATCGTAGGACGTTCATTTTTGCCTCCCGACCGTATTTTTTGGAAATATCGATGTGATTGTAGAACCAGAAACCTATTTTGATATTTTTCAAAAATTTGGCACGGTACTGAGACTTGGCAGAGAGTAAAAGAGGCAAATCATATCAACACATTGAACCCGATTTGATAAATATAGTCGTTCCCGTAGATAAAATCGGCCAAATTATGTGGTGAGGAAACTACTCATGAAACATTTTGGAGTGGATTGGTCTACCCTTGACAGTCTAAAATATAATAGATTTCTTCAGGAAGACCAAGATGAGGCTGCACTAGAAGAAGCAACCGATAGCGCAGAAACTTTAATGGATGATAAAGAAGATACAAGAGTATATATAATATTTGTCTAAAGTGCGTTATTTAGATTTAACATTTATGTGTAGAATCGATTTAAAACTCGTGATGTTAATTTTATACAACTGCTTAAGTATCTATGTATGTTAGAAATAAATTTGCAAAACTGGCTATGTTTAAATTAAAAATACAAATTTAAAGCGTGAATTTATTTCCTTTAGGAAAATGACTCCCTGTGACAATAATTCTCAATTATATGCAGTAATATAAATTGTCATAGCTCCATTTCAGGACTAGAAGTTTAATCGATTTTCTTAAAATTCCTTTCTGTTAACATAGCGGTGTTTGCAAGTCGACTACTAATCTGTGCTAAAAATAAATAAGTATGGAATGCGGCGAGAATCGCTTGTGACTGCTTAACAAGGCCTTCTATTAGGCCTCTTTACTCATTCTTGTTACCGCTGGGTAACTCTGAAAATATTGGACAGGGCAGATTGTAATAAAATATATATTGTGCACTTCTGTAAGTTAATACCTTCGAAATGGTGTATTTCTTGTTCTAGTCGTTTGGCAAACACGAGGAGAAAAGTGTCCCTTAGTTTTAAATTTGTATTTTCTTTCGTGTACATTGAAAGTTCTTTTTTTCTTTTTTTTTCACTTTCAGGCACAATTTAGCGAATGGCTTAGTGTATGAAGTAAAATGAATATGCGCAGACCTTTTCTATATATTAAACAGACATCAGTAAATACAGAATCAAAATCTTCTCCCGATTATATATAGGTCATACAATAACCACACACCCTCCAAGCAATTGGTAGAGTGTTAATCGATTGTCTATGAAATTTGAACAGATTCGTCACGTTTGGTAGTTAAACAGTAGATTTTGCGGAATTTAACAACAACAAAATATGTTAGACTCGAATTATGAGTGCTTAAAATTATACTTTTTCGTCACTTTAAAGAGTTGTTCAAATAGTTGTAACAGTTATACAATTACAACAATAGCACAAATAAACATTGCCCATATAATATTAACTTCTTTGCAACAAAAGCAATTTGCCTAAATTATGACAGTTTTTATTTAAATTGCAATGCGTGCGTGTGATATAATATAAATCTATAAAATTATCACAAAATGCTAAAAATAAAGTAAAACTTTATATATTTAATAATTTAATAATTTAATAATTAAATAGTTATAATTTGTAATCCAAATGTTACCGAAAAGCGTTCTAGTACACGGAAGTTTTATAAATTAGTGCACAAAACAGCGCAAACTTATTCTTCGCGTAGATTGGGTAAATTTTTAAACATTTCTCATACATTAATTTTTTTAGAGCCAACAAAAGTGAACCTAAACAAATTAATTGATAATTGCCTTTTTTTTAAAGGATATTGGTGATTTTTTGAACTGTTTGTTTATTCAATGACTTTAAAAGTTTTTGATGAAAATTAGTGTTTTTATTTATTTTTTCTATTGAAAAATTACGTTATCAGTGAAAAAAAATTTATAATTTAAGAATGAATCTAATATAAATCTTTTTAGAAAAAAAAACTGTGGATTTTATATAAAACTTGTAATTGTTAATCAGATACGTAAAATTTTTTCTTATAATATAATTAAAATGTCATTAAAAAGTATTATAAATACTTTTAATAAATAAATAAATAATAATAAAAAATTTTGAAAGCATTAAAAAATATGCTAGCTAAATATGATGAAACTTTGTAAAGCTAGTGTTTGAACAAATTTGTGACTTTCTGTAAATTCCTTTAAAAAATTTGTCCACATTAGGTTTTTAACTTTAAAACATTAACAATTATTTTGATTAAATGTACTTACTGTAGGTTTTTTTAAAATTTGTAAATCTTTCAGCTTAGATTTTTTTTATTTTACTCAAACATTGCAAACAAAAACAAACAAAGATAAAAAGTAAAATAGCCCACTTTTTATTATAAAGAACTATAAAAACTAGCTCACTACCGGAAGATAGCTGGTAGTGGGGTAGGATAGATGGTAGTGGGGTAGGATAGCTGGTAGTGGGGTAATCTATCAGCGTTCGATTCCAGCCAGATACTCTGGTTTCATTTCTGCATACAGGCGTAGAGCTTCGCGGGGTTAGCTTAGGGAATTAAAAAAAGTACTTTTTAGAGCCAAAAGCCATGCTACTAAATTCAATTCATATTCAACTCCAAAAGCGGTCTAATTCGTCATAAAATATAGACACTAAGCAGATTTTTAATGTAAATATTACCATAGTGAGACACTTCTTCCCGAACGTTGTTACTACTTAAATAAAAATTGAATAGCAAAAGCGATAGATTTTTGCTTAATGGGGAAACCATTTAGATTATTTTTCGTTCGAAATTGTTTGCAGGGCATATTCACCTCATTAACAACAACTATACAAATACAGTTGTTTTCGGTTAATTGAGCCCCGCTTAATTGAGTTTCTCGTTTTATTGAACTAAAAAACATGGAACGAAATCATTCAGTATAACAGTCTACGTAAAAATACCCGTTTAGTTGAGTTCCGTTTAATTGCGTCACCCGCTTAATTATTTCGCAAAATAAGACCACATTGCGAAAAACAAGAGCAAATGTTTCGGTTAATTGTTTCCCTCTATTTAATGTGTTTTTGCTCCACAAAAATCAAGAAAGTCTTGTTTCATGTTTCAGTTTTATAAATAAATGTTATATAAAATAAATAAAGAAATGAGTTACATTTTCTATCTACACATGGGTGTTTCGCTTTATTGCACATCTTGCTCAATTAAGCGATTTTCGTTTTAATTGCGTCGGCGACTCAACTAACCGAGTACTGCTTAATTGAGTTCCCGTTTAATTGCGTCAAAAGTCGTGCATTTTTAGAAACTCAATTAAGCGGAAACAACTGTATATGTTACTTCTGTGGATTTGTCAGTACAGTTAACCGTCTTTTAAACAGCAACTTGTTATAATTTAAGAAGCCTTCAACCAAAACATTTTTTAAATAATGGTCTCGATGTCATTAAAGTATACTGAAAGGATAATATTATCTTTATATATAACTTTAAATCTAGCATAAATACTTAAATCTTAAATCTGTAAATATTATCAATTAATAATAGCTGAAGGCCCCGGCATCCAGTACTAACCCCAATATTGTTCTTATATTTCACTATGTTTTATATCATAAATAAATAAATGGCGTAACTCTATTTTTTGTTTTTTTTACAGGGGAAGAAAAAAACATATGGGCATTTCCAGTTTGACGTGTCGTGATATTTGTACCACAAAATGTAAAAAATAAATGAAGAAGTGAAATTTGTAAAAAGGGTTTTTATATATGCAAAGTAATAAAGTAGGACTATATTCATAAAAAAATACTACAATCGACGCTAAGGATTTGAAGATATAAGCAAAAATATGCGCTGGCGTGACGTTAATAAAACGGAAGTGGTTTTTGACTTGCATTACAAAACTGAATAAGACTGCGATTTGAGCAAGGCGTTTTGTATAAAACCTTTTTTAGGTTTTATACAAAAGCTAGTTGCGCTTTACACCAAAATATAAAAAAGTAAACTAGCTATACATATAAAATTGTTTGAGAAACAGTTTAAAGTAATTCTGGCGTTACGTGACAAAAAGTAGACTTTTCGCTGGAACTGCCCATATTTAATCCCTAAAATTTTGGATTAAAAAAAATGTTAATGCAATTTTCAATACAAAAATGCAATAAATTTATGTTAAAGCCCCTTAAAATTAATAACAAAATACATTTGTCAATTATCTACCAGAGTAAACAAAAGCAGCTATTAAAAGAAATTGAGTTACGTCTTTTTTATATTAAGCCATCGATATATACAATAAGTAGAGTACAGTGCAATCTCCCTTAACGGACACTTCCCATAAGCGGACACCCCTATTAAACGGACATTGTTGCTAGGTCCCGGCAGCGCTCCATAAGAAAAGCATTGCAGTCGCTTTCCCTTGAACGGACGCTTCTCATGAGCGGACGCGGACATCCGCTAGATAAAAAAAATTCTCTTGGACGGACACTTGCTTATTTTTTCCCCGAATTTTTCATGTCATAATTTACAAATAAGCCTGCCAAGACTCTTTTAATTTGTTCGCTTTAACAACAGGGCACGGTTTATCATATTTACTACATCACATAACATAGTTAAATGTGGGAATGTTAAATACATATTTTCTCTCTTACATAATGTTTTCAATTTAACGTTTTTTCTACGATTTACGCTTCTGCTTCGGAGAGTTGACAATACTAATTCTTGCAATGTTTGTCGTGCATACGCATGGTGTACAAACCTATTTGACCAACAGCTTGTAATCTATGCAATTAGTTATGCGATTTAGGGGATTCCCCAAATAATAATCGATGTGCGTTTGCTTATTGTACTTTGGAATGCATTGTTCATTCGTTTGTATACATTAGTGCGGTAAGACTTTTTAAAATGGATAAAAAGAGGCCTGTATTAACTATTAAGCAAAAAATAGAAGTGATTGAAGTGTACAACAAAGGAAAATTAAGCGTGAGAAATAAAAGTATGTATCTTTAAATAAAAACAAACAATATAAGGCAAAGTTTTGTTGATTTAAATTTGTAGTTTTCTCTTGGCCGGACAGCCCCCTTGTGCGGACACATTTCAACGGTCCATTCGGTGTCCGCTCATGGGAGATTCCACTGTATATACATACTTATATTAATTTATCTATCTTTATTTTATAATTTATAAGTCTTATTGCATTCATAAACTTTATATGCTGATTTAAATATATGGATTAAAACAATGCGCCCATGTTCTGAAATGCGCAAAACGCTTAAAATTTGCGTTTTCAATTTGAAAACGCCAAACAGGTGTTCTGAAAAACGAAAACGCTAAAAATTTGGCGTTTTCAAACCGCTAGTGAATACTTAAGCGATCTGGTCTATTTTAAAACTGCAATTTAAAGAGAAAAGGAAATGGCCCACAATTTCAAATTAATATGTTTTCTTTTTATTTAAGGAAAAACTTGTAACATTTTTTCACGATTTTAATTAAAAAAATGCAATTTAAAAATTTGCTTTGAGTTTGTCAATTGTTTGTCGCAGTAGTTTACTTATGAACATGTAAGAACGCTGTAGGCATTTTAATTTTAAATTTATTAATTTTAAATTTGTAAATTATTTGTTTGTTTATGTTTTTTTATGATAAAACATATGTTTTCTTTGCTCAAACACAACTTCGAAAAAAAAGCAAAAAGCTAGCAAATCGCCTGGTTTTCAGAACATGCTGAAATGCGTTTTTCAGAACATGGACGATAATAACCAAATGTTATAGTCTTTTCAGAGGTGGGTATAAAGTGTCAATTCATGTATAATCTTTAAAACATGGAATTACCCAAAGTATATTTATAATATACTTTATAATATACTTTGGAATTACCGAAATAAAATTTACGAATAGATAGCATGGAAATTCCCTTCAACTACATTATAGAACTAAGCCTTACCTTTTCACAATGACAAACTCCTTTAATACATTTTCCTCTACCTTGAGATTCCCCGCATTTATTTGGACAGGCTTCGTCCTCACAGTCAGGACCAATCCATTCACCATGACACACACACTGATGACCAACACATTTTCCATGATTATGGCAATTGTTTAAACAATTCGATATGTAATAAGATGCACGAAATCCATCTAAAACATAATTTGTATCGCTGTACATGAGTATCAGCATCTAGAAAGTTGCAAATACAAAATTAAGCAAAAGTCAAACAAAGCATAAAACTTCTAAACTAAAGTTAATACTTACACTGCCACTGTGTGCTACCAATCTTTGGGGTTGTGTACGTCCACTAAAACTGCCCATTAGTGTAGAATTAAAGGAATCACCATCGTAGACGTATATATAATCATAGGAACACTCAGTACCCATACTATGAAATGTAAGGGTAATAAACTGACTGTCATTCCGCGCTTTTATTAACCATTCGCAGTGCGAATCTTGAGTGTAGTTGAAGCCAGCTGGGCCATCGCTTATTTCTCCGAATTCGCCGGTGAAAACTTTTCGACTACGATCACAAGGAGCATGATAATGCATTTGTTGTTGGCTGGGTACTAAGGAAATACGTTCTGCTAGCACTGTTTGTTGTTGATGTTGAATTTGTAACAGTGCTAGCAAGCATAATAAAATTAAGAGTTTTATTGAACGCATTTAAAGCGATTGTATATTTGTGGAAAATTCTGTTTCAATATATTTATACAATTTTGTGTTAAACAAGTCTTGTTAATTCAAAAAAAAAGTTATTTAAACACATTTTTTTGGCTGTGTTTTCGAATAATTTCACTAGCGGAGCACCCCTAGGGGCGATTTTTTATGTATAAAATTTTTCGTACAAGTTTTAGCACTTTTAATTCACTCGATTCTGTAAGTTATCGCTAAAAACTTCATGTTTTACAAAAACGTTGATATGTTTATAACATTTTACCACAAGTTGTTTTAATTTTCAATAAAAATAAAGTTTAAAAAATTGTTAAATTTTCTTGTTTACTGGAGAAATGGAAAAATTTCGTGTTTGCTAAAAAAAATCTCCCTCATCTGTCAACATTTTTTTTTATTGAAATTATTGTGATTGAACTCGTACAATGTTGTATTTTACTGCACTTATTTAAACAAAAGCTGAATGTTGTGAAAACCAATGAATATCATACTTTTTTTCGTCAATCATACTAATTTTTGTCTTTTTTTGTACCAGCATTTTTTGTTGATTTACACCCAATTCACCAAGTTCAGTTTTAACTAACTATTACTTTAAGTTCCAGTTAACAATATGTTTTGACAGCTATAACTGAAACATAATTATAACTGAACTTGGTGTTAGTTGTAACATTTTCGATTTAGCAATTAGCAGTTTTCAAATATTTACTTATTATTTTCTTGCATTTTTTAACAATTGAATTTACATAATTCTTAAAAATATTTATGTATATTATGGCGATTTGTTTTCTGAGAAAAATATGTTAAAGTAACACCCCTTCACACTCGACAAGTTACTTGCGCAACTCTTGGTTTGTAGACGTTAGCGGTAAGGTCGGGGTAAAGAAAAAAAAATTTTGTACAGATTTTGTTGTTGTCGGCAAGTTACTTGCGCAACTAACTTGCCGAGTCTGAAAGGGGTCTAAATACATGTTACACTTTTTAATGTTATATATAATCACTCGAAGTGTTACATGTTGTGCAACTTCAATAGAACAAAATTCGCTGCTTTGTTCTACAACTATTACACTTTTACCATTAACGTGCTTTATGAGCGATTTTTAAAGCTATTTGAGCGTTTTCTGCACAAATATCACTAATGGCTTGGAAAAATTAACACGATAATAATAAAGGTACATATCGTCGCAAGAATTAAAGAACGCTGTAACTGACATAAATTCTAAAATACTGCGTCGATTGGTGCCGGTCCCATATTTATATGATGAAAAAAATTCACTTTGGCAAAAAAAAAAATCGTTTGCTGTAAGCCGCAGAATCACCGGGAATAATAGACTTGAGAGGAAATGCTTACAGCCAATATATAAAGCGAGAAAAAATAAAAATACGTTTTTAAAATCATGTTCATAAGTTGTATAGTTTTTGTGATATGAATTTTTTTCTTCTTTCTTTCATAGAGGTGTTTTGGCTCTGGTGAACATTTTATGTTTTGTCAGTTACAGCGTTCTTTAATTCCTGCAACGATATGTACATGGTAGAATAAGTACAAGGTATTGGTTTGTTGGTTAACGTGGTAGCACGCCCACAACTAGGCGTGCTGCAAGTAGAGTCGACAATGACTCCGTGTTGACACTACACAGCTCGTCAAGAATAGCAACCCTCGATCAAGCTTAACCCAGAGGCAATACTGAGGTGGCTAGAGCCAGCCCGTTGCGTTGAGATATTTCAGCAAGTTGCTGAATTTCACCCGTTATATCTCAGAGAGTCCTTGTAGAAGGTAATTCCCAAATAATCCATGTCGTGTTGAATTAAACGCTGGGCAATCACATAGGAGATGAAATACCGTCTCCTCAGTTTCAGGTTCCCTGCAGCTGCGGCAGCATTCATTAAAAGGGAGACCGATTGTCCAGTGACTAGTAAGTACGTATATCAATCTCGACATGTCTCTCCGACTGAAACTGAGAAGTCGCTCAGAGCGACCTATGTCGTATTTGGGCCACGTTACTTTTTTAGCCCTGCAGCCATCCAGTTTCTTCCATTTTTCGTCAGCCATATGCAGAAAGTGTCTAAAGATTTCGCTTCTGATAGTTCCCAGGGGTGTTGCGATTGGCACACTCTGTGAAATATCAAGAGCGGCTCCAGTCTTGGCCAGCCCATCCGCCTGTTTATTACTGTAATGGTCGCTAAGCGCAGGGATCCAAATTAAGGCAATGTCAAATAGGCTGCCCAATCTGGATAGTTCTTTCTTACACGGGTTGACAAATTGCCCGTTGTTTTATGTGACTTCAGTGACATCAGAGCCACCTGGCTATCGACGAAAATGCCAATTTTGCCGCTGATTTGATTCCTACTGTAAAGTGTTCTAAAGGGCTTCTTATCGCCAGTATTTCAGCCTGAAATACGCTGGCGCCATCTGGTAGACGGAAAGAGAGATTAACGTTCAAGTCCTCCGAGAAAATCCCAGAGCCAACACCACAGGTCATATTTGACCCATCAGTGTAAATCCTTGTGCAGTATTCATCAGCTAGGATTCCCCCACTCCATTCCCGCCTTGACGGAAATATGACATTGAATTTCTTATCAAAGTTTGTACAGAGTATCATATAGTCCGTTGGTCGTTTCAGAGATGTGGGTTGCTTCTGTAAGATCCCTGCATGACCGTACGTTCTCGCCTTCAAACATCCCGATGCAGAGAGCATGACCGCGCTGTTGATAATAAATAGATATCATATGGGTAATTCCATGTCAAATCGACCAAGAGTGGGTCCCGTGACAGGGTTGTATTTTTTTTACAAATAAGACTTGTGAGATAGTGTAAAGCACCTATAAGAGGTAATCTCCAGAACTGTCGGTCCAATTTTAAAAATTTCTTCTACAAAATGAATAATGGAACCTCGTAACGGGCATAGGCTATATAAGGTTCCACCAAAGTGTTTAGGATAGGGTCCAGAGGCGCTAAGCCTTCTATTTCAATCTCAATCATATCTCCAAAACTAAAAGAGACAGAAAAAAATTCAACACTAATCGTTGTTCTTTAGAAAAATAAGCGGACAGGTGTCTGGTACTTTTTTGAAACTCGGCCCTTTGGGGATTAAACGTCTGTTCCCGAAATGGTCAGTAAAAAGCGTTGCTGATTTATCCCATGGAACACAGGCTTTTGCACGGTTAAAATTGTATTTATTCTGAAATTAAATCGTTTTCTGCACAAAATGAGCGATGCGTGCAAAAAATCGTTCGGTTAGTTCCCGAGATATTTGGGTGCATCCAAAATGGTCAGTAAAAAGCGTTGCTGATTTATCCCATGGAACACAGGCTTTTGCACGGTATAAACTGTATATATTCTGAAAGTAAATCGTTTTCTGCACAAAATGAGCGATGCGTGCAAAAAATCGTTCGGTTAGTTCCCGAGATATATGGGTTCATCCAAAATGGTCAGTAAAAAGCGTTGCTGATTTATCCCATTGGAACACAGGCTTTTGTACGGTATAAACTGTATATATTCTGAAAGTAAATCGTTTTCTGCACAAAATGAGCGATGCATGCAAAAAATCGTTCGGTTAGTTCCTGAGATATTTGGGTGCATCCAAAATGGTCAGTAAAAAGCGTTGCTGATTTATCCCATGGAACACAGGCTTTTGCACGATATAAACTATATATATTCTGAAAGTAAATCGTTTTCCGCACAAAATGAGCGATGCGTGCAAAAAATCGTTCGGTTAGTTCCCGAGATATTTGGGTGCATCCAAAATGGTCAGTAAAAAGCGTTGCTTATTTATCCCATGGAACACAGGCTTTTGCACGGTATAAACTGTATATATTCTGAAAGTAAATCCTTTTCCGCACAAAATGAGCGATGCGTGCAAAAAATCGTTCGGTTAGTTCCCGATATATTTGGGTGCATCCAAAATGGTCAGTAAAAAGAGTTGCTGATTTATCCCATGGAACACAGGCTTTTGCACGGTATAAACTGTATATATTCTGAAAGTAAATCGTTTTCCGCACAAAATGAGCGATGCATGCAAAAAATCGTTCGGTTAGTTCCCGAGATACGCTTTTTACTGAAGATTTTGGACGTAGTCCAATATTATCTGTAGGGTCGCAACAAAACTCATTAGATTTCTATCTCACAATTATTAACTTGTTTTCGTTTTTTATGTCATTTAATGATCTCTATCAACCCAATTATAAATAAAACTTTTTTCCCTTCTCTCATTTTTCCAATGTAAGTTCAATTGTAAAAATGGGAAAAGGAAAAAAACTACCGGGGAACTTGTATTCATTTTTTTTAGATCAAATCATGATTATATACCGTTATAAAAGTTTCTACACCGGCAAACCCATATAATATAATTAAATTACCGATACCCAAAAAAAGAATTTGTAAATACCGATACCGAAATTCGTTTGGGTATCCAACCTTGTTATAAATTAATCTTTATGAAAACAAACCTCAGTATTAAAATTGGTTGCGGTTTAAATTTACATATCGTCAGCTCAGAATTGGCTTGGCGCATATCATGGTTAAATTACCATGCTATTCTAATTTTGCGAATTTTAGCCATGTTTCTTTACAGCTTTAACAATTTTTGATAAATAGTAGAATTTTCTATTTCGAATTTTTGCCATTCCTTATAGTTTTAGGGAATTTATTGATATTTATTATTAATATTAAAAATTCGCGAATTTTAGCTATTTTTGCAAAAATTTTTTAACCCATTTAGCGATTTCAAATTAATTATAGGGTTTGTTGACATATTGTTGACAAGTTTGCCATAATTTTTAATGATTCATTGTAAATAAAACAGCTTATTGCATAAAAAATTAATAAAAAACACATTGAATATTTAATTAAAGTAATTTATTACGCCGGTCATCATACAATAGTCGCAAAAATAACAAAGTGATTTCAAAAAGTTGTTTTCGTAGCTGAACGTTTAAAATCACAAAATAATATGCCCAGAACACCTTTCTGGTCACTGAAGTTTCGAAAACAGGAAAACTTTTTGCCACGCCCCCAAATACAGCGCTTTTTGTTTTTTATATATAGCGCTACAATTTAAAGTCTGATCTCATCATATCGCGTATCGGAGTTCATGGCTTAACAATAGCTTCATTTTTGCCTTTGGTGAATTTTAAATCTGACATCAAATTCAAATTCATTCATATGCCATCTCGGATTCATCCCCCAAATGTCCAATTTTTTTCACGTGCCAAGAAGTCCTACTAAAACTAAGTATGTTCTGCTTTTAATATACATACTCACTTTTATGACCCGCCTCAAATTTAAGCCCCTTTTTTCTTCTTCACATACATATTACATTACAAAACAACAAAAAAATTCCATCAATTACGCCATCATAGGTATATTTATTAAGTTTGAAGAACTTTTAAAATTTTTCTACCACGCGCTAAAATACAGCGCTTTTTGTTTTATACATATGTATAAAATTAAAAGTCCAATCACTTCGTATCGTTTATCATTTTAAAATTTAAATGCCTCGTATATGGATTAATTTTTGTAGTTAATGCTTTTTGTAATTAACGTCAAATTCTAGATGGCATTTATATCATCTCGGGTCCTTCCCCTCATATGCAGTGTTGCCAAAAGTAGGGAAAAATCCCTACATGTAACGTTTTCTGATACTAAAATAGGAGCGTAGGGAAAATCGGACTGATTTTTTATATTCGCCAAAATGTAGGTATTTTTTCTCATATTGCATTATATACAAAATAAAAAATGTATATTATATAACAAATTAATATTTTAAGAAGTGGAATTCTTTAGTCCAGAAAATGTTTTTGGACAAAAATTAATATTAAATTAATAGATTAATATTTAAAATTGTGAAATAAATATAAATATATTGAAATATGGACTAAGAACATTTTTAGAAAAAAATAGTAAAAATGAAAAACTATAATGGCGAGGCTGTATTTCCAAATTTATCGAAACTGGTACGGATTTTGTTTGCTCTACCCAATGCAAATGCTGAGTCAGAGAGACCACTAAAAAGTGAAACAAATTGAGCCACACAACTTAAAGTTTAATTTGTATTATAAGATCAATTGCAAACAATTTTTTTTAGTTTTGTTACTTATTTTAATTATTAAAGAATTTTTATACACATTAGAATCAAATAAGTTTTTGTAACTAACGTTTTTCTTAGATACTAATCACTAAAACGCGTAGGGATTTTTGTAGGGAAAATTTTTCCAATGTGTAGGTATTTTTCAAAAATTCTTCTGGCAACACTGCTCATATGTCTAATTTTTGCACGTGCCAAAAAAGTCCTTCTAAAACTTAATCAGTCCAATTATAAATACAAATTCCCCGGGATTATTTTCCCTTTTTCCATTTTTAATATTGAATTTACATAGAAAAAATGGGAGAAAGGGGAAAACTTCCGGGAAGTTTTTATTCATAATTGGGCTGAATATATCAACTATACTATACTTGTCGCGCCCCAAATTAATTCATAAAATTTCCAAGCCATTCTTAAAAAACGGAACGTTTTGTGTGGGTAGTAACAAAATCCACAAGTAAAGTAAATCCTAGAGTACATGGAATGTAAAAATCTAGATGCGCATGTGGCTCTGACGTAATTTTGACGTCACCGCACAACACACAACGTCCATTGTAGCCTTGTAATAATAATAACATGCTCATGAGGACTTAACCCCCCTCCTAGTTTTAACATCTAGTTTAATTATATTAGCAGCTAACTTATTATCCGCGCTATCTTTAGGATTTAGATAATTCAGTTCTAGAAAGGCCAGTTTCAAACGATCAATTAACACAGTATCTGTCCTGTTTCCAATTTGTAGAGTAAAGTATTTTTCAAATTAGTCTATGACGTTATAAGGACCATAAAATTTTTGTGGAATTGTTTAAAAATTGCCCAGGAAGATGAAGAATTTCACCATATACCATTTCAGCTCGGAAAAGATTAATTAAATCTAAGTCGATGATCGTAATTCCAACAAAACTATCGGCAATATTCATTGCTATTCCTCATTGCTATTCCTCATGACTATAGATTTTTTCCCCGCACTTTTATAAATAAAAAATTTTTTATTTATTTATTTTTTTACTTATTTCTCAAATGAAACTTATATTTCTTACTAGCTAGTATGCTTAAAATAACTAAATCTAGTATCTTTTACATAACAAAACATAATTATTTGGTGTATTTTATAGACTTTTTTTCTAAAGAGCAGAAGCAGTTGTGCTATGCTTAAGTTATTGATACAAAACGACAGAAAACAAATTGCATTAAAGACAATTAAAAACTCAAACTGTTTTTTTTACTTAAGACTTTTGTGCCTATCTGCAAGGATATATTCTGGGTCCTTTAATAATGCTAATTAGATTTAGCCATTTGGGTGTCAAATAGTTTCTAATTCGTACTCCTAGGCAGTTTGGGATTGAATTCGAGCATAAACGGTTCAGTAGGAAAATAATTATGAACGCGAAATAAGTTATCAGATTTTTTAAACAGGCAAATTTACAGATTTTATTCATATAGCAACTTTTTGCAAAATGTTTAAAATATTATATGTATATATGGACTAACTCTCTTAATAATAAAAAATATTTCGAATCTTGCAAAATAACCCTTTTTCACTTTAAAATCGGTATAATATCTCAAAAGCGACATTATCATAATATTAATAATTATTCTAAATTGTTTAAGCTTGAGGTCTTTTTATTTATAAAATATTATATTTATTTATTTCAATATTTCGCTAACCTTTTATCAAGGTATATTTACACAAGGTAGACTCACTTGGGAGTGTAGACATGCTGCTCTATAACAGGAACCGAGTTGTCAAAATTGTCTTCATATAAAACAAAAACAATTTAACGCACACATGTACAAATTTTGGCTCATATACACGAAATTTGACGTTTGGGTTCCAACTTGGGTAAACAGCTGACAAACATATGGGCCAACGAGTTTACCTTGTGTAAATATACCTTGCCTTTTATTAGCATCGTCAGGAAGTTAACAAAATTTTATATAAATAACAAAAAAAAAACAAAATTATGAAAAAAATTTGTGTCATAAATTAAATTCAAAAACATATATGTATGTCATAAAAGTTTTCAAAAACCATAATAACAATATAACTACCCTAGAAGAAGACTACCGGTCATTTTACTAGTTATATGACCGGTAGTGTTGACCAATATATTGGTTAAAGTTTCTATTAGTTTATTAAGAGCAAAATGAAAAAACTAACCGAAACTCTTGTGTACATGTGATTTTGCCTCTCTTTCTAACTAATGAATTCCACTCGACTACGGAACATATATCTGTACTGCTTATACCCTTTGTACACTTGCATACATTTCGGTGGAACGCATGGAAGATGTTGAAAATGTGAAATACGCGTTCACACTTGAAACATCTAACATCTACCATTAATAAAAAATGTCACCATTTCTGAAAAAAAAACTTATTTTTTTAAATACTTTTTTCTACAAAAGTGGCAACATTCTAAAAGATAACACCAAAATGTATTTCTCAATCATTTTGTTTAATAATTTAAGCAAAATTAAGCAAAATAAGGTTTGTAAAAAAAGAAAAACTTGAGAAATGGTAACGCTGCTTTCAAAGCAACTTCCATTTTGTCAGTGATGCCACAATAATAATCAAGGTATATTTACACAAGTTAAACTCGTTGGCCCATATGTTTGTCAGCTGTTTACCCATAGTTGGAACCACAACGTCAAATTGCGTGTATATGAGCCAAAATTTGTACATGTGTGCGTTAAATTGTTTTTGTTTTATATGAAGACAATTTTGACAACATGGTTCCTTTTATAGAGCAAATTGTCTACACTCCAAAATGAGTCTACCTTGTGTAAATATACCTTGATAATAATAGAATTTATTGCCACTTTTCTAGTGATGACACTAAAAGAAAAATGTAAAAGGAAACAAAATGAGATAGTAACATTCTGTAAAGATGTTGAAAAATTTAGATTTTTAGCCCTATGTATTTCTTATGGAAAAATTCCAACAGCTTCGCAAATTGATGTTAAATGTTGACAAGTGTGAAAAGGCCATTACTCTGCTGCTTCTTATTAGTCAATGATAACCAAAATAGTGGTTAATGCTAACTAGTTAGTCATACCGTAAATATTGGTTAGCACTAACTAGTTATTCATAACGTAAAAATTGGTTAGTACTAACCTTTATAAAAAATATATTATTTTAATTTTAAACAAAAATTTTTTTATTGAAAAAATTATAATCCAATTAATAGTCAGGAAATTAGGCTTCAGAAAAGTAAGTACCTCGTATCGCTATTTCTGTCGCTGCTTGGTAACGTTTCACTTCTTGCGTGTGTCTGGAAATGGAGGTAAACGTACGTGTGACCATTTAATTTATTGTAGATTTTGTTAACAGATTGAGACCAAAAAATCAAATACATACTTGAAAAGTCATCAGGACAAATCTTAAGCGATTGTCCTGGCCAAAGTCACCACCTTTCAAAACGACCGCTTCGAACATGACCACTGTTGTTTCCAGAATATCCACCACCGCATCCTCTGAAGCCACCATCAGCACGTCCTCCTTTACCACTAGCATTCTGATTACCGCTGTTTGGCGGAGCTACTTTTTCTTCATAGTTACAATCTAGTTACAAATATAATTTTTTTTTCTTTAACACCAATGGTAAATATTAAATTAAAGCAATTCACAACTTTTATCAAGCGTATGACAAAAATATATTAAAAAATTGGCATTTTTAGAAAGTGTTTTTAGTTGTTCTACTCTAACACACATGTTAGAGTAGAAACACTAATTTAAAATTGTTGCAAGTGTGTTAGTTTTGGTTATGCATTTCTTGTAGGGTAATACCCTTTGTACACTTGCATACATTTTGGAGGAACGCAGATGTTGAAAATGTGAAATACGCGTTCACACTTGAAACATCTACTATCAATAAAAAATGTCACCATTTCTGAAAAAAAACTTTTATTTTTTCAAATACTTTTTTTCTACAAAAGTGCTAATATTTTAAAAGATAACACCAAAATGTATTTCTAATTCATTTTGTTTAATAATTTTAGCAAAATTAAGCAAAATAAGGCTTGCAAACAAGGAAAAACTTGAGAAATGGTAACGCTGCTTTCAAAGCAACTTCCATTTTGTCAGTGATGCCACAATATTAATAGAATTTATTGCCACTTTGAAGATTTCCCGCCAAATCGGACTTCAAAACCGCTAGAAGCCGCTAAATATTCAATTTAGCGGTATTTTTCTTAAAAATACCTCTAAAATCTAAACATTTTTAAAAGTTTATTTATAAGGGGTGATTTTTTAAGAGCTATATTAAAGTTAAAAAAAAAACATAAAATTCAGAAAAATGCATGAAATCTTTATTTGAATCGATAGTACGGTCCATATAATTTAATGTTTGAAGATTATTTAATGCAAATGTTGACCGTGACTGCACCTCAAATGGACCATCCGCTTAGTCCAATTTTGGCATACTCTTTCCAACATTTCGGCCGGTATCTCATGAATAAATGCTTCAATGTTGTCTTCCAATGCGTCAATTGAAGCGGGCAGGTGTGTCGAAATGGTAAAACAAAAGAATTTTAAGAATCGTTTTTCAACAAGATTTCTATAATAAAAAAATTTTATGAAAATTATTATACAAATAATGCTCTATTAAATAGAATTTTTTAACAAAAATTTTAAAAATTAGATTAAAAGTTTAATAAAAAGCACTGCCAAATTCTTTCGTTTTACGCCCCTCATAAGCTGCTTTTTCGGATTCAATATTTTTCCATTAAATGTTTTTGCTATTATTTAATTTTTGCGAACCTAAGTCTGAATTGCAATATTTTCTGTTTTTGCAAAATAAAAAGCGCGCAAAATCATATGCGTCAAACCATATTGAACTTAAGGAAACTTTTTGTTAAGTTTTATGAAACTGTCATTTGCTTAAGCAAAGTGCGAAACTGATCGCTCATTTCGTACGGGTTCAAATGTTTTTTTATTTTGTTTTTGTTTTTTAAATGCATTTAAATTAGATTATTTTTGACAGTAGCTTTAGTTTGTTTATGCACATCCTGGTTGGGCCTTTAATCACATCTTTGTTATTTTAAACAACAAATAAAAAGTTAATTGCTAGACATGTTTTTTAACCTATCAAATGCCTTTTTTAAAATATACAAGAGATCAAATATTGAAACTATTAAAGATATTTATACATAAGTCCATATGAATATAAACGTAGGTACATATGCATATTATTTCGTGTAAAATCAGATGACATAAGTCCGGCATTAATGTGTCGACAATGCGAATTTTTTAGTAATCTTTAGTGAATAATTTGTGAAAATTCCTACTAATGAATCTATTTCTTCCATGAATAATATATTTCATTTATCAATGTATGAATTGAAAATAGTACAAACATAACTGATAATGTAAAGAAGTTTCCAACGAGCTAAAAAATCAGCAATTTTAAACCAAAAATCTTCAATTCTGCATTTTGGAGTATAAAATATGCAAAATGCAGATAAATCTGCACTTCTGGCATCACTGTTCATGATGCCTGAAGTTCTCACTAAACCATGGACAGATATTTCATACAAAAAACATGTTCGTGTTACAATTCGTTTCTATGATGCTGAAACAAAATCATTTGATATATATAATCCTTGCTAAGGTTTTATTTGCAACTTTTCAAAAATATGGTTAAAGTCTACTGATTCATTTAGACATGCTTAACCATCACCATCAAATTTAAACTCATTTAATATAAATTTGGGAGAATATCTCAAGCAATAAATTTATTGAATTCCCATAATTTTTTAAAAACAAAGTCTTAAAGAATTGTTTGCTTCTGCAAAACGTTTGGTTAGACCAAGCATTATTTAACAGTTTCTAAATTACATTATACCATTATCATCTTAAATAAAATTATTTTTAACCGGTTTTTTTAAAATGCTTTATAATTTAATGTTCTATAATGTTTCTTTTTTAGTAGCGACCGCAGCACGAACAGCTTGTGTGTGTATGGTGTTATGTTTTGTTTGTGTAAAATTATTTTGCTGGCTTTTTGTTTTTTTTCGTATGTGTATTTGGTTTTTGTAAAAAATTTTTGGTTTTTTTTACCAGTTAAAAGCGACGAACGTTAATGAGCCGAACCGAACACAATAAAGCTTGTACAGTAGACGCTCACAAATTAGAGCTTTCAGTAATTCGAACGTCCAGAAATTAGAATCAGTGTTTGCAATACATTAAACGCTCTAAAATTCGAATTTATAGTTCTAATTTCAGAGCGTTTTTTTTTTTTTTTGTTATTTGAACACAAGAAATCCGCAATTTATTTTAATTCTATTTGAACATGTAAAACTAAAAAGGGGAATTACCAAATTTTAGATGTGTTTCTTTATTTGTTGTTTTTTTGTCGCATTTATATATATTTGTGGCTAGTTCATTTGTGAAATTCGAAACATGTGTACATATTTTGGAAGTCTCTATTAAAAAGTGAAAGTGTATCATTCGAAATGTCAAATAAACGTAAAAAAAAACACTTTATCATTGGAAACGAATGTCAAAATATTAGAAAAGCTTGACAAAGGGTTTGAAGGGAATATTAATGTTACGACATCTTCAATCAGCTATATCAAATCACATAGAACAGCAATATTAAATGCTGTTTTCAACACATATCAGGAAGCAAGCAATAAATCTTTGCACAGCGCTGAATACCCAAATATGGTAAGTCGTCTGTATGAGTGGTTTAAAGAGAAAGCTAAAAAAATATTTAGAGAGGAATATCCCTATAAAGATGAAAATGCATTCCGTGGAAGCAATGGATAGTTTTCCAAATATAAGAAACGACACGGTATTTTTAATTTTAAAAAATACATTTAATGTCAATCAAATAAAATTGAATTAAAAAAAATTTAAGTAATTTTTATTTTTTATTCGAAATAAAAACGTCCAGAAATTAGAATAATTCAGAAATTAGAATTGCCTCAAAAACAAAGCGGTTCTAATTTGCGAGCGTCTACTGTATTTAAAAAAAGGACTGAACGAAATTAAACGTTCTCATCTTTTGTTGAGTTGGATAAAAACAGTATTATTTTTGTGTTCGAAAGATAACAAACAGGGAAACGTTATTTTTTCAATGATTTTCTACACAAACACTATAAGCGTTTGTGTTTTCCACAAATCTACCGAACCGAATACTATGGAGCGATATTTAGTGTTTATTTTCGAACACTGATTCGGAATATTCGAAAACCGGTTTTTGAAAAAAATCGAGTAATCGATCTCCCTATTATGTATGCGCTTTGTATATGTATGTCAAATATACAAACGAAAAGCAATATAAAAATTTTTTTCCAACAAATTTTAATTCAAAAGTTTCCGTGGTTTATAATTTACGAAGTATGAACAAAATTTTTTGGGGATACAATTTGAAAACATCTGGGAGTCCTGGTAACTTTAGTTAGAACATTATTCAATCGCTAGGTCTATGCAAAACGCCTGCTGTTTTTTTGCAGAGTTGTGTCTTTTTTCGTACAATTGTTTTTGTAACAATCGTTTTTAACATCTTTATCATTTTATGTACAAGCAAATGCGGCTGTTTTTGACATCTTTATCATGTGTGTTGTTTTTGCTAGTGGTGCATTGTTGTAGTTCTGCATAGACCTAAAGATTGGCCATGAGTTAGAAATGGATTTAACTGACCTTCAACTGACATTCAAACGTAGATTTGCTCAGAAAGTTTTTTATTCTCCAAACGAACGGAGGATTTTTAATTCGTGTCCATAAACTTGTATGCGGTAATTTTACCAGAATGGCTTTAAACAAATTAAGCATTGAAAAGTTGGATTTAGCTGGTAAACGGGTATTAATGAGGTAATTTAATTAGTCGTCGTTTTTGTTGAATATATAATAGATTTTTATGTACATTCATACATAATGCAATAATTTCTTTTAAACAGAGTTGATTTCAATGTACCAATCAAGGATGGAAAAATTACAAGTAACCAACGTATTGTAGCTGCATTAGACAGTGTTAAATACGCCTTCTCAAAAAATGCCAAAAGCGTTGTATTGATGTCTCACTTGGGCCGCCCCGATGGCAATAAAAATGCCAAGTATACCTTGGCTCCAGTTGCAGAGGAACTAAAAAAACTTTTGGGCAAGGACGTTACATTCCTTAACGATTGTGTAGGCGCTGAAGTAGAAGAAAAATGTAAAAACCCTGCTGATGGTAGTGTTATCTTGTTGGAAAACTTGCGTTTTTATGTAGAAGAAGAAGGCAAAGGAGTAGATGCCAGCGGCGCAAAGGTCAAGGCAGAACCTGCAAAAGTTAAAGCTTTCCGTGAAAGCTTAGCCAAGTTGGGTGATGTATATGTCAATGATGCTTTCGGCACTGCCCATCGTGCCCATAGCTCTATGATGGGGGAAGGTTTTGAAAAGCGAGCTGCCGGTTTGTTGCTTAATAAGGAACTTAAGTATTTCTCACAGGCTTTGGATAACCCACCAAATCCTTTCTTGGCTATTTTGGGTGGTGCTAAAGTAGCTGATAAGATTCAGTTGATTGAAAATCTTTTAGACAAGGTCAACGAAATGATCATTGGTGGTGGTATGGCTTTTACATTCTTAAAGGTTTTGAACAACATGAAGATTGGATCCTCCTTGTTTGATGAAGAAGGATCTAAAATTGTGCAAAACTTGGTTGAAAAAGCCAAAAAGAACAATGTTCAACTTCATTTACCCGTAGACTTTGTGTGTGGTGACAAATTTGCTGAAGACGCCACTGTAAGTGAAGCTACCATTGAAAGTGGTGTTCCTGATGGTCATATGGGTTTGGATGTAGGCCCAAAAACTCGAGAAGCTTTTGCAGTTCCAATTTCTCGCGCTAAACTTATTGTTTGGAATGGTCCTCCTGGTGTCTTTGAATTTGCTAACTTTTCAAATGGCACTAAAGCCATAATGGACGGCGTTGTTGCTGCTACTAAAAATGGTTGTGTATCCATCATTGGAGGTGGTGATACTGCCTCATGCTGCGCAAAATGGAATACTGAGTCATTGGTATCTCATGTTTCTACTGGTGGCGGTGCTTCTTTGGAATTATTAGAAGGCAAAACATTGCCAGGAGTAGCAGCTTTAAGTAACGCTTAGATAAAAATAAACTCTTCATTTAAATTAAAATAAGTAACATTTATAAGCACAAGTATCATTGGCAAATAATATTTCCCTGCCAGTAATAACCACCAGATATAAATAGAGTATCTACAAAAGTTTATGTACGCATGAACCTAATATTAGATGTACAAACGTTATTTAGTTGTTCAATAAATATGTAAAATATTTTAATTTTGTTTTAATCAGGGTTTAAAAAACTGCAGTCGAAACCAAAAACTGTCGAACAAAAAACGAAAATTTGTGTTTTTGAGTTGGTTTGACTTTACATTTAATGAATCAGAAGTAAAAGCAACAGTTTTTTTTTTTTTGGCCAATGCCAAATGAAGAGGTGGAAGAAATGGCAGTTTTTCTACTTTAACTGCAGTTTTTTAAACGCTGGTTTTAATTCAAAATTTGTTTAGGGAATATAAGTTTATTTTCGAGCAAAATTTGTATTCATTGCCGCTGAAGTACGTTGTATGTTATTTAAATTTGAGCGTAGACGTGAACCTACAGAAGTTTGATTAGCCATGGCTTTTTTAACTTCCTTGTTGAGGAAACCTTTATCAAACTCTTGTGTTGTATGACATTTTTCTTCTTTGGCACTGGCTTCACGATGTTTACGTACTACCTCTGACCGCTCTTCTTCACGCCATGCAGCATTTGACATCATTTCTTTAAGTTTAGCTTGTTTTTCCTCATATGTCAGTTTACTGGAACGATTGGTGGTAGAGACACTATGTTCGTCTGGGTTATGTCGTGCTTGTAATGAAGATTCTGAAATGGGTGTGTACGACCTTTTACGATCCCTGGATTTGGAAGGTGATCTGCCTTTAACTTTTCTTGTATTTCTGTAATGTTCTTTTGGTGAATTTGAATCATTTTTATTTCTTATATTTGTATTTCTAGAACGAGATCTTGAACGTTTTTTAGGTTTCTTGTTTGTAGAAACAGATCTTGATCTTCTGCGATTTTTGGAATCTAAAGTTTTTTCTTTTCTATTTCTTGATCGAGATCTTAAACTACGTTCTTGCCTTCCTTCCGGAAGTTTTCTGGATACAAGAGTTCTAGATTGTCTATGTCCGTTTTTGTTAAATCTTATTTCTCTATCATTTGAAATTGACCTGGACCTGCAGTTTAGATCTTTTTGGGAAAATTTTCTATTTTTCGACAAAGAATTTGATGTCTTACATCTATAATTGTGTTCCTCATCAGAACTAGAATTTGTTTCCGTATGATCACTTTTTGATTTATTTTTCTTAAAACTTTTGTTTTTTCCAGCTGCTTTGTCTAGCTCCTGTGAAATCTTTTCAAATTTTGAATCTAGCAACTTAGTCAAATTTAAGCCCATACTTGAAGCTTCATCTTTAATTAAAAGACCGCCTCTTAGTTTCTTTGCCAGTTTACTATCTAAATCTGTGTCAGAATTACTATCAGAACTGCTGCCAGAAGTTTTTCTTTTTTTATGCTTCCTTTTTGACTTTTTACTCTTTTTGGATTTTTTACTCTTTTTTGATACTTTTCGCAGTTTTTCATCCGTTTTTAATATACGGTGTAACTCCTTCAATTTTACTGGATTTTCTAAAATTTTTCTTCTAGATTCCATTTCTCGCTGTTTAATGAGCATTAAAGGATCTTCCATTACTTTACGTTGTAAATCGACTTGTTCATTATTTTCCAAGTTCTTATATGCACGTATTGAAAATGGCACACACTCGTGCTCTACATGGTTAAGTGGCTGCTTAACGCCCACAAGATTTTGTTGTTCTTTTTGTCTTTCCTCTGCCTGGAGAGTCTCAAAAGACTTGTCAACTTTGCGGCCTAACAAATATTCTTCCCGATTTATCAACTCAGTAGAGCCTGCAAAAAAAATTTGTCCATTATGGAAGCAAACGCCTAGCATTTTTCTTTTTACCTACTTACTTTTGTACATCCAGTCAAGTTTTTTATCGCCTTGATTGCTGCTTCCCAGAACGCCACTCTCTCTGCCGATACGTTTAAGTTCGTCACGATTTTTTTCCTCTTCAATCTCTTTGCGCAAATCTTTAAGCTTCTTTTCTTCTTGTGTTTTGGCTTGCTCAGCTTTCCAAACCTTCTCTTGATTTTTCATAGTGTGTGGATGCCATGATTTTTTTAAATTCTATTTTATTTAGATATAAAAGTGTGTATTTTATATAAGTATATACATAGTTTATAATTGCATTTAAATAAAGTTACCAAATCTCCTCCACCCATTATATTATTTAAAAAATAAAGTCCTGACAAATTATATTAGTATATATTACAACCAAATTAAACTCTGCAGGTTGCAGCTGATCAAGCAAGTATCATTCACGATAGTGTAACCAGTGATGGGATTTTATTAAGCATTAAAAATTAATATATGTCATTGACATATCTTCCCTTTTACAGAAATAAATTCCGATCTAAAGTGGAAGTGATTTCGTATCTTGCAAGGTATATTTACACAAGGTAAACTCGTTGGCTCATATGTTTGTCAGCTGTTTACCCCTAGTTGGAGCCAAAACGTCAAATTGCGTGTATATGAGCCAAAATTTGTACATGTGTGCGTTAAATTGTTTTTGTTTTATATGAAGACAATTTTGACAAATTGGCTCCTTTTATAGAGCAGCATGTCTACACTCCCAAATGAGTCTACCTTGTGTAAATATACCTTGGTATCTTGCTTCACATTAGAAAATTTTCAAAAAACAATAGTGGTATTCACACCGAGCTTGTTAGTTTGTTAGTCGTTAATCGTTACTTTTTTACACGCATTTTGTTTTTGTATATTTAACGCGCTACTGGATTAACATTTAACAAATTAACGACACGGCACCCCTGATAAAATAGTTGCTGGTTGGTAACTCACAATCAACTGTTGCAGTTTCTAAATAAATATAATAAAAAAGTCATTTGTGATACATTTCTAAAAAAATATGTATTTGTGTTTTGGCAATTTTCGTGTACATTGAGAGTAACAGCCTGTTTTTGTAAAATATAAGTCTTCTCACTTGAAGTTTTCGTATTAATACGTTTATGTTTAAAATTTGGTTTTTAAAAAACATTTAAAAGCTTTCGTCTATTCATAGTTGACATAAATAGAGCATTTTTCTTTCGTGAATCAACATTATTGCCAATGCATTAATATTCGCACATTTGTATTATTTTTTCATATAAAGGTTTTGTGTTTGTGGATAACCCTGGCTTTTGTTTACAAAAATTAAAATTAAATTTCAAAAATAAAATATTTTATAAAAAGTGTTACTAAATTAGTAAAAATAAAAGTGTTGAATGAAAATTCTAACAATAATAGCAATAAATAAAAGAAATACATATAGAAGATCTTTTGCTGCTTATCAACATATAGATATGTAGAAGATATTTGCGAAGATGATAATTTTTTGGAACATTCGGAAGAACGGTGGTATTTTACACTACACTGTATGTACAGTCACACAGATAATAGTACGTACGCCTTAACAATTCTTTATCTTTCAAAAAATTAGAGATTTAAAATAAATAAATCAAAAATTTTTAAATGAAAGCAAATATTTATTTCATTATTAAATTTAAGACTATTGATTTGTCCGCATACTTAGGTGCGAAGTCGTTTATATCCCCAATTAATGTTTGTTTTTTCTTAGTACGCGGCTATGTAATGTAATGTAAAAATTTTAAAATTTGAACTCAAGGAA
Source organism: Pollenia griseotomentosa (assembly GCA_963931875.1). Lineage (NCBI taxonomy): Eukaryota > Metazoa > Arthropoda > Insecta > Diptera > Polleniidae > Pollenia > Pollenia griseotomentosa. The sequence continues at coordinate 102,345,345 of OZ007561.1, forward strand.
TTCGCAACGTTCCTTTTGTTAAAAATATATGCACGCATTTCATTACAAATGTCCTTTGTTTTCTTACCTATTTTAACAAAACAATAATATTTTTTCTAAAATTACTGCAGTCTTTAAGAATTTGCTTGCAAGTTTATCTTGTGCCACTTTCCGTACATTAATTTTCCTTTAAATCTTCTTATTTTAAAAAGTACAGTTTGCTATTTGTCATCGTACGTATAATTATCTGTGCTTTCAGATTAACTTAAAAGTGTAAAAGTATAATTAGCGTAAATTGACCCAAACTTTTTGTCGATAGATTTTGACAGTGTGTCGATGCCTTGCAAATTCCAAAAAATATCGATCAGAAATCCAGAGTTATTCTTAAGCTCCAATTTTAGAGGGAGTACGTACTATGCCATGAACAACGGTACGCGACATGATGTGATCGGTAGCAGCGCTATATTTAAAAAACTAAATCGGCTGCATATGGAGGTGTGGCTATAAAAATTTAACCGTTTTAGAAACATCATTGACATATCTTTCATTTAAAGCGGTGACTGGCACAAACTTTTTTTTTAAGGAGGTCGACCCGCTCTTATGTACATAATTATGTTCATATTTTTGAGCGTATGTAGTTCCATTGTTTCTAAAATTTTTTGAACCTGTAAATACATATTTATGTAATTATAAGTGAACCTTCATAGAATATTTTATAATAGTATTAGTTTGTTAGGTTTCCTTTTTTAAAATATCGCAGTTATTTTCCATTTTGTGGTGATTTGTTTTTTAAACCAATGTCTTTTACTTATCGTCTACTTTTCACTTTTGTTTTCATTTATTGCGAAGATGTTCATTTTATATGAACCAAAAATATATAGAAAAAAATTAAAGCTTTTTTTGTCACTCACATGAAATGTTTTTTTAATTTTATGAAAACCTAAATCTGATTTCGTTCGTTTTTTTACGAACGAACAAATATTTTCATTTTCTTAAAACAGGCTGTAAGTATGTTAATTAAATGCGGTTTTACTACGAAAGTTAACAGACTAACAAAGTTTTAAAAAAGGGGTCGTTCACAGTTGGCAACTTTAACAAATTAACAAACTACCGAGTAACAAATTAGCAAGTTCGGTGTGAATACCACTAATGAAGTCGTATGGGATGTCAAATTTTTTTTGTAATACTTGTCAATTTCATAACAAATTGCATTCACACTATCACACTTTTACATAATACTTGGGTTTTTGACATGTATAATATTGTAAACTAGCCTTAAGTAACAAAACAATAACAGCAGATATGGAAAATGGCTTTTAAGATTTTGTAACAACTATTAAAACAAATTGTACTTTTCAGGCCATGACTGTACCATTTTTTAATATGTAGGCTAGACTTGCTTCCTAGCCTCTTAATAATTTTTATAAATTAAAAAAAACACGGTTGGTTTTTTTCCCAAATTAAACTTTACAAATTTATTAGGCTTCTTGCCTTATTAACTGCACAAAAGGAAGTGCCTGCTTTTATGTACAATGTATAATAAAAAAAAAACGAAATAAGTAACGAGTGTTGGAAAATTCCAATGAGTGCTCTACACTCAGAGAAAAAAAATTAAAATTAAAAGTTAAATAAAAATTAGCAAAATAAAAGAAAATTAACAAAATATAAGAAAATCGGAAAAATAAACTAAAACAAGTCTGAAGTCGCTTCGCTAGTTGAGAGATTGTGGCTTGTAGTATTGCCACTGCGTTGTTTGGTGAAATGGCTGCCTGAGCTCTAGCTAACACGGGTCCCTCGCGCTGAGGTTTAGCGAGGACATCTTTTGACTTGCGGGTGTAGCAGAGTGCGGTGAAAGGCATTACAGGCCACTCCGTTGACCAAAACTGCACATCTTCTGGTTGAGGTACACTGGTCTCGAACATGATTGTAGGCCAGGCAATTCAGGCAGTATTGCAGAGGGTGGTTGAGTCGGCAAATATGGCATCGTGATCGCTTCTTCATCTGTATTTTTAGCAAAAGAAAAGAAAGAAGTATACACAGTGTTAAAAAATACCTAGTGCGACTGAGTTTTCTAATTTTCTATTTTTGTTGAGGAATTTGGTAGACTATTTGGTAGGTTGTGGTTGGGGTTTACTCATAGTGGTGTTTGTCGGTAGCAAACATAGTTTTACTACTGGGCGTAAAACTAAACCCTTCTTGGTGATTACTTCAGCAACTCCTACTTTGCTGTCTCGACCATAGATGACGTTATTAACGCGACCAAGGAGCCACTCGGTAGGTGGGAGTAAGTCTTCTTTGACTATAACAATATCATTTGGTTTTAAGTTGTCGCGTTCTTTCTGCCACTTAAAACGGCGCTGAAGCTCGGTTATATATTCAGATTTCCACCGTCGAGCAAAAATATGTTGTAGCGCCTTTAATCTTTCCCAACGTTTTAGGAACGGCACTTCTTCGAGCGGAGGTTCAGCAGGTGCTTCTGGCAGTGCTGTAATTGGAGCCCCTCTAAGTAAGTGTCCTGGGGTCAGTGGCAGTACTTCACCCGGGTTTTCTGTTAGAGCCGATAGAGGGCGCGAATTGAAAATGGCTAAAAAGGCATCGGCTGAGAGGTCTGAACAGACCTCTAAATGGACGGCTCTGGTAGAAAAACATACGAACACAGCAGCGTAACCTTTGAGAATCTTCGCATTTCTCAACGTCGAGGATTTAATATTAAAGAGACCAGCGAAATCGACTCCGGTATATGTGAAGGGCAGGGAAAAGTTCACACGTTCTGGGGGGAGTGCGGCCATGATTTGGTGCTGGACCTTATGCTTGTAAATCGTACAGGCCTTGCACTCTCTGATGCATTTTCGAACAAGATTTTTCAATCGTGGGATGTAGAACCCCTGGCGAATCGCACGTAGCATTATATGGTGCTCAGAGTGGAGCATAATACGATGCGTGAAATTAACTAAAAGCCTCGCGAAATGAGACCCTTCTGGCACAATAACTGGATGACGTTCCTCGTAGCTTAAACCTGCATTAATAAGCCTGCCACCAACTCGTAAAAGGTCGTCCTTATCAATAAAAGGATTCAAGTTAATCAATCTGCTTTTGCGGCTTAACGGTCTCTTTTCCTTCAGACAATCGTATTCACGGTAAAAATATCTCTTTTGAGCGATTAATGTGAGTCGAGTCTTCATTGAGCTAATTTCTTGAGCTGTAATAAACTTTTCAGTAGAAAATGGTTTCTTGAGAACTCGGTTGACAAATCTAAGTCGATAACAAAGAATTCGCAACGCCCTTGGAAAAGAGGAAAATTCTTCAAGTATATCTGTGCAATTTACGTCAAGATAAAAGTTGATGATAGACTTTTTGGTCTCTAAGTCGACTGGGTCAAAGGTACGAGGTACTGGCCGCAAGGGTGTGGGAAGGTGTAGCCAGGTGGGACCATGCCACCAGAGTTGATTATCTGCAAGCTCCTGCGGGGAGCAGCCTCGGGTGCCCAAGTCTGCAGGATTTTCCTCAGTTTTGACGTGTTTCCAGTTTTGCGTGCTGGCGATGCTGATGATCTGAGTCACACGATTTGCGACAAAAGTTTTCAACGTGTAGGGAGGTTTTTGCAACCACCCCAGGACTATGGACGAGTCTGTCCACAAAAATAGCTCATAGGTAAACTGACAATTCGTGGCTACACTACGGATGAGCTTAGCCAACAGTAAAGCTCCACACAATTCGAGTTTTGGAACGGTAGTCCGCTTGATTGGAGTAACTTTCGTTTTTGCTACCAGCAAATGGGTATTTATTTGGCCTTCTGAGTTTTCTGTTCGAATGTATACCGAACCACAATATGCCTTCTCTGAGGCATCACAGAAGCCATGTATTTGGATCTTATATCCTGGGGAGAAATCTACCCATATAGGTATCTTAATGGTCGAAATAAATGACAAGTTTTTCAAAAATAAATTCCATTTCACAAGTATGTGTGGAGGTACCCCTTCGTCCCAATCAGACTTTTCTTCCCATAATTCTTGCATCAAAGTCTTAGCAATAATAATGACTGGGCCTAACCAACCTAGAGGGTCAAATAATCTTGCAATCACCGACAAGATTTTTCGTTTTGTAGCGGATGGGGTAATTTCAATCGGCTCTATAGCATAGTAAAATGTATCCGCCAACGCATTCCAGCGAATTCCCAATGTTTTTAACGAGCTGGAGTCATCAAACTTCAAGAAATCTTCGTCTAGAAGATCCTCCCGGGGCAAACTTTCTAGTAAAAATCGATCGTTTGCTGTCACCTTTTTAAGGGGAAAGCCACCAGATTTCAAAGCTGTAATAAGCTCCACTTGCTTCTGCTTGGCCTCTTCAAGCGTGTGTCGGTCCAGACGTCAATCGTTACGTGCTGGCCGGTCGTTCCCCTCATCAGAGTGAACCTCGGGTTTAAAGGTCAAAAGATGTTTACCACCTTCTTACTGAACCGAAGAGCGAAGAGCTCGTACCTGCTATGGCATGTGGCCAAAGAACTGCCCGAATTCCAGCCGATCCGAAAGGGTGACGAAGTTTTTGGCCAATTTACCATGGAGCCAGCATTCCCTCATCCTAAGCAAGATTCATCCAGGATGACTCTTCCCTTGCGCGAGCGATTAGAACTTGAGGTGCCTGATCCGATAACCGATCCGGCCTTAGCTCCAACATTTCCGGCAGTACGACCCCTTGGATCACCCGTTCTTTCCCACCTGGCGACAGATCGACGGCGTTTTAGGGGAAAAGGTCGCCCAGCACGTGTTAAAAGCGGACGTGGATCAGCCTGATCTTAATGTGCCCATAGCCCAGGCCTCTACCTTTGGCTGGGTTGTCTCTGGAATGTGGAGGGGGTGCTCCTGCCACTCGTCGGGGGGGAGTATGTTGAAGGGAGTTCAATAGGCAGTCTTGTGCTCTATTTAATTGGCCTCAGACTCTGTATTATAGCAAGTATTTTAATTTTTGTCTCTAATTTTCATTAATATTTAATGTTTAATTTTTCTTCCTTTGTTTTTGGTTTTATTATTTTCTATTTTGCTTTAATTTGAAATTTGGATTTTGACTTTTTTAGCATTTTTTATTTTCATTGATTTTTAAATTTTTTCTTCGAGTGTAGAGTACTCGCTAGTTTTTCTTCTTTATTTTTCCTTTCATTTTTCCCTTGTACATAAAACAAAACCTCACTTCATTTTGTAACGTTAGTCAGGCAAGAAGCCAATAAATCTACCATTTAACTTGGAAAAAAAACCAAAACGTGTTTTCTTCATTATTGTGGAAAGATTACGCTAAGGCTAGGAAGCATATCTAATAGCCTGAACAAGCTAAAACCCCAGAAGGAAAAAATGCAGCAAAACTCCAATATAGACAGTCTGCCTCAAGAGTAAAAACACTTGTGCGCCTAGATAAGGAGAAATATTATAATAGCGTAGCCGAAGAGACGGAACGAGCGGCAAATACTGGCAATATGAAGCAAGTCTACGCTTCTATAAAGAAACTTAGTGGTAACAACATAAGGAGCACTGCAACTATAAAGGACGGTAATGGTAATCTCCTGACTGCCCCGGACCAACAACTCAACCGATGGCGTGTATTCTTCACCGAAAACGCAACATCACAAAACACCGATACCGTAAACGAACAACAACAACCTAGCAGACGTAACCAGCGAAGAGACATTTCCACAGTCCCGACATCAGTATCAGAAATTAAACTGTGCATTGAGAAACTTAAAAATGGCAAATCGGCGGGCCCGGACGATATTCCGGCGGGACTGATTAAATACGGTGCACCATTATTGGCTGAAAGACTTGCTCCCATTATTAACAAAGTGTGGACATCAAACCAAATACCAAATGAATGGAAAGAAGGAGTGGTAATCAAGATTCCCAAAAAAGGAGATTTAAGTGATTGCAAAAATTGGAGAGGTATCACGTTGCTCAATGCCATCTCAAAATTATTGGCAACAATTCTACTCGGACGTATTGCACCAGCAGTAGATTTGATGCTTCGTAACGAGCAAGTAGGTTTTAGGACGGGTAGATCATGCGCGGACCATATAAATACACTCCGCATTATTATCGAACAGTCTAAAGAATACAACACACACCTGTACCTTCTCTTCGTCGATTTTGAAAGGTCCTTCGACACAGTACCTAGGGATCTTTTGTGGCGCACGCTATCGTCCAAAGGCATCCCTGATAAAATCGTAACGCTTATACGTGAGTTATATAGAGAGTCTTCTAGTCGAGTACGTTTCAATGGTAAAGATAGTCAACCATTTTCATCCACTACATGGCTCACCGTTTCAACGACATCAAAGATAAGTTAAAGAAACTCTCAGTGAACGCTATGAAATTTGGACTTAAAATCAACCTGAAAAAAACCAAACTAATGCGTATAGGAACAAGCTCAACTACCCCACTGAAACTTGAAAATGTTGTAATCGAGGACGTTGAATCGTTCAATTATCTGGGAAGCGTAATTACTAAAGATGGCGGCACAACAGCAGATATAAGATCCCGTATAAACAAAGCAAGAGTGGCCTTTCAATCAATGCATAAGCTGTGGAAGTCGAACTCTATCAGCAGCAAAACCAAACTTCGCATCTTTGACTGTAGCGTTAAATCTGTTTTATTATATGGTTCTACAACGTGGGGAGTAACACAGACAAATATGAAAAAACTCCAAGGTTTTGTTAACCGATGTTTACGCCGCATCCTTTGCATTTTTTGGCCCAACACTATATCTACAACCGAACTCTTACAGCTTACAGAAAACACTACAATAGAAGCAGAAATAATGAAACGTAAGTGGACGTGGAAGACCGCAAAATGACATTACTCGCGCTGCACTTCAGTGGAACCCTCAAGGTCATCGCAGACCCGGACGACCACAAAACACCTGGATGAGAACGATAAATCGAGAATGCAGTGCTGTCAACAAATCATGGAACCAAATTAAAGCCCTTGCCAATAATCGAAGCAGATGGAGAGAAATTGTAAACGCCCTATGTCCACCTGAACTTTTATTTTAAAACACATACTTTGTATAAATATTAAAATAAATAAAGGACATATATATATATATAATAACAATTAAGAAGTGCACAAAAAAATATAACATAAAAATAATAAAAAATATTATCAAATTCCTGATATGTAACACATACGGCTTCAATTGCTTACTTGACCTGCATTAGAGATAATTTGTATGTTAATTTATTAAATTTATGCCCGTTTTTACAACTTACCGAGGCCAAAAGTTTGGATTTTACTTACAAAAAGTGTTCAATTATTACAACAACTAACCTAAAGTGGACGATTAGTTAAAGGAAGTTTCATCCTACCTGGAAGGTTAAAGTAAAATTATAATAATTGAACACTTTTAATACGGCCAACAAAATTATACTTTTCGCTAGCGGTAAGTTTTGAAAACGGACCTTAGCCTTTTTCACCACATAAAATCAAAACAAACGCAAAGTTGGTAACAACTGTTAACGAATATTACAGCGCATGTAGTTTAAAAATATATATATTTAAACAACGTTAGAACAAAAGCTGACCATTAAAAAGAAGAAAAAATGGCCAAAAAGAGAACAAAACAAAATTTAAGTTGACATCTAGCAAAACGTTGAGATTTTTAAATAGTACCAACTAAGCCGCGGTAGTACCACAGTACTAACAAGGTCCAAAATGTACCAAAAAAGTGCAATTTTACCATGATTTTCATCCATGAAAAATAGTGTTGCAACAATAGAACGTCAAGGAAACATATTTGTAATTAGTCCAAGTGTTGAAACTTTTAATTTTTTTCTATTTGAAAAATTATATTATTTTTAAATACCGAAACGATTGTAGCGGTATTAAGGGAAACGGTATACGTATAGCGGTATTTTATGCAAAAAAACTAAAACGGTATTGGTATCGTTATCGATTGCCAACCTTGGATGTTAAGTTGGACCTTCAAAACAAATCGTCAGCTCAGAATTGGTTTGGCGCATATCATTTCTGAGCTGACAAAATGTAACCAACCGGCATCACTGCTGCTTATACCTTAATTTAAAGCCTACTTTTAGGCATAACTAATAACTAGAAAATCGGTAGTGTTTTTAACACTACAACTAGTGCAGCCAGATCTTTTTGAGATCCATCGCCAAACAGGATGTTAAAAATCGCCTAAAGTATTTTTTTTTACTTATGCTTATAAAAAACAATTAAATTTTGTTTGTACAAAAAAAGCGAGTATACCAAAAAAAACAAAAACTTGCCAAAATCATAAAAATCTTTTAAATTATCTTTAACACAATCAATTTCTTTTGTGATAATAAATTGCAACATTTTATAATAGGAAATTTTGTTAAACTATAAATACATATACCTATGTTTAAGGAAATCCTCAAATGTCATACATAAAAATACCAGAATAAAAATCATTTGATTGACTTCATGGATTCTCATTATAATTTATGGCTCATCGAAAATAGCCACCTATCTTATAAATCGCCATATCGCTAAATAGATAGAGATAATAATAGCATGTTCTCTAACATTCTCGTACAAATACTTCTTACAATTACAACACTTCAAATAGTTCGTTAGTAAATTTAACATCTTTACCATGACATAATAAACCACCAGGGAAGTGAAAAGCTACAAAAAATGTGAATTAAAAAACAGCAGGGATTTTTATTGTTGTTTTGTAATAGGAACTGTCAAATGTCGTTTATGTTAATATTTAGTATGTGTGTGTGTAAATAACCTTTGACAGTTCCTATTACAAAATAACAATCAAAAGCCCTGAAAAAAGCAATGAAAAACAATAATTAGCTGCACTTCAAGCGTACGTGGTAGATGATTATAACATGATCTTAGTCATTATGAATATACTATTGCTGAAGTGACACATTCTTGAAGCAGCTGATTTTCTGTTTTCGGTGTTATGTTCACTTGCATATATGCTATATATATATATATGTATATATATGCTACATTTGCGTATGTATTTTATTTTTTATTAATTTATCTTTTCTAACTTGAGGGTTACACGATCAAGTTTTGCCTATCAAGTTTTAATACACTCACACTTTTTTACCAATACACTCATACTTTTAAAAATTGAAACGAACTTGCCTTTAAAATTCTCTTTCCGGTGAGTGTTCCAATTTACGTTCAAGAAAACAGCTGATTTTAAGGTTAGTGAGCAAATTTTTCGTTTGTCTTTATAAATTTTTTTCTTTATAACATCTTGAAAGTAAATTGCTCAAAAATTAAATGCAGCCTACGTCTTAAATTTCAATTTTTGAAAATTTTGACAAACAGTAGATGTAAAAGACTATCAAAAAAACTTGAGCGTGTAACTGCATTGTTACTGCCTGTTTTTAGAACGCGAGCGCAAAAGTGACTCGTTTAACTAAAGGGCCAACCGTAATATGCATTGTCTTGCTTAACCTACTGTCAAAAATTAACAAAAAGTCTCTCAAATGTATTTAAAAAAAACAAAAATAAAATCAACAAACATTGGATTCCGTACGGAATGTGCGGTCAGTTTCGCACTTTGCTTAAGCAAATGACAGTTTCATAAAATTTAACAAAAAGTATCCTTAAGTTCAATATGGCTAGCCTGATATGATTTACATGTATTCGTACATTTGCTTAAGCCAACTTAAGCTACGGTCAGACTTATCAAATATTTGACGAAAAAAACAGGACCAACAACCAAACTAAAAAATCTTTTCGCTTAATATCAATATTTATATTGATTAAAATACCACATCTTACAAAAACTGTTTTTTGCTATGTCTAGTAGTATAATTAGTTTATTTTGTAATATTAAGACCATTTTAAATCTCACTAACTATTAACAAAAGTAGAGGTTACGCTTATTTGATCAAATATGTAATAAGTGTGACCGTAGCTTTAAGCACATTATGGTTGAGCCTTTACATTTAAAACAAAATTTCAAAATTAACCTTCTTTAATTTTTTTTCTACTTAAAAACACAGTAATAACAGAAAAAATGCAAAAGGTGGCAATTTAGTACACTTAAAAAGGGAAGAAACTAGTGGCAAGCCGAAAAAGAAATGGAAAAAATTCTGAATATTATAGCCGCACAACGGTAACGTTGTTCTTAATATTTGCTTAGTACTACTCTAATCACTGGCGAATTAAGTGACGTTCGTTTAGAGTGTTGTTTATTTTTAAATAAAAAACAACTTTTTTTTATAGATAAACTCAATTTTGTGTTCATATACTTTTAAAACATGGCTAATATCTGTGCGAAAACTTTATTACCAGCGAACCGTATTTTGACAGCAACAACAAAAACAGCTATTTGCAGTCAACGTGGAAAGTAAGTTGCTTCTAACCTTTTGTACATGCATACACATCTGGGTTAGATGTCATCATCTGGAAGGGACAACTAAACAATTAGTTTTACTTAAGCACATGTTGATAATATTTTTGGTAATTTAAAACCGGTTTTTTTTATTCTATTATATGCATGATTTTTGCTGTTTAAATTAATTTTAAATTTAATAAGATAGTAGCTATAGTATGCACTTGAGGAGGAAAAGTTTTAATGAGATTTTCCATGAGTATTTTCACTCATACATACAATTATTTACAGTCGGTTCTGTTTTTTTGTCATTCACAGCAAGGTCATGTATAGTGCAAAATGAAAAAAATATTCTTTGTATATCTATACATTTGCGGGAGGGATTACCTACTAAACTCTTTCAAAAACGTGTACATATGTATGTATAACGTCAATATTCTATGCATATAACTCTAAAACTTCCTCATCCACTTATATATTAATCAATTAAGAGTCGTTAAATTATTAAAAAAAAGTACCTTAGCGTTTTTGTGAACTTTGACTCAAGTTTAATTTAAATCATTTTTTTTTTTGTAAAATTTGCAGATGTTTTGTTAGAAACATTTAGCTAATTCGGGCTTTTAATTTTTTAAAAATTTTAAATACCATTTCCTTTTAATAATTTCTCAAGCTCAAATTCCGTTTTATATAAAGAATATTTATTTAAATAAATAATATTAAGAAGGTCGAAGAAATTAAGCTAAATAATTTTAAATACCTTTAGAGTAAAATGGAAGTTGAGAGCATAAGAAACTTAATAAAAAGCATGATAGAATAAGCAAGGTATAGTCATTAGAAATTTTGTTCTCAATTTTAAAACCCATATAACGTTAAACAAAAGAAAATGAGGAAACAAATTAAAACAAGCGTCAAAAATTCAATAAATTAATTTGACATTACATGGGTAAATAATGACAACTTTCCCTAATGAACCTAACTGGTACTTATTATACTATGATTAATAGTATCATTATACCCTTCACCTTAGGTGGAAAAGGGTATATATAAGTTTGTCATTCCGTTTGTAATTTCTACAATATTGATCTAAGACCCTATAAAGTATATATATTCTGGGTCCTTATGAGGAGAGAACTTGATTTAACCATGTCCGTCTGTCGGTCCGTCCGTCTTACGTTTAATATGTGTTTTCCGGAGACTCCAAACATGATAGCGGCTAGGTTGTTTTACATTTATGTCACATACATATAGTCCACCATTTCTTGCTATTGAAATTCAGCCAGATCGGTCCAAAAATGGCTGAGATATGAGCAAAAAACCACTACCTCTAATTTTTTCCAAAAATCCCTTGTTGTTGTATTTTTATTACTTTTTTCTGTATTTCTTGAGAACGGCAAGAGCCAAAGTTTTCAAATTAGGTACACACATTTAGGTTATCAATACACAGCATCCCACGGGCGGGAACGGAGAAGTGGGCGTGGTACCTCCCGTACAAAAAATATAAAAAATTGTATAAAAACCTGATTTTTTGGAGTGTTATATGACCTATGGTTATACCTTGTATATCAAAAGATCGTAAAAAGTATTTTCTGAAAAACTCTGAAAAATCGGTTCTGATACGAAAAAGTTATGACCAAAATAATAATTTTTTTTTAAATACCCACTTTCGGGAACCATAGATCTTCCCGAGTACAAGATTTTTAACCCAACTAACTTGCAAATTTCTTCTTAAGCACGTCGGTGTATAAATCTGTCAAAACGGTTAAAAAATGGCTGAGTTGTAATCAAAATAAAACAAATTTTTTTTTTTAATTTTTATGTTCAAAAACGATTTTAAAAAATATTTACCAGTTTTTGCTTTTTAAATTTAACTTATAATGAAGTTTTTAGTATTGTAAATATGTATGTATATGTTAAAATTCTTTTGTTTTTGTCTCAAGGTATATTTACACAAGGTAAACTCGTTGGCCCATATGTTTGTCAGCTGTTTACCCATAGTTGGAACCACAACGTCAAATTGCGTGTATATGAGCCAAAATTTGTACATGTGTGCGTTAAATTGTTTTTGTTTTATATGAAGACAATTTTGACAACATGGTTCCTTTTATAGAGCAGCATGTCTACACTCCCAAATGAGTCTACCTTGTGTAAATATACCTTGGTTGCTCTGTATTCTGCTCGCAAAATGGTGAAGGGTATACATATAAGATTCGGCACAGCCGAATATAGCACTCTTACTTGTTTTTTCATAATTTGTTAACGATATTCATTAAAAAAAAAAACGTTGTTATAATCACAATAGATGCATTTTTTTAAAAATTCATTTATCTTTCCTGAAAACTTTTTTTAAAATTATGATAATCCTTCTAATTTTTTTGTAATATGAATTACAAATAATAAAAACAAAAAGTAACAAAAACAAAAGGTATCTTTATTAAAATTCATTTAATAACGCTTATAAACTAGAATTATTCATTGAACATATCGTCATATAATTTTACAGGAGAAGCAAAAAATTACATTGAAAACTAACCAAAATTAAAAAAAATTAAAACATAACAGATGATCTCTAATTAAATCACTACAAAGGCAAACTTATTGTTAAAAAACAAAAATAACAAAAAAGATTTTTTTTTTGTGTTTGTTATTTATTATTTATCGAAAGTCGCTTGCACTAACTTCTTTAGAATTTTGTTGATAAAAATGTTTTTTTTTTTAATTGTAGGAGTGTAAAATTTTCAAGAAGCGTGTACATATTTTGATACGGGAATTTTATTTAACTTACGGCCAATTTCACCAAGTTCGGTTATAATTAACTACCGGTTATAGCTGTCAAAACATATTGGTAACTGGAACTTTAATTGAAAGTTAGTTTTAACCGAACTTGGTGAAATTGGCCGTTAGTGATTTTTTGAAATCATATAACGATATGCAATATGTATGTATAAAAAAACAATAATAAAAAATTAATCACAATTTGTAAACATAAGCTTGTACAATTTTTCAAAAATAGTGTTTAACTTTACAAGACACTAGCTTAACCCGGCGCGCTTTGCTAAACCCATCGAAATAAAATTGGTAAAATTTTTTAAAACAGATCTCGTGTACTGATAAAAAAGCATCTTGTACTACATTTAAATGCTTTAACAGTAACCGTTCTTCAGACATACAGAAATTTCAAGGTGCTATGCCTACTTTTCCCACTGAACCTACTTTTTGAAAGATGTGTATTAATATCTAAGTCGGAATATGGCGAGTTCCCACTTTGAAACTATACATTTTTGACACAAAATGCGCTTTATTCGACGCATTTAAAAACTGGTGAACGAAGGCTTTACACACTGAATGTTTTTTACAGTTATTTTTGATATTCTCCCTTACAAACCTACTTCGTAAAAAGAGATATCCGTGGCACTTGAAATATATTTTATATTTATATTTCTTTTATGAAACTTGTTAAGAGTTCCTTCACTTACTTTACTGCATCTCTGCATGTCTTATTGCGTAGCGCAAAATTGTGCGCTTATATATTTAATTGTACCATTAGTGCTTCGCAAAATAATAAATTTTTTTTAATGCGATTACTTAAGATATGCGATATTTAAAATTTTCGTCATGTGGGGGATACCAACTCCCCTGCTGATATCTTATTTCAATTTCGCGGCTTAGAAGATTCTACTGCAAAAAGTTAAAGCAAATGGATGCAGAGGCTCTTAAGATATGCGATACTCAATCATGGCATACTATGGGGGTACCACTTCCCTTACCCCTATCGAAAAAATAAGTAGTATTTTTTATTTTCGGGGCTCACGTGATGTTACTGTAAAAATTTCAGGTAAATCGGTTTGGTAGTTTAGGAGTCTGTAAGCCAACAAACAAACATTTTTCATTTTTATATAAATGTATAGATGAGCTCCAAAAGATCCTAATTAGAGTTTTTTTTTCCCGGACTTTTTCGATTCCCGGGAAAGCGGGAAATTTTTTCAAATTTCCCGGGATCCCGGGATCCCGCTCCATATAAATAATACAAAGTAAATTTTGTTATTAATTAATGAAAAAAAAGTAAGGGAACTCACGCCTTTATTCCCTATTATTATGCTTTTATTCAGTATTATTATGCTCTGGATACAAGATACAAAGATAACATAAACATAACAATTTAATTAATAAAACAATAATAAAAACCAAATAAAAATTAAGGTACTCAAGATATGAGATCAAAAAGTTTATTAATAAAATAGATAAAATATTTTAAAGAAGTATATAACATTTTTTAACGGCTAAGGAAATAACTTTCTGACACACTTAAAGCCCTAAGTAAGTCGTCAAAAAGTATATTTCAGATTTAATTTACTAATTATCATGTTTCCGAAAAACTTCGTTCATTTTTTACCGAGGTTGGACAAATAGTTAAAAATGCACCGTTGTAGCATGCTTCGGATTCACAATCAGAAGCAATTTTTTCTTTTTTTTAAACAACGTCTATGTCAGTCAAATGTATGTCAAGGTTGATGCAAAAATAGCATAAACCGGACTACTTCTTACAAACCTTCAATAGGTCCATTTGTAATCTTTAGGACAATGTGTTTTTGAAGTTGTATGTTGTAGTATCTTACACGAGTTTCCAAAATGTTATTTTATTTCGGTTTCACCGCATTTCACGGGTATATAAACCAACACAAATTGAAATTGAAATTGGGAATTTGTGTTTATCACCTAATAAACATATCGCTGCTTCATTGCATCATAGTCATATCTCAAAATTTAAAGTAACTTTAGCAAAGTTTTCCTTCATACCTTCACGTATTATATCTCAAACTGAACCGAAATTATAGCAAAATATATCTTTTAATCGGTACATTTTGAAAACTTTAATCGCATTTTGCCAAGATCGTTTGTTTTTGTAGATATGACTATGTTGCAATAAAGGAGCGATATGTTTAGGTATCTGGGCAATGAAACTTTACTGCCTGTAACTTATTTTGAATTTATGTACTTTATTTACTCTTCACTTCACTAAATATAATAATTATCAACTGTTGCACTGCCCATTCTGCTTTTAGTAGATTTATTGCATCAGGAGACATTGATTTAAATACATGTTCTCACTTCTTGCAGTTAATCTAATCCACTTCCCATCCACAGATGCTAATTTTTAGAGAATAGAAAACTAAATTTCAAAGTATAAATAGCTATTATGAGGAATTTTTTATTTCCCGGGATCCCGCAAGAAAAATCCCGGGAAAACGGGAAATAAAATAATTGAAATCCCGGGAAAAACCCTAATCCTAATACTTTGCAGACAACGTAAAAATTAATCAAAGAGTTCAACAATGCGTATTGTTTACGAGTTGAAAACTTTTTGGTGCACTTTGGGACAAATAACATTGTAAAATTCTACATGGTTGCATTATAGAATCTTAAAAAAGCGAGTTGCTCTTCAACTGACGTTTTGGAACTCACCCATACTCTCTACAAGTTATGGGGCTTCTATACCATTGACTTTAAAAAAACATGACACAAAATACAGCATCAAAGCATCACACTGTTCTATAATTCATACAAAATCTCCCTCCAAAGAAGTCCATCCTGTATAAGAAACAGTTAATATCTTATGGGGTGGTTCAGAACGGTTTTCCTGAAATTCTTTTATTTAATAGAATAACCATTAGGACTTTGCGAAAAAACTTTAAATATAACCACAAAGAACCTCATTATTTTTGGCATTTTTAAAGGCCGTTTTACACTATCACACTATCACACAATTATTGTTAAAAAATTTTCAAAAAACGATAACAACTTATCATGACGGGGTTATATTTTTTTCGAAATACGTAATATCCTCTAAAGAATGTTGGCCAACGACGTATTGGAAATGAAAATTGGAGAAATTGGTTAAGTTATTTAAATTTTCATTTAAATCCAATTATAAAGCATCTAAAACTGACATAAACATCTCGCTATCTCGAGTCTGTAATTAGATTTTTAAAATGTTTTAATGCAGGTTTATTTTATTGTGTTTTGAAACTCGTGCGTGTTGCTTTCGATCTGCCATAGTTTTTTTAAATATTCTAGTTCCCTTAAGCCTACTATTGCAATGTAAAGTCGCCAAACTTCTTGCGATTGCGATTTAAAGCACACCTATTTTGCGATTTCAAGTCAGAATCGTACATATTAAACATGTACTTATAATAACACATTAAGGCAATTCACAAAGTGTTCTTGTGCCATATTGCTTGTATTTCTATATATATTTATGAATGTGACAATAGGACACTTTGTTAGTTGCCTAATTATTTAAAATTACATGGGTAATTCCATGTCAAATCTACCAAAAGTGGGACCCGATCATTTCGATTTAAATGAAATTTGGTGGGAAGGTTCCTTTTATCCTATAAGGAACATATATGAACGAAAGTTATGTCATATTCAAAATATCATAATTTCGCCGAATTACCCGAATTGAGTCAATTTTTTCAATATCTCGAAAACTACTTTTTATACGAAGATGATTTTTATGTCATTTTAAAGATAATACTTGGGGCTACAAAGAATATATTAAAAAATATATTTTTTGAAAAATGTAATATCTGGAAATATTAAATTTTTAAAACGGACTAAGTCAAAAACTTATTTTTGTATTTTTTATATAATACCTTAAACTGTTCTGTTAAAATCCTCAAACTTTGAAGGAAGTGTTTGTTTTCTATTTTAAGATATGATTTTTTTTTCTTTCGCAACCTTGAAAAAATAATCTTCAAATAGAATATTAATATTGTAATTTTGAGCAATAGGTACACTGTGCTTGTTGAAAAAACGGTCAAGTCGGGCACGCTGAATCCAGTGGTGCTAACCGTTTTTTTTTTAGGTTAGCTCTCGTTTTTAAAATATACCGTTATTTCGAAAATGTAGGAGGTTGCACAACATATATTCGCGTAACAAAAAAAAATTTATTTTGTTCAAATATGTTCCTTACAGGATAAAATGAACCTTCATACTTAATTTCATTTAAATCGAATGAGGTCGGATCCCACTCTTGGTCGATTAACATTGAATTATCAACATACATATGAACTTGTTGATAACATTTCTAAAGAGGTGACTAACAACGTAATTGTATACGTTCATTTAAATTTAAACAATATATTTAAATAAGCAATTGGAAGAGTTGTTTATAAAATCTGCACTTATTTTATAATATAATTCTTACAATCTCTTTAGTTACGCATATAAGAATATAGGTAGAAAACAATTTTAAAATTGTTTGTTAATATGCATTAATATGTACATACCTACGTCAGAGAATTGTTTTTATATGTGTATGCATGTATTCCTTTTTATATATTTTAAAATTTTGCAAAAAAAACTACAATATATTAATGATTTAAAATTTTCTTATCTACAGTCTTTTAATAAAATAAAAAAACAAACAACGCTGCAAATTCTGTCATTATACCCACACCACAGTAGTTGAAATGCCCCTGCCGTCAAATGAGTAGCTAACTACAAAAAAAAACAACTTTAAGTTAGCTTGTATAAACTAACTTAAAGCCAACTACTACGCAATGCAAAATTTACATTAACCAAAGTGTATAGAAACACTGTGTAGTATACTTTAAGTACAGAGAGCCAAGTCGATTGTTTGCCAGCTCCAAGACCCACAAAAGATTTAATTTATTTAGGGCCATTATTACAATATACGGAGAAGAAATTGGTAATCGGTTATGGCCAGGTTATAGTATAATTAAAAAATTAAATAAAATAACTAAATACAATTTTTCGATTATGACAGGTGATTCAAATCGAAGTGGAAACAAAGCATTATTTATAGTTTTGCATAATAACAACTTTTTTATTGTTATTATTTAAAAAAAATTAAGTTTGTAACAATCGGCCTTAATATCGTTTTTATATGTATATTTACATACGAAGGTTGTGAGGGCAATGTTTTCATCAAAATGTTTGCTAGACTTAAGATACTTTACATAGTTTTCATATTAATTAATATATTCATTTGAAATGAAAATTTTTGATATACAACATTTTCTATGTATTTTAAGTCTTGCAAACATTTTGATCAAAACATTGCCCTCACAAGGTATATGAAGACTAAATATTGATTTTATCAGTAACTTTTGTATTCTTTCAACATTTCATTAGTAAACAAGCCCGCGTGTCATTTTTTCGCTTAAATTTTTTTTGTTAAAATTGTATTCTGTGATTAAAATTAAACATAATGTTTTGCTAAAATAATTAAAAAAATGTAGAGTTTGTGATATATTCAAAAGGTTTAAAGTGTTTTTTTTTTGGAGTTGAAATTAATTTAATATTATTGTGTGTGGTTGTTTTAATGATATTGCTCAGCAAATTTAGTTTATTTTTTATGTCTTAGATTTTTTTAAATAATAAACTATTTTATTTCTCGAAAAAAATCATAGTTTTTAGAAATTTTTGTTTTCTATTAAAATTTTTAAAAACTTTTATTTCAAATAATTAATATGATAGCTAAGTTTGTAGCAAGTTAAAAATAGTGAGCTTTAAAGCAACGTGTAAACAACTAACTTTTCGTTGACTGAAATTTAACTAACTTATAGTTAATTAAAAAAAAACCAGCTTAAAGCTAACTTAAAGTAGTAAGTTTATAGCTAGCTACAAAAAGTTAACTTAAAGTTAATTGAAAGTAATGCAGAGTCGGACATTTGAATACTTCCTAGGACATCGCAATGTTAAAATATGTAGTTTATTCCATATAAAATTAATGCAAATGTCAACCACCACTACTTGAGAAATAGTTAGCTTTCATAACCTTTAAAAGCACATTATCGATATGTTTTTTATTTAAAAATTTTACATACGTAAACGTCAACAATTTGATTAACGTCAACACCCGCGGTTTTAATTAGTTGACGTTTTCCCGAGTGCACTGTATATATGTATATATATATTTCCTTTAACTCCGGGTGGAGTGTAAGGCCATTTTATATATTTGACCATAGCTCTATAACCCCTTGTAGGTCCAAAATAAAGCATTAGTCCCATTTAAACCCCTATCCCAAATCTCAAATATATGTAGATATATTCGGCAAAAAGAAATATAAAATTGTTTTGGCAGGTCCATGATTGCCCATGGTTCCCAAATAGGTTACACTTGTAAAAATTTGTTCTTATATACTGTGGTTGTTCAATGAACATTGAACACATTTGAAAAAAATTTAATTTTAAATTTGTTTACATATTATATTACTTAAATTATATTACTTGAATTGGAAAATGAATTGTAAAAGAAGTATTAAATTGAACGTAATTAGTTATGTAGCGCTAAACCTTGTATATTATGCTTGAATTGTTAATTAATTATAAGTGAATTCTAAATCGTGAAATGTAATTTTAAATTCAAAATGTAACGGCTTGTATTGGTAAGTCGATGCTTGATTGAAGTCAAGCACAATAATTGCGTTCAGTACTCTTTAGTACACTCAAAAGTGAACGAAGGAGAGAGAGAAAAACTTATCCGTCCTTTGATGGGGATAAAAGGCCGAGGTGGCATGGGGTTGTGAGATTTAATCTTTTTTCACTTTTGCTCTAACACTTCAATCAAGCAGACGTCAGATACCTAAACACAGTGTATACTATACCAACTTTATTAATAAATTCCCCTCTAACTGAATTGGAAAATCCCCAACGCCTTATTAATTACTAGGCAAAGATCAACCACAATCGGTAAGAACATTCTGTAACTCCCCTACAGAACGAAAATCTAATCCTCCTGTGCTTTTCATCCCTTTTTCTCTAATAATTATACTTGTTCGTGCGAGCAATTATAATTATAATTGGCAATAGGATCTTTGCTTCTGCCTTCCCAAGAAGTAAGGCCCTATAACCAATTTTTAAATATTTAGGAAACCTTAATCCAAAATATTCAGTGGTGTAGGGTATTATATTAAACTAGCTTTACCCAATGCGCTTCGCTGCCCCTAATAAAATAAAATAAGTAAATTGTTTGTAGGGTATCATATGGTCGGGCTTGACCGGCTGTTATTTTATATTAAACTAGCTTAACCCAGTGCGCTTCGCTGCCCACATTAAAAAAAAGTAAATTGTTTTTAATACAGATCTCTTTTGATAACGGAGTTATTTGTACCAAATTTGCAGCATTTAATTTAATCTCCTTAAGAGATATAGAAAATTATACTGTCTTTGTATAGGAGGCACACGCCTGTTTCTTGACAGATGCTGTGTATTGATAACCATTCGGTTTGTACCAAATTTGGACAATTTTACATTTAACGTTTTTCAGATATACAGAATTCTAATTTGTGCCACGCCCACTAATCTAGCCACGCCCACTTTTTGACTGATGTGGATTGATAACCAATCTATTTGTACCTAATTTGTACACTTACCGTTTTCCAGATATACAGAATTCTATTTTGTGCCACGCCCACTCAAACATCTAATTGCGCCTACTTTTTGACAGTTGTTATGAATTTATAATCAAGCTATTTGTACCAAATTTGTAAACTATAGATGTTACTGTTACTTTAAATATACAGAATTCTAGTTTGTGCCACGCCTACTATCCAATCTATCCTATTCAATCCCGCCCAAATTTTTTCTAGCGGTTGTGTATTTTTTTCTTACCGTTCTTTAGATATAAATAAATCTACTTTTTTAAAAAGTCCTTACGCAGCCCGAAAAAATCCCTATTTTTCCCTACGCGTTAAAAAAATATTGTCTCTACAAAAATCTCTACAACTTTAAAATTATAATATATCAATACAAATAAACCATTTGTATTAATGTATGTTCCCAGCTAGCATTTGAGTGATAATTTTTTGTAAAAATAAACTATATGGGTCTTCTCTGATCACTTTTGATCTGATTTATCACTAAGCGTTTGAAAAAAGATTCATATATGAACACAGAAAAAAATAAAAGTTTATTTCATAAAAAAAATTTGTGATATCAATTAAAAAATTATTTAAACTTGCACTAGTAAACAAATTGATGGTATCAATTAATCACGTAATTCACTTAATTAAACGTTTAATTGACTTGATTAAACGTTAAATTCACTTGATTAAATTTTTAATTTATGCTTTAATTCGTGAAAAATTTGGTAGACTTTTTCTGTAAATAATTACCGAACAAATAAAAAGACTGGCTGCAAAAGAAGCCCAAAAATCATTGTCAATTAATGAAAATTAGCATGGCCAGCAGTCGACATAATCGACTACAATCTAAAAATAAAGACTTTGTTTAGAGTATGCCAGCCAGCCAAACGGACTAAGTCGATTTATTATTATTATTATGTCCTGTGATTCCTATAAGGAACAAA
Organism: Pollenia griseotomentosa; assembly: GCA_963931875.1. NCBI lineage: Eukaryota > Metazoa > Arthropoda > Insecta > Diptera > Polleniidae > Pollenia > Pollenia griseotomentosa. The sequence continues at coordinate 102,366,991 of OZ007561.1, forward strand.
GGATCGATTGGTACACTAAAAGGGGAGCCAATGTCAATATTTGTAATTGTAATATACATCAGTACAATCGCATAATATCCACTCCACTTATTGAAGTGTGGGTATCGAAACAAACAAATTTTTATTATTTAAAAGTTTAAATTTTTTTTTTATTTTGATGACTACTTAAAACTTTTTGATGCACATCTTTTACAAATTATTTTTTCCTTGCCCTGTAAATTTAAGTTCAAACGATATGCATTCTTGTAAAAGAGTTTATCAGACTGACGGCGAGCGATGTCTCAAAGAAACTTAACAGTTCGTCATGTTACCGTATTCACAATTTTTTTTAGTATGCTATCACAAATCAAAAAAAGTTGCCAAATATATACAGTTTTCCAACTTTTCCTAAAAATCCTTACATTTTAATGATTTCAAGAAATCTGTCCTTTTTTCCCTACGGCCATCTTTTTTAGAAGAAAGCCCCTACGAATAGGGATTTTTCCCTACGAATAACATAACTGCAGCGGGAAAATATGAATATTACGTGTCGATTTCTTTCAAAAAGTCAAAAAATAAAAATTTTGAGTTAGTACCCTCTTGATTAAGTGCGATATGTACATAAAATTGGTTATAAAATGTAAATAACCAATTGTTGTGGTTTGTTTTCTTGGTGTGCCAACCTGCGATAAACCAACATATAGTTGCCCATTAGAAAAATACGGACATGACTGGCGTAGAGCATTGTTACTTTATGTGTTTTGAATTTCATTAAAATTGGTGGAATAGAGCCAGAGAGGCAAAAATTGCTTTTCTGTTTCCTTTTGGTGAAAGGTTTAAAAAATATATGTAAACCATGTATGATTTGTTTACCCTAATCCATCTATGATTCAAATTTCATCAAAACTCCTTAGATTTTTTCTCCCTAGTACTAAAAAAATAAAAAGCCTACATATATTTCCAATTTCATCAAAAATAGTTCAGCTATTTAGCCGATAAAGCGTAGCAAACCCAAAAGTCACTTTCGCATATTCGGTGATGGGATCGGACAGATAGACTGGAGGCGGAATGAAGGGTGAACAACGTACTTTCCATAAAATGGCTTTGTTTTTCTTTTCAGTACGGAAACTATTTCTAAAATAGATTTCATCTAAACGGGTGTGTCTTTTTTGCAATAGATTGAAGTAACACACACAACCTTTGTTCTTTTTAGTTACCATTATTTTTGCAATATCTCTACCTACCCCTCTCTAGAGTGCAAATATCAGGTACAATGACATTAAAATGCCCATATGAATCAAAGTTATTAGCTGCAAAATTTGTTCACTGTAAAGAAAACTTCACTGAATGGAAATTCATTATAAGGAGATCTAAATAAACTAAAATTGGAACGAAAAAAGCTGTGTTTTTAAAATAATTTAACGTATAGTAGGAAGAGCTTCAGCAAGAGTAAAGAAGTTCACTATAGAGAAGTTCGACAGTATTTAATATATATATACATTAGGGTGGGTCGATTTTTTTTTTTTTAAATCGTATAGCAAAAACGTAATCTACATCAAATGTTAAGAAAATTCTCCAAAGAAACCATGGGTCTAAAATAAAATCCTAATCCGCGCCTCTCGTCTTGAAAATTTATATGCCCGCCTTTGGCAAAAAAAAAAAATTTTTTGAAAAAAAAAGCTTTTTCCAAAAAGAAATCGAATTTTCTGAATAAAACTGTTTAGTAAGGTAGTTGTTTTGCTCTTTATATTTTTCTACACTCAAAATCTTTTTACATTAAAAAAATATTCACCCAAGTAAAAAAGTTTGTAAATAATTTTGTATCTAATATTTTTATAAGGAACTCGTAATTTTTTGAATAAGTTTCGAATGTGGTATAAACTTTACTTCTAAGTTTATTGGTGCAAAAGATAGATGGGGTGACAAAAAAGTACCAAAATTCAGGTTTACCCCTTTTTTCCTAAAAGAGCTGAATTTCAAAAAAGTACCACCAACCTGTGCGCTTATTTTTCAAAAGAACAACGATAAGTATTACAGTTTTTTTTTTGTGTCTTTTTTAGTTTTGGAGATATAAATTATCGAATTTACCTGTTTTTCCCCTTTTTATCCCCAAAACATTCAAATTTCCAAAAATCCCGTCTAAGTGGACCGATTTGGGGGAGAAACCCACCTCCGGTCCAAATTTCAAGTTTTTAGCTTCAGGCGTCAGTAACGTTACAATTTTATGTATATGGATAAAATTATATACAAACTTTTTTACTTGGGTGAATATTTTTTTTTAATGTAAAAAAATGTTAAGTGTAGAAAAATATAAAGTGCAAAAGAACTACTTTACTAAACAATTTTATTCAGAAAATTCGATTTCTTTTTGGCTATTTTTTCAAAAAAAAAATTTTTTTTGGCAAAGGCGGGCATATAAATTTTTAAGTCGAGAGGCGTGGATTAGGATTTTATTTTAGACCCATGGTTTCTTCGGAGAGTTCTCTTAGAATTTGATGTAGATTACGTTTTTGCTATACGATTTTTCATTTTTTTTTCATCCATACAAATCGAACCGGCCTAATATACATAGTTTATTTATTATTTCATTGCTGTTCATTGTAAATTATTTTCTTCTAAATATTGGCTCAAAATGAATTATTTATAATTTCTAACTGTTTATCAAAAATTAAAATATGTTAAATTTATTTAATACTTTAAATTAAATATAAATCAGTTGCAAATAATTTACGATAATGTCTTTCATTTCTTCTCTTGGAAGTTAAATTCACTATTATTTCAATTTATATTATTCAAATTAATATTATAAAAATATATTCAAATCAATAGAAAAGAAAACAATTTTGTTTGAAAAAATTTAATTTAAAAAAAAAACAAATAAAAATTTGTATAAAAATTAAAAAAATTCAGACTTCGTATGAAAAAATTTTATAATTAAAAAAAAAAATGCCTTAATATTTTAATTCAACAAAAAATGTTTGTTCTTCGATATTAGAATTATTGTTTTTTTTTTTTTATTCTAAAATTAAAAAAGCCTTTACACATTTTGTTTATTATAAGAAAAGATTTTGGTAGTTTAAAATAGTTATTACCTTTTATATATTAAGTAAGAGTGGTATATTCGGCTATGCCATTTAAATTTCAGTCGAATTGATTTCTAGCCATAGCTGCACGTTTCTATTCGGAAAACAATGGCAAGGAAGTTTTATTACAAGTGTTTAGAGCTCAGTCCATGGTCTTACATACATTTGCTTCAGCTTAAAATATTTGAATATAAAAAAATTATAGAAAATTTTTGAGAATCCAACTTACATATTGACCCCTATTCTGCGTTTCGATTCGGATCGATTTTCTCCGTTTTTGGCAACTTTGGTGTTTTGTGCCAATGTTCTGTAACTCCCGCGTTGAAAAACTTTTCGATTGAAATGTGAGATCTAAAACAAAAATACCATAAGTTGAAACAAACATGTTTTTCTCACTAAACTGTTACTGTATCATTTTTGGTGTGTAATAGCTGTAACGTAAGGAAATTACTCGCCAAAAATGTTTCAGTAACAGTTTAGTGAGAAAAACATGTTTGTTTGGTATTTTTGTTTCAGTTCTCACATTTCAATCGAAAAGTTTTTCAACGCGGGAGTTACAGAACATTGGCACAAAACACCAAAGTTGCCAAAAACGGAAAAAAATTTCGATCCGAATCTAAACGTAGAATAGGGGTGATTTAATATTAAAAAGTATCTAAATATATAAGAATATTATTCGATTTTATAAAAATGAATACCACAAACATTTTAACAAAAAATCTAAAACTAAAATTGTTTTTATTTTCTTTTATAAAATAGAAATTAAAATTAAAAAAAGTATTTTAATTTTGTATTTAGTTTATATCTAAGAGCTTCATTGTACAGAAAGAAGTTCACAATAGATAAGTTCGACCGTATTTAATATCTAGTTTATTAGATTATTTGACTATTTTTATACATATATTTATAATAAAAATTGACTCTTATTCGACCTTTACAAAATTTATATTATTATTATTTAATTAAGCTTGGGGTCTCTTTTTTTTATAAAAAATATTAAATTTTAATTCAATCAATATTTCGGCACTTCGTTGTGTGCCTTCTTCAGGGTTTTTTTTCTTGAATTTTTAACAAAATTAAAATTTTTTAACAAATTAAATAAATTTAACAAAATGTCATATAACAATTTTCAATTAAATGCAAAAAATTTTTTCCAATTCAAACCTAATCTATTACAGTTTAAATAAATTTTTAACTTCCGTTTCTATTTTTATAAATTAAATGTCTATAATTTTGTGCTAAACTTTCAGTATCTGACATAAAATTTATTCTCGACATTGTCGGTACATTTATAATTTGCAACATTTCTAACATAAATCTACGTTTATAATTATTTTCCGTATTTAAAACCGTTGTATTCTCAAAATCAGGATAATGGTTAAGATTAGCACAATGAGTTGATAAAACTGTTTTTGTGATGAAATATTTCTATATTTTTGATCTGACTTACGTCCTGCTAACCTAGTTTTCAGTTTATTCAACATACACTTTATCGCATTGTCCATTAACATTTTCCCTACAAGGTATTTCATAAACTACATTCGACATTTCCAACTAATTCATTTTGTCTTTCATATTAGTGAATAATCTACCTATTGTATTATAAGATTTATGCGCAAGTTTATACTTTTCCGTATCATAAATATCAGATTCTTCTAATCCCTCCGAAAATTTTGGTACATAAGTTAGTGATTTGTAAATTTTCGGTTCCGTATTACCGTTGGAGTTATTTATTCTATGGTTATTATATTGTATTAATAAATTAGATATAATTTCCTTTGGAAAACTATTTTCTCCTAATGCTTTTGAAATTTTCTCCTTATTTTTCCTATGGAAACAAGAATCACTTACATCAAAATCCTATCTATAAAATTTCTAGCCGTGTTAATTATTATCCTTTTAGGATGATTTGAAAAATAATCAATTATTCTACCCGACGATGTTGGTTTTTGATACCAATCAATTAGTAAACTTTTTGCCTTTCTTATTATCAAAGTGTCTAAATAAGACAATTTAGATTCAAACTCCTTTTCCATTGTAAATTTTAAATCCGCATGAAAGGAATCAAATGTATCCAAAATTTTTGCTATTTCTGACTCCTGAATTATGCAAAATAAATCATCCACATATTTTGTCATAATTTTAGGTTTAATAGTCAACTGTTCCAAACATCTATCTATTAATCTCTCCATAACAATATCTGCTACAATTGGAGATGCTGGTGATCTCATAGGAAGTCAGTACCCTTAGTTGAACATATACATTACTGTCCAATTTAAAATATCTATTATCAATTATACAAAATTTCAGAATACGTAAAAATATGTCCTTTTCTATATTGGTGTGTTCTTCTATCTTATCCCATTGCTCCTCTATTATATCTATAGCAAGATCTATAGGTATACTTGGAAATAATGAAACTACATCGAGAGATATTAATTTCTCATCATCATTATTAAGTTATATGCTTAATTTCAAAAGATTTTGCTATTCGTGCTTAATTCCCAGTTTTTATTATTGATAAAAACACTTGAAATTTATTGTTGATGGGATAAGCTATTCCTATGCGCATTTCACTGGTTGCTTAGGCCAGATCATCAGGAAACTTCATCCATAAAGATTTTGGAAAAACTAAAGATATTAAACCAAATAAAACTGTTAAGCGTATAAGACTTAAAGCAACAGTTCTACTTGTAACAATATCAAAGTTTAAACAAAACACATCAACAATAAACAGTGGGTTTATCTCATCTTACATTCCCCACTACAATACAATTTATATGCTTAATTTTATCTTTAAATTGAAGAGAGCCCCTTACATTATATTTTGAATTTTCCGTTATATTCTTAAGAATTATTGCAATATATTTACAAAGCTCATATGATGGAGAATTTATACATGAACATATCGGTCTTAATGGAAAATCAATTTTATGAATTTTTGGAACCCCATATAATCTAGGTGCAATTGCTTTATTAGTTTTAAGCTTATTCTTTTCCGTAACTGTTACTATATTCCTCCTAAAAAGTTCTTGAACAAAGTCATTATTCATCCTTTGTAATCTACTAGTAGGATCTTTATTCAGTTTTATATAAACTGAGTTGTCCCTTATAATATTATTATTCCTTAAATTATAATCTGTTCTGTTCATTGCTACTGTCGTATTACGTTTATCTGCATTCAAAATAAGAATATTCCTATTAAGTCTTAAAAACTTTTCTGTTTCCTTTACTTTGTCGAGAACAAATTTATCCCTATTAGTCAATCTCATTTCATTTATGTAGCTATCTATACTTGTTGTTAGTTTTGTCCTAGCTATTTCCTGTTCTTCCTTATTTTTAAGTGTTTGAACCAAATCCTCCCCTTCCGTTATAACTTTTAAAATTAAAAATAATTAATGACATAAAAACTTTTTTGTTTAGTTGGAAATTCGTTGACTTATTTAATGTCTTTTTGACTTAAGGTATGTTCACACTTAACAAGTATTTGGCGAAAAAATTCGAGAAAAGCGTTTCCACTAATTTGCTAACCGTCAATAACTTTTTTTAAGATTACTGATTAATTTACTTAACTTTTTTTTATTAATTTCTGAAAAAATCGTCGAAGAATAAATTTAATCAGTTGGTTGATCATGAAGACGTTATGCAAAATCAAACAATTGTTTAATAAAAATAGTGGTTACGTGTGGGGCGTCAAATATCAAATATTTGTTAAGTGCGTTTCTAGCTTTGTTACGTATGTATTGCAGACTTAATTTGTATATATATATTTAACATTTATTTTAAGATCATGGTTCGATGGTGTTAAAATGGGTCCACCCGATGCTATATTAGGTGTTACCGAAGCTTTTAAACGTGACTCAAATCCAAATCGTATCAATTTGGGTGTAGGTGCCTATCGCGATGACAACGGCAATCCTTGGGTGTTGCCTAGTGTTCGAAAGGTAAGTTTTTTTATACATAATTAATTACACTGTGCCCGAATTTGCCACTTTTTTAAACAAGCTAGGCACCCTACCGGTTAGGCTTATTTGAGTACGCTGAATTCAATGGGGATAACCTTTTTTCGAAGTAAACGCTGATATTCGCAATTAAACATTTTTTTTGTGAAAGAAATTTTTTCTTAACTCTATTCAGTGGGGTGCCCAGCTTGATAACACTTGCGACTAGCACAGTGTTTTTATTTCTTTTTTTAATTTTACTTTTACTTTTTTAAGGCTGAGCAACGTGTAATTAGCAAAAATTTAAACAAGGAATATGCTACTATTTTGGGAATACCCGAGTTTTATAACAAGGCTATTGAACTAGCTTTAGGTAAAGATTCTCAGGTTTTACATGAAAAGCGTAATACCACAGCTCAAGGTATTAGTGGTACTGGTAGTTTACGTATCGGTTCTGCTTTCTTAAGTAGATTCTGGGAAGGTAATCGTGAAATTTATGTGCCGAACCCAACATGGGGTAATCATATCCCCATTTTCGAACATGCCGGTATGCCAGTTAAAAAATATCGTTATTATGATCCCAATACATGTGGATTGGACTTTAAAGGATGTTTGGATGATATAAATGTAAGTATCCATTTATTTAAAAAAAAGATGTTACTTAGTTTTAATATGAATTTGGCATAGGGACTAATAATACTCTATTTCTATTCAAAAGTTTTTATGAAAATCGTGACCTCTAAAAATAATCCATGCTACTTTTTAAAAAAGAAACTTTCGTTATAAGAGGTAATCTCCGGAACTGCCGGTCCGATATTTCAATTTTAGTCGCATTGATTTCTAGCACATGGCTGGCTGCACGTTACTATTTGGAAAACAATGGCAAGCAAGTTGTATTACAAAGTGTTTAGAGCTTAGATTATGGTCTTACATACAGTTGCTTCGAACGATTCAACCTCAAAACAACCTCACTACTTGCCCTTTACTTTAATTTCAGAAACATAACATTGGTTTTAGTTTTTGGCCAGTTTTCCGCCGAATTTATGTTTTCATGAAAACAGCAAGGAACTTTGTGTTAGGGTAGTAACTAAAGAATATCGTAAAATTTTTAATGTTTGTTTTTTGAAATGGATCATTTTTAAAAAAAAGGGAAAACATTTTTTTAGCCCTGTATTTTATTACATTGCCTTCCTCATTTTTCAAGGAACTACATATCAATTTTTTTTCTTGAATAAAATCCATGAATATATGTATGTATTCAGCTTGGGATATTTTAAATAGGGACGTAACGAATAGCGATATGAGCGATATACGATACTGTTTTTATAGTTTTTTGAACAAAAAATGCTTTTTTTTGCATAACAAGTAAGAGCAATAAAAGATTCAAATGCAGAGCACAAAATCAAACAGAATAATGAATAGTTTCTTTAAATTCTAAGGCTGGAGATGCACACCACGAGTTCTATGTGTACTGTTACTTGTTTGGCCTTTTTTAAAGACACATGCTGTAGTAGAAAGTAATCCTACTTTATGCTTTCGATACGTATGGGCATTCTTCGCGTTTGCTGTGTTAAATGTCAATACCATTCAATACACTATTACTTTTTGGACCACCAACTTTAGCCGTTTTGCTTTGCACTTGTATGTATTTGCAGGTTTTTAGATTTTTCGACTTATTTTTATTAATTTTTAATAATAATTAGTATTGTGGTTATTTTGTTGAACTATTTATGGTTTTTAATCCAAATTTTTAATATTTTTAATTAGGCTTAAGTTTATCAAATTCCATTTTCATGAAGAAAGGAATTTTACAACATGAAAATTAACTAAAATTGTTATTGATAATCTTTCATTCTTGACCGTGGCTGGGGCTCGAACCCTGCCCGGCAGGTTACCATGACATGTTTCGATCGCAACCACTCGATCTCCTCAGATGGATTTGCCGTCTTACACTCGCAGCCATCGACGACTGCTGACGTCAATCGTCAAACATCAATCCTTAAACCAAATTGTATTTTAACCTTTGGTAGATCGAAGTTTGCTTATTTGAATGATTATCCATTTTAATTGATTTTACATGTTTTTCCTTACTTTTGTTTTTTCCGTACTTTTGTCAAGAATTTTTCTTGAAGTCCAAAGTACTTTTTTTGTTTTTTCATTTTTGTCTTTCTTTTTCTTGTTGACCTTTTTCAGTACAACTTGAAGGACAAATGAACACATAGCGCTCGTGCCTTAGCTTTAACAATAATTAGTATCGTGGTTATTTTGTTTAACTATTTATGGTTTTTAATCAAAATTTTTAATACATAAGCAAAGTCACTGCTGCAATATCTGACGCTATTTCGCTAGCTAACAATCTTCGAACATTATTAGAAAATACTATAAATGTATAAACTGAGATGCTGAATAGTTTAGAGTCCCAATTTCAATGAATGAACAATTATAGACACAAAACTCGAAAAGACAATAGATTAAAAAACGTCTTATTGAGCTAATTAGCATTCCGAAAGTGTTGAAAACACGGTCACCGCTAGAAAAAGTTCTCATAAGTCTACAAGAACTGGCCTATTAAGCGCTTGTGAAAATGTTATAGGAACATTTCGAGAAGGATTATCCTCCGTCCATCCTACGCTGTGGGTCAGCTAAAGAAGAAGTCTAGAGATACCTTAGATCTTCTGATTTTTCTAGAGATGCATATCCCATTGTTTACTGACGGAATGAAATGTTTAAACTAAAATTTAAGAACCATTAATACGATTTCTGTATGACGTGCTAAATTCCCAATTTTACATATTTGATAAATACACTGAAATTTATTGTTGAGGGAAAGCTAGCTTCTATGCGCATTTCACTGGTTGCTTAGGCCAGCTCATCAGGAAACCTTTTCCCAAGATTTTAGAAAAGCTAAAAATATACGAATAAAACCCTAAAGCGAATAAGAATTTTAAACACTCAAGGTCTTACTCGTAAGTAACAATATCAAAGCTCAAACAAAACACCAACAATAAACAGTGAGTTTATCTTTTCTTACATCCCCCTACAATTGGTTGGGTTCTTTCCGACTCGAATTGTAGTTATAAGTGGGTAAAAAGAAAAAACAAAATTAAAAAACAAATTGTTTCATTCTATTGTCTTCGTAAGAAAACAACAAAAAAACCAATTTGCCAATTCAGTTTTCTGCACGGGCACATGCGAGTATATTATCAAAGTTATTTACGGGAATACAAAATTTATCATTAATACGATTTCTGTATGACGTGCTAAATTCCCAATTTTACATATTTGATAAATACACTGAAATTTATTGTTGAGGGAAAGCTAGCTTCTATGCGCATTTCACTGGTTGCTTAGGCCAGCTCATCAGGAAACCTTTTCCCAAGATTTTAGAAAAGCTAAAACATGGCGCAGAAATACTTAAGTTTTCAAATGAGTTCCATCGGAACTGAGAGACTATTTTCCAATGCTGGTCTGCTTCGGATTCGCAAAATCGTTTATCTATGCAAATGTTTAGAATATTTTTGTTTTTTAAACAAAAATGTTATTAATATTAAATAAATAATCTATTAGGTGGGTCCGAACCCACTGGAAAGTGAATTACTTCAGCATTTTTGGTGTTCTGCATTTCACGCCCACATGTTTTTATTAATTTTCAATTCGCCAAAAAAAGGGTTGGTGAAAGTAAAACGAATCGACTTTTATTCTAATATGTGATAACATTTTTAATAAAAAAGAATTTAGTTTAAAATGTTCTTTATCCAATTTAATCAAAAATATATCATTACCTAAAACCCTAACGCAGTTAAAAGCGATTTATTCCTGTAAGTTTTCTGATTGTTTACAAGCTTTAACGATTTATAATAAATAGTAGATTTTGCTATCATGCTGCTGTAAGCAAACTTTTGCGAAATTCTACTGATTTAGCAATTTTTACCGAATTTTTGCCATTCTTGATAGATTTAGGGACTTTTAATCACTTTTATGGCTTGTTTGAAATATTAAAAATTTTTGCAAATTTAATTTTTGTTATTTTCCGACATTTTGTTTTTTTTTTTTTTAACCCGTTTAGCGTTTTTAAAAAGACTTTAGTGTTTGTTTAAAAGTTTGCAATTTTCCGCGAATTTAAGCTATGTCCGCGATATGTAGAAGCGATTTTTTCCTGTGATTCTTTACAGCAATTTTTAATAAATATTAGACTTTGCGATCATGCTGCGGTTAGAAAATTAGCGATCTTTAGTTCAACTAAAGTTTTTTCGAACAAAAACTTTGAATACACAAAAACATGCGGATTTGAGAACACCAATTTATGAATTATGCGGATTCAAAAAATTTTTTGTTTTCAATTCTAGTCGAAACCTAGAACATACTTGTATAACACCTTTTTTTATGAAAAAAAAATTGTCTCGTAGGAAAGGAAGGTAGATATGTAGGTATAATAACAGTTATCGATGCGCAAACGAAAAGTGTGCATCAATGGTAGAATAAGTACCAGTATTTACCCATGTAATGTCAAATAATTTTTTCTTTATTTTCTTTTGTTTGACGTTATATAGGGGTTTTTTAAATTGAGAACAAAATTTCTAATGACTATACCTTGTTCTTATTCTACCATGGTGCATAAATAATTTTATTAATACATATTTTTCTTAAACTAAACAAAACAGCACGTTACTTTGTATTGAAACCGTATCAAAACCGTATACCTGCAATGTATTTTGGATCTCACCCATAATAATTAAAAAACAAATACATAAATAAATAAATTTCATTAATTTTTAATTTATTTAAAAGTTTAATTTGATTCTAGTAATTATCTAATGTTTAATACTTTTTTCTTATCTAGAAAATTCCTGCTAAATCAATCATAATGTTGCATGCTTGTGCTCACAATCCTACTGGTGTTGACCCTACCAAAGAACAATGGCTGGAACTCTCCAAATTAATTAAACAAAAAGATTTATATCCCTTCTTTGATATGGCTTATCAAGGGTTTGCTTCGGGTGATGTCGATCATGATGCCCAAGCCATTCGTATTTTCGAATCTGAAGGTCATCAATACTGTTTATCGCAAAGTTTTGCAAAAAATATGGGTCTTTATGGAGAACGTGCTGGCACTTTCACAGTTGTCGGTGCTACCAAAGAAGAAACCGATCGTGTAACCTCCCAAATCAAAATCCTTATCCGTGCTTTATACTCTAATCCACCCATTCATGGTGCGCGTATTGTAGCAGAAATTTTAAACGATGAGCCTTTGCGCGCTGAATGGTTGAAGGACGTTAAATTGATGGCCGATCGCATTATTGGAGTTCGTGACAAATTGAAGAGTAATTTGATTAAAAATGGTTCCAAAAAATCTTGGGAGCATATTACCAATCAAATTGGTATGTTCTGTTATACCGGCATGAAACCAGAACAAGTTGAACGTTTGGCCAAAGAATTTAGCATTTATTTAACTAAAGATGGACGCATTTCGATGGCTGGTGTTACCAGTAAAAATGTAGAATATTTAGCCAGGGCCATGCACGAAGTTACAAAATAAGCAATAGTTATAACAAACCGATATTATTGGAGCTTCTACACTTGTTAAGTTTAAGTAAAAATAAAAAAAAAATAAACAAAAACGAAATTGCATAATTGTTTTATTTATTATTTGTTTTTAATAATACATTTTTACTTTTTTTAATATTATTAATTAAACAAAAATTTTAATGAAATACATTTATAAATATTTTTTATGTATGTAAGTATGTACATATAATGTAAAGCGTTACTTGGTAAAGCTAAATAAATGTTTTGACAAGTGTTACAATACAATTTCTAATTTTTTCTCTAAATGAAGCTACCACTTATAGCCTTTTTTAACAATAGATTTATTCATTTTAATAGTTTCAAGTAAAAAATGTGATTTAAAATTATAATTAGAAATATAATAGTTAACCTAAAATCACGGTTTATTGTAACGATATCTTATTTTGTCAGAGGGCTCACAATATTCTTTAATTATTAATTTACACAGAAATATATGGAATACTATGATTATTGCACAAACAGAAACCCAAAAAAGTGTGGGAAGACCACCCAATTGATGTCCATGTTTATGTAAAGCTATTACATGTTGTTCGTGAGCGGGGGCTATAAGTACAATAAAAAGTCATGTATTTATTATTTTTATTTATTTATTAACGTTTGGAAAATCTAAGAAATCCTACCCTCAGCCACCTCTTTAACATGTAAAGCATCATGTAACTCTACCATATGCTGTTTGTCTTCTGTTATATAAAGTATAGCGGTCAGTGGTTCGGTGAGCTTCACTGGAAATTGTCGACGGTTTTGACTGAAAGTTTATTTAAATGTATGTATGTGTGATACATTTATCATTTTCGAAAGCATTAACATACATAGATACTTACGTTAATAAAACCGGCTCATCTACACAGCCACCATCGCAAGCATAATAACTACGATCAGAACGGTCCAAAGCAACATTTATAACAGCCTTATTATCATCGGTCACTGTTATAGTTACGTTGAGATGTGTACGGTTGCCATAATTTAAGCGACGAAAATGAAAATCTCGATGTAAATACTTTGGATGCATATTGCACTCTAAATGTTGATTACTAAAACGAAAACTGCCAAAGCTAAGGACCATAGCCTGTATAACACCTGAAGACCCTGCCCGTATAAGATTATGACATCCTTGTTTTTCTAACGTAAGCATCCAAGTAGAAACAAGTTTATTTAATTTCTCTAAAGAGTTCATGGGCAACCACAAATTATCGGCTTGCAAGGTGTGATAAGAATCATAGCAACCTTCCGCATAAGTTAAAGCTTTTGCAATATCCGGTTTCGAAGGGGCCGATACGGAAACAAATTCCTCAAATTCATAACTACGAGTTTGAGATAATACGGCATACATAGTGGCATTAATGCGATCTCCATTTAAACTGTTCTCTGCTTTAGAAGTACTTATTGTAAAACCGGTAGCCCAGAGATCGGACCAAACATTAATGTGAGATTGTCTGTAATTGTGTATGGCTGTAATAGCAGATTCCGTTTTGCTTTGCAAGCTTTGCAAAACTTTTGTCATGGCCATAATAGCTTTCTGCTCGGTTTCGTCTATGGTAGCGCTAACCTGTTGCTGCTGGTTTTTCTTTAAAGGCTTTGAATAATGAACAGCAATAGGAATTTCCATTTTAATGCTACCACGTTTTTTCAATTGTATAATACGTGACATTTGTGGTTTTACTATTGTAACAACAATTATGACTGAGGCATCATCAGAATTCGGATTAATCGTGCCAGTAATAACATCGAATGGTTTAGCTGTCTCAGTAGAACCCAATTGTATGTTTCGCTTCGTAGGATTTGGAAAATTAACTCGGGGTAAAATGATATTAACTTCTTCCATAGTATTGCGAGTATTTGTGATTTTTATTTCTTGCATAAGAATACTTGGATGTGTACGATGTGCATAGTAAGAATAGGAGACAAAGATATTTGAGAAGCACTGAAACCTAAAAACGGAACCAAACATGAGTACATATACATACAAAAATATGTTTCCATTCTTTTGAAACGCATACTACCCTTACATGCTAGAAAATTCTTGCAATTAACTTTGTCATATAATAAATATTGCATTTTTATTTTTTTTTTTTTCACAAATTTTAAAACTGTTGAGGTTCTTTTATGTTATTACTTTTGATATATGTAGGTACCTATCAAAACTTAACTTTTTATTATTCATAATAGATATTGATTATATAGGCATAATTTACCTACAAAGTTGAAAAATTGTTGTTGTGCATTTCATCAAAATTAAATTTTGTGGTTTCAAATAATAAAGGGTGGTTAAATTTTAAGGGCCGATGTTGAATGTGAACCACACCTAAACGTCAAGTTTTTTTCTGCATTTCATTTGACATTTCCCAATTTCGGACTAACTCAATTTGAACCATGGAAAGATACACAATCGAGCAATGCGTTAAAGTTATTCAAGCCTATGAAAATGGGCGTTTAAATCAAAATGCATATCGTGCACTTCGTCTTCAGCGACGAGGCACACAGTCACCTCAGTGTATTCGTTAACAAGCAGAATTGCCGCATTTGGGCGAATGATAATCCAAGAGTGATTTGTCGAAAAACCTATGCACCCACAAAGAGTGACTGTTTGGTGCGTTTTATGGGCTGGCGGGAACATCGGGCCGTATTTTATCCAAAATGAGGCCAGTCAGGCAGTTTCTGTGAATGGTGTTCGCTATCGTGAAATGATAACGGACTTTTTATGGCCTGACTTGGAAGATATGGATGTGGAAGATATGTGGTTTCAACAGGACGATACCACTTGCCAGACAGCTAACGAAACAATGGCTCCTTTGCGCGACGAATACAATGCTGTGTTATCTCACGTTGTGGCAATGTCAATTGGCTGCCAAGGTCATGTGTTTGACGCCGTTCGACTTCTTTCTTTGGGGTTATTTAAAAGAAAAGGTGCACGTCGATAAGCCAGCAACAATTCAAGAGCTAAAGGCTGAGATAATTCGGCACATTAACGGCACAGAACCTCAGATATGCCTCAGCGTCATCGAAAATTTGGACCATCGGATGGAGGTGTGCCGCCGAGGTCGCGGCGGCCACTTGACCGATATTTTGTTCCATACATAATTGAACCATACCAATACATATTATCATAATAAAAAGAAATGACAATAACTTCCTAAATAATAATAACTGTTGTTTTGAAAATATTGACAAAAGTCTAGTCGGCCAATGTGTCGTTGATACAACAAGCTCTTCATTGTTTATTTATTTTTCATCTTAGTTTTCCAACCATTTTTATTTTTTTCATAGACTATTATATTTTTTGGTAATGTTTGACATCTACCTCATCATAAGTACCTACTTCTGATTTAATTTTTCCCTAATAAAAGTAACGCAATAAGTTTTGTGTAGTCTAAAAAATCTCAGAATACAAACGAATTTGATTGTTATTTCATTATGTGACCATTTTAATTTGTTGTGGTTCGTGTTTTTAATTTATATTACGTATTAATTTAATTTTGAAATTTAAAAAGTTTATCCACATTTTACTTACCTCCAAGCAATTCCTGTTAGATATTCTACTACCGTAGCTTCTCTGCCAGCTTCATCAGTTTCTTTAACAGAGATGACTGGATGAAATTGTGTGGGCAACTGCATTGCACGCCCATATTTTATATTTAAAGGAGCATCATGAGCTATTTCCAAACCTATATAACCATTACCAACATAGGGAATAATGTTTCGTTCTTCGGCCAATGGGGGTACGTGACGTATATTGGCATCAAACTCAAAATTTTGTAAGAAAAATGGTGTCAAACGGTCATCCATACATTGCATTAAGGGATCTACGAAGGTAATATTTATGAAAAAGTAATTTCACAAAAAAATTTTAACTGACCTTTTTTTTCGGGTGCACTCATGAACAAATATCGGAAGATTGGTGGCAATATGTAAAAGAAGATACAAACAACTAGCATAACCGCAAATAGACGACGGTAGGAAACAACTAGTTTCCTCGTAACTTCTGTTACATCGAATTTATATTTAGCTGTACGAAACATATTGCTTAATATGATTTAATAAGTTATAATATTTATTTTCTTTAGTATTTTTTTTTACACCGGTTATCATAACTTCATTGTTTATCGAAGGTAATTTAGATTTTTTCACAGCAAACCTCCAATACCAACACAAAAGTATCTTGTAAACATTACGTTATTGTGAATAGTATTTAGATAAATAATTGTTTGAATGAATATGCATGTAAACAAATAAAACTAACCTTAAATATATTCATAAACATAAATAAGGAGGGAATATTATATACATACATGCGTAAAACTATTAATGAATTTTTTATTTAAAAATTAAAAGCAATGTCTAATGACAAACGTACTGTATACGTGGGTGCTTTAGCTGACGAAGTAACAGAAAAACTATTAAATGATGCGTTCATACCATTTGGTGATATAGCCGACATACAAATACCCGTAGATTACGAGTCGCAAAAACATCGAGGTTTTGCTTTTATAGAATATGAGTCCGCTGAGGATGCCGCATCGGCTATAGATAATATGGTAGGTCTTATTTTTTCAAGAGTCTCAGGCTCTACCGAGTTTAGTTTTGTTAATGTTAGTTTTATATGTACGTTGTATGTATGTAGTAATAACATTAAATACATTTGTATATTTGATGTTTAATTAGAATGATGCTGAACTTTGTGGTCGAACGATACGAGTGAATTTAGCTAAACCGGTTCGCATTAAGGAAGGCAGTTTTAAACCAGTTTGGGCAGATGATGACTGGCTGCAAAAACATGCTGGAGCGACTCTTAAAGAAAATAATGACAACGAGATAGTAGACGAAATATCGTCTAAAGAAGAAAAAGAACTGAAAACACCTACAGGTCCCGCTGTTATCGAAAAGTCTGAAAAGCGTAATCCTCAGGTATTCTTTGATATACGCATCAGTGGAAACGATGTAGGACGAATAGTCATGCTTTTAAGAGCTGATGTTGTTCCTAAAACAGCTGAAAACTTTCGCGCCTTATGTACACATGAGCATGGTTTTGGTTACAAAGGAAGTACACTTCATCGTGTTATACCCGAATTCGTAAGTATTATTACCTTTTAATGTTGACCAAATTGGTTACTGTTTTATACTTTTAGATGTGTCAAGGTGGAGATTTTACTAATAATAATGGCACTGGGGGTAAATCAATATATGGAAAAAAGTTTTCTGATGAAAATTTTACTTTGAAACATAATGGTTTTGGTACCTTGTCGATGGCTAATTCTGGTCCAAATACAAATGGTTCACAATTTTTTATATGTACCACAAAGTGCGTAAAAAATGTTATTATATACAGTGAATTACATATTTATTTTTATTTTACTGAATTATTATTACAGAACTGATTGGTTAGACAATAAACATGTTGTGTTCGGGCATGTGATTAGTGGAGCAGATGTGGTACGCAAAATCGAACGTTGTGGCTCAAAAACGGGTACTCCCTCACAGAAAATTGTTATTTATTCTTGTGGAGAATTAAAATAAAATCTTTGGGTACCCTGGCAGTCTAGTTGGTAGTGATCTATTGCATCCGTGCGAGGGTTGAATATTCTATTTCCATCGACTGATCTGTTTTACTAAAACGGGCTGAATCGTGCTCGGTTAATTAATAATATATTTTCTAGTTAGTTAGCTCTCAATAAAAAAAATCGTAAAGGATTTAGAACATTTTTTTAAGAACTGTTCAAGATTAATAAAGACCATGGCCCAATTAGTAGGTCTGCTCGCAACTACAACAATCGAAGAATAGAAAAGACCACGCATTTTGTTTGTGTAAAAAATGATAAAGATGTCAAGAACGAAAGCATTTGTTTGTGTAAAAAATGTTTGCAACTGTAAAAAATCAGCAGGCGTTTCGCGCAGACCTACTAATTAGACCATGATTTAGACATGTAAAATATAAAGGCAATAATAGAAATATTCAAATTGAAAAAAACATAAAATACATACCTACATAAGAACATATAAATCCTCAATGTACGTACCTACGTTTTCAGAACAGGGGTGTGCTGGAAATCGCAAACGCAAAACGCAAGAATTTTAAAAGTGGGTTTTTAGTAAGATTTCTGTAATAAAAGAATTTTATGACAAATATACAAACATTTCTCTATTAAACAGAATTTTATAACAAAAATTATAAAAATTTGATTAAAAGTGTATTAAAAAAAGCAACCAAATTCTTGCGTTTGCGATTTTCAGCACACCCCCCTAAAACAGATCGACATGTGTAATATGGAAATGAGCCAATTGGTAGGTAGAAAGGCTGGTGTGAAGTCTCCTTCACACCTTCAACCAGAGACCAATATGGTCAATTGTGACGCCTTATTTAGGGATAGATAAGTAAAAATGGAAAGAAGGTGAAAAAAAGAGCGAAAGCATAAGATAGATAGGAAAAGAAAGTTTCGGACCAAACCAAATTCGCCCTACGTCTCCTCTCGCGCAGCCAGGCATTACGAATCCTATCTGACGCTGGCGTACACAACACGAGACATACCCTAATTCGTACAGGAATCTACTGCCCAGCCACCTCAGCCTGCTGCCCTGAAGCCTGGGACAGTGGCACAGAATGTGTTCAACTGTCTCCAACTCCTCCGGGTCCTCACACAACCCGCACATATCCGAAAAGTCGGATCCAATCCTCACCGCCATCCTGCCTATGAGTTCCCCCAGGCTCGATTGGTCGCGCCCAGAATCCATTCCCTCAATGTAGACTCCCGCACCCGTGCCCCTCAACTTCGAGCCATCAGTGAATATAGCAAATAATTTGCTCCTACCTGACCAGCTCTCCCTAGAGGGCACTATTACTCCCGGCAACCGCCAAAAATCCACCCTAGTGCCCAAATAATCAGTGGAGCTGGGCGATCCCAGGCAACAGACACCAGCCTCAATCTCACCCAAGATCCGTGAGTGACCCAGCGCGACATTCCCCATCAATCCTTACTCTCTCAGTCTAAGAAGGCTCCTGGCTGCCATTCCCATCACATACTGCTCAATAGGCAGAAGATGTAGAATGACATCCAGGGCCGCTTGAGGAGTACTTCTCATAGCACCTGTCATGCCGATTGAAGCACGCCTCTGAGCCTTAGACAGAAGGTTCCTTCGACTAACCAATCCTAATGACTCCCACCAAGCACAGCATTCATACGTAAGAATGGGTCTAACCACCGAAGCCAATTGACTTTCAAAACATTTAATACAAATAATAGATTATTTAAAAGAAAAAATCAATATTGGGTAACGAAGAAAAGTCCAACTAAGTATATCAAATTAGATGTGATGGAGACAGGTCCAATATATGCCCAATGTAATATGTTGGTACAACAAAAATTAAGACGGCTTCACATAACGTCAGGTAATTATTGTTTTAGCCTACACGCCATTTTTGAGTTAGGAATGGATTATATATTGCATAAATGTTCTCCTTCATATTCCAAAATCCATTTTTTGATATCTCGTATAGAATATGAGATATTCAGCATCGACTTTGGTCTACATTCACATTTTTAAGGTTCATTAAATATTATATTGCTGAGCAAATTTTGCATACAAACATAACAAAATTATACTTTACTATTGCTTTGCGCCATTTTTTAAAATCTAGAAATTACGTCAATATCAAAGATGTTAACACCCTATTAAAATACTGTAATATTTACAAACTAATATAAAACAATCTAGCATAAAAAAATTTGGTCGTAAACCTATTAATTTTAATTGTGTATATACATTTTTTTAAATAAATACTACAACAATGAAACAACAGTCATTTTGTTGCTAGGATTGAGACGGCAAATGTCAAAATGCCTTATTAAAAAAGTAAATAAACAAAAAAAAAAAAAAATGACGCCAAATGTCACACACGAAGAAAATCACTGCAAACAGCTGCGCTTGTGAGGTCACTTTATTAGTACATCCTGGTATAGTCATTAGAAATTTTGTTCTCAATTTCAAAACCCATATAACGTCAAACAAAAGAAAATATGGAAAAAATTAAAACAAGCGTCAAAAATCAAATAAATTAATATGACATTACATGGGTAAATAATGAAAACTCTCCCTAATGAACATATTTATATATACGTTCCCATCGATCCTATAAGGAGCATAGGGCCTGAACAAATTGGTTGAACATATTCCTGTCCTGTGCCAACGCTCTCACTTCGCCCCAGGTTTTACCCATTCCGGCCATTTCTACATCAATTTGCCTTCTCCACGTATGAGCTGAGTCTATGGCATTTCTGGTAATGTCGTTCTGTGATCTTATTAACGTGTGGCCAATCCACCGCCATTTACGTCTTTTTATTTCTTTGGTCATTTGTTGGTTGGATTGTTCCCAAAGCCTGTTGTTGGGCAGGGCAGAATATTCGCAATATCCTTCGAAGACACTGATTAACAAACACTTGGATCTTCTGCATGTCTCGAGTGGCAGCGTTCAATGTTTCGCAACCGTAGAGGAGAGTGGACTTGACATTTGTGTTAAAAATTGTTAACTTTGTACGCTGGGATAGTGAAGACGAATTCTAAATGGGTCTTAAACGACCGAAAGTTTTTCGCGCTTTCTGTACACGGTTGCCAATGTCTTCACTTGACCCGCCATTTTTGAAATGATGCTCCCAAGATAACAAAACTGGCTGACATCCCCCACTTGATTACTGCCTATTGTAAATAATTCCTGAGACGTCGCATTAACTCGCTGTGTTTTGGTTTTAGCAGTGTTAATTTTAAGTCCAGCCGCATCTGTTCTTGTTGTTATGTTTCGCAGATTTGATGCCAGATCTGAGAAGCTGTGAGCCAATAGGCAAATATCATCTGCGTAATACAGATCGTTTAAGCGGCCTTGCAGTCCCCAAGTAATTCTCTTTCCGTTCTGTAGGGCACTTTTAAGATCTGTGTCTAAGACTTTATTAAATAGAAGTGGTAAAGAAGTGCGCTCCAAATCACGCTGTGATTTAATTTGTCGAATGCTTTTTCAAAATCGATAAAGCACATATAGAGTGGTGATCGCCATTCAACAGATTGCTCGACGATAACACGGATACTGTTTATATGATCGATAGTGGATTTGTGGGGTCTGAACCTCGCCTGTTCCTGTCTCAGTGCTGGTGACACCCTTGCGGAGATTCGTTTGGCGATTATTTGCGCAATGACCTTGTTGACCATTCAAAGCAAAGTAATACCACGCCAGTTGTTTCCCTTCTTCGGAATGTTTATTATTATGCCTTCCATCACTTCGTCGGCAGACTTTAATTTTCCCAAAAGGTGCGGATGATTGGGTGGATTATTTTGGCACTTGTATAAGAGTCTGCTTTTAATAATTCAGCGAAGATTCCGTCTATACCTGGTGATTTATTGTTTTTAAGACTATTGATCGAGTTTATGATCTCATCAACGTTGGGACAGGCAGAGGTTATATCGGGGTCGTCTGCATGTGATTCTCATTCACAGCAAATCTGGGCGCTGTGCCCATTTAAGGATAATATTTCGCTGTAGAAATCTGCCCACACATTTACGTGTTCCTCGGAAGATGTTGCACGTTCTCCATTCCGTTTTCTTTCGTATGTTCATTGGTAAGTTTTCTCAAACACCTATACATGTCAGAGGTCCGGTGCATTTCCGCACCTTGAGCTTCCTTGCCGATGTCGTCAACCCATTTGCGTTTATCGCGTCGTGCGCTTCGTTTTACAAGTTTGTAAGCCTAGCACCAGGTTTTTGCTCTATTAAGCTCAGCGTTTACCAACTTGCGTTGTTCGATTATGCGCCACGTCTCATCTGATATCCACTCTTTCCTCAGGTTTTGTTTATAGCCAAGAATGTCTATAGCAGGATCCATAAAAACTGACTTCACTTTTTCCCAACTGGTTGAGTCATTCTCATGTGATGCAAGAAGATTTTGGTTTAATGCTTCGGAATATGCAGAGGCTTCAGTTCAGCAGAATCCTAAATAGACGTCAGGAGAAATCACTAAATCTGTTGAAGATAAGTATATCACTTGTAAATCGTAAGAAGCGACTTGCTTTGCCAAGGAATATATAAATAAGCCAAAAGAATTCTGGCAAAAGGTCTTATTTGCAGACGAAAGCCAATTTTGCATTTTTGGTATTAAGGGCCAACCGCTTGTCTGAAGAAAACAAGGAAAAGTGCTTGATCCTAAGAATTTAAGTAAAACATGGCGGAGGCGGTTGTATGGTATGGGGATGTATGTCTTACCAAGGAGTGTTAAATTTGGTTTTTATTCCTTCTACAATGGACACTAAAGTATATCTTGACATATTGAAAGAAAATTTGCAACCAAGCGTAAGAAAATTGAACTTGGGTAACGATTGCATGTTTTAACAAGACAACGACTCAAAGCATACGGCTCATAATACGAAGCTTTGGCTGCTATTTAATGTCCCACAACAGCTCAAAACACCACCGCAGTCTCCACACTTAAATCATATAGAACATTTATGGGATTTATTGGAACGCGGTATTCGGCAGCATAAATTTTCTTCCAAAGAAACATTAAGAAATGTGATGGTTGAAGAATGGAAAAAAATTTCCGTTCAAGAACAAAGCTAATCGATTCTATGCCAAAACGTTTGGCGGAGGTTCTCTAACGAAAATAATATCCAACTTCATATTAACTTTTTTCCTACTTAAAAAGTTAAAACAATAAACGTACAAAAAATCTTTGTACGCGGACTTTTGCATATGCCATTTTAAATAGGCTTTTAGTTTTGTTTATAGTTTTAAACTATGTATTGTTTTCGATTTTTTTAAAAATAAGTACAAATATTTTTAAAAATAATCCTAATGAACAAATAAAATGGAATTTTTTACGATTTACACAAAATGTTTTTATTTTTTTAATTCTAAAAAAAATATCAAAGGCTTGTACGCAGACTTTTGCCGCTGGGTGAATATTAGTTTTTGTAACAAAACTATAAATTTTTTAAAGTGGTGGTTCTACATCACTTTTTTTTAACAGACGGACATGGCTAAATCGACTTATGCGCCCCATACACGGTTCAATTCAGTTGTCAACTGAGTCTTTCAACTGAATTGATGCTTGGCCACACACTTCTTCAACTGAATTGAAAGATTTTAAATTAATTTTAAAATTTAATTAAATAAAATAAAATTTTTAAAATACTTAACTTTTTTTTTACAAAAGAAAACTACAAACATTAATTTTGACAGCTTATAAAGAGACCTGAGCACACACAGTACAATCAAATTGAAAGACTTAGTAGTCAACTTGAAAAAATCAAAATCTTTTGATTTTCTTCAACCAACTCGACAACCGTCAAACTAATCAATTGACAAAGCCATACACGCTTTGATTTGGACAACAACCACATCAGTTGACAATTGAATTGAATCGTGTATGGTCTGCTTTAGAATTACTCAAGGAGCCAGAATATAAATACTTTATGGGGTCTGAGATGAATAATAAAAAAGTTTCACACGGAATGACAAACTTATGATGATGATTTTCTTTACCAAACTTTCAAATAATAGGACCAGTCCAAACACGCGTGTAAAGAGTAGCCCACAAGGGACTAGGACTAGTCCAAAAGTAACCCAAACGTTTGGAAAAAACGTGGTCTATTTTACATTACGATGTCCTAGGGCAGGACTATATAATCCAGCTTTGGACTAGTTTTAAAACTACTCCATGGTATACTCAAGAGGATTAGTTTTGAAGTCGTTTAAAAACGAAAGCACGTCGTTAAAAAGGAAGACATGTCGTCTCACTACAAACACTTTTTAACAATAACGTGGTCCATGCTTGCATTACATCGGACCAGTCCATGGAGTAGTCTATTTTATCAAAATGGATCAGGTGGTCCAATATTATTTGCAGGGTACAGCAAAGTATGTACTCCCCCGCTATTCTCTTTTCCCCTCCCTTCTATAAACTCAAAACTTTGCAAAGTAAACTTTGCCTGTCTAAAAGAGGACTAACCAAAACGGCAACGCTGCTTACAACTTTATGCTATAAGCACAATCGAGACAGCAGGCTACCGACTTCAATATGTCAAAAATAGAATACATGTATGTATATGAAAATGATTATTTTCACGACGACACTGCTACATGGCTGCAGGTTGTTGTCAAGGTATATTTACACAAGGTAAACTCGTTGGCTCATATGTTTGTCAGCTGTTTACCCCTAGTTGGAGCCAAAACGTCAAATTGCGTGTATATGAGCCAAAATTTGTACATGTGTGCGTTAAATTGTTTTTGTTTTATATGAAGACAATTTTGACAAATTGGCTCCTTTTATAGAGCAGCATGTCTACACTCCCAAATGAGTCTACCTTGTGTAAATATACCTTGGTTGTTGTCTGTGTTTATTTTGTCTTTGTAGTCAAATTAAACTATTTCTATTTTTGTCCACTACAGAACTGAAAAAGTGTTGCTAGTATAAAAAAATATTTAAAGAATTAGTGCTTAAAAAAAATTTTTTTTTTGTTTAACTCAACACTAAATTGATATTTATGTATCAAAGTTTTTCTTGGGATTAAAAAAATTAATTTACAAGGTTTCGTTTAAATAACTTTATAAATAACTATGTATATAACTTTTTAGTATCTTTTAAAGAAATTCTATAGGAAGACGTTTTTCGTGCCAGTTTTTACGAGTTTTACGTCGTAAAAGTTGCAAAATACTTTATCAATATCTCTTAAGGTATAAAATGAATCTGTGCAATATGGGAATCATTTGAAAGTGCTTCGAAGTGTGTTTCACATGGCGTTTAAAGCATACCGACTAGCCGTAATTAATTGGAAAGAAATACCATACGTAGTGAAAGTGAAATAGTAAGGACAACAACCGTGTTTAGTACCTTGCTAAAATAGACTATTGTGACTTTTAAACTTTAATAAACAGTGTGTTTTAAATATCTGAAACAATTGAACAACGTTAATAAAGTAAATTAATTGAAGTTAATAAAACCTAACAATATACATAATAAAAATATATTCGAAATGGAATCATGAAAAAAAAACACGTGCATGTTTAAGAATATTATTCACAAAAATTTTAAATTTTGTGAATAATCACATTGCAACTTACGATGAAATTTAGGTTCATACAATTGAACTTGATATTTACACAAAATACAAGATAAGCTTGATATACTGTGTCAAACTGAGGAGGACACGCAACTTGATAACGAATACAGGGACAAAATTGATGTTATGTATTCCAGGCTGCTTGATCTAGCCAATCACAAAGTAATTTAGACAGCACTGTAGTTGAGCGTACCACCTTACAAGGAAAAAAATTGCGACGTTCTTCCCCTAATATAAAGTATTTTTGCAAGGATGTAGGGGTCGATTTTTTAAATTTTTCGTTATATCTGTGGGAATGAAACGGTATAAGAAAGAATTGTAACGAGAAGAGTTAAGACCCAACCAGAATGTACATAAACAAACATAAGCTACTGTCAAAAAGAAAACAAAAAGCCTCTCAAATGCATTTAAAATAACAAAACAAAAATAAAAAAACATTGATTTAGTTTCGCACCTTGCTTAAGCAAATGACAGTTTTATAAAACTTAACATAAAGTTTCCTTAAGTTCAATATGGTTTTACACATATGATTTACATGTATTTGCTCAGTTGCTTAAGTCACGTTATTCACATTCTGGTTGGGCCTAATACTTCATATTTTGAATTTAATAAATAAATAATATTTTATTAAAGATAAAATACTACAAATTTGGGGACTCAACCAAAATATAATATTTTGGTGTCGTGTAAGTGTGTTTGTTGATTTGAGAAAAAAAGCGAAAAAACCGTTGAACATTTATTAGAAAAACTAGACCGCTAAGAAGAAAAAAACGTCGCGACGCGAATGTATGTATGTGTGAACGTAAAAGGAACTGACAAGAAAGGTTGAGCGTGTTGTGAATTTAAAGAATAGAAAACGGCAACGGTTAAACACAGAAAAAAATGTATGCTTTAGGTGATTTTGTTGCTGTACGCAAAACCTTATCAACTGCTAAACGTTCTGTTGTAGTGGCTCTACACAAACTAGTGTTTGCAGGCGAAGGTGATCGTCACAACAGGAAGAGGCTAAAAGAATTTGTTGGTTTTGACTTTGATGAAGATGACGAGCAGTTTCAGAAAAATAAAGAATACGTTAACAAGAATTTGAGTACGGCAGACTTGGTTTCAATTTGCAAAATTTTTTCCCTAAACTACGACGCTGGTGGCTTGTTTTTGCACACATGTATTTAAAAACACGTGAAAAGATAATTTCCCTACAAGAAGTGAATGAGCGAGTAGTCACTTTTTTCACGTTGGTCTTAATAAAATGATAGAAAGAAATGACAGAAAACTTGATTTCGGTCATTTCATTCTATCATTTTCTTAACACCAACGTGAAAAAAGTGACAACTCGCTCAATCTCTTCTTGTAGGGTTGTTATGTTGTAACGAGATGAACGACGAAAACGATAATGATGAAAGTGATGAAGCAGAGGCTTGTGACGACGATGAATATAATCCCTACAAGAAGAGAATGAGCGAGTTGTCACTTTTTTCACGTTGGTGTTAAGAAAATGATAGAATGAAATGACCGAAATCAAGTTTTCAATCATTTCTTTCTATCATTTTCTTAACACCAACGTGAAAAAAGTGACTACTCGCTCATTCATTTCTTGTAGGGAATATAGTGTACATGGGCGACAACGTAGATGATGATGCTAATGGTGTAAAGTTAATGCAGTAGTCAGAAAGAGAAGAAGCATTTGGGCAAAACAATGAAGGGTGTAAAAATATCAACGACGGCTGCGATGTTTATGAGAAAAACAACCAAGTACTTAGAACAAAACCATACACGAATAGGAAAGTAAATGAAAACGACGACAAGCCAAGTCAAAACAAAACATACAAGGTGCAACAGTGTAACGTATCATCATTAAATATGCCAAGATTTTCAATTAATTTCCGTGACATCGAACATTCAATTAGACCATTTGATAGAAGTGGCACCTTACCTATTGATGCTTGGATAAATGAATTTGAGGAGATTTCAGCCGTAATGTATTGGGACGAATTTCAGAAATTTATTTCGCGAAAAAATAACTCAGAGGTCTGGCTAAATTATTCATTGCTAGTGAGAGCGGTATAACATCGTGGTTTAAATTAAAGCAAGTATTGATCAGTGAATATAAATCAACGGCCTATAGTGGCCAACTGCGTAAAATGCTAACAGAACGGGAAATTAACAAAGATGCGAATGTTCTCGAATATTTTTTGAGAATGAAGGAAATGTCTTCCCGTGGTAACATAGAGTATAGTGCTTTGATGCAGTTTGTTATTGACGGAATAAGAGATCTTACAATGAATAAAACCATACTGTACGGCGCAAATAACTTAGATGATTTTCAGGGAAAACTTTAATATTATGAGACGATGCAGGAAAGATCCTCAACAAAAAATTGATCCTAAGCCAACGAACAACAACAAAACGGGAGCTAAGATTGAAAAAACTATTTTATGTTATAACTGTGGTGATAAGGGTTACACATCCAAAAATAGCAAGGATAAAGAAAAGGGAATTAAATGCTTTGGTTGTAACAAATTTGGCCACATTTCAAAGGAGTGCCCGCTTAAAGTTCAAAAGGCAAACGTAAGGCAATTAGCTGTGGAAAACAATATGAAAGTTAATTTTAAATTCGCAGATCAATATTGGATGGCTTTGTTTGATACTGGCAACAAATTTAGTGTCGTGACCGAAAAAGTGTACAATTCGTTGAATAAACCTTATCTTTTTGAATCTGATTTTTATCTAATTGGCTTTGGTAATACCTCAGGTGACGGTAAAATTAAGCCGATGGGAAACTTTAAGGCTAATGTTGGTATCGAAGGGGAAAATTACCACTTTACATTCCATGTGGTTCCATACACCTATATTGATATCGAAGTGATACCAGGGAACGAATTTTGTTTATTTGCTGAAGTAAATATTAAGTCGGACGGCCTGAAGTTAAGTAAAGTGAAAGATGAGGCTGCTAAAGAGGTGCATAGTATCATGTTGATGGATGTGTGTGTTGATGACAAGGTAAACAGCATTAATGTTGATGAGTCGGCTAGTGAGTATGCTAAGCGTGAGGTGGTAGAGATGATTTCCAACTATAAACCAAATAAGTGCAACACAACTAACGTCGAAATGCGAATAGTTCTAAAGGACGAAAAGCCTACATTTCGTCATGCTAGACGACTGCAAATCAAGGAGAGATGTATTGTTGACAACCAGATCGAACAATGGCTGAATGAAGGAATTATAGAATCATCGGAATCAGAGTTTTGCAGCCCTATTGTTTTGGCCAAAAAGAAAGATTTCACCGCAAGGCTGTGTGTGGATTTTAGAAGAATTAATAAAGTAATCGTCAAAGATCGTTATTCACTCCCGCTCATTGAGGACCAACTCGACCGTTTGCAGAACGCGTTAATCTTCAGTACAATCGATTTACGAAACGGTTTCTTCCATGTTACCGTTAATGAGGAAAGTCGAAAATATACGTCATTCGTAACGCGTAATGGCCAATACCAATTTCGTAGAGTTCCGTTTGGTTTATCGAACTCGCCTGGTGTGATTCAACGCCATGTGAATGCAATATTTCGTGATGTGGTCCGTGGAGGTATAGCTTTACCATACATTGATGATATCATCATACCGGCAAAAGATGAAGAAGAAGCCTTGATCAACTTAAAACGCGTATTAGATCTCAGGGATTACGGCTTGGATATTAACATTAAAAAAATGTAATTTCTTGAGAAAAAAAATTCAGTTTCTTGGTCACATTATTGAGAATCAACAGGTATCACCATCGGTCGAGAAGACAGCTGCAATGGTTAACTATCCAGTACCTCAAAATGTCAAGCAATTGGAGAGATTTCTTGGTTTCGCAGGTTATTTTAGAAAATGTATCCCGAACTTTTCAATTATTGCCAAACCCCTTACTGACCTTAAAAAGCAGAAAACGAGGTTCGTTTTTGGACACGAGCAGATGACAGCGTTTGTCAAGCCGAAAAATATTTAAGTAGTGGTCCACTAATAAATTTATTTAATCAAAATTTTGAAACAGAGGTCCACACTGACGCTTCAACGGATGGTTATGGTGCAGTACTGCTTCAGAAGTCGCCAGACGATAATCCAAATTTCAAGTTTCTGGGGTCAGCGGTTTGGGCTGGGCGATGATGAATGAGTCAGTCAGTCACTCACGCAACACTTATATATATATATATATATATATATATATATATATATATATAGATGTATACATAGATAAAATACTACATATCTAAGCCATTTACTGCCCGATCTTAAAGTATGACATATCAATGTTTTTGTCTCGAGAAAAACCATGTTTATGTAAGAAAGAAATGAGGAAAATAAAAAATAAAGTGGGGTTGACCAGCTATAGACTTTTAAGGGTATTTCTCCAACTGGATAAGATTTAGAGACTTGTTCAAGGCAATGGTGGATTTGAAACGACATTTATCCAACGTAGAAAAGTCTTCCCCCGACAAATGAAAATTATGATGTAGCATGGAATCAAGTTATGGAAAATTACGATAGAGAAACAATATTTTGATATACTTTTAAAACAAAAATCTGTGAAAATGGAAGCGTTGTTGATTTTAAACGTTTTTACGATAACAATCTCGTCAATAGCGATGAGTGCTAAACGGCAAACCCCCTGATTGAGTGGTTAAGGCCAGTTTACACGGTAATACAATGTATTACGACATTGCAAAAAATTATGTAGAATGAGAAAAATCTTATCATGTAAAAGCAAAATGTATTGAGTAAGTGCCCATTTAGACAGGGAAACATTTGGAAGGGAAACATTTTGTTTGGAGCAAATTACGGGTGGGGAAGAGAGAATGGTTTTTGTGTTCGGTACTCGGCGACACGCTTTGTTCTCATTTTCTTTGTTGACATTTACCTTGCTTTTTGAGAAAAAAAAGGGGTTGATAAGAGACAAAAAAGACAAAAGATAAAGACAAAAAACTTGCTTACTTGTTTTCTATACAACATTTGACAGTTCGTACCACAAAACAAGCAAATAAAAAATAAACAGCTGGCTTTCCGTGACTACCTGCTGTAAATATACCTTGAAACTACTCTTTTACCAACCGCAATTATCTTAATCCATGGTGAAATAACTAGAAGGTGGCAGCACTACGAATTCTATTATTTTTTGCTCAATCCATGGTGAACTTCCATAACGTCAAAATTATTTGTGTATTCTTAGGAAATGTCAAAAAGAATTTAATTTTCTGTAAAAAAATATTTTTTGTTATAAACAAAACAATTTGTGCAGGATAATATTTAAAAAAGTCGATTTATTGATCTATTATTATTACAGTTTTATTTTTAGAAACCAATAATTAATAAGATAAATTTAACTTTTCATTTTAAAATATTGAAACCATTTTTTAGTTTAGGCTAACTAGGGCAAAAGGCCATCGATAAAAGTATAAATTTTACAATTCTTCGGATGCTGCTCTTAACTCATCTAACAATATTAGTGAAGTGGCTGGTATTTTATGATTATCATGTTGAATTTTATGTATAATCGCCTCCGAATACTTAACGTTCAGTTATATTTGACCAATCCCAAGTTTATTATTTATTTGCATCCATAATATTAATTTTATGACGTTTCATTAACAATAATATTTTGGTGTGGTGAAAATTCATATTTTTGACATAATGGACTATTTTACACAAACAAATTTGCCTGTTTTTGTTGTATTGTTGTACAACAACTCCTAGTGCTGCCACCTTCTAGTAATTTCACCATGTCATAATCCGTGATCGTAATAATACCCTTCAGCCAGGTCGTGCTCTGATTGACACGGGCGCACAATCAACTTTAGTTTCAGAAGCTTGCGTGCAAAGGTTGCGTTATTGTAGGGTGTAGGTGGAAACAAACCCAGTGCAACAAAGGATAAAGTTTAGTTTGAAATATGTACATATATGCACGAAGAACTTAAAGAGCTATGTATATCGTTCAGACTCATTGTTTGACTAATTTAACACAATTTCCCCCATTCCATACTATCAACAGCAAAAATTTAGAAGTTTTTAGGAATCTCGATCTTGCCAACCCACAATATTTTAAACGAAATCGTATCGACATCATTATAGGAGCTGATGTGTTGTCCTACTGTTACTAAAGGAAATATCGTGCATTCGTCTGGATCTCCAACTGCCGTCAATACCATATTTGGATGGATAATAACGGGATATGTTAACGAACCTCAGCAATCAACATTTATTGCTCATGTGTATACTGATTTGAATTCACAAATACAGAAATTTTGGGAGACTGAAGATTGCCAATTTCGAACCAAATATTTAAGTCCAGCAGAGGAAAAAGCTGAAAAGCATTATAAATAGAACGTTCAGAGGCTAAAAAGTGGAAGATTGCCAATTTCGAACCAAATATTTAAGTTCAGCAGAGGAAAAAGCTATTGAACTGGGTCTTCAGCTACGAAACGGCTTCAGGCAATGGAACAAAAATAATATAAAATAAATAATAATATATAAATAAAATAACTTCATCATAACTACAGAACTTCAAGCAGTTGAAAAAAAAACATTAATTAGAAAGTCAAAGGAAAAGTTCTTTGAGATGCACGCATTAAAAATATGGTAAATCGTTATCCAAAACACACAAAAACTAACATCACTCACCCCATTTCTGGATTTTAAGGGTATCAATTACGACCAAAAACATCCTTACATTCTTCACAAAGATGATAATTTCACCAAACGGCTAGTGGAGTATTATCCTTAAGTATCTTCATACAGGAGCTTGATTTAAAGTATTGGATACTCAATGTAACATATCTCATCAAACACACGGTTTTCAAATGTCCAACATGTATGAGATTTTTCCGGATACCGTATCAACAACGTATGGGTGAACTTCCATCCGAACGCGTGTAACGAGCCAAGACAAAAGTCATTTAAATTATAGAAGGCTGTGTTACCTAATTCCGGCCGTGTTCAGGGATAATGGGCTGGTTCTTGCCTTTATAGTCAATTAAATTTATGGTATCATAAAAGAAATTATAAAATTCGGTAGCAAAATTCCAATATCAATGATTAACATCCAATTTAGAGGTGTCTTTACTTTTAAGGTCTAGGTGTAATTAACCTTTTAACTTGTTTTACTCACCTTTCCATGCAAATTCTGGCCCGATGCTTAGTTTGCCCGATTTATTTATTACCTAAACCTTAACTGACCAAACTTTTTGTGGAATGAAAAAGTTAATATATCTAAGTATTCAAACATGAAATATACTTACAACTAGGCTTGCCATTTCTATTTTGAGAAAAAGAGGACGCCAGCATAAAAAATGTAGGACATTTGTTCGAAAAAAGAGGACACTTTCTAAACAACTTAATATTAATAAAATCAACGACGGCACACAAAAACTTAATTTGGGTAATTCCATGTCAAGTCAACCAAGAGTGGGACTCGACCCCTTTCGATTTGAATGCAATTTGGCGAGAGGGTTTATTTAATCCCATAAAGAACATATATCAACGAAAAACAATTTTTTAATTTTTTTTTCAAAAGTTATGTCATTGAAATTGTCATAATATCGCCGAATAAGCCGAATGTGTTGAGTTTATTCTTTTAATATCTCGAAAACTACTTTACATACGAAGATAATTTTTGTCAGTTTAAAGAGAATGCTTGAGGCTACAATAAATATATTGAAAAAAATGTATATGCAATATATCAAATTTTAAAAATGGACTAAGTCAAAACCCTTTTTTTTGCTGATTTTTTTTTTATATAAAACTGTTTTTTAAAAATCCTAAAACTTTGAGGGATGTGCTTTTTTTTAGATATGATTTTTTTTTCTTTCCAAAAAGAATCTTAAAATAAAATTTTATTATAATCATTTGAGCAATAAGTATTTATTTGAACAAAAGTAACGACATTGATAAGTTTGCTTTTGCTTATTTGTTCCATTTTTTTTTGGAAGCTCCATTTTGGGCACATTCAAAGAAAAGTACTCTTTTTGTCACGTTACGTCCCCAAAAATTAAATCATACCTATCTTAAAAAAACCCGAGCACCTAAATCTTTTTTTTAATGAATTTTGTGAACTGTGATTTAAATCCAGGAACAAATTTACAATGAAGGTGTAAAAAGCCGGACAACCCCGGACACTTGATGAAAAAGAAGTAGGACTGCCCCGGATACCCAAAAAAAGAGGACGGTGTCCGGGGAAAAGAGGATGGATGGCAACCCTACTTACAACAGACTTATTTTTTTCTTTTAAACACGAAGAGAATTTAATATTATTTTGATTCTACAAAGTGGTAACACATTGTAATAACGTGTAAACTAGCCTTTACAAATTACATATCGTCGTTGCTCCGATGCTTTCAGGAGAGCAAAAACCCGTTTTATGTAGTTACCTTAGCATATATTTTTAAAGTGAAATAAAACTCGACTTATTGGCCATTGGGCAGCTATAACAAATTCTTTCAAAAAACTACACCTAACTCATTTTGTTGGAGCATTTTTAATAACTATTTCTAATTTTTTTACACATAGCTGTTTTGGTTTGAAGAAATAATGAATATTTTTATTATAACATAGCATATTTTAAGCAATATCTGTGATAAAATTTTTATTTGGAAAGTTAAATAAGGAAAAACAATATATTAGACAAATATGGTGAATCCGATAAATCGGACATATAAATGCATGAATGGGGACTAAGGGAGAATGCCTCTTCCAATCATAATGCAAATTATGCAAAACGCCGCCAAAATCTTACATGCCGACCAGTCCAGTTTCAGGGCTTGGTCAATTAAATTTTGCAGCACCTTTGATATACCCCTTTTGTATCTTTCGGATGACTTTGTAGAATTTAAGACATCATGTATTTTCACTGCAATCATCCTTTGACAACTTATTCACAAGCGTAAGCTTACTATAAGAGCTACTAAAGCGTTATACAAAAATCGTGTTTCCAAGGAATTGAAGTTAAGAAGTAAACCAAGTTGATCTGCAAATTTGATAGCCAAATTGTATCCGCGAAGTCGCTGAACAAAGTATGTATATATTTTAGACAAAAAGGACAATGTGTTTCATTCCACAATTTAGTAGCTTTAACTACGTTTGAAGACTATCCCTTTAATAGTTCTTCAGTTGAACGATATGTAATATATGCATCCTATGGGAGGTATTTCCCCCTGCGCCTACCCGCTTTATTTTTATTTTCAAAAGTGTAGTATACCATAAGAGTGACTTCTACAAAGTTTGAACATTCTCACTATAACAGTTCTTAAGATATGCGATATTAAACATTGGCGTCCTATGGGGGGTACCACTTCCCCCGCTGCTATTTTATTTTAATTTTGGGGCTCAGAAGATCCTACTACCAAAAGTTCAACAAAATGCGTGAAGTGGCTCTTAAGATATGCGATATTTAATATTGGCATCCTATGGGGGGAACCAATACCCCTGCCCCTTTCGAAAAAATAAGTAGCCTATTATATTTTTAGGGCTAGCGTGATGTTACTGTAAAAATCGGTTCAGTAGTTTAGGAGTCTATAAGCCAACAAACAAACAGACGAATTTTTTATTTTTATATACATATATAGGAAGATTTGAAAATGTTGAATTGAATTTCTTCATTTATATTTCCAGTGCTGTAAATAATTTATTTGAGTTTTCCAAAAAAATAATTTCTGTACGCGATACTGAAAGAATTAGAAGTCAAATTGCTTTCGAATCGAAAAAATATTCGATTACGACTGCCAGAATTAGCCCCCTGCTAAGTGTTATGCAAAGCGAATTCATACAAGTGGCCGCAACATGAGATAGAGTTATGATAGATTTCCCTTTTTTAAAAATACTATGTATTTTGTAAAAATTTAGGGAAAATGTCAAAATTATTTGTTGAAAATATAAAAAGGGAATTTTTTGTTTATGAAATATACACAATTGCTTTAGAAGGTAAATCTTTTGCCTGTATTGCAAACTTATTGTGGCTCCACTTATTCCTTGCGTCTTATTAAATCCTTGTGCTTATATTTTATGTTCACTTTTCTGTTCTATTAAAGTTAAATAAGTTTTTTTTCGATTAAATTTTAACTAATTTTTTCACAAAATGTAAACAAAGCTTGACATTCAGTATACACACAAAAAATAAACAAAAAACAGATGACTCGAAAATGTCACCTGTATGGAAGAAGTGAACATTTACATGAAAACAAAACCAAACCAAAGTTACGAAAATTGTTTTTGTTATCTATACGCTTCTAAAATAAAATTAACGCGAGAGTTATAACGCGTTTCTTTCTCTTTTAAAAACTGTAAATTTTGTATGATAAACATAAACAATTTTTGTCAATTTGATTTTGTTTTAATAAATGTTAACTTCTTCGACGCGTATTTTGGAATAACGACGATTAATTTTATTACACACAAAAAAATAATTTAGGCAATTTTACCAAGGTGTGCATAGGCAATTTATTTTTATATAAAAAGAAAAAACTAAGTTTAATTGTCTTAAATAATTGGTAATTTATACAATAAGTATTGCTTAAAATTTTTGTTAATATTACTAATTGGGTTAGGTATCTTCTTCGAATTTTTTTATAATATGTATGTATGTTTATTTTATTTTTCAATTGTGAAAAAAACATTCAAATATAAATTTGAATATAGAATTTTTAAATATAAAATTAAAAAAATTAAATTAAAAACTTTTCAATAAAGGATAAAAATAAAACGTATGTAAGTGAGTATTATTAACATAAGATAAAGAACTCCGCTGAACTTTTTAAACACAAGACAGAATATATTAACAATAAATCCAATAATTATTTATTACTTTTATTGAAGATTATTAATTTGGACGACACGATGCTGGATCAATATGGATTTTAAAGACAAGATTAGTTTAATCCTTTGACCTCAAAAGGGCACTTGAAACCGCCCGGAACTTTAAGAAACCTCAAAGCAAATTTTTCAATGCCACTCTAATATACATCAAAAAGTTTCAGTATATCATTAATTTAATTGGTACGCATATGAATTGATAAATAAAATACATATCGACCCATTTGCGCGGAATTATCGTATGTTACAAAAACCAAATTTTACAGGACAGCCATTTTTCTACTTTTCTCTGCTTTCGCTTGCAATATCAAAATGAAAATATACATTAAATTTTTGGAGCAACGAAGTGGAATTTGCCTACAATATTTTGTCAGGTGACGTCTCTTTGAATGTAGAACAAGATTGCATCAAAAACTCAATTTCAAAAAAAAGGTGTATACGATAATTTCGCGAAAAGGGGTCGATATATTAAAATTAAAAAGGTTAAAAAAGTATGTAGTTTTTTTAAAAATGCTTTTTTATTAAAAAAAAGTAGTAAATTTACCTAAAACCTATGTTCTTGTACAAAATTTAACTGAGATAACTTTTCTAAAATAAAAATATAAACTAACTTTGCTATCATTGCTACATTTTCAAAGTTTCTTTGTAATTTTAACAAATTTTTGTCTGGCACTGGCAGGACATAAAATAACGTATTAGGTTAAGATTTGATTAATTATTGTTAGTTCATATTTAATATATGAAGATTCAATAAAAATAATGAGAAAAAAAAAAAAAAAAAATTAAATTTTTAAATATAATTCTTTTACTACAATTATAATTTCCTACCATTTCACAAATTTAATTTCTTTCTCACACAATTTGCTTCTATTTTTTTCTTTTTTGCTTCTTATTTCTCATTTGACAGCCAAATTTGACGTTTTATAATAGCAATAATTGTCAACAAAAATGGACTAACAATTATTGCAACATAAATTGCCGGCAATAAATCTGTACAAAAAATTGCTGTCTACTTTAACGCTGGGTCTCCACGTTGCAATATTAATTGCTAAGTACAAGCAAAAACGTCGGCAGAACAATGACAGAATAATGGAGCAATAATTGCTGTATTTATTGCTGGAGAACACTTGAAATTGCTTTGCCATAAATTTGCAATTTTTACCGCGAGTAGTCGTATAAAGTTTTGTGGCTGTACATA
This sequence comes from Pollenia griseotomentosa, assembly GCA_963931875.1. Classification (NCBI taxonomy): domain Eukaryota; kingdom Metazoa; phylum Arthropoda; class Insecta; order Diptera; family Polleniidae; genus Pollenia; species Pollenia griseotomentosa. The sequence continues at coordinate 102,404,693 of OZ007561.1, forward strand.
TTTATAACAAATGTTTTATGTTGTGTTTTGAAGTGGTTGTGAAATTTTCTTTTTTAAATTATTAAAATAATTAATTGTAATTGTCGTAGCTGTGTTTAGTATTACTTTTTTGTTTATTTTGAACTTGACGTTTATTAAAAAATATAATATATAATAATATATTTATTGATTGCTTTTTTAATAAATAAACACACAAGCAAAAAACAACCGTACAGAGAAATGAAATGTCAGATAAATTACAACTGATTTGACAGCATATTGCTAAGCAATAAGAAGAGCAATCATTGCGCAATGGATTGCCACTCATGGCAATAAGCGGTCTATACGTCGCAAATTTTATGGAGCAATGAAATTTGACGTTTGCCGCAATAAATATTGCTACGTGAAGACCCGGGGTAAAGATAACATAATTTTGACGTTTACTGCAATATAAGTCGCAATAATTATCTCTGGTATAGACGGGCAGTTAAAATTTTACTTGGGAGTCACACGATCAAGTTTTGCTTAAAATTTTAACAAGCAGAATGTGAAAGTAAAACTTGATCGTGTGGCTGCAGCGTTATCTAAAAAGTAAGTCATCGTCCAGACATACAATTTTAAAATTTTGCTTTGAAATTGCACTAGTGTCCAGTACTCATGTTCTGTAACTTTGGTGAGAACTTCTCGTATCGAAAAAATGTGAAACAAAATATTTAGACTTGCCAGATGTGAAATCCATAAAAACAGCACATCGAGAAAAAAAGGCAGTACATTAATGTAAAAAGAAATACAATTTTTTTTATATTATAATGTCCCAATCCATATTATGAAACATTTGAGTTCGTTGGGAAAGGGGAAAGACGAATGGAATAGTGTTATTTGTTTCATGTACAAGCAGTTTCTGCAAGTTTCGTAGTGCCGGTTCACACACGTCAAGTTTGACTCGTCAAGTCTTGAGTTTATTGGAGAGAGGGGAAAGAAATGACATTCTCTTTTCCCTTCTCCCCTTAAAGGTCAAGACTTGATGAGTCAAACTTGACGTGTGTGAACCGGCACTTATTGAAAGAAAGAGAGAAGGCATAGAAAATGATTCAATGCTGTAAAACACAAAAAAAGAGATCTTTAATATTAAGTATAAAATATACTTACGCACTGAAATCTATTTTAATTTAACAGTTTAATATTTTGTAAATTTAAAAAATTACAAATATTTATCACTTTTTTTGTACTTTACATAGCAAGGCGAATTTATACAAGGTAAGTGCAACTCTACAACTACAAAAAGTCCCATGTATTTTGTTTATGAAATTTTCCGACTTGTTGTCAAATTTCAGTACAGAATCAAAACAATATTTTGACGTTTCACCGTTTTTTTAATTCGCCGTGGATACAGCTGATGAACGGCTGACGAGATGAGTTTACCTTGTGTAAATTCGCCTTGTTACATAGCGTCTTCAACTGACAATTTTTTGTCATACCAAACGTCAAAGTCTATATAAAAAAAACTCGAAAATTTTTGTCAGCGTTGTTTTAATATGAAGTTTGACGTTTGGTATGACAAAAAATTGTCAGGTAAAGACGCTATGTTAAAAACTCAAAGTGTATTAAAATTTAGTTTTTATTACTAATTCACCCTCAAAGTTTTCAATTAAAAACGCTCCATTAACTCAAGAGTTGCTGCAATAAAAATTGCAACTCTGGATGATGACTAAATTGTGCAACTTTTATACCGTTTTTTGCTACATATTTAGCGGTTTTTTTGCCACAATGTTACCACCACTGATTTTTTGTACATTTTTTTTGACAAATAAACATTAATGGCTGCCAATCCTCTCAAACGAAGAAGCAGCGGTGGGATTTTTTCCAATTTGTCGAAAATTTCGCTCCAATTTGCAAATTTTAACTAAAAAATAATACATAAATTGGTTAAAAGTGAATCAAGCAAAGGTTTGTCCTAAGAAACAAATTCAAAACGTAGGCATAATGTGGCCACAAGCATTGCAAATGACCAGGGACGAATGTCGAGGCATATTACGGAGACTTGGTAGGTTGTCGTTCGTCGTGTGCTGTACTACATTTTAAGAAAAAAGTGATACTGTAGTGTAATAAGTGAAACGTTAATTTGTTGCGACTACCATAATTGTGGATGAAATGTGGTTATGGAAATTTAAATAGCAAACAAATTCTTGTTTATAACGAGTAGTTATTGCGTTTAAAGTGGCTATGTTCATATTTTTTTAGAACTGGAATCTTATTCTCAAGTGATAAGTGTGTTTCGTGCTCAGGGAGGTCTAAGTGAAGCCAAGGCCAAGCTGTTGGAGGAATTGCGTGGAATATTTCATATATCGAATGAACGTCATCGTGCAGAAGCCAGACGTGTGGCCAATGATGAACAATTGGCTACTATTGCAGAGGCGTAAGTTATTTTTCAACTATTCATCATCCCAAAAAATAATTGTTTTCTTATTAATAATAATAATTTAGTATTTCCGGGCCTAATACTTGGCAAGAATGGTCTCGTGAAGGAAGGCGCCCTTATCCCATGTTGCCACGTGTGGCTCCACAGACTGCACTGGCCCTGTTGGCCAACAATGTGGCCGAAGAAACAACTCAAGAAAACTCAAAGCTACCATACCCTGCAGAAACTGCAGATGCCATAAGAGAAGAACAAGTACAAGTAGAAAATCAAAAATCATTGGACGCTGCTGTAGAACGCAGTAATTATGTAGTAACAAGCGATCCGGTGAGTACCAATTTGACCTATTGACATCATGTATTATATAATTATATTAGAAATATAATTCAATAACATTTTTGAACAATTTATTAATAATGCAGAAATGTTTTGTATATATTGTCAGTATTTGTTGTTTTTAGTCAAAGTTTGTTGCATTCGTATATAATAGCTATAAACTTGAACAAGATAAAATGATTCACAATAGTTACAACAAAGTATATATTGGTATACAGAGTTGTATGTTCTTCAATAAGTCATTTAACGGACTTTAAAGTGATACCAGACGGTTTTTATATATCGCTCATTTGCTCCAACGTCGTCATAACTCAAAAATGTAGTTTTAGAGTGATGAAGAATTGCTCGCTATATTTTGCTTTATATAGTTTAATAAAATTCATCTTTATATCTCTTATATATTCTGCATTTGAAGACAATGTGTCCTTATTTTTTAATCGGTGCGAGCAAATCTAAAACTTTAAAAACGTTTACCAAAGTTTTTCTTGGGATTCAAAAAATTTTTTAACAAGGTTTCGTTTAAATTTCCAAAATTTTTCATTTCATACTATTGATAAACTGAAATTTATTGTTGATGGAATAAGCTATTCCTATGCGCATTTAACTGGTTGCTTAGGCCAGATCGTCAGGAAACATCATCCAAAGATTTTAGAAAAACTAAAGGTATTATACAAGTAAAACTGTTAAGCGAATAAGAACTATAAGCCCCAGTTTTACTTGTAACAATATCAAAGCTTAAACAAAAACAACAAAAATAAACAGTGAGTTTATCTTTTCTTACAGGCCCGACTACCCGACTACAATTGGTTGATTTTTTGTCAACTCTAAATGTAGTTGTAAGTGGGTAAAGAAAAAACAAAAATAAAAACAAATTACTTTATTTTGCCAGTTCAGTTTTATTTACACTGCCACAAAAAACGTTTTTTTCGAAATGTATTTTTTTTAGTCTTGAAGACGTTGCAGCAAATAGTCGATATACTTTTTTAATAGCGTGTTAGAAAATTATATTTCAAATGACGGTAAATATACAAATGCAAGTTTAATATACATAAAAAGGTGTTCACGTCAAAAGTTGCAGTCTTGCGAAAGAGCAAAAGTGCAAACATAACAACAAACACATAGACAATTATTTCGCACAAACGATGCAAAATTGTCAGGGTCTAAGTAAGTGCAAGATTATTAGAGTAATATCATCAATATTTTGCAACTTTTTATGGTATTTTAAAATTGAAAAAAATGCTTATAAAGTGCTTATAAAAGATGAACTTAGTAAATAATAAAATAATTTAAAAAAGAAAAAGTGCCAAGAAACAGAAAAAATAGAAATACAGGAATACTCGTCTGAATAAAAGTTTGAGGTAGATAAGTTATAACAAGGTACATTAACACAAGGTAGATTCTTTTGGGAGTGTATACATGCTGCTCTATAAAAAGAACCGAGTTGTCAAAATTGTCTTCATATAAGACAAAAACAATTTTACGGACACATGTACAAATTTTGGCTCATATACACGAAATTTCATGTTTGGGTTCCAACTGGGGTAAAGAGCTGACAAACATATGGGCCAACTTTGTGTAAATATACCTTAAATTCGACATGTAAATTAATAATTTTAGGCTTATTTTTCAAGAAACTTATTGTTCAAATTCATAAATTTTTTTTTTAAATAATTGAAAGTGCATGCGGAAGGTGCGTTGTTTGAAAAATTTTTTCGGAAAAGCTGAAAATTGAAGGTGCAAACGCAATGGGTTGCTCACGTCAAATAAGTGCAACTATGCTTTTTTGCACAGTTGCAAGGTGGAACAAATTGACGTGAATACCTTTATAAATTTTACAATTTAATCAAATATTAGCTCTGTTTCTTTACTCCACGTTGGGATCCCAATTTGCACGAAAAGCGTTCCCATATTTTAAATTTGTGTAAATGAGAGCGGGAGAGAATAAAATTCGTCTTCTTCTTGCACGAAACAGCCCAGACTTTTTTTTCGGGCAATTTGTCAAACAGCTGTAAAACATAAACAAAACAAAAAAAAGTCAAAGAAAACTAGTTTATGAACCAAATTCTGGAAAAAATGTTGTGGAATAAAACAATGTACTTAAATAAAAAGATTTGTACTGAACTATTAGGGAAATATAATGTTGGTTGTTGTAAAAAGTGTTTGTTTTGTTTTATTTTTGGTAAAAGTAGTTTATTTCTACATTCAATATAAAATTTTTCCAAAGTGGCGCAAATTTTTTTATTGTAGTGGGGCTATGTCTGATTGTGTTCTAATTGATTTTAAAAACAATCTATTAGTCGTAATAAATTGATTTTTTTTTCGCATAACATTGCAATATTTGTAATATATGTATTTTATTTTATCATAAAAAATAAAAAAAACTTGATTGCATTCGCCGTGTGAATTGTAAGAAAATTTGCATTGATAAAAGTAAATAACATAAAGTTAAAAGAAAAATCGTTGTAAACTTGTTTAAAATAAAATTCAAATTTTGATATTTTAAAACCATAAACAGTTCAACAAAATACACAGAAAAAATTAAAAATTTTCTCTAATCACCAATTTTATACCAAATTCATAGAATCAAGCAACCCATTTGTTGATTTTGCACCTATTACCAAAATGATTATATTGATTACTTAAAATTGTAAAAATTTAATATTTTGAATATTATTTTTTCAATAAATGATATTTTCAATTTTAATTAAAAAAATTAACAAAAAACTTTGCCGTTTCAAACAATGTGTTGATTGATTTTGACAATTTCCAACAACAATTTCACAAGTTTAAATTATTTTATTTTTAACGAAATAATTTTTTGTTATTTGATTATTATTTTAATTCAAAATTTATTTCAAAACAAATAAAATGTTAATTAAATCAAAATTATATTTTTAATTTTCGTTCAATAAAAACAAATAATTGATCCAATTATCATATTAATTAAGTTTAAATACTTTTTAAATAATTTTTTTAATTGATAAAAAACTACTAATAATTTTTTCTGTGTAACCACAATACTAGTTCTTGGTTAAAATATTTAAAATTACAGTAAATTAAACTTTGTCTTAATTATTAATTAATGTAAATATATGCTATTTTTTCAACAATTGGAAGCATACAAAATTAATGTTGCACATGCAAGTATATTATCAAAATTATTTTTTGGGAATACAAAATTTATTATTAAAAGATTTCTATATGACGTGCTAAATTCCCAATTTTTCATATTTTATAAATATGTACACTGAAATTTATAGTTGAGGGAAAGCTAGCTTCTATGCACATTTCACTGGTTACTTAGGCCAGATCGTCAGGAAACCGTTTCCAAAGATTTTAGGAAAGCTAAAATATTATACAAATAAAACCTTAAAGCGAATAAGAATTATAAACACTTGAAGTCTTACTTGCAATTATATCAAAGCTTAAACAAATCACTAACAATAAACATTGAGTTTATCTTTTTTACAATTTTGCTTGTGTTTTTAATTGACTGTTTTTGTATTTAATTAACTACCATTTGTTTTAAATATTTTAATTTTAAAAGTGGAGAAAAAAAAATTGACAAAACCAGCGACGATTAATATAAAACGTGTTGCATATTTGAGAAATATAATGAGGCATCATTAAAACTCAGAGTTAATTTATTAAAATTTAATAGATGGATAAAAGTTTGTTTTGAATTAACTCTGTGCTTATCGGCATTCTAGTTAACAGCCCGTTGTACGTAGAGTTCAAACTGTGGCAAACTTTTTGTTATGATTGCGGCTGTAGTTATATGTACTTCAAAACTGGTATTTAGAAATACTATCGGGTGATTTTTTAGGTATTATCTTTTTGGCAACACTGGTTTAAACAGCTGACGCACGTTTCGTGTTTTGTTTCACTGTCAAACATCTTCAGTTTGGTCTATAATTTAACCATGAATCGTCTTACAAACGAACAACGCTTGCAAATTATTGAATTTTATTATCAAAAATTATCAAAAAATTTATCGAAAAATTGTGTTCAGCAACGAAGCTCATGTTTGGCTCAATGGATACGTTAATAAGCAGAATTGTCGATTTTGGAGTGAAGCTCAGCCAGAAGCATTGCAAGTGCTACCAATGCATCCAGAAAAAGTCACAGTTTGGTGCGGTTTATGGGCTGGTGGCATCATTGGACCGTACTTCTTCAAAGATGATGCGAATCGTAACGTAACTGTGAATGGTGAGCGCTACCGTGAGATGATATCCCAACTTTTTTTTGCCCAAAATGCAAGAGCTTGACTTGCATGACATGTGGTTTCAACAAGACGGTGCCACATGCCACACAGCACGCTTAACAATGGACTTATTGAGAGGCGAGTTCGGTGAACATTTTTTTCACGTTCGGGACCGGTCTATTGGCCGCCTAGATGGTGCGATTTAACGCATTTAGACTATTTTTTGTGGGGCTATGTTAAAGCTCATGTCTATACACACATGCCCGCTTCAATTGACGCATTGGAAGACAACATTGAAGCATTTATTCATGTGATACCGGCCGAAATGTTGGAAAGAGTATGCCAAAATTGGACAAAGCGGATGGACCATTTGAGGCGCAGTCACGGTCAACATTTGCATGAAATAATCTTCAAACGTTAAATTATATGGACCGTACTATCGATTCAAATAAAATTTCATGCATTTTTCTAAATTTTATGTGTTTTTTTTTTTAAACTTTCCTATAGCTCTTAAAAAATCACCCCTTAGTATGATAATATGACATAAGTTGTTATGAAACTATAAAAATGAAAGTAGGTATAAATTATTGTTAAAACAGATATATCATATACATACATACTGTTACTATGGATATAAATTAGAGAATAAGTGTAAAGGCATGGTCACAAAATGTATTAACAAAGTGACCTCAGTACTACAACAATAGAAAAACAATAGAAAAAACAACAGGCATTTTGTTGCTAGAATTGAGACGGCAAATGTCAAAATGCCTTATTAAAAAAAGTAAATAAACAAAAAAAAAAATGACGACAAACGTCACACACGAAGAAAATCGCTGCAAACAGCTGTGCTTGTGAGGTCACTTTATTAGTACATTCTGCATGGTCACATACATATGTCAAATATTTTCCCAGTTTTTGTTTGACTGTTTTCCTAAAATTTGTTTAAAACAATAAAAATTTTATTTTCTGCTCACGCTACGCAAATTTATTTGGCCATTTCTGTTTGTTCAAACAGATTTTAAATACATAGCTTCAAATAAAATATGGGACAAACTGGTTTGCCCTGTGCTAACATGTAAAAATATTTGCCTAAAAATAAACATTTGAACAAATTGTCAAAAATAAATAATAAATAAATTAAATTACTAAATAGCAAGGTATATTTACACAAGGTAGACTCATTTGGGAGTGTAGACATGCTGCTCTATAAAAGGAACCATGTTGTCAAAATTGTCTTCATATAAAACAAAAACAATTTAACGCACACATGTACAAATTTTGGCTCATAAACACGCAATTTGACGTTGTGGTTCCAACTATGTGTAAACAGCTGACAAACATATGGGCCAACGAGTTTACCTTGTGTAAATATACCTTGCTAAATAGAATCTGAGAATTTATTTCTCATGTTGAGCAACATTTATTATATAAATTTTCATATTATTCAAACGAAAAATTCTGAGAGTGCATAGAAAATATTCCTGGAAAATATTGAAGGAATAAGCCTATTAAAGTATAAAAACTTTTGAGGATTGTAATTTGTCTTAGAATACACATTCGAATAATATGAAAATTTAAATTAAATTACTTTTTATTGAAATTATGGTATAAACACAACTGGGACGAATGGCGAATTCGATGGCAAGAATTCGTTGCGTAAATTCGTCAAATGAGACACAATAAGTGCGTGAATTACAGGTATTAATGTGACTTAAAATTTTTTTAATTTATAAAAAAGAAATACCTTGGACGCTAATTTGTATACAAATTTATTATTCTTTACTTTAATTATTTTACTGCATCAATTTTCATCTTTTTTAACTAGCAATAAATTTTATTAAAATTTCTTTGTAAATTAATTGTTTGTTGACAATTATCAAATCATAGGTTGACCATATTTCAAAAAAAAAAAAAAAAAAAAAAAACTATTAATCGGGTGTGTTCTCGAAAGTGAATTACTTTAGCATTTTTGGTGTTCTGCATTTCGATTTATCGATCCCAGATTAGTTTTTGGGTTTGTTTCAAATTTTACAATTTTTCGCGAATTTCAGCCATGTTCGCGATAAAAGCGATTTGTTCCTGTAAGTTGTCTGATTCTTTACAGCTTTAACGATTTATAACAAATAGTAGACTTGATATCATGCCGCTGTTATCAAATTTTTGCGAATTTCCGCTAATTTAGCAATTTGTACCGAATTTTTGCCATTCCTTTTAGTTTTAGGGACTTTTTATCAATTCTTTGGCTTGTTTGAAATATTAAAAATTTTCGCCATTTTTGCAATTTTTTTGTTATTTCCCGACATTATGTTTCTTTTACCCATTTAGCGATTTAAAATAAATTTTAGCGTTTGTTTAAAAGTTTGCAATTTTAGCCAAGTTCGTAATATAAGCAATTTTTTCCTGTGATTCTTTACAGCTTTCACGATTTTTAATAAATATTAGACTTTCGGGCATGTTCCGACAATCGCAAAACGCTAAATCTTTGCGATTAAGTCTTGAAATCGTATAACAGGGGTTCTGTAAATCCCAATCGTAAAGAAGTCTGAAGACTTCGAATCGCAAAAATTTGCTCTTAAGCTACGGTCACACTTATTAAATATTTGATCAAATAAGCGTAACCCCTACTTATGTTAATAGTTAGTGAGATTTAAAATTGTCTTAATATTACAAAATAAACTAATTATACTACTAGACATACCAAAAAACAGATTTTTGTAAGATGTGGTATTTTAATCAAAATAAATATTGATGTTAAGCGAAATGATTTTTTAGTTTGGTTGTTGGTCCCGTTTTTTTCGTCAAATATTTGATAAGTCTGACCGTAGCTTTAGGAACTGGAATTATTCTAAGAAATTATTGCATATCGCACGAGTTGCAAGACACCATAAAACAAATCTGGTGTCTTGCGATTTCAAATCGTGCGATTGTCAGAACATGGCCGTTTGCTATCAGTTAGCTTTCCCTGTCCCAATTTATTCGTAGTTCGTCTGCGTAAGAAATAGAAATAAACCTATCTCGTGTTCGTTACGCAGGACAAATTTCGGTCTACGCAATGATTGTCTGTATTTTCATACATACATACAATATGTTCTATTTCTGACAACTAATATTCGTTGCTAATAATTCGTCGTTCGTCCCAGCATTACAAATCAAAATTTTGATGCAAGAAACTAAACTTTTTTGGTTTAATGGTACAGTAGAGCGAGAATAGCTATTTTAAAAGTAAAAGTGGATTCAGTTAATAAATATAGGGATAAGGAAGGAAACATTTTTAAAGAATTGTTCGTTCTCCCAAGTAAACACACAGAAACTTGTAAGAACAGTTGTATTTGTGCACGTCTTTAGTTTTGACAATCGCAAAACGCTTATCGTTTGTGATTTTGACTTGAAATCGCATAAAATGTGTTCTGTAAATTACAATCTTAAAAAGTTTTGCGACTTCAAATTGCAAAAGTATGCTCAAGGGAACTAGAATATTTTCAAGAAACTACGGAAGATTAAAAGAGTTTTAGAACACCATAAAACAAATCTAGCGTTTTGTGATTTCAAACCGTGCGATTGTTACATGGGGTCTTCACTTGACAATTGTTTGTCATAAAAAACGTCAAACTTCATATAAAAAAAACGCTGACAAAAATATAAAAGTTTTTTTATATAGACTTTGACGTTTGGTATGATAAGAAATTGTCTAGAAATTAACACTTTTTTGTGACAAACGGAGGACTTGGAGTTCTAAACTAATTGAGGTACGCTGAATCCAGTGGTGCTAACCGCTTCGCGTAATTCAAAAACGGTTTAGAACGGTTTAAACGGTTTTTAAACGGTTTAAGAAAAGGTTAATTTTGCCCCTGCAGCGCCTAGGATGCCCCTAGATGGGTCAAATGTATGACCAACCCGACTTTATTTTTCATCCTCATAATTTTTTTCTAACATAACTACCCCCTATCTCAATTTCTTAAGGCTCAGTTAGCCGGGAGTAACAGTAACGTTGCAAATCAGTTGCTTCATTTTGTTGTATGTAAAGCAATTAGAACGATTATGGTTAGATCCCTACAAGAAGAGAATGAGCGAGTTGTCACTTTTTTCACGTTGGTGTTAGAAATGATAGAATGAAATGACCGAAATCAAGTTTTCTGTCATTTCTTTCTATCATTTTCTTAGGTAGGTAGGTAGGTAGAAAGGCCGGTGTGAAGTCTCCTTCACACCCTCACCCAGAGACCAATACGGTCCATTGTGATGCCTTATTCAGGGATAGCCCTAGAGAGAAAGTTAGTGAAATAAACAGAGAAAGCATAAGATAAATAAGAAAGAAAGAAAGAAAGAAGGTTCCTGACCAAACCCGAGCGAAATCCTACTCAACCAAATGCGCCCTACGTGCGTCCAACACCCAGCCTATTCTCGCGCAGCCAGGCCATCCCCATTACGAATCCTATCAGATTCTCGAGTCCGCAACCCGAGACATCCCCTAATTCGCCCAGGAATCTACTGCCCAGCCACCTCTGCCTGCTGCCCTGCAACCTGGGACAGTGGCACAGAATGTGCTCCACCGTCTCCAACTCCTCAGGGTCCTCACACAACCTGCACATATCCGACAATCCGGATCCCATCCTCACCGCCATCCTGCCTATCATACAGTGGCCCGTGATCATTCCTATCATGGTTCTAACGCAGACCCTACTCCTGCCCATCAGCAAAACCGAATCGGACCTATTGAGCACCGGCCACAGCGTCCGCGATACCCGACAGTCCGTTCGATTCCCCCAGGCCCGGTTGGTCGCGCCCACAATCCATTCCCTGATTCTTCCAAAATAGAACGCCATTGGAGGCCTAACCGCCTCCAAACAGTTAGGATCCTCCATCTCCGAGCCCTGCCTCGCCAACCCATCAGCAACCTCATTGCCGACTATGTCGCAGTGACCCGGCACCCAGCACAGCCTTAGCAAATACTCCCCTAAGACTGCCCCAAGAGCCTTCCTACAATCATCAACCAGCTTGGATTTCACATAACAGCCCCTTACGGCCATAAGAGCCGCCTGGCTGTCCACATATATAGTGACCTCCGAGCCCCTATCAATGTTGTCCCTTATCAGTTCCACGGCCCTCATGACCCCCAGAACCTCCGCCTGAAAAACACTGCAGTCGTCAGGAAGCCTATATGACCTTCTGATGTTCAGATCCTCAATGTAGACCCCCGCACCCGTGCCCCTCATCTTCGAGCCATCAGTGAAAATAGCAAATCCACTAAATAATCTGCCCCTACCTGACCAGCTCTCCCTAGAAGGAACTATTACCTCCGGCAGCCGCCCAAAATCCACCCTAGTGCCCACATAATCTGTGGATCCGGGAGGTCCCAGGCAATAGCCACACGCCTCAATCTCACTCAGGATCCGTGAGTGACCCTGAGTGACATTCCCCATCAGTCCTGATTCCCTCAGTCTAAGAATACTCCTGGCCGCCATTCCCATCACATACTGCTCAATAGGCAGAAGATGTAGAATGACGTCCAGGGCCGCCTGAGGGGTACTCCTCATGGCACCTGTCATGCCCATTGAAGCACACCTCTGAGCCTTAGAAAGAAGGTTCCTACGACTAGCCAATCTCAATGACTCCCACCAAACACAGCATCCATACGTAAGAATGGGTCTAACCACCGAGGTGTACAGCCATCCCACCACTGACGGCCGGAGTCCCCAACTCCTACCTATCGATGATCTGCAAGCATAGTAGGCATTGAGACCCCTCTTAAGTCTCTCCTGAGTATTCCTTCCCCATGACAGCTTGCTGTCCAGAAAAACTCCCAGATACTTAGCACTATCAGATAGTCTAAGCTCCACTCCTCCTAGTACCGGTAGCCTAAAATCCTCCACCTTGTACCTCCTAGTGAAAAGAACCAACTCCGTCTTCCCCGGATTAACTCCCAGTCCCTTATCACTCGCCCATACCGACAGTTCGCCCAGCGCCCCTTGCATGATGTCGCTAATTGTCGGCAGAAACTTGCCCGACACCAATATCACCACATCATCCGCGTAGGCTACTGACCCATTCTGTCAAAACGTCTCAGAACGACATTGACGGCCAAGAGCCACAATAAGGGTGAGAGAACTCCCCCCTGTGGGGTCCCCCTAGTCACCGATCTCCTCAAACGTTCGTCTCCCCAGTCCGAGTGAATAACCCTGCTGCTTAGCATCCTAGTTATCCATTCGACCAAGAACAACGGAACCCTCTGATCAAACAGTGCCTGCCTAATAGCCTCTATCCTCAAATTGTTAAAGGCGCCCTCTATATCCAGGAATGCCGCCAAGGTGTATTCCTTGGTTCGCAAACCCCGCTCAACATAACCCACCACATCATGCAACGCACTCTCAACAGATCTACCCTTAAGATAGGCGTGTTGAGCGCCGCTGATGATGTCGGCGTCAATCTTCATCCTCAGATGTAGATCAATCAGTCTTTCCAACGTCTTCAAAAGAAAAGACGATAAGCTGATTGGTCTAAAATCCTTGGGTTTAGAGTGACCGGTTCTACCCGCCTTGGGAATAAAAACTACCCTGACCTCCCTCCACCCTCTAGGAATGTACCCGTTCAGCACACATACCCTAAACAGTTCCACCAACACCAGGAGTGATGATCTCCCGATATTCTGTAACATCGCCGGAAAGATACCATCTGGTCCCGCCGATTTGTAGGACCCAAAGGTATTCACCGCCCAAGTTACCTTATCCAAGGTGATCATATCTCCCACCGTCTCCCTTTCCCCACCGTCCGAGCCCGACCCAGAGAAGGGGTCACCACATACAACCTGTTCCCCCGACCCAGGATCCACACACCCCGGAAAGTGAGTTTCCATAAGCAGGCAGAGAGATTCAGAGCCAGATTCCGTCCATGAGTCGTCCGGTCTCTGAATAAATCCAGGGACCACCGGGTCCTTGGATAAAATTCTCCTGAACCTAGACATTTCATTCACGGATTCAACTGACTCGCTAAACTTAATCCACGAGTCCCTTTTCGCTCTTCTAATATCTCTCTTATACCTCCCGTAACTCAACCTGAAGTTACTCCAATCTTCCTCCTTACGCGTATACTTCGCCCTATTGAACAGCCCTCTGACGGTGGACCTTTGAGTCCTCAACTCGTCTGTCCACCATCTTGGCTGTGTACGCCTGCCCGGAAAGTTTAACGGACAGGATCGCTCATAGCTACTGGTCAATACCCCCGTAAAGGTGCTCACCAGCCGCTCCACACCGGTCGGAGTCGACCCCCAGTCCCCTGTAATTCTAAAGTTACTTTGAACCAGTCCCGAAAAAGTGTTCCAATCCGTCCTTCTCGGATTCCTATACGGACACCTTTTCGACCCCTCAAATATCAGACCAAAGGACAAGCGACTATGGTCAGAAAAGGAAAAATCCAACGCCACCTTCCAGTCCTCCACTAATTCCCTGCAGTTCGTCAGTGTTATATCTATCACTGCCTCCCTATCTCTAGTTCTGAACGTCGGTGTATTCCCCCTGTTGCAGATAAAAAGATTGCTGGCAATAATAAAATCAAACATAGACTCACCTCTCTTGTTGATGTCGGCACTACCCCATAGGGTGTGGTGTGCATTGGCGTCACAACCCAGTACCAATCTCAAGCCGCTTCTGCCTGAGTGCTCCACCAACTCTCGTACTTTATCACCAGGTGGATCGACAGCTTCGTATGGCAAGTATGCCGATGCCAGTGCCAGGACTGATCTGTCCTTGGCCTTCCCTGTCACAACCGTGAGGTCTCCGTTACTGAAAGAATGAGAAAACATAAAATTGTGCTCAGTTCTTGCCAATATACAAGTTCGTACCTTCTCCTCCGAGCGGGATACGAACAAGGTATACCCCGTGACCTTTAATCCAACTACCCGGTTTTTGTTAATCCAGGGCTCTTGGATTAAGGCCACGTCCACGTTGTTGTCAATGAGGTGGGTTGCCAATTCGGTTGAGGCCGCTTCACAGTGGTGCAAGTTTATCTGCACCACTTTCAGCCTCTTAGGATCTATCATCTTTAGGAAACCTAAATCTGACAGACCCTAACCCGAATACAGCAACCCCTCCCATTGACTTCAGCTTCTGTAGAGACTCTCGGTCTACTGCGAACCGGAAGTCTCTACCTTGGTTCTCCTTACAACCCAGTGAAGCTACCATCTTCCACTGTCCTGTAAGGAGCCCGTTATTCTGGTTGGCCAGTAACCCCAGTATGACCTCTACCGGTTTTATAGGTGGAGGAATCCATACCGTGACTACCGGCCTTAACGGCAACTCAGACGCGAGTATTACGTCCAATCTGGCTTCAGGACAAGCGCTGCCACACCTGCCGATTGCAGCCTTTAAAAACTCAAAGGTCTTTAGATTGCCGCAACTGACAGTTTTGACACCTCTTATCCAGTCAGCCCCTTTGAACGATACTTCGTCCGGCCTTCCTTTAACGCTAAAGATTTCGTCAAGTAGTTTGTTTTCTAGCACCTGCCATTTCTCGACACTGATCCTTCCATCGGGATCCATACGATCAATGACAGCTGCCAGAATACCGTCCTTACCTGACGACTCCCTTAGCCTCCTTGATGTGGAGGGTTGGTCCTCTCTGGAGCCAATCCTCTTAGTGATCCCCTTTCGGGGATCCTTCCTTTTAGCCGCTGGGGATTTCTGGTCATCACTAGACCTAACTCTCTTAAGTACCCCTTTCTTGGGGGCCTTAGCAGAGCTCTGTCGGTGATTACCCGATTTCCCTGCAGATGTTGGCTGGTTTGACCCAGTTATCCCTTTTGTGACTTCCCCTTGGGAGGGACTGTCGGAGATAATCAAGACTTTACCAGTCCTCATCGCGCAGCTAGTAATGGGTATTACGTCAACAGGCTTGGTTCCCTTATCCGTGACCATACTGTCTCGGTTTAGAGGACCAGGTGTTGATTTCGTACCCTCCTTCTGAATTCCCGAATTTTTGGAGGATTCATCAACAGGGGTTGCTGAGGGTTCGTTATCTTTACTGACAACATTTGAGCCCTCAGCAGCCCTTGCTATGTATCCCGCAGGATAGGGGATGCCTAGGATATCACCGACAGATCCGTGGATTCGTTCGAATCTGGCAACGTTCTTCCGGTGCTTCCTCAGCAAGTGCCTATCCCGCCCATCGTGTAGTGAGGAGTCTTTCTTAGCTATCTTTTCTAGAAAGGCTAAGGAGGCTCTTACACCACTCTTGGCTTTTTCAAGGCTCGTTCGGCCTTCTGATGTGACCTGTTCTGTCGCATCTTGCCGAACAATAGTTTTTGGTACACCCGCTACTCCGCTCCCTATCTCGAGTGTGACCTCAGGAGTCGATGACCCAGCTCTATGGTCCTGATCATGAGCCGAAATCATGGTTATTTCATGCTCATCATCAGATCCCAGAGCCAGACCATCGAGTCTTTCCGAGACCCCTGTTCGAGGCGGGGAGCCGACTGGGGGGTCGTTCGTTCCTTTTGTCCTTGTCAGTTCTGTCAATAACTGACCTTCCTGCTCAAGAATATCTCCATGGATACTCAGCCAATCGGCGTCTAGATCTGACACCGAACCTGCCGAGTTATTGGAGACATTCCCTGCATCGACTCCTAGAGTCGCGTCCTTTTGTTTTTTAAGAAAATTGTCCAGTTTTTGGTCCCACGAGTAAGCCGTAAAGAAAAGGACCGTCCGCGCAGTGACGGCTTGCACGGACTAGGCCAAAGTTACAACTGACCCTTGCCATCGGCGCCAGAGGGAAGCTGTTCACGACCAGTTTCTTTAACCACTAACTAGCCATTCAGGTCCTCGGCACTGCTGTCTACCACCTTGACCTTAAAAGTGGGGGATATGGGAGATAAAGGGGGAATAGATAGGATTATAGGTAATGGGATGGGGGATGGGAGGATGGATAACCCTTAGTCGTGCTGGCCTTAGAGCAAATACCTTCCAACTTATTCCGGCTTAGCCGAAACGATTCAGAATCCGGCTTAGTCGAGACAAGTTGCAAGACATTCACTACAGCCAGCATTTAAGCCACCACATCGCGGCAAGATAGTTATCCAGGTGGTGGATCATTTTCTTAAGACCAACGTGAAAAAAGTGACTACTCGCTCATTCACTTCTTGTAGGGATGTTACGTCTCAATCTTTAAGAAATAAGTAGATGGTCTTACTTTTTCGGTAAGGTTAGGTTACTGTTACACCCGGCTAACTCTGGGGCTCCCATGCAAAATTTTAAATTTTGGCTAGAAATATATTTAAGAAAAAGTCCCATTCCTGCCTAGGAGTCGCCCCTAGTGGGATAAAATGTATGACCGACCTCCATTAGTTTTTCGTCGTAACCATTTTCTCAAAACATACTTGCTCTTATCTCCACCCTTTAGGGGGGCTCCCATACAAAAATGGCGTTTTATTAAATTCTTAAGTTTAATTAAAATTTTTTATCTTTCGTTAATAAAATCAAAACTTGTAGACAGATTTCAATCGTTTACGGCTTGTTTTGTTTTCTATAAGTATTGAAAAAATTAGAATCATAGCTGCGTTTTTTAATTTTTTATGAATTTTTAAAGAACAAAAATTTCGAAATTTTGGTAAAAAAAACATTTTTTTTTTTAAACGACCACATATGTATTATTAAATAGTTTAACTTTATTAAAGGTAATCTTATTGCGGAATTTCGGGTTTTTTAGTTTATTCAACAAACTAAACCGATTTTGAGTTACGCGAATATATTTTGTGCAACCTCCTCCATTTTCGAAATAACGGTATATCTCGAAGACAACAGCACCACTGGATTCAGGGTACATGAATTAGGTTATAACGCCAGGTGCCCCGCTTGTCTGTTTTCCAACTAGCACAGTGTAATTGGCGCATTTGTGATAATATATTTTTGTTATGTTTATTATTTTTTTAAGGCATATTTTTTCATTTCCTATAATTCCTACAATAGTATGCGGCAGGGGTGTAACGAATACCAATATATCGGCGGTATTTAGAGTTTAAAAAATTGTTTTTGTGTTTATCATACAATTTACCGTTTTTTAAAGAGAGAGAAACGCGTCAAAATTCTCACGTTTTTTTTTTAATTTTAGAAAGTTATGAAGGGTATTCATTTCAATTTTTTTTTGGTTGGAAAAATGGAAAAAAGAAAAATTACACCTTATTGACGTGAACGGTTTTTTTTTGTAAAAAGTACAAACTATCACAAAAAAAAAAAATCTGTCAAATAATTCGTGGAAGTACTAATTGATATTTTTTAAGATGCCGAATAAAATTGTTAAAAGTGAATTAATTAATTATTTAATTTAAAACGAAGTGAATGGTGTTATTTTCATCATAATATTCGACTACAAAAAGTTACCTCAAAATTTCGATTGTCTGCCAAAAAGTCGAGTATTTTATTAACTTCAGCGTCTGTCCATTTTTTGACCACATTTCTTTTTTTAGTTCTTTTTTAATAACTTTTTTCATTGAACACATTCTTAATATGAATTTTTCTTTTTGAAAGATTAAATTAGAAAGAAGTTATCTTTGAAATGTTGTAACTATAAAAAATAATTTTTAAAATCAGAGTTGTACAATTCAAGAGTTTATAAAAAGAGATGTAAATTTTAGTACTTTGTATTAAAAATTAACAATTTTTTATGAATGGCAACATCATTTCGTTTGACGTTTATAGTGGAAAATTACATCTTTTTATCCTGATTTTTTTACACTTGGTTATAGTATGATAAAAATGTAACTTTTGGTGGAATTTTTTTTTCTTGTGGTTGTTGTAACAAAAATTACATTTTTCCACTTTTCCATTTTTCCAACAAATAAAAAAACTGAAATGAATACCCTTATGATAAACAAAAACTATTTTTTAAACTTTGCTTTTGTTTTAATGTAAATTTGTATTTGTTCGACGAGTTTTCAAGTATAGCCACCAATAATTGCAATAATTGAACTATTGTTTGGTGAATGAGTGTTATGAAAAAAATAATTAATACAATAGTATAATTAAAACAAAAGAATTACAAGACTCTGTAGAAAATTTAAATATTTTTTTTAAACAAAACGTACTTTTTTCATTTTTTTTTTTAACAAAACGTCCTTTTTTCGATATAAAATTGGGTTGATATAAAATATCCTTGACATTTAATGTGTTGACTTACGGCAGTTTGACTCATCTTTTGGTAAGCAAGAAACTTGTTTCCATTTCCAGGTTCATACAGTCGAAATAAATAAACCTTAATTTTCCAAAAATTTTAAATGTGTGAAAAAGTACGTTTTGTTCTGCGGCTCCTCATATGTACATATGTATATATAATATAATATTCTTTTAAATAAGACGTGTCTATGTATGTATCAGTGTTGCCAGTGGATTTTTCGAAAAAATACCTACACATGCTAAAAAAAATCCGATTTTTCCCTACACGTTGAAAAAATTTCCCCTACAAAAATCCCTACGCATTATTGTCATTAAAATAGAAGAAAACACATTCGTTATAAAAAATAAATTTTTTGACAAAAAATTAGTACAAAACTTTAAAAAAAAAATAATACATATCGCACTTGTTCAACAATACTGTATTAACTCAAAATTTTCAGTAGAAGCAAAATAATTTTTAATTTAATATGGAAGACATATTAAGAAGGATTTTTTAACGAACCCTTTTTTTCCAAAAAGTAAAAAACTAAAAATTTTGAGTTTATTCAGTACTGTTGAATAGGTACGATTTGTATGTTCTTTTAAAAATTCAATTAAATGATATCTTAGAAAAAAAATATACATACATTTTAGTGTCGCAAAGTTTTTAAACTACAAACAACTCTGGAAATAAATTTTCAAGCAATTTTAGTGAAAAGAAAAAATTTTCAACTCTTTTGGCCAAGAAAATATCACTAACAAAACGTTTTTCATTTATTTTATAAATAATGCGATATGACGAAAAATCCCTACGTTTTGGTGATTATACAAAATCTGTCCGATTTTCCCTACGCCTCTATTTTAGTATCGAAAATACCTACTTGTAGGGATTTTCCCCTACTTCTGGCAATACTGGTATGTATGCACATTATGTTAGATGACAATTTTTCAAACATTTTGCTGTTGTCAGTCAAGGTATATTTACACAAGGTAGACTCACTTGGGAGTGTAGACATCTATAACAGGAACCGAGTTGTCAACATTGTCTTCATATAAAACAATAATAATTTAACGCACACATATACAAATTTTGGCTCATATACACGAAATTTGACGTTTGGGTTCCAACTTGGGTAAACAGCTGACAAACATATGGGCTAACGAGTTTACCTTGTGTAAATATACCTTGGGTGTCAGTTAAAAAATATTTTCTTATTTTAAAGTATTTTTATAACAAAAAAAAAAAAAAAACAAAACAAAAACTCGATTAACAACTTGGGTTAAAAAAAACGTAAAGATTTATTTGAAAAGAAAACCATACACATAATATTTTATTAAAAAAAAAAATTAATAAGTAAATACATAGAACTAAACTTAACGTTGAAACAAAAATATCATTCCTTTTTCATAAATTATTTTAATTATATAAACCATTTTTTTCGAATGTGCAGACAAGCGTAGAGCTTCGCGGGATTAGCTTAGGGAATTAAAAAAAACATAATATGAGTTGAATTTCAATTTATAAAGCTGTTTTACAAAAGTTTCTTTCCCTCAATATTGCACATACTTTTTGCTTAAGCCAACCTTTGGTTCACATTGATAATAATATAATGTTCTAAATTGCGGCAAAAAACTGTGATTATAGTTGCTGTTACATGTTTTCATAGCATAGCATAAATAATAATGATATCGATATCTTTATTTTTCCTATCGATATTTTCGATATTTTAAGACTATCGATAGTATCGATAGTTTGCCAGCACTAGTATAAAGCACATTAAAATGTTTAAAATAGTAACAGTTATTATTGAAAACATCGACAAATCGCTTACTCCAAAACTTCATTGTTTGAGTTATGGCGACGTTACAGCAAATGAGCAAAATCTCAAAAAAAAAAAAAAATAAATAAATATTTGAAAAAGTGAATACAACAGCCTCAGCTACTTCATTCACGTACTTAGTTTTATAGCTTTATGTGCACTGTGCATAGTAGTGAAATGTTCTCTCATTGCTTAATATTGTATCTATCCTAATATTTCTAAATGCGCATATCCGCTTGCTTACTGGCACTATGACATGTTAAACCTAAATTTAAAGAAAATGGCGCAGAAATAGGTCCGAAGGTCTCTTTCAATCGGTTTTCTTCTTCTTGAGAATAGTTTGTTTTTTAAACAATAATCATAATACCTAAAAAGGTATTCACGTCACAAGTTGCACCCTTGCAAAAAAGCAAAAGTGCAAAAACATAACAACAACCACAAATACAATTATTTACACACAACAAATTGTCTGTGTGGTTGTTGTTATATTTTTGCACTTTTGCTTTTTCGCAAGGGTGCAACTTGTGACGTGAATACCCCCAATATCAATTTTAAATATTAATAATCTTACACTTTTCTATATAAGAAATAAACATATTTTTTGTTAATTTTTACCATGAAATTAAAGTAAGTTTATTGGTTTTTAAATATTAATAATATCTACTTGCAATATTTATCTTACACTGTTATTTTTTATAATAAAAAAATTTACTCTACTTGAGTTTTGTTAATTTTAACTTGAATTTAAATTAAATATGCGTATTGAAATCGGTATCGCCGATATTTCTTTTGATCATAGGCATTATATCGTATGCGGGGAAATAGTTTATATGTTGCTTCTAAAAATATATTTTTTACTTGTTTCTTTTTTAACATTTATAGTTTAAAATACCCGATATACCACAAAATCACAAGAAGACTCTTAAACGCAATAGTGAGCATCAAAATATTGGTACGGGTAAAAAACGATCATTGGGTGATAACCCAACACAACAAGGATATACACAAACAGTCCGCAAAAACTATCCACACATTACCGCAAGTTCGCCACAAACAAACAATGCAATCACTTCAGTGAATGCAGGCAACGAACGCAAGCAGAAACTTATTGCTGCTTCTGATCCACATTTAGAGAAACAACGATTTTTTCATCGCCAACATCAAATAACTAAACAGAAAGCGGCTAAGAAGGCGGCAGCAGCTGCAGCTGCTGCAGCAAATAACGCAACAATGGGTGGAGGACCACCATTGAAAAGACAGGCGACACCCGCTAAAAGCGGTCGAAGAGCTAATCAAAAACTACAAAAGGAACAGCAAAAACAATTAGCAATGAAGCAGCGTCATGTTGATATTCAACAGCAAAAACAAATACCAATGCAAATTGATTTCACAGGTACAGGTAATGTAGGAACAACAGCAACAACAGGAGGAGCAGCAGCAGCACAAGCAATACTAACACAACAACAAATCGATATGCAATTTGTAACTTATGCCACACAACATCAACCGCCCCAACAAATTTTCATGGATAAAGATATTGAAATGACACATTCACAACTATCCGCAATGACAGCAGGTGCAGCTTCCTCAACAGCATTAGCATTACCATTATCGTCTTCAAATCAGCACCTACCATCCTTAATAAATCCGTTATCTTCCCCACAAATAGCAGCTTCAAAACGTGATATATCCAAGAATCTTAATAAGTTACAAATGCAGCAAAACCAGCAACTATCTTCAAATGTTTTAAATGTATCCTCTGTTCTTCCTACTCCTGCGCCCATGCCATCGCATGATTTACAAACGAGCTTGGGCAACATATTATCCACGGTAACATCTGCCAGTGATAAAATAAAATCAAGTGAGAAAACTTTAATTTCTACAACTCCGGTTCAAAAGTATATTGTAGAGGAACGGCAGCCTGGTGTAGCTATTAATTTGCCTACCGGAGCTAACACAAGCACACTAGTAAATATACAGAATCCCCATGGATCGACGTCATCATCAACTCATATTATACAGGTATCAAATGCCGGACACCAGCCACAAATTATGAGTTTTCCACAAATTTCTGCTGCCGCCACAAAACTGCGTGCTGTAAACACTACACTTATTGCACCGGGAAGTAAAATTTCTTCAACTTCCACGAAGAAGGTTACATCTGGTGGTATAAGCACTTTGTCTACGGCAACTATTGGAAGCAGTGGTGGATCTTCAATAAATGCAGGAGCTTTACATGAATTAGCTAATGTTGCCAGTACACAAAGTCAAGTTCTGCATATTGTTGAAGCTGTTGGTAACAATAACCCAACAAATGTTGCACATGGAACTCCTTTACACACACCGCCGGCTGTTATTCAAATACAAAATACTGCTGGGAGCTCTGCGGCGACATCTCCCGATATTTCTGCAACTTCCTCTCAAAGTAAAGTGCTAACTACAAAAATTTTGCCATTGATGTTGACTGGGTCAGGAAATCAAAACAGTGGAAATAGTAATCTTTTTAACAGCTCTACTTTGGTAATGGCTTCCTCGCCCACAAGCTCTGTAAGCGTTACTTCGTCTACTCCAACAGCTGGAGCAACTACCATTATAAAGAGTTTGCCTTCTAATATGGTATTGAATACCAGCACTGCTAACTTAACTCCTGTTACTGTTACAAGCACAAATAATCCAATTATCTCCACGCTGGGCACAGGAGCTTCTATGTTTCGTAAACCTCCAAATGTAATAAAAACTTCTGTGGCTGCTACCACACCCACAAAATCGCTCTCACCCTCCTCCGCTCCACATATTATAAGCAATGTTAAACTAACACCCGTTAGTGTTGGACCATCATCAGCAGGAACTCATCTTACCACTGCTAGTACTTTTAAAAATGTGTTACCATCCACCTCGGGTATGGTGCGTACAAGTGTAAAAATATGCCAGTCTCCTAACGGAAAAGTTTTTATACAGCCAACAAATCTAATGGACGGATCAAAAATGAAACTTAATACCAGCTCAATGTCACATAAAATAATATCAAGTACTCCCACAGCGAATAGCTCGGCAACAACGAGCAGCGGCCAACGTATAGCCATACAAAAGGTACAAATAATACCAGCTTCAATGTGCTCAGCAGCCGGCGGAAATGCTTTACAATCTACTGGTAATCATATTAATACTAAAACTGGTAAAAATAATATGATATTTATGCCCACCACTGCTACGAATGTACGGCCAGTAACGCTTTCCAAAATGGGCAATAATATACTGCTTAAATCCTCCGCCAATCAAACAATGACACCCACTTCCCCCACCACCACATTAGCGTCCGCAGCAGGTGATAATAGTTTATCCAAATCAAATATTGTAGTGCTAGGTCCATCGCCAACAACACCGGTAAAAGAACAACTTTCGCAAAACATCAAACTCGAAAACTCACAACTAATCAACGAAGATACACCCTTGGATATTCTCAATATGCCAATAGTAATGGAGCCGGGGGTTGGCGTTACCTCACCGTCATCGACAGCTGAAACCGTAACAGTATTACAAAGTAATATAATTGACGCTAGCAATGTCAGCTCACCTTCTGCTCTAGCTTCACCCATAATACTAGATCAAACCCAGCTGAATCAAACTTCTAAAACAGTAGTTCTTAATGTAGACTGGGAAATGAAGTTGGATATCGAACAACAAAATCAATACAACCATAAAAATCTTAAACAAAACAAAAGAACTCTGTCATCTTCCTCAACGACGCAGTCTATTTCTGGCAATCAGCAACAATCTTCACACAATACCAGCAGTCATGGAATCAAGCAAAAACAACGTGTAAACAACGATTACATTTCAATGGCAAAAGAATCCTCGAATTCTACAACAACAACAACGACAACATCAATGACATTATCAAATCCTGCCAATAATTTGATTGTCCTCGACGACAGTTTTGATGATGTTATTGTGGAAGAACATGAAGATGATGCATCATCAATAACTTTATTAGACAAAAATTCACAGCAACAACAACAAAACGATAATGACATACCAAAAATCTTAGATATGCAAATATATCAACAACACGATGGCCATGACAACAGAGTTGCTCAAATTGCAACAACAAACAATAACGACGATGATGTCGAAATTGATGTTAATGATGATGACGATGACATTGCAAAGCGCCAGTGCAGACAATTTTTACACACTCAAGAATCCTCATTAAGTGATATTGAACCGGCACATCAACAACTGCAACATGAGGAAAACCAACAGCATCAACAATTACAGCATGCCGAAAGTGAAGCTGATGCTGGTTTTGATGAAACAATTGGTAAGTTTCAAATTTTAAAATATTTAAGATTTATGTTATTTTAAAAACGATAGTGATTCGAAAGTTCATAAAAATATTCTGATACCATTTTTTCAGTACCATTTATTTTTACCAAAGCTAATTAAAAAAAAAATTACGGTAATTTGTTTTCACAAATTGCGCTGAAAATCTCCAGATGTTGTATTTTTGTTCTTTTAATTTTGTAAAAAAGTGAAATACTTAACAAGTAGCTAAATTACTTTTATGTAATATTTATTACACGTCTAGTTTATAAAAGCCTCAAACTCAGAATAACAAATACAGGTAAATACAAGTTAACCGCTACTCAGGCTTGCATATAAACCTTGCAACGCCATTGATTTAAATTTCACTCGATTTTCAGAACATGGCCGATTAATTTACCTAAAACTTTTTTTAATTTTATTTGATAATAGCCGTTCCCGCGGCGTTGCTCTCCCAGAATGAATTTTTGATTTTCTATAAAGAAACATAAAGCCTGCGTGTTCTATTCGATCTTCATAAGTTTTAACTTTTATCAATATCGAAATTGTCCATCTGTCCTTCATACTGCTAGCTTTAAAAACATATAAACCCTATGTGTTTTAATAACGCTGGTCTATATATTTAAATTTCATCAAAATTGGTTAGATATTTTCGGAGTGGCAGTATTTCTCCGTATGTCCCCTCTTGGTCGCGTTCGGTCGGGGAACGGTCGAGCGGAGAGATAGACTGGAGGCGGAATGAAGGGTGAACAGCGTACTAATGTTAAAAAGGCTTCCTTTTTCTTTTGAGTACTGAAGCTATGCTTTAATAAATCTCTTCTAAAACGACAGTTAATATTTTCTGAATTTAAGAGGCTTAGTGGGCCTGAACCCTATCCGAAGTTAGTACCAGTTAGATAAATACAAAGTATCAAAAAGCGCCTCTTACAGATTCGTATTCATTAAGGACATTGCATGTTCAGTTTAATTCTCTAGGTCCAATATTAATGGAAATTTAATAAGTACAAGTACTAAAAATTACCAAATATGTAGCCCCTCTTATGTTTCTAGGTGCAATATTAATGACAATTTAAAAAAGAACCAGTTAAAGAAGAAATACATATCTACCAAAAAGTCCTGTTACAGATTCTCATCCACTCAGGACCTTGCATGTTTAATTTTATGTTCATAGGCCCAATATTAACGAAAATAAAAAGTATCAGTTAAAGAACGAAAAAGTAACAAACAGATCCCTTTAAAGATTCTCATTGACTCAGGACCTTGCATGTTTAATTTTATATTTTAAGTCCAATCTTATCACTCAGGTAATTGCAAGTTGAGTTTTATGTTTCTAGGTCCAATATTAACGGTAATTAAAAAAGTACCAGTAGTAGAACCAAAAAGCTAATGAAATTAAATTTTCTGTACTTCCCCTTTTTGGTACTTTTTTCCCCCATTGACGTGTCAAAAATTTCAATATTCTAGTTGTAGCCCATTTAATATGTTTAAAAGATAGACGGTTTAAAATATAGACGGGGTGCCAAAAAATTACTAAAATTCAGGTTTTACCCGTTTACTCCCTAAAACGGCCGAATTTTTTCTAAAGAACAACCATATGTATTACATTTTTTTCTATTTCATTTAGTTTTGGAGAATAGGAGGTTTATCGCCCATGGACCCTATCCTAAGCAGTGTAATTGAACCTTATATAGCCCATGTCCGTTAGGAGGTTCCATTATTCATTTTGTTGAAATCTCTTTTATAGAAATAATTTTTTATTATATTTTTTTTTTATTAATACAGTTACTGAAATTGATGAAAACACTGCTATAGAATTTATTGAAGAAGATGGTGGCAGCTCAAATGTCTCAACAACAAGATCAATATTGAGTAAGAAAAACAATATGCAACCGAAAGCGCAAACCAGTACTTTAGCCACATCCGCCACAGCAAGTATAATCTCAAAACAAGAGGGTGGAAAATCCGGCAATACTATTAGTAACAATCGTTTAGCTTTGTCTATGTCTGGTGAAAAAAATTCTACTGCAACAACAACAAGCAGCAGTGAAAGCTTACCCATTGAACCAACAACTACTAATGCTACACAAGAAACAACAGCCAACAACAGTGCAACACAACAGGTCGAACCTTAAAAAAACGTGTATATTTTTCTTGCTACAATTTCATATTTTCAATTTTATTCCTATTTAGGTTTTAGTTTTTCTCTTCTTTTTTTTAATCTAAAATTATTGTACTTTTAATAATGTATATAATTTACATTTTATTGTTAATTAGTTTGTTAATTGAATTCATTGAAATTGTTGAAATGAATAAGTTGTTAAAAGTTAAAATGAAGGGCAAACATCTAGAAAAGAACAACAACAAACGCACAGTTTAAATAAGCACTTTGTCTGAAAATATTCTTTTTTTTAATCATAAAAAAAAATATAATTATAAAAAAACCCATTGTTGTAAATGAATCAATCCATCCTACCTAGCTTTCCCAAACCCCTACTTTTCTACAAATCCTTTCTACTTTCATAAAACATTTCTAATTCTGTCTCTGTTTGCAAAAAACAATACAAAAACAATTGTATGTAAAAAAAAAAAAATAAAACTTTACAAAAGTTTGTAAATATTTATTTTTAATTATTATTATGTACTTTATTTTTTTGCATATTTTTTTTCTTATTTAAATCTATGTAGTAGTGTTAGTTATTTCATTGTGTAGTTATAAAGAATTTTTAAAAAAATTAAAAAAAAACTTTTAAAAATTTAAAGAAACACACATATTACAAATTATTAAATAAATAACACATTTTAAATATTAAACAAATACAAAAAAAAAGAGATTATAGGCTAGTTAATTAAAGTTTCTTTTAATTTAGTTATGTATAAAAAACGTTTTTGCTTTCATTTCTATATTTACTTTTTTAGTAGTTAATGTAATTACTATAAAACACTGTTGGTTGGTTTTAATATAAAAATGTGTATTTAATTTATGTAAATCATAATGATTTTAATTGTTTTTCTACGTTATAATTGAAGAGTTGGGACGTTTTGACCACTATTATATGAAACGTTTTTATATTTTTAAATTATAAATATTCAAAATATTTACCTTTAAGAAATTTTCACAGAAAGTTTTCTGCATCAAGAGCGTAAAATTTTTTAATTACTTGTAGTTAAATAATTATTCGTTGCTTATCATGGTAGTTCACTTCGTACAAAAAGTGGCGTAGATTAGAAAGACTGCGTTTTTACAAGGCCACACCAAGCGTTAGATGTATTGTAATTTACGTCGTAATGTATGCTAATGTCGGAGGCGGTAAACGTAGCATCTAATAGAATTTATTTAAAATATATATCAAAGCCTCTACCGTTTGTTGTTGTCGCTCGTTATTATTTTGGAGCACAGTTTATTGTTCCAAAACTTTAGCTAATTTAGCCCCAAATTCAATTGTTCAATTGGAGCCAAACTTATTTCCTCTTACGGTCCTCCTCCGGTATTATTTATTGTGCGACGTATTTTTCTTTTATTTTGCCTTTAAATGTTCACCAGTGCTGTCAATCCGTGTGTAATTTGTACTTGCATGTGTAGTCCATGTTCAATTTGTTTTATGTGTAATTTTAATTTCTGTCTAGTTTTTGATTCATTTCTGATAGCAAAGTTATTCTTTCCTAGCGTTTTTTTAAGATACATATAATGTTTAACATACTTTTCAAAATCTGTGGCAAAAAGTGCTTACTTAAGTCAACTTAAGCAAAATTTGAATTTTTGCCACCTATGTTGAAAGTACCCATGAACAAAGTTTCTATTATTTTGTACGATTTTTTAAAGGAACTTATAGCAAAATTACTGTTTGCCTATTTTTTCAATGTAGAATCAAATTTAGAATAAAAGCTTAAGTTAACTCCTGGTCTGTGACGTCAGGAGTATTCAGGAATATAAACCTGAAAAAAACTATAACCAAACAGAAGTGATGATTTTATTAGAATTAAAATATTTTTTCAAAAATAACCTTTTAAATTTAAAATTACTTTCCTGCAAAACTAAAAAGTAGACTTAAGCACTTTTGACTTATTGCCGCAGAAATATTTGTGCAATTTATTTTAAGACTATCGAGTGAGCAATACAGGATACCCATAAGTCAATAAATTTGTTTCCATTAATTAGAACAATTAACAGAGAATTTTAAGAATTTTTGTTGCTTGAGATTGAACAAAAACATTTTGAAACAAATCTAGTGTACCGACGCAGCTCCAAATAAAATAAAAAGTACCAGGGATATATAGAAAATAGAAGAAAATATAAAGTGAAAAAAGTGGCGCAAACGCATAGTTTTCGAGTTATAAACCTCTAATTAAATAAAATAAATAAATTTTGTATATGGGTAATTCCAAAGTGTTGAACGTGACAGTCGTACGCATCAAAAATGCAACAACATTTTAAACAACAAATATTTTTACGTTCTTTTAACCCTTAAATTATAGCACTAAGAAAGCACTATTATCTATGCTAAAGTTTATGGGGGGCGCGATTCTAGGTCAAAGATAATGGCAAAGAAGTAGCGGTTCGAACGTGAAAAAAATAGAAGTAGTTTTTGTGGCCATGTATAAAAAGTTGTAGTTCAGCGTAACCTGGCACAATTTTTTAGTCAAACTACTTTCAGAATTTTACATAGCAATGTAACATTAAAATGTCTTTGGTTTGGTTCCAAAATCGTCTGTACTATTTTTTGTTTAAGCTAAAATCTGGTTCGATACGTGACAATTCGAACGTGAAATTTTTTCCACAATAATTTAACTGAATAATGATTAATACAAAATAAAAATTTACCGTTAATTCGAATAACATATTTCTCTTCGAACTCTTCCTTAGATTACAGACCATGTAAGAAATTTTTTTTGGAATAATTTTCATCAAATATCACCTCTTTTAAGGAAGATAATATTAAAGAAAATATACAATAAAACATACTCACAAATAAGAAAGTACGTTTGCACAACTTTGCAGTCTGATTGTTCATCTAAGTGAACAAATTTATGGGTAAATTTATAAAATTAGTAAAATCTAAATATTTCTTCATCAGCCCAATTATGAATTACAATTCCCCGGGAGTTTTCTCCCTTCTCCCATTTTTCCTATGTATATTCAATTGCAAAAACGGGAAAAAGGGAAAAACTCCCGGGGAATTTGTATTCATAATTGGGCTGCATAACAATTTCGTAAAATAATCAGATTTTAATAACTTTTAAATTTTCGGTCACGGTGGACCATTTGGCGGAAATGCCCATATGAAAAGAAAGATCTTAAAAATTAAACCAATTTTTCCCGTATACGTTGAGAAATGTAGTGGAAAATCGCATATACAGTGCCGCACATAAATATTGGCACAACGTGCTTTTTTTATTTCGCGGTCATTTTTAATATCATATTGTTGGAAAAATATTTAATATTAATTAGTTCATATTATTTATTAAACATTCAAAAATAAAATTTTTGGAAGGAATTTGCAAAAAAAAAAAAAAAATGCACAATTATGCAGCACAAAACTGTTATTTGATTTTTTCCTTATTTTGTTTATGGTTTGGCAACTTACACAGCGTTTACATTTGTCAGTACTGGCAAGACAGTAAGCATATACATATTAGTTGGCAAAACAATGCAAAAACAAAATAGCTGTAAAAGTGTTTATGTATTAGTGAAAAAGTTTGAATGAATTGCTACTGTCTTGCCAGTACTGGCAAATGTAAACACCATGTTAGTAAAGAAAATACCTGTTAAATTTAGCCAGACACCGTAATCTAGCTGCTTTTGCAGTTAATGTGACAGTTTGCTAAGAAAATTTTATAAATTAGCCTACAAAACTATAAAATTAGTCCAAAACAAAAAGAAACAAGCACATCTTAGCGCAAAATAGAACAGCACCTGTACAATCGAGGCAAATCGTACGCTGAGATTGGTAAAATAATAGACAGAAGCCGTTTTACAATTCGAAGTATGGTAAATCGTTTTAAAGGGCAGTCAAACTTGGAAAATTTTGAAAGAACAGGCCGTCCCAGAATATTAAGTGATCGCGAGCGTAACCAAATATTGCGGAAAATTTAAATAAACCCCAAAAAGACATCCACAGAGATTGCCGCCGAAGTTAAGGAAGACTTTGGGAAAGACATTCACCCCATGACGGTGCTAGACGTAAGCCACTTATTTCTGATATTAACCAAACAAAGCGTTTAGCCTACGCAAAACGATACATATGCAAGCCTACCAGCTACTGGGTACTTTTTCGGATGAGAGTAAATTTTATATTTTCCAATCTGATGGACGAACTATCGTATGGAGAAAACCTAATACGGCATATGAAGAATCAAATCTTGCGCCAACTGTTAAACATGGTGGTGGAGGAGTTATGGTGTGGGGCGCTGCATGTCTACTTCGGGTGTTAGAAAGTTGGTTTTCATAGATGGCATTATGGACTTGGAAAAACAAAATAAAAACAAAAATAACTTGCTTTATTGTTTTCGCAAGTAAATCAAAAAATAAAGTATGTTGCCAGTTTAGTTTCTTTAGTTCGTGCACTTGCCAGTTTATTACCAAAGTTATTTTTGGGAATACAAAATTGTCAATTAACAAGATTTCATTTGTCGTGATTAATTCCCAATTTTCATTCTCAATAAAAAGGCAACATAAATTCTTAAAATTCTCAGTTAATTGTTCTAAAGTAAACTAGATTTAAGCCAACATTTTTTTACTGTTCTTCTGCCTACGTTTTTGCTTATGTTTAGGATGTGCCGTTAAAAATGTGCGTACCTTTTTTACTTTAGAAATGGTAACCTTTGCCTTTTTTTGTAAGCATTACCATTAAGTCGCAAACATGGCTTAACAAAAAGGTGATGCAGGGCAATTTTTTTATCAAAGCAACTTTTTTTGTTGTGTGTGTGTAATTTTGTTTAAAATGTGTAAATAAAACGAGGAATTTGACTACAAAGAAATAAACACATAAACTTAAAAAACACAAACATTTCGTCAGCTCATTATTGGTTTGACCTAACGATCATTAAAAAAAAAATTGAGTTAGGTATAAATTTTTATAGAATACCCCTTTCGAAATCCAAAACCAGTTTTACGAAATTTTTTATGGTTTCTGAGATATTAAGCATTCATTTTGATCCAAATTGACTATTTTAAAGTTTATTGATTACTGTTTTGCTCTACACGCCACTGTTTGGCGAATGCTTCCAATTCCTTATATCGTCGTCCGAAAGTTTAAGTGCTCTATACACCATTTTGACGATTTTGAGTTAAGGATGCCATCTTAGGTTTTCGATCCCAAATTTTTCAAATCTGCAATACGCTTTTGGCTATCTCGTCTGGTGGCTGAGATAAATCGTGTCCATTTTGCTCTATATCCCTCAAAACAAAAATGTTTTCTGAAATTTTGCACTAAACATGGAAATTGATTGCTGATGGACATTTTGCTCTACTTGGAGTTAGTATTGTTTAATGCAAATATTTTTTCGTAAAAGAAAAAAGAATTATTAAGAATATATTTTCTCTTACTCTTAAAAAAAAACAAGTTAGAGTGTTATATTCGGCTGTGCCGAATCTTTGATACCCTCCACCGACAGTTCGAATATTTCAGGTGTGATATATTTTTTAATTATTAATTTATCTTTATAAAAACAGATGTCAGCATTAAAATTGGTTGCGGTTTAGACCTTTATTAAATTATTGACCGAAAATCTTAAGTAAAATATCATGATTCGTAACAGTTTAAGCCGAACTTAAATGATTTTAAGGAGGAGGATTTATATTAGAGCCATGGTAAGTAAGTAAATGAACCAATCATCCTAAAATTCTGCAGATTGATTTCTGGTATTAAAAATATAAATTTCAATATATTTCAAAACAGCGGTGAAATTAGTTTGAGCGTTTACATTGAATTTCAGAAGGCTGCTAAATATGGGATCTAAGGTAAATTATGGACCGTATATCACAAAATTAATAAAAAAAATTTTCAGACCATTTGAAGTTGGAAGAAATTTTAACACAATAAATATATCTGCTACGGTTTTGGGTTTATTCAATTAATTTACCAGAGTGGGCTTTATATGGGGTTTATAGTAAATTATTAACCCATCATCCCGAAATTTCACAGCCAATTTCTAGTCCTATAAAACTGACGTACCAAATTTTGTTATGATAGCATTATTAATTACGGTTTTAGGCGTACTAAACGGTTTTCCGGGAGTAGGGCTTATATGTGACCTAGGGTATATACACCGATCTTCACAGCGCGATTTTCAATCGAATAACACGAATTTTTGCAAAATCTTATATCATTCCATGCATTGTGCCATCATTTATGTTAGTTTTTGTATCCAAATGATCAATTTTTAAGGTGGTGGTTCCACATTTTGATTCATAGCCTCTAATCCTCCTTAACCGATTTTGCTGGATTTCAATCCCAAACAGCTGATGATAGCTACAAGCAATTTGGCAGCAAGTTTGTTCATTTCTTTTGAGTTTTTCGAAAGTGAGCGTGTTTTTAACAGACGGACATGGCTAAATCGACTTAGAATTACTCTAGGAGCCAAAATATATATACTTTATGGGGTTTGAGATAAATAATAAAAAATTTTCACTCGGAAACTTAGTATACCCTCTTCACAGCTAATTGTGGTGGAGGGTATGAAAAGAGGTTAAATATTTTTGAAACACATTTGAACATATTTAAGAGAAAAGAAAAAATTCAAAATGAAAAAATTTCCGATCTAAAACTGTTTTTCAATTTTATATCTGAAAAAGACAAAAATTACTACCTAAGTCTAAAAATTAAGAAGTTAATTTTGTTATAATAACTTTATAAAATGTATCTTATAATAACTTATGAATAGTTTTTATTTCCTTTTTTTCTCCAATGAATATACTGTTTTTTTTTATAAATTATTTTAGATGTGTTATATTGCGTTGTTAATGCCATTTTGCTCCACGTGTATGTATTTGCAAGGAAATTTGACTAAGGTGGCGTATAGAGCAAACTGGACTTTTATTACCATTAGAAAATATACCGTTGTAGATGCGATCTGGAGATAAAAAGCATCTATTCAGAATTATCTTTTTAAGACAAATATGTGGTATAAAAATCAAAAAATCCTATCGGGTAGTTTTCTCAAAATTCATTTTTTGCACGTAGAGCACTTAAACTTTCGGACGACGATATAAAAACGTACAAAATAAATTTTCCTCTTGATTTGCTTCATTGCCGTAAGAAAAACGAGTAGTTAAAGCGTGACTTCCAAATTCGTTCATGATCGTTCCTCCAAAACATGCCGAAGCAGTGGTGAAAATACAAAAATTCTATCGGGTATATTTTCACAAATTTAATAAAGGTTTACAAAACATATTTTCTATGAAAGTATTCGTTAATAAACGTTTGTTAAATTTAATAATCGTTTATGAATAAAGTACTCGATCACGGCTGCCAGAATTAGGCCCCAATTACTAACTACTATAAATCGGTCAAAAAGATTAGCCAAAATCATTTCTTTTTCCTCTGAGTTAAGGTATTTAACTTTACTAAACGATGCGTGTATGAAACATGACTAACAAATTTCAATGGGAAATTTTTTAAATATGAAATATTTGAAATATCGAGTATGAAACATGACTAACAAATTTCAATGGAAAATTTTTTAAATATGAAATATCTTGAATTCTAGCTTATTTTTAAATCAAGTTAAATTGCGGCTCCTATTACGATTAACAACTCAACTCAGTTGAGTTGTAATTTAGACAACTGGTTGTGATCAGTTGTAATTATTGTTATGTTTTTGTTCACCGCAATATAGCAAAGTTGTAAACCATAATACAAAAACTAAGAAATTACAACTCAACTGAATTGAGTTGTAAACCTTAATAGGGGCCTGAGGTTTTTTGCGTACCCCTTAAAGAATGTAGAAAGCGGGTAGGAATGTTAGACACAAATGTTGGGGATGAAAAATAGGGTGGGGTCGTTCATAGATTTGATGCGTCTATGGCCATTTTAGGAGCTGTGGATACCAATTTTTTACAATTTCATAAAATTCTTAACTTTATATGGAACCCACTTAAGTAATGATGTAAGTATGTTTGAAAAAAAGAAGGAAAAATTAATGGGGTTCGTTCCTAAAATTTTCCCTTCTAGGAGTAACTGTGGCAGTTATGGCGTTTTTTTTTGTAATTTTTTCCTTTTTGCCCCCACTTTGAGTTTCAGATTTAAATAAAAAAAGAATTGGGTGTTAGAAAAATTGGAATTCAAAATTATCACTTTCGGGTTTGAAGTGTTCAGTATAATATAAGAATCACTTATCTGGGGAAATACTCTCTATTGCGATGCGAAAGAAAGTTGTAGCAAATCTAGCGATTAGTACTCTTTTATACGTGTGCGCATATGTCTATTGCATCATTTAATTTTTTTTCTTTTCGTAAATCATCACTATATTTTATTTAAATTTTCCAATTTCAAATATTTTTAAACACTTTAACATTTCATTACTGTAAATCCGCGCCATCTTTAATTTTTATTGCCACTATTCCTTAATTTTTAGAAAAT
Source organism: Pollenia griseotomentosa (assembly GCA_963931875.1). Lineage (NCBI taxonomy): Eukaryota > Metazoa > Arthropoda > Insecta > Diptera > Polleniidae > Pollenia > Pollenia griseotomentosa. Next base: position 102,440,482 of record OZ007561.1, read on the forward strand.
TTTGCGAAAGTGATAGAGAGTACCAAGTTGGCATTTAGCTTTCGCTTCGAAATTGTTTTCGCATCGCAATAGAGTATACCCCCTAAATTTTTTGTTTTATTTGTTTCTAGTTCGAAACAATAACTTAAAAAAACCAATTTTTTAACAAACGGAAACATTTTATCACCCGATAATCCGACAAATAAACAACATCATTCAAACATTTTTGGCACACACATTCATATCCACTTAAGATATGGTTAAGCCCAATATAAATAGACAAATTGTCGAATTTTGTTTTTGTTTTAAAAAAATTTTTCTATGCGAACATTGACGTTCGAAACAGACATTTTTTCGAAATTCCAATTATTATTATAACATTTAAGAATTGAAAAATATGTTATTTGTATTGTTTGTAAGATTTATTTATTTTTTACAATTAAATTAAACTAATTTTTACTTCACGTTAGATTTCAACTTATTTTTACATTATTAATTACTAGCATTTTATTCTGTTTAGAAAAATATTAGGTCATCGTAAAAATAATAGTGTGTTTGAGATACATATACCAACAGATACATATACATATCTTAAAGTAATAAAAAAAATTTTGAAATTCAGTAATTTTATAAAAATATTTGTAACTGTTTACTATACAAAATATTTATTTAGTTCGCTGGGGGAATGAGAAGTAATTAAGGTTAAAATTAACGTCCTAAAGTATTGCCACGTCCCCAAATACCAGCTGCAGGGGCAGCACCGCCAGGCCTTTGTTCTGCTCTTGAAGCTGGCGGTACTCCGAAATAACTGATGCCTCCACTTACATCGGGTACATATTGTTTGCTTAAAAATAAATTCAAAATAGAAGCCGATTAAAAAAAGGAAAGGTTGATAAATAAGAAAATACTTACAGTATAAAGGGTGTTTCCAAGAAAGCATTACCACCTAATTCTTGAGGATATTGGAATTTTAGGAAGTAATAAAAGTGTCCAATAAAGATGCCAATAAGAGATGCTATGGAACTAAAAAACATACATTCGGAAATTGTCCATTAGTTATTTAAATAAATTATGTACAAATTTTTAAAATTTATACAAAATTGATAAATTTTTCTACAGAAGATACAAACTAAAAATTTAAGATCATTTAAAGAGGAAACAAATATTTTGTTTTATTTGCCATAGGATTGCTTGTCAGTTAATTAGAATTATAAAGATTTCATGTATGTGTACTACTTACCCCTGGAAAATCAACTCCATACCAGCTAAAACCCATGGTAAATAAATGGCTTTAAAACGACTACCAAACCAAAAGTTTACTATTACTTCCTTATTCAGCTGACACCAGATGTAGGTTATAGCTACGACAAGCAGATCCATAAGGTAGGGCACATTAAAGAGCAATCCGCCCACAATAGCTAAAGTGGCCACAACTAGTTGCAAGAACAAATAATCGGCGGGACTGCGACCAAACTGATCCTTTTCTAAGCGGGCACTATACTGTATGATAAAATAACAGTTGATGAGAAAATGGAAACCAGTTGAAGGTGTCAGTGGGTAAACGAAAAGACTGGTAACACATCTCCACAGATGTAATTTAGTTAAGACTGCTTCCCTTGATAAGTACATTTGATAGGGGGGCAATATACCGAAACGAGACAAAAGACTCATGGTCACTGTTGCCGTCAACCAGTACCTTGTGAATCTTGGCAATTGTTTGTAAAATTGGCCGGCATCTGCCATTGTGATTTCCTTTCGCGATTGTTATTCGAATGGATTTTTTCAAAATATTTTTTATTTAATTGTTTCTAGATGTAAGAAAGTAAAACTGTTTATTTTTAATATTATTTAGTAATCTAGGGGTAGTAACAATAATGAAATTATAGTTTTTTGTGCTTTTGACAGTTCTTTAACAAAAATATTACGTGGTCCTCTGACAAATGACAATAGATTAATCACAGCGTTGCCACTTTCTGAATAGTTAATACAAAAATGTACTTTTTTAAAATCTTTGGATAATTTTAGGTCCCTAATATTTTTTTTATGGTGAAATTAATTCACCATGATTTTTTTGTAAGTATTGTACAATTAAAAAAAAAAAAAATAAACGAAACCTTGTTAAAAAAAAGATATATTTTTGAAGTTTCGGAAATACTTTTAATTTTAGGTCATACCTTGTAGAATAAGGGTGTGTGTGAAACGGTAACAAAGTTCTATGGTAAAATGAAATTTGTTTGTGGTAGAAAATTTTCATATTTGTGCTGTGTGAAATTGTAACATTTTTGACAACGTAAAATTTTGACATAAAGAAAAAAAAACAATTACTAGTAGTTTTTTGAAAATGAATAAATTAATCAAGTCTTTACCAATAATCATTTCAATTCTGTTGAAAATGAGATCGTCCCAACTATTTGATGAATTCGTTCTGATATATTCACAATTTTTACAAAAAGTGTGGGCAAAAAAGCTTATACATATGTAAATACTTACATGTTGTATAATTATTTTTAATTTTTTTACCGCTGGTCCTGCTTCCATATTATTTTTTATTTTGTTTAAACAAATTTGACGAAAAAAAATAATTTTGTGGTTGTCAAAAATTTCTACACTAATGTCAAAATTTATACTAGCCCCCTGGGCAAGTGAAATTTTATTTACCTCAATAGTGTCAAAATTTTACTTCCATGAGTACTTTGCTACCGTTTCACACACACCCTAAGTACAAGGTATTGTTATTAGAAATTTTGTTCTCAATTTAAAAACCAATACAACGTCAAACACAAGAAAATAAGGGAAAAAGTTAAAACACGCGTCAAAAATTAAATTCAACATTTTTTCTATTTTATGAGCTAAATTTCATCTATGTATTTTATAAAGATTTTTTGTAATAGTTCTATTCCTTAAATTTTTAGGAATGACTTTTATACACTACCAGACTATTATATTGTATTTTCTTGTTACAGTTTACCTTAGCCATCCTTTGGATAGCAATGAAGAAAAATTTACAATTATTTGACACCAGCAGAATGTAATGCAATTTCTGGCCCGCTACGGCCAGAATAGAACTATTACAAAAAAGCTTTATAAAATACATAACTGGAATTTAGCTCATAGAATAAATTCGAAAAAAAAAACTTGAATATAATATAAAAAGTGACCTACGAAAGGAAATAATTCCCAGTTTCTATTTGTTAAAAACTGTTGAGTTAAATACATTCAATTTATAAAGTATCACTATCCAGTGTGACACAAAGAATGCTGACGAAGGCCGTAGCGGGCCAGAAAATGCATTACATTCTGCTGGTGTCTAATAATTGTAAATTTTTCTGTACATACAATATACTTCATTGCTATCCAAAGGATAGCTAAGGTAAAATGTAACAAGAAAATACAATATAATAGGCTGGTAGTGTATAAAAGTCATTCCTAAAAATTTAAGGAATAGAACTATTACAAAAAAGCTTTATAAAATACTTACATAACTGAAATTTAGCTCATAGAATAAATTCGAAAAATAAAAAATGTTGAATATAATATAAAAAGTAGCCTACGAAAGGAAATAATTCCCAGTTTCTATTTGTCCAAAAAAATAAAAAAAATAATTTGACATTACATGGGTTAATAATAGGGTATTCATTTGTATTTGTATTTATTAAATTTCGAATTTCCAATACAACAAGACATAATATCTTATAATTTATAGTATCAGAATCAGAAAAGTTATATCAATAAAACTTAATAAGTTGAAATCACGTAAAAAGTATATAAATTTAAAAAAAACAGAAAAATAATATAAAATAAAAAAAAAAAAAAAAAATTAATATATAAAAAAAAATATTAAGTTACGAATGACATTAGAGCAGATTTCGATTGGTAAAATTGATTAAGTAAAAATTTAAATTTATTTGCGTTGCTAATAGATTGCAAGTTTAAAGAAAGTTGGTTCCAGAGACGGATAGTTAGTATGAAAAATTGTCTCTCGGACGACGTATCCCGATGTCTTATTTGCATGATGCCATTTCCTCTTGAAGACCTCATAAATCTTAATCGCTCATGCAGATATTTTGGTTGTTCTAATGTTGCAATTTTATGCAGAAAGACTAGGTTTTTAAGCTTTAAGTAGTTATTAAAGGTAATATTAAAGACGCGACTGGAGTACTGAGAAACATGATCAAATCTCTTCAAACGGCATATGTATCGTACAATGTTGTTAAAAGTTGTGTTGAGTTTAGCAGTGTCTTTTGAGTTACAGCCCGTAAAGATTTCTGATGAATACAGCAGAGTTAATAGTAAGTAAGTCTTAGCTGAGAGCAGTCTTATTTTTGGTGGTGTGCAATACTGTGTAGTCCATAAACACCTTAGCATACTATACACTCTTCCACATGTTTGGTTGATGTGATCTGACACCAAGTTAGTGAACTGTTGAAAACCACTCCAAGATTTCTTGCAGAATTTACAATATCAATTTTGCTGCCACCCAGAAAAACATCAATTCTAGACTTAATATTGACCGAATTTTTACAAATAATTATACATTTTGACTTCCTAGGGTTAATTCGTAAACCATTTGCAGTCGCCCACAGGAAAATTTTTTTTAGATCGGTGTTAAGATCTGTAACTCTAGTGATGATGGAAGCTTAAGAGCTATCGAGGTAGACCTGTATATCATCAGCATACATCTGGATCCTGGAATAATTTAGCTGTTTCGGTATATCATTAGCATAAATCGAATACAGCAATGGTCCCAGTATGGAACCCTGCGGAACACCCCTTGTCACACAAAGAGGGTAAGAAAAAAGTCCTTTATTTGAAACGTATTGCCATCTGTCAGTTAAGTATGTCGAAATCAATTTAACGGCGGTAGTTGAGAAGTTGAACATTTTACACAGTTTAAAGCACAGTATTGAGTGGTGAACCGTATCAAAGGCCTTTGAATGGTCAAGCAAAACTAAAAACGATATTCTCCCATCTTCCAAGTTACCTCTGATATCTTCGATAACATCGGTTAGGGCGGTTAAACAGCTTTGCTGAGATCTAAAACCCGATTGACGGTCAGTTAATAAACTGTACTGATTTATATATTCAACAGGTATGGTAAAATTGATATTGGGCGGTATTCAGTGCCTATTTAATAGGGTGTATTAAACGTGGTAATATCAACTTAATGAATCTTGGATTAATGTCATCCAGACCGACGGCGTTTGATTTGACTTTAAAGAAACCTTCTGCAACATCATTCAGATTGAGGCACTTAAAACTGATTTTTGCCACGTAAGGGTTAAATGGTGGTGTTTGAGCATAAAAACCAGGGTTAACTGTTGGCAAGGGTATATTAACAATTGACATCAATATCATCTTCTCGATTTGTTGTCTTACCAATACCATGATCAGAAAAAGTAAGTCGATTATCAATAAATACGCCTAGGCATCTCAACTGGTCAACAAAAATCAATTCTCTCAATAAAAATATTCAAGTTACTTATCTGATTTCCAAAAACAATAGCCCTCGTTTTGGAAATATTTATGTATGCAAAAATTGATAGTAGATGACCAAAGACGGAAACGTTCAAGACTGTAATTTGCATTAGATTGTAGAACATCACTATTGTCTTTATTCATACTAAATAAGAGAAAAATGTCGTCAGCAAAAATAAAAGACCTACAAACGTATCAATAAATCCTAGGAGGTCATTCACATATAACACAAAAATAAGTGGACCCAAAACTGAGCCCTGGGGAACACCTGATGACAAGGGAAGTATGTTCGAGATATCAACAAATTGATGTCTATTATTTTAGTAGGAATAAATCAATCTACATGCAGACCTTGAAAAGTTAAACAAGTCCCTTAGTTTAGCTATTAACAGAGCGTCATTTATAGTGTTAAAAGCCTTACTTAAATCTAATGAAAGCAATAACGACAACTTATCCCTATTTATATGGTCACGTACAGAATCTGTTAAATTTAATAACAAAGAAGTAGTGATATGTCCACGGCGAAAAGCATATTGAGAAGCAAAAATGTCCCGACTAACAAATCAGAATATCTTCCATTACTTTAGATAGTGTAGGAAGGATTGAAATAGGCCTTAAGTCTTCTACACTACGAATTGCTCTCACTTTAGGAATAGGGAGCACGCGTGCTTAGTTCCAAGACGAAGGAAATACAGAAGATGTTAAAATAGAGTTGAAGTGAAAAATTATATAATGAGAAATATGTGGAAAAATAATTTTAAGGAAACCTATTGGGATGCCATTAACACCAACTGATTTAGACCTTACTTTACACAGCGACAACTAAATGTCTTCCATTGTTACACATTGAAAAGAAAAAATCCCATCAATACTACCAAAATCTTCAATAGGCTTGGTCCTTGTGGCAATAAGAACCTATGTCCCAAATTTTATCAAATTATCTTCAAATTTGCGACCTGTACTTTGCGCACAAGGTTACATGGACATCCAGCCAGCCAGCCGGACGGACATCGTTAGTTCGACTCGAAAGTGATTCTAAGTCGATCGGTATACTTTAAGGTGGGTCTAGGACCAATATTTTCAGGCGTTAAACACATCAGCACAAATGCATAATACCCTCTCCACTATTGTGGTGTGGGTATAATAACATAAAAACCATTAATCGGGTGTGTTCTAGAATCCAAATCCACTCGAAAATGGATTACTTCAGCATTTTTTATTTTCCGCATTTCGATTTAGCGATTTTGCAATTTTTCGCGAATTTCAGCCTTGTTCGCGATAAAAGCGATTTGTTCCTGTAAGTTTGCTGATTCTTTGCAGTTTTTACGATTTATAATAAATAGTAGCCTTTGATATAATGCCGCTGTTAGCAAATTTTTGCGAACTTTCGCTAATTTATCAATTTTGACCGAATTTTTGCCATTCCTTATAGTGTTAGGGACTTTTAATAAATTTTATGGCTTGTTTGAAATATTAAATTTTTTTGGAATTGTCGCCATTTTTGTATTTTTTTTTTTGGTATTTTCGAACATTTTATTTTGTTTTTTTAACCCATTAAGCGAATTCAAATAAATTTTAGTGTTTGTTCAAAAGTTTGCAATTTTTCGCAAATTTTAGCCAAGTTCGCGATAGAAGCGATTTTTCCCTGTGATTATTTACAGCTTTCACAATTTTTAATAAATATTAGACTTTACTATCATTCTGCGGTTAGCTGTCCCTGTCTTAATTTATTCGTCGTTCGTCTGCGTAAGAAATAGAAATAATATAGAAATAAACCTAAACGAATTTCGGTCTACGCAATGATTTTGTGTATATTTTTATACATACCAATGTGTTCTATTTCTGACGACGAATATTCGGTGCGAATAATTCGTCGTTCGTTCTAGTTGTGTTTAAAACTTATAAAAAAATAATTTCTTACTCCAGACTACGGTTTTTCAATTTTTAAATGCACCATTTTGAATTTTATGCATCCTAGTGGCTGTACCATACAAATATGTCGTTTTAATAAAATTCTTTAATTTGGACCCTGCAGCGCGTAGGATGCTCCTGGATGGGTCAAATGTGTAACCAACCCCACTTTATTATTTATTGCGAAATTTCGGTTTTTTTAGTAATTTCAATAAACTAAACCGTTTTTGAGTTACGCGAATATAAGTATGCATCGCAACCTCCTACATTTTCAAAATAACGGTATATCTTGAAAACAAAAGCTAACCTCAGCCAAATAAAAAAATAGTTTTTTTACTTAGTCCGTTTTTAAAATTTAATATTTTTCAGATATACAGCCATGTCACAGAACACAATTCCGTTCGGAAACGGAATTCATTCCGTATTTTGGTGCTTCAGAAAATTAATTACGAAAAAATTTTTCGGAATGAAACCATTTCTATTTTCATGAACGGAATGGGAGTTTTCTGTATCTTAAACGGCAAATAATTATCAAAATATACTTTCTATCAGTAAACAAATATGTTTTCTTTATATACTTTTCAAAAGAAGTATATTTTAAATAATTTTTAGCAATTTATTTTACAAATATTTAGGACTCTTTCTAAAATCTTTAACAAGAAAACAAAATTTTCGTAATGGATTTATGAAGCATTGCCATATCTCTTTTGTTGTCATATTTTGCCAAAATTTACATACCGGCAACACACAAAACAAAACTGAAAAGAACAAAGCAAAATTGGAAACAATTACATTTGTTAAACTTTTTTTTAGCCTGCATTTCCCGCATTTTAATTTAAAAATTAAATACGCCCGGCATATTTACTTTTTAAATTTCACAAATTTTAAAGTTGATTACTTTTTTACACATAAATAAAAACTAAAATGTAAATTTTTTTCTACAAAAATTTTGTTAACAGCTGTTTTTTGTTTTGCTAAGTGAATTTGTTGCCATATTAAATTGTAATAAATACTGATGTTGCCAAATGGGTAACATAAAAATCGCTTAAACAAAATTTTTCGGATTGATGAAAACGATTGGAATCCAAAGCACTAAAAATGATTTCGAACGGAATGACAAATACGGAATTGACAGCATTCCGAACGGAATCTGTGACACGGCTGATAAAATTTTTTTCAATATTTGGTTTGTAGCCCCAAGTATTCTCTTTAAAATTACATTAAAATCATCTTCGTATGTAAAGTAGTTTTCGAGATATTGAAGAAATAATCTCAACACATTCGGCTAATTCGGCGAAATTATGCCATTTTAAATATGACATAACTTTTGAAAAAAAAAAATTTTTTTTTCGTTCATATATGTTCCTTATAGGATAAAAGGAACCTTCTAACCAAATTTCATTAAAAGCGAAAGGGGTCGGGTCCCACTCTTGGTCGATTTGACATGGAATTACCCATACGTTTTTGGCGATGTGTGTATGCATAGAAATCTGGACCAATCTTTTAGTATACGGATCGACTCAGAATCACTTTTTAAAGTGATCTTAAGATATCCATCCGTTCGTCTGGCTGGTTGTCTGTTCATGTTAACCTTGAGCGCAAAGTGCAATCTTGTTGATTGGTAAATAATTTTAATTGTACTAAGGAAGAATTCTAAGTAAATGGCGAGAAGGTCTATAATTTCACATATTCCCCATTAAAACTTCTTTCAAAATAAGACTCTTTGTGTCCGTAAACCATCTAAATATGTATGCATTTAGATTAAATTCGCCCCAACAATATTTTACTGCAAATCAAATTCTTTTCGAATTAGTTAACATTTGCTCAAAGCTCCCATCTAAAAACAGCTTTAACTCCCTTTTAAATGTTAACATTAATAAACATTTTAGCGATCATCCCTTATATCACTTTAAGACAAAAAAAAATAAATATGGAAGTTAATATCTAGATAATATTCGGCACAAGTAACTTTTATATGAATTTTAACCTTTTAACATAACTTTGCTTTTGTGAGCCGATGACTGCCCATCTTTTCTAAATAGGGTTAAATCTCAAAAATTCGTCTGTAAATTCTATGGTGTTTGGGCTTTTCCGATAATAATTTTAGAATTGGTCTTTTTTAAATGGAACTGTCATTAAATTGAGGAATATTTTCTTTTCAAATAAGCAATTTTTAAATTTTTTGGGGCATATTTTTAACAATTTTCAGCGCATATTTTCAAGTTTTTACTGCATATTTAATGCGCATACAGCGCATTTTTTAGAGCATATTTCTTGTTTCAATGCTTATTACCTTTTGGTGTTTGAAACAAATTTTTATGTTTTTTTTTTTAAATTTTTATATGAATGGCCCAAAAAAACAAAAATTTTATATTTAAAAATTTTTTTAAAAAAAGAAAACAAAATTTTCTTCAAAAGATTGATCTAATAGCTATCGAATCTACTTGGGACAAATTTTGCTAACACCAATAGGTAATAAGTTACACGGATGAGAAAGAATACCTGTATGGCCAAAATGTCAAATTTTGACCCCCTCTATCTCAGAAACGTTTTTTTTTGAAAATTTGTGTCTAAACTACTATCCTATCTAAATTACTATAGGACTAACCTTGGTGCAAATTTTATCTAAATCGGAAGACATCGATTTCAAAATAAGGTCACTTGACATGAAATCCCCCATATAAAAAAAAAGTTTGCAATATCTAAAAAGTATATATGCAATTCAGTAATATTTCGTTGTTTGACATTACATGGGTAAACAAGGACAACTCTCCCTAATGATTGTACCTTGTACTTATTATACCATATTTTCTAATCCAATCTAAGTCTGGATTCACACTATGAAAGTTTTCTCTCAGCATTTGCGAATGCTTCAGTTAAGAGATTATTACCCACAAGAAATGAACCCTGCAAATAATAGGACCAGTCCAAACACGCGTGTAAAGAGTAGCCCACAAGGGACTAGGACTAGTCCAAAAGTAACCCAAACGTATGGAAAAAACATGGTCTATTTAACATTACGATGTCCTAGGGCAGGACCATATAACCCAGTTTTGGACTACAAAGGAGTAGTTTTAAAACTACTCCATGGTATACTCAAGATGATTAGATTAGATGATGACATGGTCCATGCTTGCATTACATCGGACCAGTCCATGGAGTAGTCCATTTTATCAAAATGGATCAGGTGGTCCAAAATTATTTGCAGGGAATGACCAAAACTAACACTAACTATTGAGAGTAATCAAAAAAGGTCGATCAACACTTATAATTATAACACAAACAACATTTTTTACTAACTCACTTCCAACAATTTTTTACTGAATTTTTGCTACAGGCGCTGCCACTGTTTCGTTTATGCAATCAAATTTGAAGGATTGTTTTGGGTTATCACCACTGTTGCCAATTTAGAGATTTTCCCGCTAAATCTAGCGTTTTTGAAACGTCAATCGCGGGAAAAAATATGTTTTAGCGGTAAGCGGGAAATCTAGTGATTTTCAAGCATCTCTCAGCGGCTCATTTCCGCTACAAAAACCTTCTTAAATTTTAAATATACAGATTTTATACTTATTCTTATTAATTTTTTTTTTTGTTTTTCTGGCTAAAAACTTCTAGTTTATGTTCACGGTTTTGCTTACTTTTGCAGTTTTAGTGAACTGAAGATGGTATGTGACATTTTTGTTCGATTGTCAGTTAGTTTTTTGTGTAGGGCTGACAATTCACAACTTTAAGCTTGCTAAAAATTTTGAAACAAAGATTAAGGTATTGATCTAAATTGTTTTGATAGATCGCAAGCAATATATTTCACTAACTTTCATCTTACTAATTTTATCTAATTGCTTAAAACGGCAACAATTTGCCAAAAGTGGCGTTAATGTTGTAACTTTTTTGCGTTTTTATAAGAAATTATAATAAGTTTGTCATTCCGGGTGAAACGGTTTCAATATTCATTCCCATAAAGTTTATATATTCTGGGTCCTTAAGTAATTCTAGGTCGATTAAGCAATGTCCGTCTGCCTATCCGTCCGTTGAAATCACGCTCACTTTTGAACAACTCAAAACAAACGATAAATATTGGTATCATATTGTTGCTAGTTCTTTTAAAGGCTAGATTACACTATCTCACAAGTCTTACGTATTCCATAATACTTTGTGAGATAGAAATCTAATGAGTTTTGTTGCGACTGTTAATAAATCTAATTTAACATGACAATTTGTGTTCACACCATCACACAAAGTACAAACACTCACACATGAAATAAAATGCAACCCTGATCCAATGAAAAGTATTACGGTCTAATTTATAAAAAATAAAACCGGTTAATAAAGGCTTTATGAAACGGATTTTCATACAAAATCCGTTTAATAAACCCTTTATTAACATGTTTTATTTTTTATAAATAAGGCAGTTATTGTTTAGAAATTTTTCAAAAAACAATGATGTCGTATGGGATGTCAAACTTTTTTCATTATACTTGTCATTTTCGTGACACATTGCATTCACACTATCACACTTTGTCTTATTACTTGAGATTTTGACATGTATTAATACAAAGTATAATAGTGTAATCTAGCCTTAAGCAGTTTGGGATTAATCCACCAAAATCGATTAAGTAGGAAAATAGTTATGAATCAAAATGTAAAACAACCACCCTAAAAATAAGTTTGTTACTAGTGGCGGTATGCACATATTGATATAAGATTTTTTATATGACGTAAAATCATACTGTTGAATTTCGTGGAGATCAGTCCATAATAAGCGATAGGACCATTATAAAGCCCACTCTCAAAAAACAGTTTTATATGACTAGAAATCATACTGTACATTTTCGAGATTATTAGTCCATAATTTACCATAGGCCCCATTTTCAGCCCATTTTCGGAAAACAGCTAAGTACGCCTAAGCCCTTAACAAATAATTCTATTGTAATTTTGTTATGCAACAGTTTATATGACTAGAAATCACACTCTCAACTTTCGTGAAGATCAGTCCATAGAAAGCTCACTATCGAAAAACACTTTAGTACACCTAAAACGGTAATAAATATCGCTGGTCTACCACAGTTTTATACAATAAACTACACCGTAAACTTTCGTGCCGATTGGTCAATAACTTACCATTGTCCCCATATAAAGCCTCCTCTTGGAAAAAACTTTAGTACGCGTAAAACCGTATTCTATTATAATAAAATTTGGTCAGCCATAGTTTTATAAGACTTTAAATTACAGGGTATCAAATTTTCGGCACAGCCAAATACATCACTATAACTTTTTTTGGGAATAAAGTAGCTAGGGAAGTTTGAAATCTGAATATGTAACGTAATTTGAGAGTCGTATACCTTTGAAAAATCAACCTACATACATCTAGATTTATACTTATATAACTTTTGAAAATGTTTAAAATGGCCAACATTCTGTAAAATATAAAAAACTATGTATTAATAAAATCCCTGTACACCCCCTTAAGCGGCCAATACACTTGCAATATATAATTTTTATTTTTTGGTTTGTTTTGGATGCTATTTTAGTGTCACGTCATTTGATCAGTCCCAAGTGCTCCAATATGAAAGTTCAAAGCAAGATATTTGTCGCAAACAAATATTGATCTTAAGTTTTTTTTAAATTGAAACAATAACAATTTTAAAAGCTTTTAAAGGTTGTCACGTACGGTATTGTAAGTACATACTAGAAATACAACTTAAAACTGTATAATCTTATTATGTGAGCATTTAGATTAAATTTGGTCCGAACTTATTTTATTGCAATCAAAATCTTCTTATCAAATTTTAATGGAATCGGTCCCATTTTAGCCATAGCTCCTATAAAAATACTATTCCCGAAAATTGCTTTGAATGCTGGTATTAACATGAATCTTGGCGACAATCAATTTAACGATAGCAACTTTGTCATGACAAAATGTTGTGCTGGTATCTAAATAATATTCGGCACAAATAACTTTTACACGAAACTTAACCTCATAACATTTATATGTTCTGGCGGGTCCATGACTGTTCATGGGTTCTACATATGGTACACTCTTGAAAGTTTGTTTTTAAATTCTGTGGTGTAGGGTATTATATGTAGAGGCTTGACCGACTACACTTTCTCACTTGTTTCATATCTTATAAATAATTACTACAAAAGACAAATCTGTCACATACGGTACGTCACGAACGATATTAAATTTTGCTCATTATTAAATCATATACATTTTTTTGAATTACGGGCTACCTATAACGGAAAAACACTTGGCTTAAGGCTCAGTTAGCCGGGAGTAACAGTAACGTTGCAAATCAACTGCTTTATTTTGTTGTATGTAAAGCAATTAGAACGATTATAATTAGCAGTAAGATGTTAAGTCTCAATCTGTAAGAAATAGATTGGTCTTACTTTTTTACGGTTAAGTTACTTAACTCCCGGCGAACTGAGCCTTAAGTGCTAGAAATTTAAAAAAAACACACCTCTCACAATTCGCAGATTTTCGCATAAATTTACATTAGTCCCAATTTACACTAGGGACATTTGTTGCTGGACATTTTTTGAATTCTCTTTTAATCTTACCTGAAAAGTTTACATATGAAGTCAGACAGAAAAATAATATAAAGCAACAAGATGTAAACTACGAAAAGTAAGAAAGAGAAATGAAAAAATGTCCAGTACAGATAGTCATGTACTACACACTCTACCTTTTCGACCCCTCGCCATCAAACTTCGTCTGTCCGGCAAGAAATGTCCCTAGTGTAAATTGCGACTTAACCTAGCATTTGCACATGCCATAGCCATTTCGAAAAACTCAATACACTCACACTTTTTTTACTAACACACTCACACTTTTTTTACTAACACACTCACATTTTTCGCAATGGCAGCTCCAGTGGCAGCAAAAATTGCATGCGAGTGGAAATTTGACACTTGCATGCCACTAACAGTGCAGCCACACGATCAAGATATACTATTTGTCAAAATTTCCAAAAATTGAAAGTTGTGACGTAGGCTGCATTCAATTTCTGAGCAATTTTCTTTCAAGATGTCATCGAGAAAACAATTTATAAAGGCAAACGAAAAATTTGCTCCTAATCTTGAAATCAGCTGTTTTCTTGAACGTAAATTGAAACACTCACTGGAAAGAGAATTTTAAAGGCAAGTTCGTTTCAATTTTTAAAAGTATGAGTGTATTGGTAAAAAAGTGTGAGTGTATTAAAACTTGATAGGCAAAACTTGATCGTGTAACCCATGGTGGAATAAGCAGGTGGCATCGTTACGGCAACAAATACAACATTACAACAAAAATGGAAATTACATAACCGTTTACGTCAAAAAATACATTAAACAAAAATCAAAGCGTGTCGCTGAACGTGATGAAATAAATACATTTTTAGCCAATTTTTATTTAATTATGGTCAATATCTTATCAAAATTATCAAAAACTTTAATAAAAAACAAAAATCACAGCACAAAACGTGGACTTTTTGTAAACATAAACAAAACTTTGACATAAACCTAGACAAACAATGCAAGAGCAAAAAATCGTCATCTGGCGTAGTGCTGCCACCTGTTTATTTCACCATGGTGTAACCCTCAAGTAAATGACAAAACGATGAACAAAGTTACCCTGTTAAAAATTTAATGCAAATTTACTGGATTATTATCGAATTGCAATTAAAGTTTTAACTTGATAAATGTATTATTCCCCTCTATTACTAAACTCGTTGTCGACGGCGTCGTTAATTTTAAGCTCACGTCACATTTAGTCGACGCCGACGTCAACTCGACATTAAATCGGTATTAATTTGCATGTATATATTGATGTCGACATGTTATCGATATTTAAAAAAAAATTGCTCATCCCTATGTATTTTGACAGTAAATTAATTTATTTTTTAAATTTTCGTGTAAAATGTTATTTTTGTTTGACTCTAAAAGTAGCGATGAAGAAAATAAAGAGTTGTTGTGAGTAAGTTTTTTTTTATACCCTTCACCGAAGGTAAGAGGGTATATATAACTTTGTCATTCCGTTTGTATGTTCCAAAGTATTGATCCTACACCCTATAAAGTATATATGTATATTCTGGGTCCTTATGAAAAGCGAAGTTGATTTAACGATGTCCGTCTGTCCGTCTGACCGTCTGTCCGTCTGTCCGTGTGTATGTTGAAATGGGTTTTCCGAAAACCCCAGAAATGATGTGGACTAGGTTGATGCATATTTATGTCACATATACTCCGTTTAAGTTTGCTATTGAAATTCAGCCAGATCGGTCCAAAAATGACGGAGATATGAGCAAAAAACCACAACTGCCTCTGATTTTGCACAAAAATCCCTTGTTGTTGTTGTAGTTTTTTATTTCTGTATATCTTGAGAACGGCAAGAGCCAAAGTTTCCAAATTAAGTACACACATTAACGTTATCAATACACAGCATCCTACAAAATGTGGGCGGGATTGAACAAGTGGGCGTGGTACCTCCCGTACAAAAAATATCAAAAATTGTATAAAAACCGGATTTTTTGGACTGTCGTATGACCTATGGTTACGCCTTATATATCAAAAGATCGGAAATTTTTAATAGAAAATATTTTCTGAAAAACTCGGGAAAATCGGTTCAGATACGAAAAAGTTATGACCAAAATTTTTTTTTTAAAATACACATTTTCGGAACCCATAGGTCTTTCTGAGTCCAAGTTTTATCACCAAAGTAAATAGTAAATTTATGTATTCTGCTCGCACAATGGTGAAGGGTATATAAGATTCGGCACAGCCGAATATAGCACTCTTACTTGTTTAACTTACATTTAAAATCCCTCCACACCTTGAAATGGTCAAAATTTAAACATTTATATTTTTAAAAAAATTTCTAGCCAAACCTTTTGCCAACCCTCGCTGTCTCTAATTGGTGGTCCCATTGAATCTAATTTTGTTGTTATTTCCTCCCATTCTTTTTTGAAATAGTTAGGAGTTGAGCTACGTTGAAATCCAAACTGGGCTTATTTTCAAGTTCAGCAATAAGGGTTTCAAATTGTTTTAAAGTTGTTACTTTAATTTTTTTTTTCCATTTATATATTATTAATATATTTTTTAAAATTTTTTTTTAAATATATTGTAAGAACTTTGTCACAATTTCACTTGACGACGGTAAAAACTTTGTTGACAAAATCAAAGCCAATTCGTGTCAACGTCGGCATAAATCGTCTTTATTAATACAAATTCTTTGTCAATAGTAATCGGTTATCGCAAATATTGACGGCGGTAATGCCATGACTGCGGTGTCGACGCCATTTAACCTAGCATTTACACATGCCACTGCCAGTTCGAAAAACTCAATACACTCACACTTTTTTACTAATACGCTCACATTTTTCGCAATGGCAGCTCCAGTGGCAGCAAAAATTGCATGCGAGTGGAAATTTGACACTTGCATGCCACTAAATGACAAAACGATGAACAATGTTACCCTGTTTAAAATTTAATGCAAACTTACTGGATTATTGTCAAATTTTAATTAAAGTTTTGACTTGATTAATGTATTATTATGATTAATTTTTTGAAACGCGCATTACTAAAAGCAAGTTTGTCAATTATAGAGCATTAATATTGTTAAAATAATGCTTATATAAATATATGTAAACCATTCCCCCAAAAATGTGCTTATATGATTAGCTCGGTAACTCTCTTTGGTTTTTTTGTACTTTTTTTTTAATTTGAGAAGTAAACAAATTATCTCAAGTTGACGCTTCAAAGACATTTTAAAAATGAACTCGCAGTGGCATGTGTAAACACAAAAGCTAATGGCATGAGATTCGACTATTTCGAACAAATTTTCTTTGATAATATGTATACAGTAATGGCATGCCACTACTTGCATGTGTAAAGGCAGGGTAAGTCGACATTGACATTAGCAATAGGGGGGATTATGATTAATTTTTTGAAACGCGCATTAATAAAAGCAAGTTTGTAAATTATAGAGCATTAATGTTGTTAAAGTAATGCTTATATAAATATTTCCCCAAAAATGTGCTTATATGATTAACTCGGCAACTCTATTTGGTTTTTTGATACTTTTTTTTTTTAATTTGAGAAGTCAACAAATTATCTCAAGTTGACGCTTCAAAGACATTTTGAAAATGAACTCGCAGTGGCATGTGTAAACACAAAAGCTAATGGCATGAGATTCGACTATTTCGAACAAATGTTCTTTGATAATATGTATACAGTAGTGGCATGCCACTACTTGCATGTGTAAAGGCAGGGTAACTTTAAAATCACTTCCTGTTTATGTCACGTACGATAGATATGCACCTTTTTTGCTCGATATTTTGGACGACAAGGTTCCGAATGTTATTTTGTTTTTCAAATAAAATACCCTCTAAATGAAATATAATGATTAAATAAATATCCAGTTACCAATATTTTTGCAAAATCTCTACCTCTCTGTAAGCGTACAAATGTCACGTGAGATGACATGGAAATGCCCATATGTATCAGTGAAACTTTGATACAACAAATTTTGAAGAAATACGTACATAAAAAAATTCATTGTAACGATAGTTTCTTTTTTATTTTAACAAGATAAAAAGCAAATTAGCTACATTAGCACTTGCAAACAAATTTAGACTTCGTTGTTTTGATAATGGGACGTTGCAATTTTGTTTAAAGTTTAATTTTGTTATTTTATACTGACTTGGTTGTGTAGAGTAGTGTGTTCCACTTTTTTTTTGAATTTTTAATGGGTGATCAAGCATAATTTAGAAGCTTATATGGTAAAGTATTTTTGAGATTTTTTTCGGATTTTTCGGAAGACGTTTAGAGGTCGCTCAAGTCGAATTTTTTGCAAAATCGTATGAACCCCAATAAATGATTTTTAACAGATTAAACGCAAAAGTTTGATTTTTTTATTGTTTGTTGGGTATGAGTAATTATATCATAAACTGGGTACAAAGCTGAAAACCGGTGTAACTCAGGAACGGTAAGGGCGAATTCAAGTTAAATGGTTCTTTCAAATGCATTGTTGGTTTGTTTCATTTTCATAAAGATTTTAAAAGTTATAAAGCGTTATTTATGGAAAAATTACGAAAAATATTAATGTAGGATGCATAAATGAGGAAATGCATTGCAAAAACTTATAGTCCTTATACACCAAAATAAAGCTTGAACATTTTTCTTTTAAAATATTTTCTTAAAAGTGAAGAAAATCGTGGTTTTTGACAAAGTTATGAAGAAAACTTAAAAAAAGACCGGCAGATCCGATTTTTGGCAAACCTCTCTGAGCGACCTCTAAACCTCTTCCGAAAAATCTGAAAAAAAATCTCATAAATACTTTACCCTATAAGCTTTCAAATTATGCTTGAGCCCTAAAATATTTTTAGTAATTTATAGCTCATATTTTCGTTACAGCTAAAGAACATTTTTGAATGAAAATCTTAGCACTTAATAGGGGTTTTCAGGGGGCAAACAATTTGTTGTATTGAGTTTTCCGTTATAAATTAGATTTTTTGACAGTCGCAACAAAACTCATTAGATTTCTATCTCACAATGTATTATAGAATACGTAAGACTTGTGAGATAGTGAAAACTAGCCTTTAAGGAAACCTAAAACTTAAAGAATTTCCTAAAATAACCCAAGTTTTAATTTATATTCTTTTTTCCTTTAGATACTCTTTCGTCTTAAAAAAATGTTGTTGCATTTCATAGATAAAAGCAAACAATTAGTGGACATCAAAGAAAGTGTTTCAGCCGTTTTTTTTATCCGACATTAGGTATATGCAGTCTTTGTTTTATCAAAATAAATAAAGATGTTGCCATTTTGGCTGGTAACCTCCAAATGTCAGCTTTTATATGTTTTTATAAGAGCAACTTGACGACAACGATAAAAAGAAACGGCACAATAGTACAAACACATACTTTTTGCCCTCTAAAACAGGGATGGAAAATATCATTTCTGATTTTACTTGGTGGCCACACGATCAAGTTTTGCCTTTCAATTCCATTCAATTTACTCAACTCTCTCATTTTTTTACTAACACACTCACACTTTTTAAATTGACCACGAGATGGCTTTCAATTTCACCTTTCCATTTGTTTGACAATTTACTTTCAATTTAACAGCTGAGTACATGTTTGTCTTTATAAATTGTTTTTTTTTATGGCATCTTGAAAGTAAATTGAGTGCCACCTACGTCACACCTCTCAATTTTTGTAAATTTTGACAAGCAGTATATGTAAAAGACTATCAAGAACAACTTGATCGTGTGGCCGCAGGGTTAAAACAATAAGAAGATTTAAGACCACGACAGTTCTTTTTAAATTATTTACAGCAATTCATATTGGTAATTCATTTGGTTGTTGAGGCTTGATTGTAGAATTTAAATACCACAATTTAGAAAGAACGCAGATTTCTTTCCGCATATTTTTAAATATCTGAAAACAATATTAATTTTTGCTTAAAATTTAGGCACATTATGATTTTTTGAGGCCCTATGCTCCTTATAGGAACTAAAGGAATCAATATATATGATTCCAAAATAATTTAGAAGTTTTGATTTCTAATAATAACTAAAAATTTACTTTGTAATTATAGTCCGCTTTTTATTCTCCAATATTCCAAAAGTAAGCACAACATTTTTTTGAATTTTATTTTAATATAAATTGTTTTGACAAAACGTGGTGCCTTGGGCAAGATTTAAATACAATTTTGGTACAGTAATTTTGACATAGGTGCACAATATCCTTTGCACGATTTTTTGTGCAGATAAATCAAAAGTGCTGTTATCTTAAATGTATTTATCTGCCTTAATGTGCAGGTACACAATTGTGGTTACGTGCATAAAAGTGCAGCTAAAGTAAAGTCTTTAAAAGAAGAATAAAAAACGTTTTTATTTATAAATTGATATTTTATTAAAATTTTATAATATTGGATATTCATATGAAAAAGTGGCCACCATATTTTTTGCATGTGTGCAGCTAACTTTAATGTTTTATATGAAAATATTTTAAAGCTGCCCAAAAATATGATAAATATGCAGGTATACAAAAGGCACGTAAAGAAGGATTTTGCAGAATAATTACAGAAAATATTTTTTTTGGGCAGTTAAGTCAAAGTGCAGCTAACTTTGATTTTTTGTATGAAAATACGTTTAAAATGTCAAAAATTTTGAACATTTATCTCAAATGTGCAGGTATAGAAAATGCACTTAAAAAAGAAATTTGTATGGGATTTTAAAGAATACATATAACAAAAATTATTAATTTTGTGCAGTTAAGTCAAAAGTGCACTTAAACAAAATGCAGTTAAGTTAAAACTACTGTACTCCAATTTTTAAGCTGATTCTGTTTCTGGACGATTAATGAAAATACTAAGTGTTTTTTTTTTGGCAGACAAAAAAATTTTTCATGACTGCATGTACCGACCGCAGAGTCATTGAGTCATTGAAGTATCTAGTCTAGTATCTAGTATCTAGTTTTTTTAATTTTTTGATTGAATCCTATTCTACACAATGAAATCTATATTACCTTTATTATAAAGCATTCCAAAATTCTATAACTACGCTGCAATGTAATATCAAATATAATGGTTCAGAATAAAATGCAATAATTACACTGTGCTCGAAATTGACATTTTTTTTAGACAAGCTGGGCACATGTCGTTTTAGCATATTTCGGGAACGCTGAATCCAGTGGTGGCCACCGTTTTTTAGGTTAGCTCTTCTTTTCGAGATATACCGTTATTTCGAAAATGGAGGAGGTTGCACAACATATATTCGAGTTACTCATAAACATTTCAGTTTATTGAAATTACTTAAAAATTCCGCAATATTCCCTTTAAGAAAAGTAAAACTTTTTTTTTAATATAAGCAGTCGTTTTAGAAACATATTTTTTTTTTTATTGGAAAAAAAAATAGTTTTATTATCCAAATTTCGAAATTTTTGTTTGTTAAAAATTCAATACAAACAAAACAAGCCATAAATGATTAAGATCCGTTTACACCTTTTGATTTTATTCACAAAAGTCGACAATTTTTAATTCATTTAAGAGTTTCATAAAACGCAATATTTGTATGGGAGCCCCCTAAAGAAGTGAAGATAAGGGGAAAGTATGTATCGAGAAATTGTTAAAGACAAAACTAAATGAGGTCAGTCATACACTTAATCCCACTAGGGGCAACTCCTGGGCATTTATGGGACTTTTTCTTCAATATATCTCTAGACTGCATTAAACATTTTGTATGGGAGCCCCCTTAGGGATTGGAGATAGCACATACGTATGTTAAAAATAAAGGATTGAGATGAAAAATAAAGTGGGGTTGGTCATACATTTGACCCCTCTATGGGCATCCTAGGCGCTGCAGATTCAAAATTTAAGTATTTCATTTAACGGCCATATTTGTATGGGAGCCCCATTAAGAGGTGGAAATATATGGCAATTATGTTTTAAGAAAATGTTAAGAACAAAAAACTAAATGAGGTCGATCATACATTTTATCCCACTAGGGGCAACTCCTGGGCATTTATGGGACTTTTTCTTTAATATATTTCTAGTCTGCATTGAACATTTTGTATGGGAGCCCCCTTAAGGAATAGAGATAGCGGGTAGGTATGTTAGAAATAAATGATTGAGATGAAAAATAAAGTAGGGTTGGTCATACATTTGTCCCACCTAGAAGCAATCTAGGCGCTTTTTAATAAACTGCACCGTTTTTGAGTTATGCGAATATATGTTGTGCAACCTCCTCCATTTTTAAAATAACGCTATATCTCGAAAACAAGAGCTAATCTAAAAAAAACCGTGGGCACCATTGGATTCAGCGTACCCGAATTATGCTAAAACGCCAAGTACCCGGCTTGTCTAATTTTGCAACTAGCACAGTGTTACACATAAAAAAGTGTTTTCAATATCAAATATAATGGTTCAGAGCAAAATGCAATAATTACACATAAAAAAGTGTTTTCATTTTTCTACAAGTGGTTGCAATTTAAATCAAAATAATATAATACAAATCTATTCAAAGCAGAAATTCCAGCCCTAGTTCCGATCAAAACGCAATATTTTCATACAGTTCAAAGCAAAATGAAATAAATACTATGATTCGGACCAAAACGCAATGATTCCAAATTTGCAATCTAAATAACTTTAAAACAAACTGTCAAATAATATAATAATTTTTTGATTAATATTATTTTTTGTAGACAATAATACTTTAATAATTGTTTTTTTTTTTTTTTAAACTATGTGCGTTTAGCCAAAAAAATGTTATGGTGTAATTATTGCGTTTTGTTATGGACCTCCTCATATGTTTTAAAACAAATTCTGGTACATGAAAGAAAATTGCATGGATCTTTGGAATAACTGGAATTCCCATTGCTTCATATGCATCTGAAAACTGGGATCTAATTCATATGAAAAGCATCCATCAACAACAATTTTCAATTTTCTAAGTGTGGCAGCGTATTAAACACAACTTAAGCATTTCAGTCTTTCTAGAATATCAGTCTTATTGAGCAAAGCTTTGGTCGCATTTTCTGCGAATGTTGGATATCCGTATGTGCAATGATGAGCGCATTCGTTCTTTGAATGACGCAAAATTGCTAAAGTCGGATAATTTAAAATTGGATTAATTTTTTATCGATGTATTAAAAAGATAATCAACTTGGACTGAATTTTGAATTGAACCTTGAACTATTAACATTCTCTTACCTTTTTTACACAGCAAACATAGTTTAAAGTGATTTTTCATACAGTTTACAGATTTTTTATAGTTTTTAACAAGAAAAACATAAACTTACAAGTTTATTTTGTAAAATATGATATGAACTACTACCGTCTTAAGCTTGGTACTCTGTCCCAAATTTCACATGAAATGCTGCCAAACGCAAATGAAAAAAATTGTACGGAATATCTACGAAATAATGTTGATAGAGTTGTATACAAGGTATATTTACACAAGGTAAACTCGTTGGCCCATATGTTTGTCAGCTGTTTACCCATAGTTGGAACCACAACGTCAAATTGTGTGTATATGAGCCAAAATTTGTACATGTGTGCGTTAAATTGTTTTTGTTTTATATGAAGACAATTTTGACAACATGGTTCCTTTTATAGAGCAGCATGTCTACACTCCCAAATGAGTCTACCTTGTGTAAATATACCTTGGTTGTATACAAATTAAACAGAGTATACTCTGTTCAATTTAAACAGAGTATACTCTGTTCAATTTGTGAGAAAGTTACGAAATGTTTCTGGCAACATTAGTTTTCAACTGTGAAATAAAGCAAATGGTCTTTATTTCATACGGAATTTTGACAGCTGTATATAAGTTAATAGATATAACTTGGTGGCCACACGATCAAGTTTTGCCTTTTAATTCCATTCAATTTGCAATACACTCTCATTTTTTTACTAACACACTCCCACGAGATGGCTTTCAATTTGGCAATTTTACTTTCAATTTAACAGCTGATTACATGCTTGTCTTTATAAATTGTTTTCTTGATGAAATCTTGAAAGTGAATTGCTTACAAATTGAGTGCAGCCTACGTCACAGCTTTCAATTTATGTAAATTTTGACAAGCAGTATATGTAAAAGACTATTAAGAACAACTTGATCGTGTGGCCGCAGGGTAAAAGAAAATAAAACTCTCCCTTTTTCGTTTCTTTCTCTGAGGTATGGACTTGTTGAGGAACGAGTGTCATCCAGAAGCTCTTTTTCGGCAGTTATAATTTTTATTAATTCTTGTGCCGCAACACAAGCTGTTGAAATTATTTGTTGATTAATTTTTTCCCCGTTTTTTTTCACAACAATGTATTTGGAAAATCAGGAGGGGTAGGGGAAGTCGGACACCAAGTAACGACCCTGAATGGTTTTAACATGGCAAAATCCAGGCCTATCTCGGTTTACTCCTTCATCCCAATGGTGGACACAAACCTCCTCGTGGTGCCTCCTGGGGTAGCTACCTTTACCATCCGATAAGGTTAGTGAGCTAAAATGTGCCGCGCGTTCATCCTAAAGAACGATAAAAAGTGGGTTGAGGCGTCGGGTTAATAGCCCACCCTTGGAAAAAAACATTATTACTATGAAAAAACGAAGAAGAAAATTAATGAACTCCTCTAAAAATGACGACCCCCGCAAACGTTTAAAGGACCACGATCTGCGTATATGCACCTGGAATGTAAGAACTCTCTATACAGACGGTGCTGTGTACGCACTGGCGGACGTACTTGAAAAGTACAAGGCCGATATTACCGCCTTACAGGAAGTGCGATGGAATGAGACAGGCGTAACAACAACACCCAAAGGCGACGCACTGTACTATAGCTGCCATAAAACTAGACATGAGTTTGGCTGTGGATTTGTGGTAAGCCGGAGATTAAAACACCTAGTATCTAGATTCACTCCGGTAGATGAGAGACTGGTCACAGTCCAAATAAAAGCCAAGTTCTTTAACATCAGTCTAATTTGTGCCCATGCCCCGACCGAAGAAAAGGACGAACTGATCAAAGATACATTCTATGAGCGCCTAGAGAGAGAATATGACCGCTGCCCCGACCATGACATTAAAATAGTACTAGGGAATTTTAATGCTAAAATAGGAAGGGAGAATATCTTTGGCCCAACAGTCGGAAAATTTAGCCTTCACGAAGAAACTTCCGATAACGGAATGAGGTTAATAGACTTCGCAGCGGCAAAAAATATGGTAGTTATCAGCACCAGATTTAAACATCTCGACATTCATAAGGCCACGTGGTTGTCCCCGGATCAAACAACGAGTAACCAAATTGATCATGTTGTGATTGATGGAAGGCATTCATCCAGTGTGTTGGACGTACGAACGATCCGAGGTGCCAACATAGATTCGGATCACTACCTTGTAGCAGCAAAGGTTCGCACTCGTCTCAGTGTAGCGCGAAACGTACGATCTGACGCAGCAAGGAAGCTGGACATCGGAAAGCTGCAGACACAACAGACAGCTACGGCATACTCCACTCGACTGGCCCAACTGCTAGAAGAAAGCACTCCTCGTCCCGATAATGTAACAGCACAATGGCAAATCATTGCCCACTCCATGGAAAATGCAGCAAAATCCGTACTTGGGTACCAAAAGCCTCCCCAAAGGAACCCATGTTATGACCAGGAGTGACGTTATGCTACTGAAGCAAAAAATGTCGCATATATGGCAACGTTGCAATCGGTAGCAACACGTAATGCGAAGGAGAGGTATCGGGAGAAAAGGAGAGAGGAGAAACGCCTTTTCGGAAAGAAGAAGAGAGAAATGGAAAGGCGGGAGTGTGAGCAAATCGAGATGTACAGGAGTCAAAATGAAGTCCGAAAATTTTACCAAAGAGTTAAACATCAAACCGAAGGCTTTGGTACAGGCACATTCTCCTGCAGAGATAAAGAAGGTAATCTGGTGACTGAAACAGAAAGTGTGCTGAGGATGTGGAAAGATCACTTTTCCGAACTGTTGGTATCTGGTTGTAGCGGCGACGAAGATACTTCAGAACCAACCGCAGAGGACGGTATTGAGTGCATACCGCCTTGCAAAAATGAGGTGAAAGCAGCAATATCTCGGCTAAAGAACAATAAGGCAGCAGGAGCCGATGGATTACCAGCTGAGCTGTTTAAGACCGGAGGTGACATGCTGATAAGGCGCATGCATCAGCTTGTTTGTTCTATTTGGCAAGAAGAACGCATGCCCGATGATTGGAACCTCAGTATACTATGTCCCGTGCACAAAAAAGGAGACAAGACAATATGTGCCAATTACAGAGGAATAAGTCTCCTGCCCATTGCATATAAAATAATTTAGAGCATATTGTGTGACAGACTTAAATCTAAAGAGATAATTGGGCCATATCAATGCGGCTTTAGACCTGGCAAATCCACCATCGAACAGATATTCACACTACGCCAAATCCTGGAAAAGACTCAAGAGAAACAAATCGACACCTTCCACCTTTTTGTCGACTACAAAGCCGCCTTCAACAGCCCCATATGATCAAAGGTGTTTCAGGCCATGTCTGAGTTTGGTATCCTGGCAAAACTTATACGACTTTGCAGAATGAGTCTTACTGATACGCGATCTTCAGTCAAAATAGGAAAAAACCTCTCCGGGCCATTCAGTACCAAGCGAGGTTTCAGACAAGGAGATAGTCTATTGTGTGACCTCTTTAATATCCTGCTGGAAAAGGTTATACGAGACGCAGATGTGAATAGAACTGGCACACTATACACAAAACAACACATGCTACTTGCATATGCTGACGATATTGACATCATAGGTCGAACACTGCGAGCAGTGACTGCCACCTTTAAAAAAGTCGAAAAAGAATCTGCTAAAGTGGGTCTGGTGGTAAACACAGATAAAACAAAGTTGATGGTATCAACGCACAGGACGTCCAGTAGACTCGGGCCAACAGTGAAAATTGAAAACTATAACTTTGAAATAGTCAACGATTTTATCTACCTCGGCACCGCCATAAACAAAACGAACAACATCAGTTTTGAAATTAAAAGAAGAACTATACTGGCTAATAGATGCTACTTTGGACTAAGTAAGCAGTTTATGAGCAAAGCCATCTCTCGACAGACAAAAATCACATTCTACAAGTCACTGATACTACCCGTGCTGTTGTATGGCTCTGAAGCATGGGTACTTGCGAAAGCAGACGAGGCAGTACTTGGAGTATTCGAGAGAAAAATTCTTCGTAAAATTTATGGACCCATCTGCGTTGACGGAGAATATTGGTGTCGTATGAACCATGAGCTGTATGAGCTGTATGCCGACATTGACATTGTGAAACGTATAAAACTACACCGATTACGTTGGCTAGGTCATGTTGTGCGAATGGAAGAAAATGCTCCAGCTAAAAAGGCATTCGAATACGCGCCTGGTGATGGTTCACGCAGAAGAGGAAGACCGAAACTCCGATGAAAAGATCAGGTGGAGGAAGACATTTCAAAGCTTGGTGTAATAAATTGGAGAAGGAGCGCGGAAGATCGAGGCGCATGGAAGAATATTCTTCGTTCGGCTACAGGAACAAACGTTCTGTAATAGCCATTTAAGTAAGTAAGTAAGTAAGTATTTGGAGAATCACTTTCTATTTTTTTAAATTTTTTATTTTAATTTTTTGTTTTGTTTACATATGCAAAACAATGTCGCATACTTTGAAGGAATAAAAACGCCAAATTGTGAAAACTCGCGAGATAGGTAACATTGATACATGTCAATTTTTTCGTATGAAATAATAGATGTTGCTCAAATTTTTCATAAATTTGAACAGAGTACTAGGCTTTAAACGAGGCGACTTTGTTTTTTACAGTCCGTTTGCATAGTTCAGTGAGAACTCTTAATAACAACTTAAATTTTTAAGTAATTTAAAATGAACAGTGAAATTATTCTTTTAAGTCTCATATCTCAAAATATGTGTCAAATATAATTTTTTATTCTCTCTCATAGTCGAATACATGATGAACTAACATCTCTGTTAAGAAATTTAAATGTTTTTGAAAGAATAAATTCTTAATAAATAATAAATAAGCGTCTAGTACTTTTTTTATATTTTTAGCTCATTCTTCTTCTTTCATCGCCTTAAAACAGAATCAGCTTAAAAATTGGAGTAAAACCAACATTTTATTTAAGTCTTCCACAGGGCAACGTGAAAACTTAAAACAAATTTTAATTGTGCAACGATTTCCATCCCTGATCTAAAACAAAGATGAAATTTTAAAGACCAGAAATAAACATAAAATGAAAGAGTTTAGCCAGAAAGGACAGTCAGTCAGCCAACATTTAAATAGACAATGTACATATGTATGTATGTACATAAAATTAAAAAAAAAACAGAGGTATGTTTGCATATATGTATGTATGTTATATACCACGGCACCAACTAAGATGTTATGTATACATAAAACAGTTGTTTACTTACAGCCAAAATGCTATAGGGTGCCATACAAAGCTGAGTACACACTCAAAAAAATATGGGAAATATTATTGTCTAAAGGGAAGACATCTTCGTTAGTAGATTATAGACGATCTTTTGTAATACATTGCCTCTAAACCCCTTAAAAATTAAATCCCAATTTTTACTGACCATTTTGGATGAAACCAGATTTCTGGAAAACTGGCCAGGCAATTTTTTGCACGGAAAGCGTTTTTTATTCTATAGTACACCTACTTTCATATTCTATTGCGTTTTTTCCTTGACGTTGCCTCTAAGCCACTTAAAAATAAAATCCCAGTTTTTACTGACCATTTTGGATGAACCCAGATTTCTGGAAAATTGGCCAGGCAATTTTTTGCACGGAAAGCGTTTTATATTCTTTAGTACGTCTACTTTCCTTATCTAGGCAGTTTTTTCCTTGACGTTACCCTAAACCAGATTTCTGGATAACCAGAGTTTCTTCCTTGACGTTACCTCTTACCCCTTAAAAATGAAATATCAAATTCGGTTTTATTAATACATACTTTATATTTTTTTTGTTAATATTTTTTTTTTTAATATTTATGATTTGTCTTTTTATGATACAGAAGTCTTTTTTTACACTTAATTTAATTATTTTAATACTTTATTTATATATTGTTACGTTACTGCCTTTCAAAAACGTTTGGGTTTATTTCCTTTATAATAAACCGTTTCGAGTTCTTTATTGCAACTATAATAAAATAAATAAAATACAACACTTTTAAACACTGTTTACACTTTATACCACTTATTTATTATTTACACAACTATATTTAGTACTAAGTTTAACAACCGTAATTTATAGCTTTTATTCAAAACCAACTATAATTTTCTCCACGTTATACGTTATTGACAAAGTCTGAACTTAGAATGATCTTACTATGCTAGCCGCCGCAAATATTTATACTGCCATTCGGCCATCTAGAGCATTCGAAATGTTTTTCGAAGGTTCGAGGCTTTACTATTCACCACTCTATTTGATTAATGGCAGCACTTATGTTTACATAATTTCACGACTTATACTGAAGCTTTTTTAACGGTCATTTCGAGGGCTTTCTGCACATTGGGATTGAAGTGTACTAAATTATAACAATTTTTAATAACAATGTAAACTAATAAAACTACTTATGAATACAAGATAACTAATAAATACAAGATAACTAAAAAATTATAACTAATTCTTAACCAAAAATTACAACTAATTCTTAACTAAAGTTACTTTCGTAACTATATGTTATATTTTTTTATTGCTTATTATTTTTTTATTCATTTTTATCGCAATTCTTTGCTTTAAATTACAATTTCTGATTTTTATTCGAACACCCTAATTCTTAAACTCCTAAATTTTTAATTCCCAAAAGCAAAACTCCCGTTATCATTTTAATTCCCAAAATAATTTAACTCCCATTTTCGATTCAACCCCCAAAAGCACCAATTCAATTTTGCGTTTTCGTGGATAACTATCGACGCTATCTTGGCGCACGTTTAAATAATTGTAGCAATATGTATACAGCCTAGTCTCCTTGAATAAATTCTACTGAGCCACTGTTTTGGGGCTAGAGATACAATTACACTTCACCTAATCATCGAAAATGTTACGCATAAAGGTCCAATTAGACGTGACATAACCACAATGCCATAACAGTAACACTTGCCATAAAAACAACAAAATTCAATTGGTTTGTATGGTTATGGCGTAATGGTAAGTCACATACATATGTATAATTATACATATTATATCGCTCCTTTGTTGCAACATAGTCATATCTCAAAAAATCTAAAATTTTAGGTTTCTAAAGCAAAAGTTTTCCTTCATAGCTTCATTATATGTAAAAAATGGGAGTTATATCTGAAACTGAACCGAAGTTATAGCAAAATATAATTTATTAAATCTGTATATAAGAGTACATTTTGAAAACTTTAATCGCATTTTGCCAAGCTTGATTTTTTTTTTTTTGAGATATGACTATGTTATAATAAAGGGGCGACATATACATATTATAATCAAACACAGTGTTGCCCATATGGTTGTTTCAAACAGCTGTTTTGTCCGCAATTGCTTGCCTTGCAATTATAGTTAGAAGGCTGTTTGTTGTTTATCTTCCCTATAGTTTTTTACTGAAGTTTCATATTTTTATTCTTGCCGTAACCTTAAGTAAGACCCTCTGCTTTGACTTTCCCTTTTATCGTTAGCTAAAATGCAAAAAGGCGTAATAAACAAAAAATTTAAAATCGAGTTATTGGTTGATTATTATGAATGCCATTAAACTTCATTGCATACTGATTTAAGCAAAAATAACATGCTGCTCTTGTAACAAGCACGGCGGATGGCGGCAATGACCCTCTGGGGCTAATTGAGCACTGGTATTTTGAACTCGCATATTAAGTTTGGAGAATTTTCCAACTGAATTTCCACTATGTGGTGAAGTATAAGGACGAATAGAGGCTGAATAAATAATATCTCAGAAACCCTACAAATGCATTAAGGCAAATTTTCAAACATTTTTATTCAATCTTAGGGCCACAAATGTGTTTATTTAAAGATGTTAATAAATAAAAAGGTGCAATCGGGAAGAGATTAAAATTAGAAAAAAATTATCTTTCCACATTTTGGAATAAGAAAGTTGAGTTTCAATTTCCTATTTGTTTGTATAGTTGGGTAGTTACGTTGTTATTGTTGTAGCAGCATTAAAAAAATTCAATCGGAGTGTTCTGCCAGATCAAGTCCAAGGAATTGAGCTACTTCAATAGGGTAGGTCCAAAAACTTCTTGGACATAGCGGATTAGGGCTGGCTGGACAGTTAAATATGTTGGGGGTGTCATGAGGATCCTGCCCATATGCTGGGTATAAGTTGGGGACGGCTCAGCCTATGCGGGACCAGAAGGCATTTAGACTTTTGCTTCATTCTTATCTAAGTTGTGCCAGCACTACTCTTATTTTACGCGGGAGAATCATTTCACCGTCTGCTACCTCCAATAGGCGACCTCCAAGTACGATATTCTATTACCGCAGAATTGCAGAGAATGTCTTCGAAAGCCGTCATATACAGCTGCGGTCAAATGAATCCCGCACATACCTCTGACTGTTCTGCTCGTTTATACGAAGGTCCTGTCAGGTATTCCTCGGGGGCAGCCTCCATCTAAGGTGTTCAGAGGTTATTTGAAGGCAGCCTGCGACGGTCCTTAAGGCTGTGTTTTGACAGCTTTGGATATTTTTCCGATGGGCATCAGTCAACAAAGCAGCATAGTTAACCACTGGCCGACCAATCCTCTTACAAGTAGTAAGCACGGTTTCTTTATCCATACCCGAAATGTTGTCGGCTAGCGCCTTGAGAATCATGTATCTATTCCCAAATTTGGGCGTGTGCTGAGAAGTTAAAGAGGCTATCAGAAGTGACACCCAAAATTTTAGGGTGGTCCACTGTCGCCGTCGATCATTGTGCCTAGGTTGAATATTGCCTCCTTTATCCAGGTGGCGAACAGTATTGCCGATGACTTTGTTGGTGATTACTGCAGGTTTCGTGCAGTGAAGAAATTGTGTATTTTTTAGAGGTAACCATTTAGTTTGGTGTAACTGTAAGATGATTAGGTTTTACTACAACTTATTTAGTTTTTGGGTGTAATACAAAAAATTTTGCATGTTGTGTGTAGCTTTTTTTGCCATACACACAAACATGTATCCGTACTTAAAATAAGCTTAAATATGTGTATATGTATACATATGTATGTTTGTGTATAAGAAAATGATCCAATTTATCAATTTGTCAAAGTAAAGGATAACTTCTCTTTTCTACATATTTTTTTTTTCAAAGAACCGAAAAAGGATAGAACAAGTAGAACGAGACACTTGAAGAGGTGCTGTGATAATAAAATCCATATTCAACAAGGAAACAAGCTAATAAGGTGGTTTTAACATGAAGGTACGTACAGATATGTATATGTTTTGCTACCACTACTACTACATTATCATAATTGGGAAACACATTTTTATTGAAGTATTATCAAAGAGATTGCTAAAACTTAAAAGCGCACACTCAAGCTCCATCCTAAGTTCCCCTTACTGGAATAAAACACGCCCCTGTCGCTTATGTATGCACCACGATGCTAATAAATACTTTGCTTATACATATTTCTCTTTTTTTGCTGTTCTTGTCGTAGTCTTCTTCCTTCTCTTTTAGACTTTCTAATTATTGTATCTCTATATACATCAGAATCCATTGAAATTTCACTTACCACATATCCCCATTGCTCCCCTCATTTTTTTTTTTTTTTGAAATTTGTTTATATTTCATTTTGAATGACGTTTGTCATTTGAAAGCCAGTGTTGATTTCCTTATTTTTTTGATGCTGCTGCTCGTTCATTTGGCTCCTTTATTTTTGCTCTGTAAATACTTATAAATATATAATGTAAATAGAGTTGCCAAGCTATTTAAAAATAAATATTAAGTGAAAGCTAAATTGCTTTTAAAATTAAAATCGATAAATATTATTAAAGGTAAGTATTAACGTATGTATATGAAATGTGTTACAAAAATGTATACCAAGATTTAAGAGAAAATAAAAAGGAAAAATAGTGATAAGAAGAAAGAGAAGTAACATTTAAGCTCATATCTTTCCAAATTTTGTTGAAATATTGTGTAAAGCTGTTTTGAGGAGCCTCA
The DNA here is from genome assembly GCA_963931875.1 of Pollenia griseotomentosa. Taxonomy (NCBI): domain Eukaryota; kingdom Metazoa; phylum Arthropoda; class Insecta; order Diptera; family Polleniidae; genus Pollenia; species Pollenia griseotomentosa. The sequence goes on from OZ007561.1 coordinate 102,473,461, forward strand.
ACCAAAAAGTTTTAAAGAATATAATGAAATATTGACCACTACTGCTTCTTTAAGTTGAAAATTTTGTTATACACATAGGTATTATGTACAATTTTGGGTATAATTTATTTAACCCAATTTAGTCTACAAAATTTAAAAAGTTTATTTATTTGTATCAAGGCGAATTTACACCAGGAGAACTTAAATTGCTACGTAAGCAACAGCTGATAACTAACCTTGTGTCCAAATGATATACCGTTCTAGTGGTTCTGGGGAATCTTTACTAAATTCTATAATTTTCGCTTAAAATTATGAAATTTTAAACTTTTTTAAGTAATTACATTTCAAAACACACAATTTAAAATTGAAAACAAAATAAAATATTTGCTTGAATTTTTGACACAACGTTAAAATATTTTACAGTGTTGTAAAACGTTTTCAAAATAAGACCACCTTGTATGTATTCGCCTTGATTTGTATACTAAAACTACATATCACCAGGGCAGTGTTGCCAATTTAGCCATTTAGTGGCTAGATTTAGCCATTTTCACCCTGTTTAGCCATTAAAAAATGAGTTTAGCCATTAGCCATTTTTTTAGCCATTTTTCAACTTATTTAGCCATAAAATGTTTTTGCCGTTATTCTTTTAAAATAACAATTTTTATTTTATTATAAAAATTTATAAAACGCCTTTAATTTAAATCACAACTTTTACAAATGTTGAAAATTGCAATAAACTATGACGCTGAAACATCTTCCAAAATTAAGGAACAGTATTCCACTATTAAATTTATAAAATCGATCAACACAAACATCGTTGTTTCTTTCTGGTTGCAAGTATTTCAATGAAGGGATGCAGGCGGTAACAAAATTGTTTTTCAAATTTCAGAATTGCCTATAAAGTTGCTCTGACTTCCATGGTATTTTGCTGAAGTAGAGAGGGTGTTTAGCCAAGTAAACATCGTTAAAAGTAATTTGAGAAATAGGTTACATTAAGCAACCATTTATTCGATTTTATCAATTAGGTTAATATTTTTACCATAACAGTACAATATTTATACCACCAGCGCAATAGTGGGGAGGGAACTATGCGTTTGTGCTGATGTCTGTAACACCTTAAAATATTAGTCCTTAGCCTTTACGTATTAATTCAGAATCACGATGTTTGTCCGGCTGGCTGGCTGTCCACGTAAACCTTGTGCGCAAAGTACAGGTCGCAATTTATAGATTATTTGATAAAATTTGGTACAAAGGTTCTAATGTGGTGTAGGGCATCATAAAGTCGGGTTTAACCGACTATACTTTCTTACTTGTTTTTTATTGTAGATCTGGACTCAAAAGGTTGGGTTAATGTTGTCGTGATTATGATTTACCGTCAAATTATTTAAAACTTATGATTATCTGAAACTAATGAGTGACTCCTATGAGATGAACAATTTTTCGATGATTTAATTTTTTAATATTAATTTATTTTAATATTAATTTACGTTTAATCTTATTTAACAAATTGATCTTAACTCACAATTTAATCGTAAACAACTTTAAATGAATTATTTCCGTTTTGTTATTGAATTTTAATGTGTTTATATTTAAAAAAGCTTTTAGCCATTTTTTAGCCCATTTTTAGCCATTTTTTAGCCATTTTTTCCGTAAATTTAGCCATTTTTGGTCACCAAGTTTTGGCAACACTGCACCAGGGTATGGATTTGAAAAAAAAAATTGGTTAAAAGAGCAAAATAGGGTAAACGTAGGGACTTTTGGTACTTTTTGTACACATATTTTTTTAAAATATGTTGCGCCAACTTGAAACCTATGTTCTCGAGCACAAAGATAGAAGACAAATAAAGCACATTTGAGTATAGTACCATATTATTATTATCCGATTTAATAAACATACTAAAGATAAAAACCGGTTTTTTTTTAAAATAGCAACTATATTCGAAAACTGGTTTTTGAAAAAAAGTCAAATAATCGATCTCCTTACTATTCGCACTCACATTCGCTAACATGTATGCGAATATTTAAAGCGAATATCTAATGAATAAAATTTCAATACAGAAATTAATTTTGTACCGAAAAAAAAAACAATCCCACCTTCTTAAATCAGAGATTTTCCAATTTTTTATATAGCAAAAATTTTGAAATTTTGCTAAAAATTATTTTTTTCGCCAAAAAAAATTATGTTTCTAAAACGACTGCGCATATTAGAAAAAAGTATAGCCTTTCTTAAATGTAATTTTATTGCGGAATTTCAGTTTTCTTAGTTTATTCAATACAATGAACCGTTTTTGAGTTATGCAAATATATGTTGTGCAACCTCCTCCATTTTCGAAATAACGGTATATAGTTTTGTATAATTTAATTTAAAAATGTTTCTAGTACAACATTTACACCTACGCAAAATCCAGTACTTACGAGATTTCGAGCCAAATCTAGTTGTTTTGACTAGATTTCCCATACAAAACAAAATCTACTTCGTAACTAGATTTCGACGAAATCTACTCAAAATCTAGTAGTACTTAATGATGCAACTATGGTTTTTTTAATATAGCACTAAGAAATACTTCCCTGCTCAAGAAAAAATGACATTTAAAAAAAAAACAAAACAAAACTTGTTAAAAAAAAATTAAAAAGTTTTATAAAAATTGTAAAAAAATAAAAAAGAAGAATAATATCTGATAAAATAAATATCGATGATTATTAGTAAAAGGTAATGCAAATTGTTTAATGTAAATTTTTTTTGTGTTTGTATGTGTAACGAAAAAAGTTTTAGTCACTTGCTTTGTTATAAAAACAAAATCTCGCTAATGTCAAAAAGTATAATGTAAACGCACTAGATTTCGAAGAAGATTTAAAATCAAATCTACAAGATTTCGTCCTAATGTAAATGTAGTATAATGGAATTATCGAATTACTTCCTTAGCAAAAGTTTAATAGTTTCTTGAGAGCTTTAGTTTCCTGACATAGGGTCTTACGAGCTGGTGGATATACAAGAACGAGATAATATAGGTCAATGGCCCCTGAGGGCAAAACATTAGTCTCTTGATATATCATACTTTAAGATCAGACTGTAAATGCCTAAGGAAAACAATTTTTTTTTCGAAACCTCCTTGCAAAAATATTTTATATTGTAGGGTGGTCGGCGCACTTTTTTTCCTTGTAAGGTCGTACGCTCTAATGTATGCCCTTATTCCCCCTAGAAATATTCTTCACATCAAAAACTATGTTTCCCAAAAAATAAGGCTAATCACATATCGGGAAGGCGTGGTTCATTCGCTCTCAAGTTTGAAGGGCAGAAATAAATTATTTTCTGTTTTTGTAAAAATTTTGCTATTAAATAATTTCTTTTGCAATTAAATGTAAAAAAATCGAAAGGAGTACGAAATTATCGTTCGTGTCTCAGGCCTCAGTCAAATTTTGACATTTTTGGAATTTCTAAGGAAAAGATAGCGAAATATTGCGAAAATAGAAAAAAATATACCCTTAAGATAAACCGTTAACTGCATTTCGGGTCAAAATGGCATCAAACTTTTTCAGCTTTGAAAAGTATAAGAAACAATTTTGGAAGATAATTTGATGAAATTCGGAATATACGTATGTATTCATTTTTATAAGGACGCCTTAGGAAGCCTTATGAAAATGGTAAGAATAGGTCTATAATTTCATACAGTTCTCATAGAAACTTCCTTTTTGACCACTAATCATCTAATCATAATGTTTTGTTTAAATTTGATCCAAAAATATTTTATTTAAACCTAAATCTTCCTTCCAAACTTAATTAGAATCGTTCCATTCTTGATCGTAAGTCCCATACAAATACCATTCTCGAAAAAAGCATTAAAAGCCAAACCTTCCGACTTAATGGTATATGTTTATGTAAAATTCTCGTGTCACGGTGTTTGCAATTGAACTCCTCCGAAACGGCTTGACCGATTTTTATGAAATTTTGTATGTGTATTTGTTAGATATAAGAATAGTTTATAATGTAAGCTTCATATCGCTAGAGGACGTAAAAAAGGAGCAAAAGGAGTAACGCCTGGAAGGAACTATAGCGTATTTTTTTATTACTGAGGGCGTGAAACAGAACAAGAGTGGTAAAAATTACCCCTTCCTATATCTTCTTAACTAATCAACCGTTTTTCTTAGAATTTAGCATGCAGACACTGTAACATCTGAAAGGAACTTAAAGATAAACTTTTTTTTGGAAATTCCAACATTTAGGGCGTAAAATAGGGCAAACCGGGTAATAGCGCCCACTACCCATCGCTTCTTAATTAATTATCCGATTATAGTTTCAAGCCTTGAAGGAACTAGGGCGTAAAGTAAAGCAACAGGGGTAAAAGCACCCCTCCATACCTTCTTATTTAATTAACAGATTCTCTTGAAAATTTATGTATTTTTTTTCGTAATTTTTTTTTTATTTGGCATTAAAAATAACAATAACCATACATTTTCACAATCCTTACGTCACTCTATCAAATTTTTAGTCGCGATATTTACATTTTTGTAGGAACAATATCCAAATAATAAATCAGTAAGCAAGCAAATTTTGTTATCGGCGATGAAAAAGAAAGAGTTATTTTGGTAGCGAACAATGTTTACGTCGACTATTTAAACGTCAAGATACAGCAGTCTTTGGCAGGCGCCTAAGTACCATACAAATCGATCGGTACAGTTGGCGATGTTAACGAAGCTGTAAATTATCCAACAAAGTTTTTGAACCCTCTGGATTTGCCAGGCATGCCACCACATCTTCTACGACTGAAAGTGGGATCTCCAGTTATTCTACTTCGAATTTTGAACCCACCCCACGGCTTTGCAATGGTACACGATTGGTCATTAAAAAATTGTTAAAAAAAGAAAACGTTATCGAAGCCAACATTTTGAATGGTAAATTCCGAGACGAAAATGTTTTGCTGCCACGAACTCCGATTATTCCCATATACGCCCCAATTGAATTCAAACGCGTTTAATTTCCTGTTAGATTGACATTTTCAATGACAACCAATAAGTCGCCAGACCAAAAGATGTTTGTTTGCGGCTTATATTTGGGCCCAGCATGTTTTTCACACGGACAAATATACGTGGCATGTTCGCGCGTCTCGACGCTTCGGCAAGCCATCGAGAATGAACAGAAATAAAGAAATAAATGGCTATTGTTTTTTGTTTTCATCGCCGATCATGGTACAAAGCGCTTCATCCCTTTTTTTTGATATAAATCCCATCCCCACACACTAAGGCCTTATTCCGTAAAACGCAACGCAACGCAGACAATTTCATTGAGAGCAAAAGCAAATTCAAAAATATTTTTAATTTTGTTGTTGCTTTCTATAGAAATGAATGCTTAAAATTGCAGATAATCGAACTATTAATCTAGGCGACAACCATATCGCACAGACATAATTACCTAATCCTTAATGCAGTTGGCAGCTCTTCATAAACATAGGAGTATATAACTGTATTTCTTTGTATGTATGTCTGTATATGGTTACTTTGATAATTCTCTGTACTTTATTCTTCCAACTCTTACGTCTTATTCAGCAACAATTCGGTGTTCAGATGAACGTAGTTGGATGTTGTACCTTTTTTTTGATTTTAGATTTTATATGCAAACATTTCATTATCCTTTTCAACGTAAATGCATTTTATATTCCTTTATGTGCAAGTAAGTGTATGTGTATTTCAAAAAATTCCTCTGTGTTGGATTGTATGATTTTTGTTCTTTTGTTTGGATTCTGTTTCTTTTGTTGGCAGTTGGAGGTTTCAATTTTTGCAGTCACATTTAAATTCCTGTAGATTTAATAATTACTTTGTAGTTAAATATTGCGTGTAATCCTTTCAGTCTGTTTTTTTTTTTTTTGGTTGTTGTACGTAATTTTTTATTACGAGTACGTTTACAGAAATGTGTAGTATGTATTGTTGTCGAGTTGGATTGTTGCCTACTGTTGTACCACTTGTGGTGTTTTAAATGTTTAATTTTCCCAGTTGGTTTTACGTCATATTTTGTATAATAAACCTTTTAGCTTGTTTTCTTTATTTTTTTTTATTTAAGTACCGTCCAAAAATTTATTTGATTTAATAAAACCCTCTTCGTTGTCATAAATATGCATACTGAGGCTAAAGAAAAGAACAATTGTATTAAATTTAAGAAACTCTTATAACAAAATTCAGAAACGCAATTTTACTTTAAATAATTTTTGTGTTTTGAGAAATGTTAAACATAAAAGGGAATTTAATAATAAACGGGATATTGTAAGTTTTTAAAAGTAATTTCAGAGCAGTTTGTCATTTGGTTAACGAAAGATAAATTTTATTATCAATGTTTAATTGCTGTCATGATTTGAATTCGGAAAATTTTCGTCCGGCATTGGCAGGAAGCAAACCGAATTAAATTATGATTTGATAAATTATTGTTAGTTCATATACATATCGAGCCCTAACCGCGAAAATAACGTAAGCGACAAAAATCAAGTTTTACAGGAGAGATTTTTTTTTATTTTATTTCATATAAATTTTGTATGAAATTTGTCGTTTACGATAAAATTATTCTTGCTATAAAATCGTACCGGTACTTTATGTGAGCATGACATTTTAGGAGATGATGCAAGCGTTGTCAATAAAGTCATTTATTAAAAAAACGAAAATTTATTAAAAAAACCAAAACGCACGATGTTAATTGTAAATAAAACAAAAAGTCTTCAGAGAATTATCTTAATGTTTTTTATTATGATAGAAGGATCTATGACAATTATGAGTGAAACAAAATATTGGCCAAATGCTCGTCACGGCTTCGGCTTCATACCTCTATTCGATGGTCCATATTTCAATGACTCAGATACATAATTGAGGTTCAATGCCGTTAATGTGCCAAATTATCTCATCCTTTAGCTCTGGAATTGTTCTTGGCTTATTAACGGACACTTTCTTTTAAATATACCCAAAGAAAAAAGTCTAACGGTGTCAAACCATATGATCGTGAAGGCCAATTAACATCGCCACGACGTGAGACAACACGGCCATTGAATTTCTCGTGCAAAAGAGCCATTGTTTTGTTTGCTGTGTGGCAAGTGGCAACATCCTGTTGGTACCATATATCGTCTAGTCTATATCCTCAATTTCTGGCCACAAGAAATCCGTTATCCTCTCACGATAGCGTACACCATTCACGGTAACTGCTTGACCGACCTAATTTTCAAAGAAGTACGGCCTGATGACGCTGCTAACCCATGTTTCCCGCAGAACGAACTGGATTAGCATGCTCAGGCGTTTTTAAATTTACTACAGACCCGGTTTGCTGAAATTTGCCCACAATTCTCCCGATTGTGGACATATTTGGACGCCCATTTACGTAAAAGGCTTTAACAATCTTAAAGCGCTGCTAAATTGTGAACCTTTCCATTGGTAGAATTTATCAAACACTGAAACAAAGAAATCTCAAATAAAGTTGGGCAAAAAACTTAACGTTAAGGTGTGACTCACAATTAACATCGTGCATTGGACCACCCTCTATATGTAAAAAATGAAATGAAATTATGAAAAAATGCGAGTTAAATTAAGTGCTGCCATATATTTTTTACAAAAAACTGCAAATTTAGGAAATGAAATAGGTACAGAATAGAAGGGCGGCCTGTCTACTCTCAGTTGAAATGGTTGGCCACGTTCCATTAATTGTGGCAAAATATACTTTGATTTAAATATCATCATACAACATACTAAGAATATTTCTTCCACAAAAAAAGAAATCAAGTATATATTGGGTTCTTAAGTAATTCTTAGTCGATTTAGCCATGTTCGTCTGTTAGAATCACGCTCACTTTCAAACGAAGCAAAAGAAAAGAACGATATTGGTGTTAAATTGTTTTCAGTTCTGCTAAGCAGTTGGGTATTGAAATTAGTAGGAAAAGTGGACCGCCCTAAAAAGTTGAGACTTCTGTTACAAAAGCTTCTTTGAATATTAAGCACGCCTGAGAGAGTGATTGCGATTGCAATATTAAATTTGCGAACGATCGTGATTAAAAATTTTAAATCACGCTCGATTTCCGACGCACTCACGCAGACTTTCTAAAGAGAATATTTTAAATGCAAAAACATATAAAAATATTTTTATATACATAATCGTCTAAGCTTTAAGAATTTTAAGTTAAATATTTACTCAGTTTTCGTGCCTTATTTAAAAAACTTTTTACAAAATATCTTGTGAGTGTGCGTGATTGTAAGACTGAGATGGGCTGGCCAAACGAGATTGGTAAATTAATTCGTTAGCTATCCACTTGCTCACTGTAAGTCACTTATTTAGCGGGAGTTTATAAACTTGCATAGTTGGGATCGACTCGTGAATCCACCTGCGCCTTAGCTAGGGCTTAATGGCCTGCTAATGATGAACGGAGGGCATGCTTTCTACTAATTAATAAGGAACAAATCAGGGCAGGCAATAACTGGGCGAATACAATGGGTCTGGAATTCAATGACTACTGCAGAAGTTGTCATGACGAGGAGAAAGAGGAAACTGTGTATCATTTTCTGAGTCAATGTCCTGGAAATCAGGACATTAGGAAGATATACCAGGGGAAACCAGTGTTTGTCTGTTTGAATGATCTATCTAAGATAGAACAAAGGTTGCTTCTTCTTTTCATTAGGAAAACGGATTGATTAAAATCTGCAGTGATACCTATTGAGTAGGATGGTCATCGGGGCTGTGTATCACACAAGGATCACTGAAGGGCACAATTGAGCTGTGTTCTGGATGGCTGCCCAAGAAAAATTAAAGAAGGCGGTAATGCAAACAATTTCATTGTGGTCGCTATAGATTTGATTTGGGAACTGTTTCAAAAAAAAAAAAAAAAAAAAAAAAACAGTTTTGACAAATTTTGAGTTATGCCTGTTTTGAATTAGGGTGCGATATGAATGTCAAAATTAAAATTTATATTTTCCATTTAAAAAGAATATAGTAGAAAAAAAAAATCATAACTTTTAAGTATGTATTTATGAAAAAAGATTAGTTTCAATTTCAAATTTTCATTTTCCAATGTTTTTTTTTTCGAATTTACCGTAAAAATTCTCACTTAGAAAATTGTATGGAAAGTATTTTAAAACAGTATGTAAGCTTTCTACAGATAATTTCGTTACAAATATTAGCGTTTTTTTTTAAAATATTAACATCAGCTAAACCAGAAGTTATATCATTTTAGGCGAGGGACAATATCTAAGTTGTCGTCTAGACTTGCAATTTTAGTTGCTTCAATTTCTTTGAAATTGTATTTGTGTACAGATTATGAAGTTCTAGGTCTTTAATTTTCGTATTTTTATCTTGCCTTTTCTTTTCTCCATTTTATATTTAACATATACATACAAACACACCTACAGCCAACTTCAAGTGGAAAAGTGTGAGAATTACAAAACAAAACAGAAAAGCAGAAAACATGAAACTGAGTACTCCTCCCCAATCTTTTCACCTCTTTTACCAATAAACTTGCTAGAACAAAAATTGCAAGTCTGGATGATGACTAAGTAACGACATTAATCGAATTGCAAGTTTTTTTTCAATGACCATCATTTACAGAAACTGATTGAGGTTTGTTATTTAAGGAAAACTTAAATATTATATTTTAATTTGGTATTACCCTACCGATGTCATAGAAGAAGGAACTATTTAATTAACTGTCAGTTCAACGATTTCAAACATTATCGTTCGCATAGAAAATTTATAAGAAAAACACTTGATTAAAAAAATATTTTCCACATAAAATTCTATGCGAACGTGTTCGTTCGAAATCGTTGAACAGGCAGTAACTTATTATTATGTTTTATCAACTTGCTTCCTCATGCAGCGGATCATTAGAAGTATTTTAATGATACTAAAAAAGATGGTGTGGCTCTATGCTCCGCGGAGGAGTCATGGGAAGATGTACATATATAAAGAAGATTAATTTCAGAAACATTTTAAGATATTTTTATCGAAGGCTGTTTAATTTACCGATAAATAATTTTGTAAATACATAATAGATTTATTTCTGCTGTTGTTCAGCATTTTAATAATGTTTCCTTAAAAAACGTTTGCATTATTGAAATGTCAAAAACTGATTAAATATTCGTATACATAAAATACTTAGAATTACCACAGGAATATACTTGACGTGTTAGTCTAACTTCACGGTGTTCAAAAACACTGGATGGACACCAAGCATTTACCGGCGTCCCTTTGTGTTAGTGTACTGAATGCAGAATTATACAATCGCCCTTTGCTATGAAGTTTAAGCTATCTAAGCATATCTGCTAAAATACAGTTGTTTAACACCAGCAGCTTGTTAGACCCGCCGGGAGGCTTAACTTCCCAATTAAAGGTGGAAAACCAGACCTTAGGATCGACTTTTAAAGATATCCGTTTTTGCGATCTTGGCTATCCACCACAGCCAACAGCTGATTTTCAAAGGAGAATCACCAACAACCAGACCAGGAGTGGAGTCCCAGGGGCGAATGGTTCCGTGGTACTTGACATATAAGAAATCGGCCAGTTTTACTTGGTGGTAAGTGTTTTGAGTGCAAAGAAAAGATTCTTTACCAATTAAAGCATTAATAAAAAATAAAATCACTTTGAATTAAAAATTTAATCAAGTGAATTAAACGTTTCATCAAGTTAATTAAACGTTTAATCAAATGTATTAAACGTTTATTAATAATATTAATTTGCACCAGTAATGGAATTAATAATATTAATTAAACGTTAAAATCACTTGAATAAACGTTTAATTCACTTGATTAAACTTTTAATTTACTTGATTAAATTTTGAAATAAAACTGTTTTTATTTTTGATTAATGCTTTAATTGGTGCAAAATTTTTTTCTGTATGGACCTCTGGCATAACTGAAGAGTCGTCCTTTATTCCCTTAGCTTTAGGAGTTTTTGATTGTTTTGGTAATTTATCATTAATAGACTCGAATAAAAGTGTCCAAATTGTTGAAATTCATGAATATTGAATTGTAGTGATTTTAGAAGTACATTTAGAAGGTACTGATTTATCCTGTCTATAAAATACAGTAAACGAAGAATTCAATCCGCATTTCTTAAACATTGTGGTGATAACAACATAACTTTAAACACATACACAAAAGCGTAGGATGCATTGATGTGTTGAATTCAAAAAGTAAGCTTACTTTCTAGTTTTGCAAGCGTCCCAAGTTGCGTTCGAACAAATCGGCTGATTTTGACAAATTGATGGTTTTCTTCCGTAACCTCGTAACTTAAAAACAACTACTTTTCAGGAGAGCCAAAAAACTTTTTTTTTCTAAATGTTTGAAACTTTTTGCTTTATATTCTTTTATAATCCAAGAATTAGGAAAAATTCCGATATTCCGCCAAACAAAAAAAATTCCAAAGTTGTAAGGCGGTATTAACTGATTACTTTTCCGGTTAAAACAAAAAATCGGAAAAAATCGAGTTACTTGGTTGCGGAAGAAAACCATCGAAATGAAATTTTATTTTTGCTTGTACACAGTTAACATATTTTGTGTAGGAATTTTATTTAAAATGGATGCAAATTTTAATATTTCTAGAAAGGCTACATAGGCATTGCTATTTTTTAATTACACTGAGCAACAGGAAATTTAAACTGGAATAATTTCACCGCGAATTGAAGTAAGCCATTGGATAATCAGAAGTTTTAAAGGATTCGTAAAAAATTGGTTAGAGTTTTATTGTTACTGTCTCTAAAGATTTGGATATCCTTGAGATAAAATAGAGCCCGTATTCCTAAATTTGTTGCGCAGTGTAAGCAACTCTACCTTTTCCAATAAACTTAATGGCGGATAGATGAGAACGGGATAATTCAAACAAAACTACAAAAGCTATTGTAGAAGCATGAAATGCCACATTACCAAACAACATCTTAAGCAGTACCATCTTAGGGCAGCCATTATAAATGGAACATAGAATGAAAATAAAAGGACTGAAAATAAATGAAAACGACCACCTGCAAACAGAACCGAAAAAAGGAGCAAATCAAGTAAATGACAGCACAAATATGTACAAAACGCACAGGCATCCAAACGTGTAATAAACGGAAACGGGTTAAATAAAAGATGAAAAATTTGATACAAACACTCACACACACACACTCACTCACTAAGTAAGAAAAAAAATATTGAATAGAGTGATTTCACAATGGGTGCTGCTGCCGCCGATGGTGTTGATGGTTAGAAGAACAAAAAAAAAAAAAAAAACAAAAAACTACTACAACGAACCATAATAATGATGATGATGATGGCGATAATGGCTGTTAATACGACATATGATGCAATTTATAGAAGAACGAACAGCTTTCGGACAAGAAATCAGAAACACCCCTTAACTGTGATAAACAAGGAAGGAGCGTGAGAATGATTCAGAGAGTGAAAGAGAGGGAGTGTGTGTAATACGAGTAGATTGGGGTGTTGTTTTGAAAAATTACTCTGATTGACGTTTTGCTTTTGCAATTGTATTCAATTCTATCGATAATTCTCTCCCAATTTTATTTTTGTTGCAATTTTTGTTTTGTTTTTGAGAAATAACTGTAGTTTGTGAGAGCACGTGTACGTGAGAGTTTCTCTGGGGAAAATTATTATAAGTCAAGCGCATTAAAATTTACGTAAATTTATCACGTTAATGTTACCGTCGGTAGTGAGTGTTTGAATGATAAAAAAGGCAAAATAATAAGACCTACAACAAAAACAAAATAACACTTTTTTTATTTAAAAATGGCGCCTATAAATTATGAGTGTATATTAAAATTTATTATGGTGGCGAAGATGATGATGACGATGAAATGTGTGTAATGTGAATAAGCATTGTTGGTGACACCGACATTAACACACCCACGCTAAAGTTTCCTATTTGGGGGTTAGTTTTTTGAATAACCTCATTAAGAAGTGATCATTTTTCTTCGCGGGGGGTTTTTTTTTAATTCATTTTTAATGACAGTTTGTTGGTATATGTTGTGATTACTGGTACTACACATATCATCGTCACCATTCCCCATATTTATTTGCTTAACTTTTTGTTGGTCGTTCTTTAAAATCTTTTCTCTCTGTGTACCTTTATACAGACATTTTAAATACCAATGTACCTACATGTGTACATAGATTGATACATACATAAAATACCGTTATTGCATTAATTTACATTTAAGGTATTTTTTGTGTCAAAATACAAATATTTGCATTTCAAAATTGACATTGTCGTTACGTGGTTGAAATTAACGGTGAATATTGTCAATGTGAATATACATACATATTTATAATTTTTACTGTTGCATTATGCTCCTGGTGATATTTTTTTTGAATTAAACCGACGAACAATTTTAATAAACAACAAATAATAACAAAAGTTTCAAATGTGTGCGACTTAGAATATTATTTTTCACCTATCATCTCGTGTTCAAAATAATTAAAATTAACTTCAATATTTACCCAAATAAATACAGATCAAAGAAGTTTTTAAAAGTGTAAGAGTAGTACCTTCTTTTTATTATATTTCTGAATTTTAAATGGAAAAAATATGTAAAAAGTTAAAATATAATAATACTCATTCAGTGCAATAACATTAAAAAAAAAATTGAATATCAAATCTTAAAACTTTTAGAATTGGATTACATTTAGAGAGGATTATTAAGGAAAGTTTTATTTTACTATAAAACTTGCAGATAATAAAACTTTGTAATACAAAGGTAAGTATTTTTATTTTTAAATGAAAACAAATTGAAATCCATATTCATATATTTCGAAATTTTAATTTATAAATCTAAAGAGACTTAAAGGGATTTGAATTTCTATTAAAACTAGTTTATACACTAAATGATGATTTGTTGAAATTTTTACACTCAATACCTATAAAATAAAATTTTTAAATATTTCAGGGCACGAAATAGTTTGTACTAATGCCCAATTTTTGGGATTGATATTAAAACACATTTATATTAAAAATCGTTTTAATTACAAAATTCTTTTTTTCACTAATGCTACCATACTTTTTTATTAATTAAATAAGACTTTTCAAATAAAACTCAAAAACTCAATCTGTATTTAAATATGATTTAAGTTTATATGAAAATTAACTTAATATACATTTAAATACTATCCTGAAAATTGGGCATACTTTAAAATAGCGTGAAGAAAATGCTTTTTGTAAACATTAAATTCGGTCACAAGTTTTATTAAGGGTGTTTATATATTTTTTCCTATTCTAATTTGTTGTTAGTACAGGGTTATATGTACATTAAGTAATTTTAAAACTGCCGGTCCTTCAAAGGTCAGAGCTGTTAAATATCTGTAATCTGAAGTGTAATTTCTTTAGTGGAAGGTTTGACATTTACGAATATGGAGCGTTTAAAGGGTTTAAAGGCCCAATTGCACTGATCAAAATACTTATCAAGCATTTTGGTAGTAAAACGTTCACGAGTGAATTTGCCTGTGCAAGGATTTCGCAAGATTATAAAGAAATTTGAGGAGACTGGAAGCGTTAGTGTGCATCATCGCAATGTATGCTAGTGAAACTGTGGCGGATAATTCGAATTTGTCGATTCCACGGCACTAAGCGCTATGGCCGTATAATAACCGTATTATTTTTATTTGTCTGCAATTGGAGATTATGCACAAAACAATAGTGGGTTTCACACCGAGCTTGTTAGTTTGTTAGTCGTTAATCGTTACTTTTTTACACGCATTTTGTTTTTGTATATTTAACGAGCTACCGGATTAACATTTAACAAATTAACGACACGGCACCCCTGATAAAATAGTTGTTAGTTGGTAACTCACAATCAGCTGTTGCAGTTTCTAAATAAATATAATAAAAAAGTCATTTGTGATACATTTCTAAAAAAATATTTGTGTTTTGGCAATTTTTTGTGTACATTGAGATTAAGTATGTTAATTAAATGCTGTTTTCCTACGAAAGTTACCAGACTAACAAAGTTTTAAAAAACTGTGAACGGTTGGTAACTTTAACCAATTTACAATCTACCGAGTAACAAATTAACAAGTTCGGTGTGAATACCACTAATATGTTGTTTCAACAAGACGGTGCCACTAGCCACACAACCCTACGGATTTTGGCTTTATTTTGCATGGGACGTTTTCAGAACGCGTAATTTAAAGTTTTTGCGTTAATTAGCCTCCAAAATCGTGCGATTTGACGCCTTTGAGACTTTTTTTGTAGGGCTACGTCAAAGACCCTGTCTACGCGGATAGTCCCTGAACGTTGGAGCATGAAAATCAACATTCGTGAAGTTATCGCCAAGATATCGCCCGAAATGTGCGAAAAAGTGATCTAAAGTCATTAAAATAACATTGTATTGCGTACCTAATGGCAATATCCAAGCATTATAATAGGTGCGTTCGAGAACGTTTACAGTTAAATGCAGTGAATGCGTTATTACAGATTAAACTGAAAAATTATTCTCAAAAAAGCTGTTTCCCAAAAAAATACGCGAACGGAAAATTTGTAAATAAAGTGTTGAAAATATTTCAATATTTTGTCTACTAAGCTCGTTTTCTTATCGGTAGTCGATTAAATACTTTTTATAACAGAAACATTTTAGGAAAATAAAGCCAGATCTTACAATAATGTAAGGTAATCCAACATATTGTTGTTTTTTAATATACATACAGTGCGCTCTTGATATTCGCGACTAATTAAAAACCAGACAGAACCCAAAATATTATTGAAAAATCATGTGCTATGATTAAAATAAGAAATGTTTTTATCAATACTTTTACATATTAATAATTTTTAAAGAAACTGGAAATTTTGAGTTGCTTTTTTGGTAAATTACTTTGGCAGCCGTGTGAACTCACAATTGTTGTTGGCAGTTTAATTAATTGTCAGACAGTTGTCTTCCAATAAAATTGTTTGGTTTTCTTACAATCGTCTGAACCGATTATTTACTATTGGTGGCAATTTTTCTTTGGAAGTATATTTTCAGCACATCGCCAGACCTTACATTATTGTAAGATCTGACCACCGTCTTTACGAAGCTCTACTACTCGAATAGTCTGGCACGCCCAAGCATATGATACCCTTAGCCAAAGACGGGTCCCTATTTAGACCTATGTACCTACTAGCATTATATTTGGTTCATTTGGTTTTTTTTCTGAATACCAACATTCACAAGGAATTTATGGAAGTAAAAGCAATTTTCGTAGAGTCGTACATGTATTGAAGCTATTGTGAAATCGCTGGCTTAATAATGCAAGGTTGTGATATTTTTTCGATTTTCAGTTAGTAATTTTTTATGGTTGTAAGCAGTGTTCGAAAATAAACACTAAATATCGCTCCTTAGTGTTCGGTTCGGTAGATTTATGAAAAACACAAACACTAATAGTGTTTGTGTAGAAAGTCATTAAAAAAATAACGTTTCCCTGTTTGTCATCTTTCGAACACAAAAATAATACTGTTCTTATCCAAAAAGATTAGAACATTTAACTCCGTTCGGTTTTTTTAAAAAACCACAAACTTCATTGTGTTCGGTTCAGTTCATTACCCAACAGACCAAAACAGAGAAAAATGTAAATGAGTTGTAGAATAAGCTTATCATGAGAGATTTCCTACAACATGACAACAAATATGATTGTAAACGACTTATCCTCGCTGTAGATTTGTAAGTGTTTTGGAGAATGATGTCCCGTTATTTGACACGTGCATAAATTTTGTATTTTTAGTTAAAGTTTTCAGTCTTTGTGTTTTGTTCAAAGAGTGAGGTGTTTTAAACAGTGCACAATTTTCGAAAAAAGTTTTTAAATATTAAATAAGTATAAAACTTTTTGTAAATATGCCATATAAATTTAAACAGAATGTTATCTTATTATAGATTAGAAAAGTATTTTTCTGCAAGCTTATTCTATAATTAGATTTCTTAGCTAACATCATGTTATAGACAAGTAATATTATCGCAAGGGATCAGTTTTCATTATTACACAATTGTTTATAAGCCTTTTATAATCGAAATCACAACACTTTTCTAAGCTTAAGGCTTATGTTAGTAAGTTTGCTACAAGTTCTTTTTAAATCGTTTTGGTTTGTTGGGTAATGTTCGTTCGTTTCTGTAGTGTGTAGCGCTACAAAAATAAAATACACAAACGAAACCTATACACAATACATACACAAGCTGTTCGTGCTGCGGTCGTTACTAAAATTTGTTGTTTGTTCATTTTTTCATTAATGAAACATGAATGTATGTTCTTAAAAATAGTCACGAACGGTATTAAGGGTTGTGTTCGTCTACACAAACACTAAATATATAGATATCGTTCCTAGGGTTGGTGAGCCGAATGCTAAATAATTTTCTGTTTATTTTCGAACACTAGTTGTAAGTGACAATCAAGACGAATTCACACAAGGTGGTCTTATTTTGAAAACGTTTACAACACTAGAAAATATTTTAACGTTGTGTCAAAAATAATACAACATTGTAGTAAAAAAATATTTCATTTTGTTTTTAAATTGCGTGTTTTAAAATGTAATAACTTAAAAAAATTTTAAATTTCATAATTTTAAGCGAAAATAATAGAATTTAGTAAAGATTCCCCAGAACCACCAGCACGGTATACCATTTCGACACATGGTTAGTTATCAACTGTTGTTTACGTAGCACGATTAGGTCAAATGGTGTAAATTCGCCTTGGTGATAATTTACAACTTTAAGTGTTGGTCCAGAGACGGCAGCACGTTATTGGCTAGACATTTTTTGTTTCTCTTTTCCACTGTTTGCAGTTTTCTTGTTGTTGCTTCATATCATTTTTCTCACATCAATGTCGGTTTAGTATGTCCCCATTTACATTATACGATTTTTGTCGCTGCAAATATTGTCGTTTCCTCTTTGAAGTCGGTCTGATATTTACATTGTTTTGTCGTTACAACTTTTTCGAACCTAAATACATTTTTCGTCAGATGAGAGAACGAATGAGCGAACAAAACGAATCGAAGAGTACTCTCGCTTGTGTACCCCTTTCAATTCCATTCTCCCCTCTCGCCTATAAGGTAAGAATCGCAACGACTAAAATCGTATAATGTAAATGGGGACTATCATTGCCTGTTAAATGTTCAACTTCGTCAACAGCGAAAGAGAACGAAGTAAGAAAACGAATACTTTCTGTCTCTCTATTAATTTCGCGATTGTGAAAGGCTTAGGCAAGTTCAAAAGGCAATAAGAAAAATGTCTGCCTTTTAATTTCAACATTGTAAATTGGGACTAAGTGTTGTAAGCAGTGTTGCCAGTGGATTTCTCGAAAAAATACCTACACATGCCAAAAAAAAATCCGATTTTTCCCTACGTGTTAAAAAATTTCCCCTACAAAAATCCCTCCGCATTATTTTCATTAATATACAAGAAACAACATTAGTTATAAAAAACAAATTTTATTCAAATGTGTATATTAAAGCTTAGACAAAAAATAAGTATAAAACTAAAACAAATAATACATAGTTGGGTAGTTCGCTGAAGGCTGGTTATCGGGTTATATGGATATTTAGTTATAAATATTCACAAGAATATAGATTTATTAATTTTTAATCAAAGTTGTTGTTATTCGACCTTTTGATATTTAAATAAATAAAAATTAATCAAGCTCGAGGCCAGTGTTTTTTTGTAAATAGAAATTCCTTTTTATTTGCTTCTAGATGTCGATGTGGAAACAACATATTTTTAAGTTTTTGTGTTTATAAAAATTCACTGAAAATCAACTCCTGATGATGATCTTCAAAGAAGATCGAAATATTGGAAGCAAATAAAAAGGAATTTTTATTTACAAAAAAACACTGGCCTTGATTAATTTTTATTTATTTTATTAATTTTTTTTAATACATGTTGTGGCTATATAACCATATAACCTGATAATCCGTCTTCCGTGAACAATCATAGAATGAATGTACATCCCTACATTTTGGAAATTATTAAAAATCTGTCCGATTTTCTCTACGCTTCTATTCTAGCATCAAAAATACCTACATGTAGGGATTTGAAAAGATCTGCAAAATTGAGAACTGTACTTCACTTTTTATAGACTGATAACAAGCCAATCGGAAATAGTTCTGAGTCGATATTTCCATGTGTTGGTAATACCAGCATAAATGATGTTACCCTTCCCACCTATGATGATAAAGGGTTTCATTAAAGAAAATTTTGTTTATGTTTTCGAAGATGGAAAACATCCGTGAAAATTTAAACCCAACTATTAACCCTTTGATAGTGTTTCGTATAAGTATGTGATACAAAGTTGATAGGTATACTTAAGGAACCAATATATCTATGATTAAGAAACATTCGTGCCCATGGTGGTGTAGGGCATAAGCAAAAATGGAAATATGCAGAAGTTCAAAAAGTTTATAAATGATAAACTTTGCTATTTATAATATAAAAATTTAATAAAAATTTCAATATTTTAAACCTAATTAAAGAAGACCTAAATCGTTGAAGTATTTATAATAAATCTTCTCTATCCACCACCATCAACTATTTATTCAAATAGCTTATAATCGTTGCTTTAAATCATCATAAAGAAAAAACTTTGAAATCATTGAACTGTATCGACACATCCACCAGCCAAAAGAATAACATTCGCACCATCAGTGATTAAACAGTTTTGTAATAAAACTCAGAATCTAAACATAAATGTCATGGCAACCCAAGAAGCACCCTCATCTTCGGTTGCTATTGTTTTGTTCTTTCTAACATCACTATGCTAATAAGGAAACTTATTATTTACTTATATTAATTACTAAGGCAAGTTTTTCAATGTACATATTTGTTTAAAAAGAAGTTTTTGCAAGATTTTTACGGAAAAGTGCATTAATGCAAATGTTTTGCAATTAGCTTCTAATCAAAAATATTATTTTTTTTGAGAACTCCTTGGCAATCTATAGCAAAATTTTAACTTCCTCTCTGTTCAGATGGCTTATGTCTGATCGACATGATTCTTACTTTTCTTCTTTGAACTTTCATTGGCGTTCAAACAATTCATGTCTTGTTGACGACATGTTTTTTTGTATAGTCTTTAAATACGAATAAGAAAGCAAAAAAATAGCGAATAAGAAAGCAAAACGTACATGAAACTGTGTACTCGTTTCTTTTCCTCTCGTCTCTCTTGCCAATAAATTAGCAATCATCCCAGTAAAAAATGGTGCTTACTGGTAAGCAGCTTTGTAAGGGAGAAATTCACAATACCTTCTTACAAACCTGCTTACAAGAGGCATGATTTTTATATGGCGAATTCCCACTTGGAAGCACTACTTTTTTCCTCTCTGCTAAAAAACAATTTGATGACTGATTACGTTATAAAAAAAAGTAATTTCTATGTTCGGTAATATTTTAGGAATGATCGAACACATTTTAAAATCATTGCAATACAATCTGCTTCCATGTAAGCAGCGTTGCCAGAATGAAGATTTTTTCTTATTTTTGAAGATTTTTTGACCAAAATAAGATTTGAAGATTTTTTTTCTCAAATGAAGATTTTTTATTTTTAGAAATAAAGATTTTTAACTTTAAGATTGTACAACATACATGAATTTTTTAAAGTATTAAAAACAAAAAATTTTTAAAGCAATAAAGTTTTGTATCAACTTATTTGTTGCCTATTGGTTTTACACACTTTTGTACCCATTGTCTAGCATACACAAAAATGCATCATATTAAAAATACATCTTTTATTAGCGGTTGTTAATTTTGAGAATATTGATGAAAAATAACTCTTTGTGAAAAGAAAAAACGTATGTTTACAAAGTTTCATACATTAAAGGACAATAAAGTTTATGTATTTAGTACCAATAGGTAAAACTAATAGAACTTAAGAAGCTTTTACTTTCAAATTTCCACATTCCATGTTTATGATAATTTTTGAACAAATATATACATATATGGTTCAAACTATATATATTTTTATGCATATAAGTGCTTTAGAATATCTTTTAAAAGGTGTACCAACATTATTTTAATAACTATTCCATTAGGAATATATTTAGGAAAATACATAGGCTGACTTCCAAAACGTCAATTGCTTTGTATTAGAACAAAGTATAATGTTTCATAACGCCGCAGTACAAAATATATGCAATGCAAAAACTTTCAAAACGTCACTGCTAAGTATTAGTAACGCATCAAAAAAGCAATCAGAGCATCGGTTTTAAAGTTGATGCTTTGTGACATTTAACATTTAATTTGCAAGCAATACAGATTTATTTTAAAAGTATTATGCATTGCATCACTTACATTTCAAAACGTTTTAATAAGCAAAACACATAGTTGCATTGTTTCGGTACTTTGTACATGTACATTGTTAAATTACAGTAGTAAAATTGTGTACGAACTTTGTATTGGTACGTTTTAGAAGTCAGCCATATATTTTCAATGAGCTTTTTTTAAATGCGATTTTCTCAAAATGCCTTCGATGTAACAACTGTATCAAAATATAATATTAAATTAAAGCTGCATAGCCCCCTAACTAAAATCTTCTTGCCCCAAAATTTGTATATCTCTAATTTAAGCATTTTATTACTTTCAATGAAACTTTTTTATTTAGATGGACTTTTTACGATCTTATTTATCTATATAATAAAAATGAAATGTTGTCTGTTGCTGATCGCATAACTTGAGAACGGCTTGACCGATTTGGACGATCTTTCCTTTAAAATTATCGCCATGGTCCAACTTAGGATTGTACGAAAATAAAATTTTGCCCCGCCCACTTTTTTCGATTTACCTAAAATCAGAAAACAGCTCCATCGATTTGACTAATTTTTTTCAAATGTTCGTGTTAATCCATTTTAAGTTTTCATCGAAAGAAAAATTTACCACGCCTACTTTTACGCCCACTTTTTCTATTTATTTGACCGATTTGGACGATTTTTTCTTTAAAATGTTCGCCATGGTCGAACTTAGGTTTTTAAGGAAAGAAAATATTTCCCCGCCCACTTTTGAGGCCCCTTTTTTCGATTTACCTAAAATCAGAAAACGGCTCAATCGATCATTAGTAATCAGCTACCGAGCGAAGCCGGGACGGCCAGCTAGTTAGAAATAAAATGTATTTTTAGAAAAAAAATTATGGAAAATATAACTAAAAACTCAATTTAAACCTACAATTTAATTTTGTATAAATACCACAATTATGTATTTCAATTTAAAAAGTTTCCATAATAAAAAGTATGTTCTTATAAAAAATTAATTATTTTTACTTATTTGCATTGTTATAAAAAAATTGAAGATTTTTCTCTTCAAAATAAGAATTTTTTTTTGCCAAATGAAGATTTTCCTTCCAAATCTTCTGGCAACGCTGCATGTAAGGGAATAACAGAAGCACTTAGAACATTGTTCGTGAATTTTTTCTTTAAAATAATGACTTTAATTATTCACTTACAACCTGCTTACTTATAAGGGATAATGCGAAGTTATTCAATCATTAAGTTAAAAATTCATTTTAATGGTATTCGCTTCTCTGCTGCTTCTTAGTAGTGTGTAATAAATAGTCAGCGCATATATCCACGCTCATGTAGTTTTCGTGCTTCCAAAAACCTAAAACTTTTTACTGGGATGTTAAAAAAACATGAGCCGTCTCAACACAGACAAAATAATTGAAAATAGGGGAACATTTTGATTTCTGTTATAGTTATTATATAATTTTTGTGTAAAAACTTCAAAAATAAATATAATGTTCAATATTTTGAGTCAACAATTTTCAAAAAAAAACGCACATAAAAATTGAGGTCGGAGCGTATTATGCGTCTGTGCTGATATGAGTCGATGACACTATGTCCGTCCGTCCAGCTGACCATACAAACCTTGTTTCCAAAGTACAGGTCGCATGTTTCGAGATAACTTAATAAAATTTGGTATGTGTGTTTCAATTGTCATTAGGACCAAGCCTATTAAAAATGGCTAATAAATTGACATGGCCCACATTTATTTCTTCAATATAGTCTTTGTGTCCATAAACCATTTTGTTATGTAAGTACTTGAAATAAATTTCAATCTTAATAATTTTACTATATTTTACTGGAATCGGT
This sequence comes from Pollenia griseotomentosa, assembly GCA_963931875.1. Lineage (NCBI taxonomy): Eukaryota > Metazoa > Arthropoda > Insecta > Diptera > Polleniidae > Pollenia > Pollenia griseotomentosa. The sequence goes on from OZ007561.1 coordinate 102,496,463, forward strand.
CCATATTTGATCGTAGCTGCCATACAAATATCACTTCCCAAAATAGTTTTAAATACCATACACAGAAAAAAATAAAAATGGATTTCAATTAAAAAATTTGTGATATTAATTAAAAAATTAATTAAAATTGCACCAGTAAACAAATTAATAGTATCAATTAAACCAGTTAATAGTATTAATTAAACATTTAATTCACCTGATTATATGTTTAATTCACTTAATTAAATTTTTAATTAAAACTGATTTTATTTTTGATTATTGCTTTAATTGGTGAAAAATTTTGGAGAATTTTTTCTGTGTAACTTCCTTTTAACTGTTGGTATTGACATAAATATTAGCGACAATAACTTTTACGATAGCTACTATGTCATGGAAAATAGTTGTGTTAGTAGGTCCAACATTGACCATAGGTTCTATATAAGCCTCCTCCCTAAAACCGCATATCATATAGTATAGATAATTGAATAATTTTCGGCGTAAAGAACTCAATAAATATTTACCTGATTACAAAATTTTGTCCATGATTGCCCATGGGTCCAAAGTAGGGTTTCAAATAGTCGGGTTTGACTCTAATACTTTCTTACTTCCTTTGTATATTTTGAGTAAATTTCTTTGTTTTTTTGAACTTTATTGCTTTCATGTTTTTTTTAAATTTTTTGGTGTTTATAAAAACTTGCCCTTTTCATTATATAAAATCGAGTAATAAAGAAATATTAAAGATACAAGTATAACAAAAAAATGGTCTGAAATCTAAATCAACTGAGCTGAATAAATGACTGAATGATTAACTGACTCGCTGGCATACGCACATTGAAACGGTATTATTATTAAATTGTTGATTTTACGCACTAATGCACTCTCATCTCGTCATCCAAAGGGATCATAAAATTTTTCCTGTACTCTTAACAAAAATAACCGGGTGATGATTGTAATATGATGGCTATAAAAAATGCGATGTTCATATCATCAGTTTGAGTAAATGAATTTGGCGGTGCTGAGGAAAAGGAGTAAAATATTAACACTGAATGGTCTGATTTTTTTTTGAAACAAGTTACGGCGTAAAAAGACGGAAACCATTTTGCCTGGCGGGTAAAAAACATGCCGAGAGGGTGCAAATGCCCGTCGTTGTTGCTTTTTTTGTTTCTTTTGGCATTGTTTTTTTTATATTACATCGTTTGTAGTATATAGTCGTTATAAATGATACATATGTATAGAATATTAAATGATGGCCTGTTAGCTGACCTTTCTCTCTTTGAAACAATGTTGTGTTCAATGTTTGCAGTTTTGTGTGTGTGTGTGTTTATGTTTGCCATCCTAAACAAAAGGATGTACGAAAGATTTTTCACAGACTACCCAGCCTGCATTTTAAATATGTAGAAACAAAGAAATGATACATTCTGGCAGACGTATCGTATCGCTCTAGGGTTGTTTATTGCATTTTAAATGTAGGGCTTATAAAAACCACCACCACCATCTTTATTTGAATTTATTTATATGTTTTTGATGTCATGCTGGCTTAAAATAGTTTTCACATAGACAGGAACTAATAAGATGTTCACAACTAAATTGAAAATAAAATAAGAAATTTATGAAAAATCTTAACGTTTATGGAAATCATTTTAAATTAAAATGTTCCTTTAGAAACCATAAACTCAACTTGTTCGGACCCAAAAGAGTAACAAAGCTTATAGTAAAATCGTAATCTACGGAAAATTCTAAGAACTTTTCCTAAAGAAACCATGGTTCTAAAATCAAAATCGAGCTTTCGGTCTTTGACTTGAAAATTTGGTGCTCAGGAAATCCGAAAAAATGCTTCTTTATTGCAATTAGTGAATAGTTGTCCTGTATCGCTGAAAGAGGGCTTGTTTAAAAAGAAAGACCTTTTAACCAATTATTTATGAACAGCATTTTCTAAAACTGAGCACAGATATACATAGAAAGCAGAGAAAATTTCCTTTTAAACAAGCCCTCTTTCAGCGATACAGGTTCCAAAAAAGTAGCATTTTTTCGGATTTCCTAAGCACCAAATTTTCAAGTCAAAAACCGGAAGCTCGATTTTCATTTTAGAACCATGGTTTCTTTAGGAAAAGTTCTAAGGATTTTCTGTAGATTACGATTTTGCTATACGCTTGGTGGTCAAAAAACTGATCCACCCTAATAAACAATCATTTTTCTTTTATTACATAATAATTTCGATTTATTGTCTTTGGTCAACATTATCATCATACAAATGCTTTTTTAAAATATAAATTTTAGACTTCTTTAAAAAAAACTTTTGCAAACATAAATCACTTAATGTCACGTTTAGGTTTTTTATGTCCCACATCAAAAATTAATATAATTCACCTAAAAAATAATTTTAGCTAAAGTGAAATAATATCAAAAAGTAGTGTATGGAGAATGAAGATTGGCTTTTATATGACTCTAAACTCTTGCCATGGAAAACATTTTCGTGGCATTTTGACAAAAAATTTGAAGTAGAGATAAGATAGCAAAAAAGTTTTAAAAAAAAAAATCAAATAAAAAGTAATTTTTATCAAATAATAAAATAAATCAAAATTAAAGGTTTTTGACTGAAAATTCGTATGATTAACAAAATTTTTTTCAACTTTTCAAGCAGGAGTTCTATATTCAGCTGTACCGAATCGTTGATAACCTCCACCCAGAGTTGCAATATTTCAGAAATGGGCCTTTTATAAGATCTATAGATTATCGACCAATCTTTATAAAAACTGACCACAAATATGTACAGTTTGTTGCGGTTTTACACCAATGACAAATTATGGCCCGACCATCAGAAAGTTTCATACTTTTATTTCTAGTCATACCAGCTAATTTCGAATAAAATATCAAGATTTGTACCAGGTTTAGCCGTATTAAAGCGGTTTCTAGGAGGGGATTTTATAATGGACACGAAAATCGTTAGAGTGATTCCTGGAATTTAAGGATCCCTCTTTGCGAGTTTCTGTCTCTTATACAAAACTAATGTTTACTACGAAGTTTAGTGTCGGTTAGTCCATAATTGATTATAGCTCTCATTCAAGTTAATTTTTGAGCTGGTAATTATGCAAAAATTAATCTTTTATAAATTACTATATTGTTTATGCTTTCAGTAATCATAAGCTTTTAAAGATAAGTGGCTGATTGGGCTGTCGGATTCGAGTCTGTTAACGGGAGTGCCGATTATAGCATTTACTCATAAAAATCAATCTATCCGTACTCGAATCAATCCGAAGCGGCATTTAATGTACGGTTAGTATGGATTTTCTTGAATCAAATACAGAAAGATTGATTCAAGTACGGATTTTCAATCTCGAAATACCTAACTTAAAGATATTCAATCACGAATTCGTATTTGAAATAATCCGAAAATAAGATTGATTTAAGTAAAACCAAGATTGAACCAATCTTAAAATGCGCTTGATTCAAGTATTATAAAGTTACTCAATCCCGAATTCGTGCTTGAAAAAAACCAAAAAGAAATTAGAAAGAGAATATTATTATGACTGATTTACTTACCCGTTTTACACCTAACAGAATGATTAAACACCAGCATCATGGTTTTTACTTTAAAAATCTTATGCACATATTTAACTAAATAAAATATAAACTACATGAGAAGCAAGAGTTCAATTTTACTTTTTAAGCATGGAAATAATAAATTTGTTTCTTCTTGTTCTGTTGTTTTTTTGTTTCTACACACAACCAACTTGTGTGGTGCTGTTGTAATTGTACAACAAACTTTGAAAAACACGCGTATTCACACATAAAATAAAGCAATGCGGAGATATGAGACTTATAAGTTATAAGAGATTAAAATTCTCACTTTGTAATTTTACTCTCAGAGTGGCACTACCAACGAAAAGTTGAATCTTTTTTTACTTGATAAGAATTTTATACTTATTATAAGAAATTCCGGAATTGATTTTCTTAAGTTATCCCAGTTAGGATTGTTTTGTGTACGTTTTAGTGTTATTCGTACTTGAATTTTTGAGTACTATTAAAGTAAGTATAAAAAACTTAATTTATCCCGTATGGCAACATAATGTTCCCTGTTCAGATATTCGGATTATATCGCCTCTTCTCGGTCAAGTTCACAAGGCTCCCCAGCTTTTGCTGGAGTGAAGCAAAGATATTAGCCCTGAATATTTCCTAATGGCAGTTATCGGTTATGGTACTATGCTCTACATATAATCTTTTACTAAATCTTTTTGACTTTGTATTTAGATATGATTTATCTTCAAGTTCTATTGAAATACAAAGAGATGTAGCGAATACCGATATATCGGCGATACTACAGATTTTCAGATACATCGGTATCGGCGATATTTTGCTGTTGATACGACGATACTTTTTATATTTTTTTTTGGAGTATTTTTGAACAAACATTTTAATTTTTTATGTTTATTTTTTGCTTAGCAACTAAGAGAAATAACACATTGAGAACAGGGGTGCCAGATGATTTTGGTTAGAAATCGGCATATTTAAAAAAAAAAAAAAAAATCGGCATTATCGGCACTTTAATTTAAAAAAATCGGCAAACCAAAAATACCTATTTTAAATACAGTATAACATTTTTTTAGAGATAAAAAAATAACAAAACAGAGCAATTAAGCATAATTTATGTGTATATTCTGTAAATTCTTTTAAAGTTTTGTACTTTTTGTTATTATAGATACATACCCAATAACAACTGTTATCATTTTGCGAAGCACTACTGGTACATTTAAAAAAATAAGCGCACAATTATGCGCTACGCAGTAAGACATACAGAAATGCAGTAAAGTAAGTAAAAGAACTCTCAACAACTTTTATAAAAAAACAACATTTCAAGTGCCACGGCATTCCCTTACTACGGAGCAGGTTTGTAAGGGAGAATACTAAAAAAAATAACTGTAACAAAGCAATCAGTGTGTAAAGCTAATCGTTACATCCAACAATTTTTTTGTGCGCTGAATAATGCGCTTTATGTTTCAAAAATGTATTGCTTCAAAGTATGAACTCGCCATATAAAACTCATGTCTTTCGTAGGCGCAATGGTAAGCGAAACTTTTATGTTTCTCCCTTACAAACGTGCTTCGTTGGAAGCTCCATTTTTTATTGGGTATGAGCTTGACATTTTTATTAAGTCCTAAATTTTAATATCAGCATCAAAATACTTTAAAATTTTAAATAATCTTTAGAATGCAGAATTCATTTCAAAGATTAATTTTGCAGGGTACATCAAAATTTTGTTTTATTTAGTTGACTTGGCTAAAAAATGTTTCCACTTTGGACGAAGAATGTGAAAGCACCATGGTTAGGTTAGGTTAAGAAGGGTTATGTGCCCAAGGGCACACTTCCACTCGGAGACCGGTACAGTCCATTGTGAATCCATTCGATGAAAAGAAAAAGTAGAAAAGAGAAATGTAAAGAAAAGAAGTATGAGGTGGATAAAATCCAGAAAATTAGAAAGCACCATAATTTGTTAGAAATTCACCAGGAGAATTCTCACTTTTAAATCTGAATTTTTTTGCCAAAAAGTTTGTAGATTTACTTGACATTCTTACAAAAGATTGGCAATCTAATGTACCTGCATCACCCTCAATTGCGTGGATATGAATTTAGCTTGCCAAAACTTTTTTGTAAGTATCAATCTATCTCCAAACTTAAATATAAACAACTTCATATTTTTAAATTTAAAGTTTTTCTTCTTTTAGCTTTTGTCAAAAAATTTGTTGATTTTTCTCTATTGTTTTTTATTCTTTACAATTGAAACATTTTCAAATAAAATGTGTGTGTTGGGTTAGACATACATAACAAACAAATCTAAGGGCCCAACTATAATGTGCTTAAGTTGCCTTAAGCAATTGTGCGAATACATGTGATTCATATGTGTCAAACCATATTGAGCTTAAGAAAACTTTTTGGTTTATATAATGAAACTGGCATTTGCTTAAGCAAAGTGCGAAACCGATGGCACTTTCCGTACGGAATAAAATCTTTTTTAATTTAATTTTTGTTTTTTTAAATGCTTTTGAGTGGCTTTTTGTTAATTTTTGACGGTAGCTTAAGGCAGCTTATGCATATTATAGTTGAGGCCCAACTATAATATGATTAAGTTGGCTTAAGCAAATGGGCGAATACATGTAAATCATATATGTCAAACCATATTGAACTTAAGGAAACTTTTTGTTAAATTTTATGAATCTGTCATTTGCTTAAGCAAGGTGCGAAACAAATCGCACTTTCCGTACGGAATCAAATGTTTGTTGGTTTTGTTTTTGTGTTTTTAAATGCATTTGAAAAGATTTTTGTTAATTTTTGACAGGAGCTTAAGCATATTATAGTTTGGCCTTTAGGCCTTAACCCTTTTTTACTTAAGTAGAAGCGCTGAATTTATAACAGTTCTCTCTTTTTCATGAAACAAAATTAATAAGTTGTTCTAAATTCAACAAAAAGTTACCGTATTTTAGATGTTTATCAAAAAATCGGCATATTTTGAGCAAAAATCGGCAAAACGGCACATTGATAATTTAGAGGCAAAAAATCAGCAAAATACCGATAAATCGGCAAATATAGCAGGCCTGATTGAGAAGCAGAGCATAAAATTAAAACAGAAATAATGAAATTGTTTCATGTAAGAAATGATTCAAGGCTTAAAGATTAACAGCCGTATTCATAAAAATTTATTGATGATTAATTGACCGTTTTTAAGAAAAAATTGCTTAAGTTGTATTCATAAACGAAAAATAGTCTATTGAACCTTTAATAAACCATTCATAAAGTAAGAAAATTTATTGTTGGATTTGCCCTTCTTTAAACCAAAAATAAAATGACATTTTGATAAGTGTTTGCATTTAATGATATTATTTTTGTGAAATATGTTGAAAAATAATGACAAAAATGTTTTATTTATTAATATGGACATGTTAAATACATTTAACTATTTTTTTTTTTATTTTAGACAACCAATTTAAAGTTATATTGATAATTATTTAAAAAAATTGTATTTGATTTAAATGAATATGTTCAGGTGCAAATGCAGATATTCTCTTTAATTATTTATTAAATTATTGCAACTAGTTGTTTTTTTGTTTAAAACAACAAATTATTGTTTAAAAATATTTTTTTAAAAAAAATAAGCAAATCATAATAATAGTGATGTTAATAAAAAGTAAACAAACTTTTTATTCGAATACTTTCTTATCGAATATTTAAAAAAGGTTCAAACAAAAGATTTTATGATAGTTTTCGGCAACATTTTGTTCAGAAACTAAAATAACATGCAGTTTTATTTGATAAGAATAATTTTGAAGGTCTACAATGAAAAAAAAAAAAATTATAAAAAAAATTTAAATATAGAATATCATGTGAACCGAATAGAAGTTTCATGCATCACTAACATTAAAATGGCAGCAAAATATAAAAAAAGTTGCCATACTTAAACACAAAATCGCTACAAACAGTTAATAGTAAAAAAGCTGTTAATGTACGTTTATGAATACAAATTTTTATAAGAGGTTTATAAGACAAAAAGCGTTTAATAGTTATTACATACTATAAGCTTAAAATAAGAACTTTTTATGAATATGGCTGTAAAGATTTGAGGCTTTAGAAAGTAATAAAATCTATTGTTTATTTGAAATGTTTGACCCTCGAATATTTAAAAGACAATTGACTTCGATCATACCGAAGAAACGTCTTATTGAGCTACATAGCATGTCTCTTCATTTCGAAAGTGTTAAAAACAGGATCACACCAACAGGTGTTACAAGTTCTGATGAAAAAATTTAAAGAGGATTCAAGGAGGATGAGCCTCTTTCCATCATAAGCTGTGATTCTGCTAAAAAAGAAGTCCATAGATACCTAAAATGTTCTAATATTTTTACAGATGCATGTCCGCTTTTTTACGGGCGCAATGACATGCTATACCTAAACTTGAAGAAAATGGCGTAGGAATTTTTATGTGTTCTAGTCTGAGAGACTATTTTCTACTGCAGGTCTAGTTTTAACGGACTTGAGAAATCGTCCATATCCAAAAAGTTAAGAATAATTTGTTTATTGAACAAACATTTTATGAATATTTTTGTTAATTTTATCATGAATTCAAATAAGATTTTCGATTTTTAAATGTTATTATATAATATAAATTTAAAATACATATTATTAATCACTTATACTAATTTTTAAATTTAATAAAGCATTAAAGAACAAATTTACTATGAAAATGATCCTTAATAAACGCATGTTAAATTTAATAATCGTTTATAAATACGAGGGTTGTACTGTAATTTTTTATAATAAACAATTTACTCTACTTGAAGTTTGTTAATTTTAACTTGAATTCAAATTCAATATGCGTTTCGGTATCGGCGATATTTTTGTTGGAGTATCGGTATCGTTTCGGCAAAAAGCCGTATCGTTACATCCCTTATTTATTACCCTTCACCGAAGGTCATTCCGAATGTAATATTGTAATATCTACAGCATTGATCTAAGACCCCATTAAGTGTATATATTCTGGGTCCTTTTAAAGCAAAGTTATTTTAGCGATGTCCATCTGACCGTTGAAATGCGGTTTCTGAAGACCCCAGTTATGATGGGGACTTGGTGTTTATAAATATATTTATGTCACACATAGTCCGGAATTTTTTTTACTGAAGTTCAGCCTGATCAAAAAATGGCTGAGATATGAGCAAAAAACCACGACTGCATCTTATTTAACGCAAATAGACCTTGTTGTTGTTGTTGTTTTTTTATTTAATTTGTTAAGTTTTCAAATTAGGAACAAGCATCTTGGTTATCAATGCACAACATCGGACCAAATGTAGGCGGGATTGGATAAGTGAGCGTGGCACAAAGTTGATTTATTTTTTATCTAAAGGACGGCATTTCTGTTATTATCGCACCATGTTGAAGGGTATATAAGTTTCGGCATAGTCGATTTTAGCACTCTCACTTTTTTTTTTAATATTTGCTTATTTACTAAAAACCAGCTGAAGTCAAAGTGGAAAACTGTCATTTCTTCCACTTCTTCATTTCTAATTGGCCAAAAAATGAGAAAACATTCGCCGTCAAACCAACTCAAAAAGCCAAAAGTTGTACACAAATTTTCGTTTTTTTGTTTGACAGTTTTTGTTTTGGACTGTAGTTTTTTAAATCTCTGCAAAAAAACACGCACAAAATTATTTGAACCATTTGCTTTACAAACGCTAAAAGACGTTTGCACTCATATTTCAAACATTTTGGTTTTCCTTCGAAATTTTAAAATACACTGATTTAATTCAAGTGCGCAAATAATGTTTCATATTCAAACCTACAATTACGTTTTTTATTGTTTCTTTTTTCTCGAAATATTTTTATTATTTTTAAAAGGGGGTAAATGGCTTGGTTTGTCTTTCATCTGGTAATGTTCACATATTGCTCTATTTTTGTATTTATATAACTTCCACTAGACATAAATATAATTGGAATTTGCTCCTTTTTCAAGTGTTGTATTTTTGCTGGTTAAAAAGCAGGGATGATAAATTGGATAATAAGCGTAATTTGTTATGGTGTGGTACTTTTTTTTGGCAAAAAAACATAAATAACCTTTTAACAACAGCGATTTGGTATCATCCCAAAGTATTTTTATTTAGTACATAAAACTATGTAATATAGTCACAATTTACACTATGGTCATTTCTTGCCGGACAGAAAAAGTTTGTTGGCGAGAGAGGCAAGAAGTAAAGAGTGTCAAGCATACAGCGTCGGTCGCCCCCTTACCAACAAACTGTTTCTGTCCGGCAAGAACTGTCCATAGCATTTAATAAGTACCAATAAAAAAAGAACCTTTTTGCGATTATTTAACTTTGGTTTAAAGTACTTTTGTAAATAAAAAGTTGAGTGCCAAAACAAGTATGAACCAAAATTTGTACAGCTGTCTTTTCTCGCTAATGCCAATGCAATTGTTTATTGTGTGTGTTTTTTTTACCCTGTAACGAACACGGAGAAAACGTTTAGCAATAGTTTGTAAAATTCTAACATTTTTTTTTCCTCTATCGCGATTCTCTTGCGAAAAGTCATCGTTTACATACTCCTCATGTACATTCCACCCAGAATATGAACTTTACTCTTGTATTTTTGTATAACCGCCACTGAGGTACTTTTGGAAGGCGTTTATTGGTACTCCTACCTTTTTGTGTGATGATGTTTGTATGTGTGCTGGTTTGATTTGCTTCCTTGTAGAGTGTTTTGTTTCCTTCTCTTTTATTTTAGCTTTCATCAAGTATCCTACTCCAATTTTTATAGTTTACATATGCACATACCTTTTTTTGCAGTTGCATGACATGTAAATATTTATTCAACTTGGTCCTGTATTGTAGTCCTGATGGTTAAATGATTGTTTTTTTTTGTATTTGTATGAGTGTTGTTTGGTTTATTGATTAGATTTCTTTTTCCAAGAGTTTTGGTTTTTAGAATTTTTTTCTTTGTTTGTTTTTTTATTTCATAATTAGACTACAAGTATATCACGAATTGGAAATTTGAGTACCATTTTGATATACCCATTTTGCTGTTGTCGCAGGCATATCATTGAAATTATTTTATACCAATTTGAAAAGTTATGACTTCATCTCTTGTTTAACAGCCTTAAAAATAATTATTTGTTTCTAAAATTGAAGAGGTGTAAAAGTTTAAAAATATAAAATATCTTTGTGAACGCACATTTAATTCCTTTCTCAGATTCTTGGTTTTAGGAGAGAAATCAGCCTCAGAGTTATTGCTACTTTAAACAAAATTAATTTTGTGAGTCTGGGTTCACGCTATGAAAGTTTTCTTTTAGAAAGTCAGAGTTTATTGGTGAGAGGGAAAGAGAACACGCTTTTCTTTTCTAGCCTCTTACCTGAGCTGAGACTTTCTGAAAGATAACTTATATAGTGTTAACCTAGACTAAGAGAAGTCTAGGGAAGGGAAAAAGAAGGGAAGTGCAACAATTCCCTTAAAGGGTTACGTGTGTGTGTCTTGAGCATATGTTTGGGGACATACAATCGCACCAGCGTTACCGTTGGATATTTTAAAAAAGTACCCAAAAAAGTGGATATATACAAAAAAATGTGGTACTAAAAAGGGGATTTAAAGAAAAAAAATGCGCACCCTTTTGTGAAAGATAAACGACACCTCAAATATTTCATGATAAAATGAGAGAACTTTTTTCTTTTTTCTATATTCTTCAAGTTTATATGTATTTTAATGTACTATTCTTTTCGATAATCCTAAATTTGGCCTACGTTAGAGTCCGCTATAATAATAAAGTTTAATAATTTTGACGTGATGCTTAATGATGTAGCATATCACAAGAACTGGAAAATTTGGCCACGATTTTATGGGAAAAATTTAAGTAATTTTTTCGGTAAAAAGTATAATTTTTGTGCAGATAATGTTTCAAAAATATTCTACTTGTTGGAATTCTACTTGGCTGAATTTCAATAGCAAATTTTTGGACTGCATGTGATAGAAGTAAAAAACCGCAACTGTCTCTAATGTTTGCCCACAAACTGTTTTGCTTAATCGGTATATTTTTGCACCTGGCCGCCATACAATTGTCCTTCTGAAGTTAGGAGCTTGGTTGCGATAGGGTCCGTACAAAACTAGCTTGGTTTATTAAATTAACCTCGAATATTTTCTGAATATTTTTTTGATATGGAAAAGACAGTGCAACATATTTGTAATCATCGAGTGCATATTTTTTTTTAGCTTTTTTCTTCTTTTTTCATACATTTCTCAAAATTTCCAGTATTAAAATGTTTTGAAGAATTATGAATTATATTAAAGGAAATATTTTTTTGAAGATTACTTTATTTCTTACAATTTGGAATCTTGGGACCAAAAAAGCTGAAAAAAGATAAAATTACAATTTTTCGATATTTTAGCAACTTTTAGGCACTAGATGAAGTTTTTTCGGGTTGTTCGTCTTATACGTTTTTTTCCTAATCTATAGATACTATTGTGCCAAGGACAGGAAAAACAAAATACCAATTAGTGTCCAAGACAAAAAATTGCATTTTCTTCGGAAATATCAAATCTTAGCGAGAATGTACATAAGTCACTAAGTACTATGAGAAATTCCCCACGATAAGGAGTTTACATTTTATGTGTTGCACTGTAAAATTAACCGGATTGACCTATTATTTTACCTAGTGAATATACAAATGTGCTCTTGGATTAAGGACTTCGGCAAGATATCGACGACAGGATAAAATTTAGGCCTTTAGAGTTTGACTTAAAATTTTTTCATATCGTCGCAGGAATTAAAGAACGCTGTAACTGACAAAACATAAAATGTTCTCCAGAGCCAAAAAACCTGTATGAAAGAAAGTAGAAAAAAAATTCATATCACAAAAACTATACAACTAAAAAACATGATTTAAAAAAAGTATTTTTATTTTTTCTCGCTTTATATAATGGCTGTAAACATTTCCTCTCAAGTCTATTATTCCCGGTGATTCTGCAGCTTACAGCAAACAATTTTTTTTTTTTTTTTGCTTAAGTGAATTTTTTTTCATCATACAAATATGGGACCGGGACCAATCGACGCAGTATTTTTTTCTGATAAAAATGATGCAAAAAAACGTATTATCGATTTTTTGTCAGTTACAGCGTTCTTTAGTTCTTGCGACGATATACATACATACAAAATTTTTTTTAAGCTTAAAAAGGGAAGGGGTCCATTCTTTTACCTTGTTCCATTCCCGAAATATGCGTTTAATGTTAAAATGATCACAAAAGAAAAGCTTTAGTTTAATTTCAGGTCACATATTTTCGTTTCTTTACGGCTTTTTCATGTTTACATAAGAATCGGTACATTCTGTCACTAATTTTTATTAATTTTTGTGACAAAAATATAAATTTTTAGGGAGGTTGTTTTACATTTGGGTTCATAAATCTACTTTTACAAAAACTGCTAAGGGAAACTAGAAAGAATTTAACACCAGTATTGTTCTCTTCTGTTGAGTCTTTCGAAAAAAAGCGTGTTTACAACAGATGAACAGACAGACGGACATGACAAAATCGACGAAATATTACTAGAGGACCCTAAATGTATATATATTTATATATATATAAACAAATATATATACTTTTTACGATATAAGCAAATCAGTTCAGTTCATTTTCATGCTAAACGAGTTTTAAAAATGCTAAATCTAGTATTAAATGTGCTAAATTGGCAACAGTGTTTCTTAAGGTCATCATGGTTTGTCTGCCTTCCGTCCGTTTATTAGCTTACATCTACAGAGATACAGTTTGTACGTGGTTTAATATTTACCATAAGCAATCGTTTATAACTTCACTTTTTTAACCTGTCTGTTGTCTGGTGGAGAACCATTAATAAGTCAACGAGACTTGATGGAGTACCATATAGACGAATTACTGGTGGATTAAAGGCGAAGATTCTGGAATTATTCGTATTTCTATACAAGGGCTTAGGTCAAGCGAAGACTTTGAATGAGGTTCCAAATTTGATTCATACCCTGGTAATATATAAAATTTTCAAATAAGGACTTTAAGATCCAAAGGGATTAATTTTTTGTATTTGTTTCACTATAAATATATGTGTATGCCTATTTAGAAAATTTACAAAAAAAAAAAAACGTAATTTTTAAAAAAAACTAAACAAAACTTAAAATTAAAACCATGGGATTAAAAATATTAACCCTTTTTTCAACAGAAGTGCAGCATTTTATTTTGATGATAATTGAAATTATTATCGATTTGTAAAATCAATATTATATCCTTTTTCCTTTTCTTTAAAATGTATTAAACCAAAATAAATAAATCCAATTATAAAGCCACAAATATTTGTTGAAAATATAGCAAACAATTGTCAGAACAATGACAGTAGTAGTTCAAAGCAATGCGTACTTAATGTAAGAAAATACAACAACTTAAAAGGACCAAAGTAATAAACAAGAGTAAAGACAAGGGTTAAGAAAATGAAAAGGTCACTAACTCGTTTTCGCCAAATGATAAAAGAAAAATACAATACAATAAATTAGATGAGATGAGAAAGTTTTCATCTATTTTGAACAAAGATTTCGTTTTTTTTTTCTTCAAAAAAAGCGGAAATCACACATACACATTTGACGACGTTTACAATAAAAAATAAAATTGAAGATCAAGAATTACCGCTGCATAAAGGAAATTTTCTTTTCTATTGTAAGTCTTCAAATAAGTTGGTTAAACAAATCAACACAATTTTTGTGGTTAAACTGAAAAGCAACGAAAGACGACGCGACGCATTCAATGAAATGAAAAGTGCCAGTCAGACAGTCATCATGTCAGCCAGCATGAATGAAACCCACCACTCATTCAAACGTTCAAACGTTCAGTCATTCATACATTCTTTTATTCGTTTATTTTGATGGCATTGGCACTCATTCGCTTATTTCCATAGTCCTAAGAAGACGTCCAACAGTTTAACAATCTGTCAAATTGTTAGCAATAAGTTCACTGAATTGTCAAAAGTGTCATGTGTTCTTTATACATACTTAAAAAATAAAAACGTAACGTTCTGACAAAAACTGAAGCCAGGCAAAGCATAAAAGTTTTTTTTTTCCCATACGGAATAGTGTTTTGCTGCTAACCTTGATTTGAGCACGTCCTTGCATGCGGGTGTTTAAATATTTATATTTGTTTAAGTCCATTCAGACATTCAAAGATCTCTGTAGTGCAATCACCATTAACAGGGCTAGCGAAAAAGCCAAAGAATATAGACAGCATTCAAAAGGAATTTAATCTTATAAGAAGAAACCGTAATAGAACTTTTAAACTTAGATTAAACAAGTATGAGTTTTATGTTCGGCGTTAGCGGGTTTAATATGTTATATATAATAAATTATAAGCTAATAATAAATATAAGATTATAATAAAATATAAATAGATGCATTGATACAGTGGTGGTCAAAACACAAGTCATTTATTTGTGGCGGCATATACGTATACATTATTTCTGGGCATTTTGACAAAACATCTTAAGTCAAATTTAAAAAGTTGAAAAAAATTTTGTTAATCATACAAATTTTCTTTAAAAAACATTTTTGTTTACGTTTTTAAAATTTTATAAACGAAATTTTTCTTTAATTTTGATTTATTTTATTAATTGATAAGAATGATATTTTCGCCGTGTTTTTTTTAAAAAAATTTTTTGCTTTCTTATCTCGACTTAAGATATTTTGTCAAAATGCCAAAGACTTATTTATTTACACATATTCTGAAAAAAAAACAAAATGTTCAATAAATTGAATCACAATTTAAAGTAAAAAGAAATATAAAAATACATATATAAAAATTTGCTGTTATGAACGATTTAAGGTTATGTCAGATGAAACCAAAAACGAACGTGTGGAAGCAAATAATATAAAGCTTCCTTCCATATTTGTTAAATTTGACAAAAATTTGCAATTACAAATGGATTTTACATCTGACAAGGCCACTGCAAAATACATATTGTGTAAAAGTGTCTTAAGTCGTGCATTTAAAATACGAAATAGTTTTTATTTAATTTTAATTCAATGTACAATATATACACAGAAAGAAAAAACTCGTACTAAATTTAAGTTTTTTCTTCTTACTTAAGTACGAGTAGTACTAAAAAATTTAAGTACGGACAACACTTACAAGTACAAAAAGTCGCGCCTGCGTGTAAAAATTGAATAACTTTTTTGATTATTATTATTTTTTATTGATTTTTTTTTAAATATAATATTATCTTTGTATGACCTAAATTTTAATTATGAAAAATAATGTCAGAGAGATGACCACCATTTTCATCGATGCACAATTGGTATCAGGCTCTATTGCCCTGATCTCAGCTTCAATGTTGTTCTTTAGCTGCTCTATAGTTTGAGGCTTGTTTACATACACTCGTTTTTTGAGATAACCCCATAGAAAATAATCAGGGGCAGTTAAATCCGGTGAACGTGCTGGCCAATTAAATTCTGAATTTTTCGAGATAATTCGGTCGTCAAAAATTTCATTTAAAAGCGTCATTGTGGCACGGGCCGTGTGTGCTGTTGCTCCATCCTGCTGAAACCACTTGTTGGCTACCTCAGGGCGTTGAAGTGATGTTCTAGAGATACCAAGTTGTCCAGAACGTCTTCGCGTTGAAGTTCCTGAATATTCTGCAACACTGACCCGTACACGATCAATGTTCACTTGATTCTGTATTATTTTTGGTCTTCCTGATCGTGGCAAATCTGACACTGCACCTTGTTGTCGGAACCGTGCAATTAAACGATTAATTGTGGTTTGGTTAGGTGCATTTCTGGTGTTGAAATAATTTCGATATGCTCGTTGCGTCAGTAAAATTGAGCGCCCATTGGAAAACCACTACCACCCTTTCCACCTGTGGAAAAGGGTATAATTACAGACTTATGGGTACAAATTAAAGGCAGTCGTGGTTTTTTGCTCATATCTCAGCCATTTGTGCCCTGATCGGGCTGAGTTTTAACCAACATACAGGCAGACGGACATTGATTAAATCAACTTCTGCCTTCATAAGGGTAAAAAAGCCAATCAGCATAAAAAGTTCATCGCTGACAAAGTTCCATTTTGTTTTTATCTGGTTAAAAATTTCTCCAAATTGTTTATGCTACTAACACAATTTTATTAAAAAAAATAATGTCTACATTCTTTAAAAATCATTTGCTGGCTTGACTGCAGGTTTTATAACGCAAAATTCTGAAGTTTTCTTTATTCACGTTAAATCTCTTTAAGTTTTTTAACTTCTCCATTGTTTGGCTTTTAAATTTTTAATTGGAAATTTTTTCATTCATATTTATTTACTTTCTTGCATAGACTCGTCTCTTGCCATGTCCCTAGAGGCTTTTAACATTTTCTAAAATAGACAGCAAGAGAAATATTTCTTGATTCTGTGTGGATGGATGTGTCTAAAGTTAAACATCTTTTTGTGTGATTCATGTGTTAAACCCAATTCAGGGGTTCGCTCGGTGGTGTTTTTTTTTTTTTTATTTATTTTTATTATTTTGAGTAAATTCTTCTGTTTCATGTTCCATTTTATTAGTAGGAATATAACGAGGACATTTTATCATGTAATACGTTGTGACACTTTAATTGTTTATTTACTCGCAACTGTTGTCCCTGTTGGTTTTTGATGGAGTGCAAGTATTGAGGATTACAATAGAAGTGGTTTGTCAGCCTGTCTGTATATTTGACAATGATAATGATGGATTTTTCATCATTTGTTTGATTAGGTTTTGCGGTTAGTAGTCAAAATAAATTGTGTTGTAAAATGATTTAAAGAATAATATTCTGGATAAAGGAATAAAATTCAAACATAACGGCTTAAAATTCATAAGTAATAATATAATGTTTTTGATAAAAAATATACCTTACAAAAAGAAAGCTTATCTGTCTTTGATTGATCCTTGTATACATAAATTGTGACTTTGGTCTTTATTTATTTATTTATTAGCAACATAACGATTCCTTATATTGAAAATCTTAATGGTCCTATCAAAATATCAGCCTATGTCGCTAATGTCTTGAAACAGGAAACATGTTCTGCGCTTTGGATTTTTAGGAATTATTTCGACAAGCAGCTTTTTTCAAAAGAAAATCAAATTAAAATATGGAAAATTTATTACAAATTTATTCGTCTAGAGTGAAATTAACGTTTAATTTTTAGATTTTACTAGTTACTTTAAGGCCTATATAATATATAAAAGTATATAAAAAGCAGCTTTAATCAAGCGGTCATCCAGCCACTATCACAGAAAAAAAAATTGATTTCAATTAAAAAATTTGTGATATTGATTAAAAAATTAATTAAATTTGCACCAGTAAACAAATAATAGTATCAATTCAACCAGTTAATAGTATTAATTAAACGTTTAATTCACTTGATTAAACGTTTAATTCACTTGATTAAATTTTTAATAAAAACTCATTATATTTGTAATTAATGCTTTAATTGGTGGGAAATTTTGGAGAATTTTTTCTGTGTAGTAGGATACACACCACTGTAAATAATCTATTAACTATCTAGATGTAAATATTATTTCAACCATTTTTTGGCTGATACAATTGTAAGCTCCCTCCTTAAATTCTATATTACATATCGTCGGCTTTATATGGAAATCTGCTTAATCCACTTTTCAAGTAAATTGAGATTTTGATGCCGTGTGAATTCTATGACCTAACAGTTTAAGTCTTACGTCCCCGAGTGCCGGACAATGACAGAGAAGATGTTATGTTGACTCCTCGCCTTCCACGTCATCGCAACTTCTATAAAGGTTATTATAAGGGAGCTCCAGCTTCTAGACGTGATTCCCAATAGGAAAATGACCAGTTATAACTGCAATTTGGTTGCTAAAGTGATGTCTGGACAGCTTTTAGGTCGGCGGTGTCCTTTTATCATCTTTGCTGGGCCATATTTTTCTGGTTTCCTCATATTGAGTTTTGTCAAACCATCTTTGCCTAGCGAAAAGATGAAATTTGTGTGCAATGATTTGGTTGCTCCACGAGAGTGGAACGCCCATATCAGATATTGAACGATAATGGTTTAAGATGGTACTTGCATGCGCCAACCCGTCAGACATAGAGTTGCCATGTATGTTTCTATGTCCACACACCCATTTAAGGGTAACCATCGAATATCTCGTCAACTCTTCTTCAATTCTTGATGTGATAAACACATTCTTCAGGGATCTTATGTCCGCCTTACTATTGGTAATAAAACGGATACACTGAAGTTGGTAATTTGCGACCCAAACCGCTTGCCATTCACGGTGATGGTCCGGCCAACACCGAGTATTTTAGTATTTGACTTTCTTGCTTGTCTTCATTATTTTAAATTATATCTTCTGTAATATAAAAAAAAAAGTCTTATAAGACTTGAAATAAACAATTTTACTTTTTTTAATAAACTACATTAACGTTAAACTTTTTTATAACAAATCATATAATTTTCATAAACTCAAATAAATTAAAGCAATTTACAAATAAATTTCATGTTTGAATTATGTTAAACAAAATATTTGTTTAAAAACTAATTAAGTTTTTACCAACACATCAAAGCATTTGAAAATATTAGTCAAAAGAAAATATTTAAAAGCTATTAGTATTATTCGTTTAATGGGTGTTTTTTTAAAATGTATATAAATTCCAATAGGGATAACTGTAAAACTAGCTGTCATACTAATGAAGAGTGTTTGACATTTTTTTAGCATATGTAATTTGACAAATCAGCATGCAAAGACTTACACTAACACAACGTTAACAAATCGTGGAAATTTATTTCCAAATTTACGGCCTGTTCGCCAAAGTTCTAGAGCACTTCGTGAAGTTTACGATGAGCATAAACGTCCATCTGAGAAACTAATATGCTAATATACATGATTCATGACCGAATTTACGTTTTTGGAAAATAGTCATCCAAATCGTGGCTGTACCATGCGTACAGAAGAAGCCATCGCCGCTGTAGACTGTCTCTGCTCGCCCACTACTTGGAAAATTTTGAAGAAAGATCTTGGCCTACGTCCATATAAGATCCAACTGGTGCAAGAATTAAACCCAGCGGACCAAGGTGTATTTGCTAAATGGGCTGAGAATCATCTGGAAGTTGAATCAGATTTTTTGTTATCAAATCATTTTCAGCGATGAGGCTCATTTCTGAATAAAAGGGCATGTAAACAAGCAGACTTGTCGTTTTTGGAGAGAGCACAATCCTCATGAGACTCCATAACATCTCAAAATCTTAAAAATTAAAGTTTGGTGCGGTTTACATGCCGAAGGCGAAATCTGCCCATTTGTCTTTAAATCCGAAACCGGTGCCAACATTATCGTGAATGGCGAACGCTACTAGAAAATGATTCGTGATTTTTTGTGCAAAATATCGTAGTGAACGTGAAACCATAATTTTTTTTGGCCAAGCTTTTGGTGATCGAATTATCTCCAGAAATGGACCTGTGAATCGTTTACATCGTTCTTGTGATTTGGCACCTTTAAACTACTTTTTAAGAGGGTATGTCAAATCTCTGGTCTATGCTGATAAGCCAGCAACGATTGGAATCTTGGCCATTTCATTGAATTTTTTGTGTTAAATTTTTTAAAAAGTTTAATGCCTCTAAACAAAACACCCTTTATATACACACAAAAAAAAAGACTGTAGTGCCAAAAGAAATTGATTTTGATTCAAATAGAATTTACATTCGGATTGTGCCCAACAAGATTTTGCATTTGTAGCAACAAGTCTGTTTCTTTTGTCCCAAAGTGTAAATTCATTGTTCAAATACAATTTTTTTTACGACAACAGTAATATTATTTGATTTAAAAAATAAATATTTTATGGCAACAAAATTTGTTATTTCCTGCAAATGCAAATCATTTACGTCAACAGCAATTTTCAATGTGCTTTTATTTCAGAGGAAAACCTTTAACGACAAAAGATATTTCATTTGCAACAAATAATTTTGCTGTTGAAAAACTTCAAATACTTTCATGTTGTTGCGGTAAAAAAAATTTTGTTGGAAATTTTCTTGCGACAAAAGGTTTTCATTTACGACAACAAGTTTTTGTTTACCCAAACAGCATAATCGTCAAATGCTCAAATTATTTGGCATCACAATATTTTTTTTTTTGTGTGTACCAAGTAAAACTTCTTAATCTTAACCTAAGAAATATTTATATTTCTGTTACTTTATTTAAATAAGAATATGTTATCTAACGAAAAACCTCAATTAATTACGTTTACATTTCAAAATTATTAATTTGTTCTTACTTTTTTTATATAAAGAAAAATATGTACATGTTTTATTTTGGTAAATAGAAATGCATACGAAAAACACAAAATAACATTAATACAGAAATCACTTTGTTAAGTAAATAATTGTAAATGTTCTTATTTAAACAATATCAAAACAAAATATTTCTTTCGATTTTCTACTTAACAAACATCCCCGTAAAACAAGAACTTCTATGGAAAATGTAACATAACCTCAAAACGGCAAATGCATACAAAATTTGATTTAAGCTTCGAAAATAAAACCCACTAAATCCAAAGCACAAATAGATAATAAACTCATCACTCTATCCCTGTATAGGAGTGAATAACAGAATGAATGGGTAGATTAATGGACAAAAGAGGAATGGAAGTGTTAAGGTACGTACAGCAGCTGTCAAGTGGGTAGTTAGAAAATTGTATTTGCTCAATTGCTGTTAAATGTTTGAAATTTTATTTACAACTTATTAAAATGTTTACCAAACAAGGTAAATATTTAATAAGAAGCTGTAAAATAATGATACAATTTTTAAAATGTATAAATAATTGGAAAGACGGGGAAGTTACCCCGTAAAAAGATTTGTTATTTTTATTACGTTTTTTTAAGTGTCCCCTATATGTTTAGGAAATATGGTCTATTTAAAAACCATCCTAACGAAATTTGATAGATTTTTTATATTCGAAAAAGTTATGCGGGTTAATCGTTTTTGTACGTTGGATTGGTTAAATCATTAACCAGTTCCATCATTTTTAATAGGCTTCGTCCTTAAGCCAATATAAGCTTGTACTTTGTTCACAAAAATTTCATGAACACACAATTAATATTAAAACACACACGTAACATAACGTTGTAAAATTGGGAACGAAAAAGTTTAGTAAACCCCATGTTGTCAAATCAATAACTCTATTGTTAAATTAAGAATATCTTGTTGTCAAAAAGAAAATAATAATAATAAAAAAATGTTACTTCTGAATCTTCCAATTACTTGTGAGTGCGGATTAAATATTAAATTAAAAACAATATATTATGAAAATTTAAATGTATTAGGTCTCTTCTTTTCCCTTTTCGTTCGAATTTCTTTGTAGAAACTTTTTTCGATTTGTCAATGTTTCGTATTATAAAGGGTGTTTTTTTATAGGGTGACACAAGTTTAAATCATAATAAAACAAGGTTATCTATTTTGAATATTAATGAAACGGGCTTTATTGGAACGAAAATTTTATAAAATTATTGTTTAGATATGGGCAATTCCACGCATAAGCCTACCATAAATGAAAAAAATTAATATCTGATTTTGGTTGTAAAAATACTTAAGTATGGTGGCAACATTATGTTACTTTTAAGTTTTTATAGTGGCAACAATTTTTTGATATTTTTTTTAAAAAATTTGAATTAAAAAAAAGAAATTTTTTCAGGTTTTGAAACATTTATATTTCTTATTTCTAAAAAGGGTTTGTTTTGAATTATCTTATTTTCAAGCTTGGTTTCTAACTTATTATTAGTGATTTCGTCGGTGCTTATATTTATATTCAAAAATAGCATTTTAACGAGTTCATTAATGACAATTTTGTATTTTTCAAATAATTTTAGAGTTTCATGTAAAAAAAATGACTTCTATACCACACAAAGTGAGTGTAGTGTCGGTCACGTTTTAGGCTGTAGTGTCAGTCACAATTTATTTTCCTAATAAATATTTTTTTAAATAACTTACCTCTTTTATTTCAGCATTTTATAATAGTTTGATGCTTGAACTTTCGATAAAAACACAAATTAAAGTTATTACGATAGTGCAGAGGAAGATTATTGAAGTTTGAAAACACTCTCGAAAACGACTTCCTTTTGCATGTAGTGTCAGTCACGTTTATATATTACAAAAAAAATGATATTTCAAAATATCAGTGGTTGCCATTTTTTTTCTATCGGATAACTGTTGAAACTGCTACATATAGCCATGTTTAAATTGATACTAAAAAAATATTACTGATAGTAATATATGACAAAACAAAACGCAAAATGTGTCAAATGTAGAGTCAGTCACATATAGAATTGCCCATATGATTTTTGCCATGTGGCCGACACGGCTGGCGCGTAGAATGCGCAATATGGAACACCAATTTTCAACAACTTTTCGCAGCTCTTGCGGCCGTATTTTGACGATAATTCTTTAATTGTTGATTTCCAGGTGTTCATAACCCCAAAGAAAATAATCCAGTGGGATGAAATCACACGACCTTGGTGGCCAATTAATTGGGCCATTACGTGAAATTATTTTTTCATCAAAAGTTTCTTTGAGTAAATACATTGAAGCGCCCGCTGTGTGGCATGTGGCTCCGTCCTGTTGGAAACACTTATAAAAAGATTAATGCCACGTAATTGAGATACGAAAAAATTTCGAATCATGTTCCTATACCGTTCACCATTGACAGTAACATTCTGACCATCATTTTTTTTGAAGACATATGGACCAATTACTCCGCCAGTCCATAAAGCGCACCAAACAGTAATTTTCTGTGGTTTTAATGGTGATTCGACAAAAGCTTGTGGATTCTCCTCACTCGAGATGCGACAATTCTGCTTATAAACGTACCCATTCAACCAGAAATGGGCTTCATAGGAAAATAAAATTTTGAATGGAAATTCAAAGTAACATCAATTTGTTCTTCAGCCCAATCGCTGATTTGGCGGCGCATACGATGATCGTTTGGCTTTAATTCCAGCACAAGATTAGGGATGCCAAACGGGAAATCCCGAAATCCCGGGATTTTTCGGGACTGACAAATCCCGAATCCCGGGATTTATTTTAATGAATCCCGGGATTTTTCAATTTAACAACTTTTGTGTATCAAAAGTTTTTATAGGTATAAAAATATTCGTTAATATGAATTTTTATACTTTCTAATTATTCATTGTTTTATGGTCGTTTTCTCATTACGCGATTATCCTTTTCCCAACGAAAAACTGCACATTAAAGAAATTTTGTTTTCTCAATGTCTCATTTGTTTTCTATTCTGTCGCAAAGCTAACCAGCACTCATCTGCCAATTACACTATGCCACAAAAAAATGAACCTCAGAAATGAGATATTGTCTAAGCTAAATTGGTGCTGCTGAACACGAATATGGCATTTATTTATTTTTCCCATGAACCGTTTTCAAGATATACGCGAAAATCGTGTTTTTCAGCAGTTGTTTAAGGTATTTCGAAAAATCTCGAGAACAGTTTAACTGAATTGTACAAGATTTAACATTTTGCATAGATATCTCGTTCAGCACATATCTATACCGTTTGGGTATAGATAGTCCTGAGCTACAGGACTTTAAAGTTGAAAAAAATGTGATTTTTTTAATTTTTTCCAAATTTACATTTTTAATTCGCTCCAGTAATGCAATAAAAAAAATAAAATTTTTTTTAACATGTATCTCAAATAATATTTTGTTTTAAACGTAGTAAGCGTAAAATTTTTATCGTCGCACAAAAAAATAAGAAATAACGACATAAAAATTTGTATATAAAATTAATTGTTTTGTTAAGTTTTCTTTTTTATAAATAAAAAAATATATATATTTTAACTCCCGATTTCCGGGATTTGTTAAAATCGATCCCGTTTGGCATCCCTAGCCAAGATCCTTATGTAAAATCTCGTTGCTGAAAACGGCGACGAATTGATTGATTAGGAACATCTTCAATGCTCTCCTTTACAGCAGGATGCACATTATCAGTAACAGTAAATGTGGTCCGAAAACGATCTATTGTTTTTCGAATAAGCCGCTTTGATGGGCGATTACGTGCGCCATAAAATGGAAGAAGTGCACGATGAGTTTGACGTATAGAACAATTATTTTGATTCAAAATTTTGACAATTTATACGCGTTGCTCTGGTGTTGGTCGATTCATAATGAAATTTCAAAGCAAAACAAACAAAAAGCAACTATCAGCTGTTAAATGGTTGCTAAAATAAAGCCAATTGAGGTGTCCACGCCAGAAACCGTTAAGAAATTTCCCAAAATGATATTGGATGATCGTCGTCTGAAGCTTGGGCTAGCTGACGTGACAGGCATTTGAGATCGCATATTGACAAAAAATTTCAAGATGAGAAAAAGCGTTGTGAAGATTTCGTTGGGATAATGTCCAAAATTAGTGAATTAAAAATTAAATTGGTCTAGCACGCACCTTATTTGCCGACGAACTATTTTCTTTTTTATCAATTTAAGAATTGTAACGTGGAAATAGAAAATACGAAGTAACCAGGTATTTCTATCTCCTCGTACATTATAATAATGTGCATAAATTCAATATACCATATTTTTTATATTCAATCATATTTTATACCTAAATTCAATATTTCATATTTTATATAATTTGCATAAATGCAATATTTCATATTTTTATATTTAATTACATTTTTATTTGCATAGATTCAATATTTCATATTTTTATATTTAATTACATTGATAACATCCATTATTATTTTTATTGAATACCCCTACTACTGTTGAATACCCCTACTGTAACAAACACCACACAAGTAACCATGATAATTCTCATTTGGTTCAATTATGAACTAGAATAAGTAGAAAAGGTTTTGTTACATTCGGGGCGATTCTCACAAGACAAGAACTCTGCCAACCAAGCTCGGAAGTTATATTTATTATAAATAACGAGCAGACTAAGGCTACTATCGTAGAATTAGTCACCCTTTTTGCCAATAAATTCACAAGTGGCTTCGGTCGCCTGTTCTCACAAGTGGCTTCGGTCGCCTGTTCTCACAAGTGGCTTCGGTCGCCTGTTCTCACAAGTGGCTTCGGTCGCCTGTTCTCACAAGTGGCTTCGGTCGCCTGTTCTCACAAGTGGCTTCGGTCGCCTGTTCTCACAAGTGGCTTCGGTCGCCTGTTCTCACAAGTGGCTTCGGTCGCCTGTTCTCACAAGTGGCTTCGGTCGCCTGTTCTCACAAGTGGCTTCGGTCGCCTGTTCTCACAAGTGGCTTCGGTCGCCTGTTCTCACAAGTGGCTTCGGTCGCCTGTTCTCACAAGTGGCTTCGGTCGCCTGTTCTCACAAGTGGCTTCGGTCGCCTGTTCTCACAAGTGGCTTCGGTCGCCTGTTCTCACAAGTGGCTTCGGTCGCCTGTTCTCACAAGTGGCTTCGGTCGCCTGTTCTCACAAGTGGCTTCGGTCGCCTGTTCTCACAAGTGGCTTCGGTCGCCTGTTCCCACAAGTGGCTTCGGTCGCCTGTACGACGAATATTGTTATTATTGTAAGAATTCTTAGATTAAGTAGTTTATAAGGTTTATGCCATTACTGTAAGACCCATTTGTATATATTATATATAACTTTAGTGCGACGAACGCATCAGCAGCCGAGGGGAAAGCCGATAACAACCCGATCACTGCCGACAACCGATCCTGCCGAAAACCGTGATACGCAACCGCCGAGCGTCTCATAATCCCGAACCGTCCCGACCGCCGACCCGAACCTGCCGAAAAGCTAATTGTATACTTTGGTGTCGGAGAGCCGATCAACACGAATCCCCACAAGCCGAAGAATCTATCCTAAAGTTATATTTCATGAATTGTTAAATAACTAAGAAAACTTAATAAAGAAAATATTAATTCAACCCCAGTAAGGGTAAACATATCGTCTTCTCACTTAAGGTTAGTGGATCCGTAAGTAAAACCCTGGACTCGTCTGAGCTACCTCAGCCGATGAATAAAACCACGTTACAAATGGCGCCCGAGCAGGGACCCGATTCCAAATCGCAATGCGGGAAAAAAGGAGCCGCCGCCAACGAGGAAGAATCGGCCCAACAATACGAGAAGCATGATAACCCTTCTACGAGCAAAACTTTAAGCGAGGATTCGACCGGCTGGATATATGTGTTGAGAAAAGATCAGCTAGTCGAGCACTGCCGAAAAATCGGCATACCCACCACTGGCTACACCGTAGAGTACCTACGAAAGCAGCTGGCGGAGAACATTCGTAATAAACGACTCAGAGCTTCCGCCGAGAACTTACTTCGTGAGCTGGAGAAGGAAGTACAATCGGCTGAGGAGAGTATCGTCGATGAAGAGGAAGTTCGGCTAGTGGTACCACCAAAGCCAGACAGGTGTGACCTTTCCGACGCCGAGATCGTGTCAGCCATTCACCGATGGAATCTGTCGTTTTCAGGGGATACCGATGTAATGGAATTCCTAGAACGTGTGGAAGAGCTCGCTGAGAGTCACCATATACCGCTAGACCGACTGCTACCTACAATGTTAAGCATGCTTCGCGGTAACGCCCTCAAGTGGTATCGGGTGAAGCGGGACACAATCGGTACCTGGCCATCCTTTAGGGAGGAAATACAAAAATTTTTCCTGCCGAACCGATACCTCGCACAGCTCGAACAAAATTTTTATAACCGTAAGCAAAACGGCCGCGAGCGAGCTAAGGACTACATCCTCACGATGTTAACCCTCTCAAGGCAGCACCCGCAGCTCCGGAAACAAAACCACCTGGATAGAATCTATGACGGCTTGCGTACCGAGTATAGACATTACGTTCGGCGAAACGATTTCGCCAACCTGGATGAACTAATTTGCCTCACGGATGAGTTCGAGGCTCTTAAGCGCGAGGAGCGGCCCCAAACCTCACACATGATAGGGGATCCTCCATATGAGCGCGCCACGAGGTGCTGGAGATGCAAGGGGCCAGGGCACACCCGAAGAAGTTGCACAAACCCTTTCAAGCTGTTCTGTTCATATTGTGGGCAGGAAGGGATATTATCCCGATCATGTGATTGCCGAAATCCCCAGTCCAGCAGGGAAATACCAACTACCCCCACCGCCGATGGGCGCTACTACATACGGGTGAAGGTCAACGGGAAAGACGTTCCGGCACTCATCGACACAGGAGCTTCACGAACATACATCGGTGAGTCCTTGAGGCACCACCTAATAGACTTGAATATCACCCCCTCTTACTCCGAGGGGACCGTCCAAATGGCCGACCAGTCCCTCGTAACCTATGTGGACGTTTTCCCCACAGAGATAATCTATAAGTCAAATAGGGTATGTTTAAACACTTCCGTGATACCCACACTAGCGGAGCCGATAATCCTTGGTCTTGACTTCCTGACTGCGCTGAATTTCGAAGTACGACTAGATGGCGAACTCCTCACCCGGCGGGGCGGCAACGGCAGTACCGAACGTCTACACACATTAACAACGCGCGACTTTCTATCGGAAAACGAAAACAAGGAACTTTCGGCGATGCTAGGGCACCATAAGGCCAAATTCAGTGAGGTTAAGGGATTGTGTACAGTCGCCAAACACGAGATCCGACTAAAACATTCCAAGCCGATTAAGCAAAGGTATATGCCAAGGAACCCTGCTATGATGGAAATCATCAACACAGAAGTTGATAAACTACTGGAGGAAGATCGTATCGAGCCCTCACGCAGCCCCTACAGTTCGCCGATAGTCCTCGCCCGTAAGAAACAGGGGGGGTGGCGAATGTGTATAGACTACCGCCTTCTAAACGCAGCCACAGAACCCGATGCATATCCGTTACCACAAATCAATGCGATATTGGATCAGTTACGAGAAGCACGGTTTATATCTTCGCTTGATCTCAAGAACGGCTATTGGCAGATCCCCCTCACATTATCATCCCGACCATATACAGCGTTCACCGTTCCAGGCCGGGGGTTATACCAATGGAAGGTGATGCCTTTTGGGCTACATTCGGCCCCAGCAACCTTCCAGCGTGCTTTGGACACAATCATCGGATCTGATTTGCACCCTCTCGTATTCGTCTACCTCGACGACATAATCGTGCTAGGCCGTACTTTTCAGGAACATCTAAGAACGCTCGACACCGTATTCGGTCGCCTACAGCAGGCCCAAATGCTAATAAATTTCGAAAAATGCGACTTCGTCCGAACAAGTCTACGCTACCTTGGCCATGTGGTTACCTCAGAGGGGATCCACACCGACCCGGACAAAATAAGAGCTATGCGGGACTTGCCGGCGCCAACAAACATAAAAGAGCTACGCCGAGTTCTTGGGGTAGCCTCGTGGTACCGCCGGTTCGTGCCAAATTTTTCCAAATTGGTCGCACCATTGAACGGGCTGCTGAAGAAAAACAACAAGTGGTGCTGGGGAAGGGAGCAAGAGGAGGCTTTTAGCAACCTGAAGGACACGCTCACCCGCGCCCCAATACTCGAATGCCCTAAGTTCGAATATCCATTCTTCCTACAAACAGATGCGAGTCTAGAGGGCCTGGGAGTCGTCCTCTTCCAACGGCATTCGGGCACGGAGGCGGTAATAGCGTATGCCAGCCGTACCTTAACCGAACTGGAAAGGAAGTATTCCACCACCGAACAGGAGTGCCTCGCCATCCTGTATGGGATACGGAAAATGAGGCCATATTTAGAGGGATACCGCTTTACAGTCATCACCGATCACCACTCACTAAAATGGTTACACTCGTTACAGAATCCCTCGGGACGACTGGCTCGGTGGGCCCTCGAGCTTCAACAATACGATTTTAACATCGAATATAGAAAAGGCAGCCTCAACATCGTAGCGGATACGTTATCCCGAGCGCCACTACCAAATACCGAACCCGGCGCCATAATGGCTATCTCCGGAGTGGACTGGTACGACCGAATGATGAAGTTGGTCCTAGACAACCAGACGAAAGCCCCAGATTTTCAAATTATACAAAACCAGCTATTCAAACATATTCCTCGGAGATCCCCACTGGACTCAAAACCCGAGTGGAAAATGTGTGTGCCGAGCGGAGGTCGCATACGAGTATTAAGGGAGAATCACGACTCACCCGAAGCCGGCCATTTTGGCATATATAAAACAGTAAAACGAGTCCAAGAGAAGTACTATTGGCCAGGCTTGTATCGGGATGTCGTTCAATACATTCGATCATGCGAGGTGTGCGCGCGCTACAAACCTGAGCAAAGAAAAGCACCTGGACTGATGAACACGATGCAATGCTCCACGCCCTGGGAGATCGTCGCCGCGGATTTTGTCGGCCCTCTACCACGATCCACCAATGGGTACACCTCCCTACTTGTTATTGTGGATGTCTTCAGTAAGTGGGTCGAACTATTCCCATCCCGCCAGGCGCTCGCGGGAGAGGTGGTGAAAGCTCTCCGCGAACGCATTATATTCCGTTTCGGGTGCCCCCGCATTTTCTTATCAGATAACGGACCCCAGTTTATGAGCCGCGCAGTACAGGGTCTGCTAACGGGATATGGCATCCAGCACCGCACGACGGCCCCGTATGCACCACATGAAAACCCAACCGAAAGGATGAACCGCACAGTTAAAACAATGATCGCACAGCAAACCGGCGCAAACCATCGCCACTGGGACCAAAAGCTTCCCGAAATATCATTCGCCATCAATACCGCCACCAGTGAAACATCCCGACTCGCGCCAGCCGAAATCCTTTATGGGAGAAACCTGATCGGACCGAACCAGTTAAGGCAGGAACACGCATGTCCCCCGGAGCGACAGCACCAAGCCAGTACCGAAGTTCGCTGGAAGGAAGTCAAACAACACCGTCACGATGAAGGTTCTCGGCAGGCAAAGTACTATAACTTACGAAGGCGAGAATGGAAGCCGGCCGTAGGCGAACAAGTTTGGAAGCGGGAACACCACCTATCCTCGGCTATCAACAAATTCAACCAGAAACTAGCCGAGAAATTCCGCGGACCATTTAAGATCGTTCGGTGTCTGGCGGCAAATATTTATGAACTGGAGGATGAAAAGAATTTGCTAACCAGGGCCAACATACAAGACCTAAAGCCCTATGTTACCAGAACACCATTAGGTAATTAGGAAAACCAACAACCAACAAAATTTTTTCGTTCCCATCCGTCTTTTTCCTTTTCTCATAATTATCGCTTTACTAATACAAGTCTCATTAGGTTCATAAACCTAATGGGATATAAAAGGAAGTTTCATCCGTACCATCACTAGTCGCAACCGTGAGCTGAACACATACAGATGGATAGGAAGCGAACAATGCCAAGAAAACTCGAGGTCCCCGCCTTTAAAACCATCGGCCTATAATCCACCACCCGAGGCTAGACCTCGGATAATCACGGACATACTGTTCCAGCCGCCGTCAGCCTCCACGCAACCACCACCACTGGCGTACATTTCCACGACCCAACGGCGGGAACGAGTAGCCCACGACGTCCACCCGCGGAGTGCAGCGGCCCCAGACGCTCGTCTACCACCGGAGCCTCTTACGCCGTCTCGTACAAACAAGGGGCCGATCGGCAATCCGATACCGGTGATAACCACCGGGAGAGAAGCGTCCTCGAAGGCGCCACCAACTCTCTTAGTACCAGACGCCGCGCCGCAGAAAGAAGGTACGGCAACAATCTCACCCACCGATGGACCAAGCACCTCCACAGCAGCCAAGCCAGCTATAAATCCGGCCCCTACCGTAGTAAAGAAACGACAACGCTGCAAAAAGAAACCCCATCCATACCGCCGGTTCACTGAAGAGGAGGTATTTCGTGACGTAACGATTTCTTGGCCAACGAACCGCCCAGCACACATGCAGTACTTGATACAGAGGGCCGCTATCCCACCAATCAAGGTGAAGATCCTGGACAGACAGCGGGCTAGACTCCAGTGCCAGGGCTACCAAAGGATTGTGGAAATGATGGACTAGTTAGATACTAGTTTTTAGGTAATAAGTATTTAAACTGTAGGTCAGCATGGGTTAAAAAAAAAAAAAAAAAAAAAAAAAAAAAAATTATTAGTTAAGACTAGAATAGGTAGAGGTTAAGTTAGGGGCTGAGCCTCCCACATGGGATGGTTAATTTTACCTTTAAGGTAGTGCGGGTCTTCGGACCAAAATTCGCCCACACGAAAAGAAAACGCTCAGCGCCCCGAGTGGAGCATCGCTCTCCGAAGTAGGAGGGGGATGTAACGTGGAAATAGAAAATCCGAAGTAACCAGGTATTTCTATCTCCTCGTACATTATAATAATGTGCATAAATTCAATATACCATATTTTTTATATTCAATCATATTTTATACCTAAATTCAATATTTCATATTTTATATAATTTGCATAAATGCAATATTTCATATTTTTATATTTAATTACATTTTTATTTGCATAGATTCAATATTTCATATTTTTATATTTAATTACATTGATAACATCCATTATTATTTTTATTGAATACCCCTACTACTGTTGAATACCCCTACTGTAACAAACACCACACAAGTAACCATGATAATTCTCATTTGGTTCAATTATGAACTAGAATAAGTAGAAAAGGTTTTGTTACATTCGGGGCGATTCTCACAAGACAAGAACTCTGCCAACCAAGCTCGGAAGTTATATTTATTATAAATAACGAGCAGACTAAGGCTACTATCGTAGAATTAGTCACCCTTTTTGCCAATAAATTCACAAGTGGCTTCGGTCGCCTGTTCTCACAAGTGGCTTCGGTCGCCTGTTCTCACAAGTGGCTTCGGTCGCCTGTTCTCACAAGTGGCTTCGGTCGCCTGTTCTCACAAGTGGCTTCGGTCGCCTGTTCTCACAAGTGGCTTCGGTCGCCTGTTCTCACAAGTGGCTTCGGTCGCCTGTTCTCACAAGTGGCTTCGGTCGCCTGTTCTCACAAGTGGCTTCGGTCGCCTGTTCTCACAAGTGGCTTCGGTCGCCTGTTCTCACAAGTGGCTTCGGTCGCCTGTTCTCACAAGTGGCTTCGGTCGCCTGTTCTCACAAGTGGCTTCGGTCGCCTGTTCTCACAAGTGGCTTCGGTCGCCTGTTCTCACAAGTGGCTTCGGTCGCCTGTTCTCACAAGTGGCTTCGGTCGCCTGTTCTCACAAGTGGCTTCGGTCGCCTGTTCTCACAAGTGGCTTCGGTCGCCTGTTCTCACAAGTGGCTTCGGTCGCCTGTTCTCACAAGTGGCTTCGGTCGCCTGTTCTCACAAGTGGCTTCGGTCGCCTGTTCCCACAAGTGGCTTCGGTCGCCTGTACGACGAATATTGTTATTATTGTAAGAATTCTTAGATTAAGTAGTTTATAAGGTTTATGCCATTACTGTAAGACCCATTTGTATATATTATATATAACTTTAGTGCGACGAACGCATCAGCAGCCGAGGGGAAAGCCGATAACAACCCGATCACTGCCGACAACCGATCCTGCCGAAAACCGTGATACGCAACCGCCGAGCGTCTCATAATCCCGAACCGTCCCGACCGCCGACCCGAACCTGCCGAAAAGCTAATTGTATACTTTGGTGTCGGAGAGCCGATCAACACGAATCCCCACAAGCCGAAGAATCTATCCTAAAGTTATATTTCATGAATTGTTAAATAACTAAGAAAACTTAATAAAGAAAATATTAATTCAACCCCAGGTTAGTGGATCCGTAAGTAAAACCCTGGACTCGTCTGAGCTACCTCAGCCGATGAATAAAACCACGTTACAGAATGGCTCGATTGTAAAAGATTTGCCAACAATGAAGAGTTAGTTCTGCGACTTATGGCTTTTTTAAGGAACAATACAGTTGTTACTATAAACATGGTAACGCAGCTATTTTATATCTATACAATTTTGGGACTGTCCCCGTATAAATAAAGCGTCTCAATTGAACTTTGTATTAGGGACATTACAATAGTGTTTAGAAATATGTCTAAATATAGCGACGTTTCAATTTTAATTGTCAAGTTTGTTGTTTTTTATACCCACACCACAATAGTAGAGAGGGTATTATGCATTTGTGCTGATGAGTGTAACGCCTTAAAATAATGGTATACCTGAAGGTATACCGATCGACTCAGAATCACTTTCTGAGTCGAACTAACGATGTCCGTCCGGCTGCCGGCTGTCCATGTAACCTTGTGCGCAAAGTACAGGTCGCAATTTTGGAGATAGTTTGATAAAATTTGGGACATAGATTCTTTTTGGCACAAGAACCAAGCTTATTGAAAATGGGCCGAATCGTAGGACCACGAGGGACGATAGGAGGAAATTTCTTCCTCTCAGAAATTATCAAACCGATTTTAATGAAAATTAAAACATAGATAGAACCATATCTATATGGGTACAAAAGGTATTCATTTTTTAAAAAATAGGACCACGAGGGGAAATAGTGGCAATTTTTGCCCATCAAACCGATTTTAATGAAATTTTAAACATAAGCTATACAGTTTTTCAAAAATAGGACCACAAGGGGAGGTAGTGGACAATTTCTACCTAAAGTTTATAAACATAGAAAAATCGGGCTTGACCGACTATACTTTCTTACTTGTTTTTTTGTGTGTAAACGAAATTTAATACCAAGTGCCTTATTAAAAGTCTGAAAAGCATGTCATTTTCAATATGGCAATATGGTGACGGTGTAATAAAACAATCAGACTTGTTACGGTTGTCGTTGTCGTAATTTACGACCAAGTCGTTTTTTGTAGTAGATGGAAAAACACAGGCTGTGTGTGAATAAGTTGTGTTTTTCGCTGTCTTTAAACATTTTGCAGAGCAAAAGTTATATTGATAAGTTCTTCGAATAATTAATTTCTGATTTGAAAAATTGTGCTAACCGAAATATTGGGAACAAAATAAAAATATAGAAAACAAAAATATCACGAATTTTTATTTTTTATTTTATTTATTTACGTGGACCTGCAGCCAAACAAAAACATCTAATAAATTTTGTTATATTTATACACCAATATACTGTGTTTTATATCGTTGTGTTCAAACAAAAAAAATTATAAGATGCCACAATGTTGCCACATTAAAATTTTTAGATACAAATTGTGAATACCCTTTTTGTATTCAGAAAATTTTTTTATATTCATACATATGTACATAATATGTATACAAATAAAAATCACTTTTTAACATCACTATCTTATAAATACACTTTTTAAAATATATATCGTTATCGAAAACGTAAAAGAACCTAAAGCTTCGTACAGACGGTGGTCAGATATTACAATGTTGTCCTTTCTCTGACAAGAGTGCCATTGTCAGATGCAATAATTTTACACATCTGCCAAATGAAAATAAGCTTACAATGTTCATACAGTTGCAAGGCATTTTTTTTTTGGCAATTTTAATGACAACATTGTAAGATCTGACCAACGTCGTCTGTACGAAGCTCATTAACATGTTCACACGGACAGCAATATTCGTGTTTCGCTCTCTTATTCCTGTTTCGCGCCCCAAACATGATTGAAACGACTTGTTTCCCCATACAAAATTTTGAGAGCGAAACAGGTCGTTTCATTTTGAAACAGGCTGCGAAACAGGAAAAATGTACTATCATCTCCAATTTTAATAACATTTATCGTTACACTGAAAGAATTTACTTCGCAATACCAATGAATTTTGACATTAATCCCATGAAACATTGCATTAAAAAGGAACCTATGCAGCGCTTCGTTGGATCAATGAAACCTGTTTCATTAAAATGTATTTAATGAAACATTACATTAGATCTATGAATATTATTCATTGGATGAATACTTTCAATAAAGTAAAAAAATTTTTTTCTTATTATATTTTTTTTTATTGTTTTATTTATTTTTGTTTTTTTATTTAATTTTTTTTTTTTATTTTATTTTTTTTCTGTCTCTGGCGGGAATCGATCGCGCAACCTCGGTGCTGATAGACTAGCTCACTACCAGCTAGCCTACCGGGGCAGTTTAGTTTTTGGATAAAAAAACTACGTTTTTTACTCAATAAAGATCGTAAATATGAGATTAAATTGTCCATAACAACAATAACCAAGTTGATTGAAAGTAGATTGAAAGTTTTTGGTTCATTACTATAATGACATTTTTATTTTCTTTATGAAAATTTAAATTTATGAAGGCAATTATTGAAATATGTTGCTTTTATAAAAAAATTTTTGATTTCATAAAATTAATGGCATATAACATGAAATGTAGGAAATAAATTAATCTTACATTTTTTAATTAACAATTAAACATTTTTTTAAGGAAACTATAATTTTGTATTAATTTATCAATATATGTAGTTATGTTTGTATATTGGTTTTTTATGTTTCCAATTAAAATTTTTTGTTTAACTTGGACAAACTTATGTTTTCATATATCCAATGAAAATTTTTAACGTAATTACGAAATCCAATGAAGCGATTTTAACGAAAAGACTTCATTATAACTATGAAATTCCATTTAGACAATGAAAATTTTCATTTAACCAATGCAAATTTTTTTATGAAAATGATTCATTAACTATAGGTATGAAGCATTTTTCTTTCAGTGTAGTTTGTTTGACCTAGCTCTCAAAAAAATCAAAACAAAGAAAAAAACAAAATAAAAATTGATGTTTAATAAAATTAAGTGATAATTATAACATAGTAATATTAATAAAAGTTTTAAATATTTAAAAATTTTAATCACACTAACAACACAAAAAAAAATGTCAAAATGAAACAAGAATGAATCATATGAACAGCATTTTTGGCAAACTAGTTTCAGATAGCGAAACGAGTAGTTTATATCGTCATATGAACATAGCATAACTGACCTCAAATTTAAAATCGACATTTTCATCGATTCTGATATATTGCATCAACACAAATGTCCACAAAATTTACACAGCGTTTACATTTGTCAGTACTGGCAAGACAGTAAGCATATACATATAAGTTGGCAAAACAATGCAAAAACAAAATAGCTGTAAAAGTGTTTATGTATTAGTGAAAAAGTCTGAATGAATTGCTACTGTCTTGCCAGTACTCGCATATGTAAACGCCATGTTAGGAATCTTTTGACCAAAATAAGCAGGGTTCCCAGTTTTATTTCACACCTTATCCCCAATTTATGATTTTTCATCCCCAAAAACCCTTAGATAGCTATTTTCTTATCCCCAATAATCTCCATAGATCCTTAAAAATAAAATAATGGTATGTCAAATTAAAAGGGTAACTTAAAAAGGAGCACAAGGAAAATAAATATGCATCAATGTTTATCATTTCAAAAACTTCAGAGTCAAAAACTTGTGGTTCAACAGCCATTGTAATTTTGTTTTACATGTTGTTTGCGCTCAAAAGTGTTTGAGAAGATGAAATAAATTTGTCACAGAAAACTGAATTATTTTTAAAGTGTGTATTTATTCTAAGAAGTACTTTTAATAATTCATACTGCGTTATGTTGCGATTTTGGTTTTGATTCTATTTATTATAGAAACAAGCGTTACATGTTGGTACAGAAAGCATATTTAAAACTATTTCAGCAAGCTCTTGAAAAAATTTCGAACCACCAGCGTCTTGGTATGACAAAAAACTTTGGACCAAAAAATACTTTAATTTGCACCCACGACTTGACCTAACCGTTCTAGCCAGTAAAAAATGACGTATATAATAATATATTAACCCAAAAAAACCCGAGCGAAAAAGTGCTTTTCCCAAAAACATCCCCTTGGGATTTTTACGAAATTTGTTCCCCATTTACAAAAAAATCCTCTATTTGTGGATAAATCCCCAAAAGTGAGAACGCTGAAAATTAGCGATCTTATTAACAAATTAGAAACGACTCTTTATGTGATAAGAGACCTAACTAAGTTTGTGCAGGATGAAACATTAACAATTGTCAAAACAACTGGTAGGTTTTACAAGGAAAATAGAATACAAATAAATTATAAACAGTTTAAGGAAATTTATCAATTCATCATTATATATAGTTTTTTGTTTCTCCTGCAAAATTATCAAAATGTTAGATAAGGCCTTTTGCGTTTTAGGTAACGATACATATGTATTTTTTTCAAATTATGTGACACAAAACCTTACATTCCGGCTTGCCAGAAGAATTCAAATTAAAAGTGCTAAATCGACAAAAAAAAGTGCTAAATTGTTCTACAGTGAACAACAAAAGTGCTAGTTTTGTAACATGATAAATTAAATTGCTATATGATCTTATAAAAAAAGTAATTGCGTTTGATGCGAAAACTTTTATGTGATTTAAAAAAAAACTATGCTCTATTCGACTAGGCTATGCAATTTTTTCTATTTGCAATAATTGTAAAAAGTTATATGCCTAATATGTATGTATTTTTCTTGATGCAATTAAAGAATTAATGCTTTACTTGAATTTATTATGTGAGTTTTTAAGTTGTTTTGGGATCTAAAAAAAAGAGCTTAAAATGCTAAATAATTACGAATTACAATATGCTAAAGTAGCACTTAGCACTTTTTTCGAAATTCTTAGTGCCAATTAAGAAAAAATGTGCTTAATCTAGCACTAAAAGTGCTAAACTGGCAAGCCTGCTTTCATTTAATACAAAATCAAAAAAATAAATTCCCGAAGTTTTTTAAATATAATCTCCGGAATTACAAGAAAAAAAAATTGGTAGATTTTAACTGTAACGTGCTTTAAATGACAATTATTCTTGAAAAACTTCTTGTTATTTAATTAATACTCTTTCAGATTATTGATTATTTTGTACCTACGAATTAAAAAAAATCCATATAAATAAAAACATAGGGGTCTATTACTTTATCTAAACATTTTATAAAATAAACCCACTTTATCTTTGATCTATTCAAAAAAACTGTAACAGTTCCATTGCGTACCATGCTGCATATCAGCAAAGAAAAAACAACAACAAAAATTTGCCATACTTACAAGTGTGTCACATACTGGGTTCATTAAGTAACTGTAAGTGGATGTGTGTGACGGAGAGTGAATGTGTGTGCAACTTAATGAATAAGTGTGGATGTGTTAAAAATTTCTTTACAGTCCGTTAGTTACTGCCCTTTAGGGTAATTTGTTTCAAGTGCTCAATTCGCTGTTTAAATTCCATTTATTTATTTACGACTACGTACCGCTTTAGTTTTTTTTTTTTGTTATTTGTTGTTGTTCTCTTCTAAAGAAACTTATCGCTACAAATGATCTGCATTTCAGGAGTAGATTTTTTATACGGTTTATTGTTCCTTAAATAAATGTATTTTGTATGCGCATTTGAAACAATGATTAGATGGTATTTTTACTGCTGTTGAAGCCGTCTGTGGGACAGACTTGTTAAATACTTTTAATGTAAAACAAGTAAGTGTGCTTTATTCGGCTGTACCGAATCTTATGTACCCTTTACTTTGGTGCGATAAGAAAGAAAGTTATGTATAGATAACGTTCTTTAGATATTAATAAATATATTTTGTGCCACGCCCACTTCTCCAATCCCGCCCACATTTTATCGGATGTTGTGTATTTATAACCATGCTGCTTGCACCTAATTGGAAGTTTTATCTCTCGTCGTTCTCATGATATACAGAAATATATAATGTCTTTGTTCGGAAGGTGCCATGTCCACTTTTATAATCCCGCCCATATTTAAACAGATGTTGTGTATTGATTACCCAGCTATGTGCACCAAATTTGGAAAATTGTTCTCTTACTATTCTTTAGATATACAAAAAATCTAGTTTTTGCCACGCCCATTTCTTTACTCCCGCTCACATCCTGTAGGATCTTGTCTATCGATAACCAATATGCTTATTGCTAATTTGAAAACTTTGGCTCTTGCCGTTCTCAAGATAAACAGAAATCTATAATGTTCTTATATGGGAAGTACCACGCCCACTTCACAAATCCCGCACACATTTTTACGGATGTTGTGTATTGATAACAAAAATGCTTGTTCCTAATTCGGAAACTTTTTTTCTTCTCGTTCTTTAGATATATGTACATACAGAAAAACAGACGGACAGATGGACATCGTCTGCACATTTACATATGTACTTATTTTTTATGTGTAAAAACACTTTAAAAAAAGTTAAAAAATAAAAAAAAACAACAATTTATGTATGTATATATATATACCTTGCTACTTTTGGTGATGGGCGTAACAAAGAACAACCACATGAGATTTATATGAAAAATATAAGAAAATATAATATCGACCACTCCGGCTGAATTATATAACAATAGAGTCCCCATCATATCTGGGGACTTCGGGAAATCCATTTCAACGGACATACGGACGGACAGACGGTCAGACAGATTTGAAATTATCTTGTTGTAAAGAGTTGTGTTGTCAAAAAAAGTAAAAAGTGTATAAAGTGTTATTATTGTGCAGCCGGCAGAGTTTGCCACTGGCTACGCTAATGCATTTGCCGATCTCAACTTAATGAGGGCAAAAGGAGACTTTAAGAATAAAACACAAGGCAGATATTGCCAGTTTGTAGTTCAAATTCAAAATCTGATTTATTCTGGGCTGTGAGCCCCTTTTTATAAGAACTCAGAGAATTTAGAAGTTACAAACGGAATGACAAAGTGTTATATATCCTTTTACCGGAGAAGGGTATACAAACCCACCCGCTTTATTATACTTTTAGCGGATTGTCGTGATTTCAGGCAATTACTCAATGTGCGCTTTTTTTACGATCTACATTGTCTGCAGTTTTAAGTTTTTTAACAAATTAATCAAATTGAACAACAAAAAGTAACTACGTGCAACATTCTTAAGTAGCTGCTATAAATTTTGTGCAAGTTAAAGTTAGAAAATTTAAAGTTTCAGTTGGTTTTTTTAAGGCATGTAATTTACGGGTAAGTTGAAAGGGAATACTATTTAGAAATTTTTATAAATAATAAAAATACGAAATGAGAAACATCCCTTTATACCAACAGATTAAATACGGTTTAAACTTTTCTAAATATTCTTATAAGCAGGGGAAGCTTTTCTTGCTTTTTGCATGAAAAATATGCTGTTTCATATTTTTAAAATTTTTTTTTAAAAAAAATCATTTTAAATATACCGTGCATGTTACGAAAGTTGGCAGCCCTTTTTAACAAAAGAATTGCTTTGGAGTCAATCTTTTGCAATTACAGAATAAAAGGGACCGATATTCTTTTCTTTAATATGCATTTTCCTATATCGAAATTCTTAACAAGAACTCAAAGAAATTCCATCGCGTTCACTGAACAATTATGGATGTTTTGTTTTTGACAACGATTTGTTTCAAACTAAAAACTATTTTAATGCTCGTATGGTGAGAGATAACCCAGGAATTTTATGAGAAAACGGGTGGAGAATCAAAGCCAATTTAGAACATTATATTTTTTTTTTTTTTTTTTTTTTTTTTTTTTTTTTTAATTTCCTAAGCTAATCCCGCGAAGCTCTATGCTTGTCTGCAGGAAAGAAACCAGAGTCTCTGGCGGGAATCGAACCCGCAACCTCGGCGCTGATCGACTAGCTCGCTACCAGCTAGCCTACCGAGGCAATGAAATATTTTATAGTCCCTGCTACTTCGGTTCCTTCAGAAAGGTGCTTTTCTAACATTCAGTCAACAGTAATATCGATGGTATCGATAGTGAAATCTGAACTATCGATAAATAGCGATAGTATCCCAGCACTTATGCAAGAGCAGCTTTAGTTAGCGAAGCTGGTGTTTGTTATACCTTAGAGGAGAAAATTCTTGCACCCGGCCGAAGGCCATCTTTGAGGAGAAGCTTAAAGTGAGGAAGCCGGTGCTTGTTATACCATAGAGGCGAAAATCCTTGCCAAAGGTCAGCTATGCAGATTAGTGGATAGTACTATCGATAGTCTTAAAATATCAGAAAATTTCGATAGGAAAAAAATCAATATCGATATTATTATTTAAAATACAGCTATGAAAACATGCAACATCAGCTATAATCACAGTTTTCCGAGCAAGTTTACATGTTAATAATTCGCGCTTAATAACAGTAATGTATACAAACAATAAGTATAGCAGGTGATATTCTGAGCTATCAGCTGTGTTTCTTAGTACTGCTAATTAGAGGCCCTTTTGTCAAAATTTGTATATGTTTACATAGGCGCTGAAATGTCAAATATTATTGAAATGCTGTAAAAAAATGTAAACGCAATAGATCAAGGCCAATTTAGAACAGTTTATAAAGTTGCAAGAAAATATCTAATAGTCCCTTCTACTTCGGTTCCTTCAGAAAGGTGATTTTTAGCTGCCGATGAAATATTAACATTCAGTCAATAGTAATATCGATAGTAGAAAATATCGATAGTATACCAGCACTAATGCAAGAGCAGCTTTAGTTAGCGGAGCTGGCGTTTGTTATACATAGCTTTGATGGTAAGGTGGATGGTCTGTACGACGTAGTTTCACTGGAGTCTCTCCCGACTTAGGAATCATAACAATTGTAGATCCTGTGGTGCGGTCAGGTCCGGGAGATTTTCTAATGTTGACATTTTCAATCGCTGATTTTACTTGAGATAATTTAAATTTTATAGGATCGTTAACTGTATCAGGAATAATTGGACCAAAGAAACAAGTAAGTGCACCATGTGGCGTGAAGACTTTCTCCAAGTGGCTTGCAAAGGCTTTTATTTTTTAATTTGTGTTTTTGGCCCAGGTGCGGTTTTCCAGTCTTAAGCCTAGTACTCTGTTCAAATTTGTGAAAAATTATGAGCAACATTTATTATTTCACACGAAAATTTTGACATGTATCAATGTTACCTTTCTTGCGAGTTTGTACAATTTGACGTTTTAATTTCTGTAGAGTATGCAACATTGTTTTGCGCATGTAAACAAACCCCACATGTATTTTACTAAAAATTTATTTTTTTTAATAAAAAAAGAAAGTAAATATGGATAAAAAACTGTAACCGGTTGTGTTACAATAATTTTTTATTTTTTATTAAATAATCAGCTCATATTTTTTTGCTTTTGCTTAAAATTCCACGTGAAATAAGTGCAGCTTACATTATTTCGCAGTTGTAAAAAAATGTTGCCAGAAACATTTCGGAACTTTTTCACAAAATGAACAGAGTACAACTCTATCAACATTATTTCATAGATATTCCGCACAAGTTTTTTTCGTATGCGTTTTGACAGCATTTCACGTGAAATGTTGAACAGAGTACCAGGCTTTAGTAGAGATTCGTAGGCTATTAGGCATTGCATATATCTTACAGCCTTCCATAAGCTCTAATTGGAGGTTTTTGTGGCATCTAGGCTGTTTAAATAGCCTTCTATTGTAGAGTCGTGTTTCTGTCTAAGTTTGTTGCGTAGAGTTGCCTGGCATAGCCGCCGTTGGGCCTTGATGGTTGGGGAACGATTATTTTGCCATTGTCTTCCCAACTTGCTTTTTTCCCTGACAAGGGTCTATTTATATATCCACCAATGTGTTGTGCGTAGCACCTACCTATTTACTTCCGTAAATAGGTCGACAGCTGTTTGGATAAGGATTGCAGGTGAATGATCATTTGAGGAACTAATTAGTAATTGATCGCGCTTGATGTTTTTAATTACGGAAAATTTGATAAGGTGTGGTAGCTTGTTGAAGAACATTTTTTTCGATTCGCAGTTAGTAATATTTTGGGTTGTATGGGACAATATACACATTTTGGAGTTGGTCCAGAGATGCCAACACGGCTTGGCCGCAATGAACAACATTGCGATTATCTGATTAAATTTGGTGCAAAGGCTCCATTTGTTACAAGGATCAAGCCTATTGAAAATGGTGAGAATTGGTCCATAATTTCACATAGCCATCATACAAGCCTCTTTCCAGGATAGAGCCTTTCTGCCCAAAAATTATTTTTCTTTTATTTTATGTTAGTATCGAGATTGAATTTGATCTAGAAATATTTTATTGCAGCATAAATCAAGTTACCAAATTTGATTGGGGTCGCTCCATATTTGACCATAGCTCCCATAAAATTACTATGTACTTCCGAAAATAGCTTCTAATGCCTAACTCTAAGATTTTTTTTTTATAAATAACATACTTAATTAGTATTGTGCTTATTTTGTTGAACTATTTATGGTTTTTAATCCAAATTTTTAATAATTTTAATGTACTTTGGACTTCAAGAAAAATTCTTGACAAAAGTATGAAAAAACAGAAGTAAGGAAGAACATGTAAAATCAATTAAAATGGATAATCATCCAAAAAGCAAACTTCGATCTACCAAGGGTTAAAATACAATTTGGTTTAAGGATTGATGTTTGACTATTGGCGTCAGCAGTCGTCGATGGCTGCGGGTGTAAGACGGCAAATCCATCTGAGGAGATCGAGTGGTTGCTATCGAAACATGTCATGGTAACCTGCCGGCCCGGGTTCGAGCTCCGGCCACGGTCAAGAATGAAAGATTATCAATAACAATTTTAATTAATTTTTCATGTTGTAAAATTCCTTTCTTCATAAAAATAATTTAATGAAAATTAAATTTAATGAACTTAAAAATAACATACTTATTGATAATTGCAATTTAAAATATTCTAAAAAACTTAATATTAAAAGAATTTTTAAAACATTTTATACTTTTTCTTATTGATTTCTTTTATCTTGTTAGTTTTACAATTTTAATTCAATCTTAAGCCAATTGTGACATAATTGAAATGTTATTGTTATTGAAAATAATATAACAACATCTCTATTTATTTTAAAAG
This sequence comes from Pollenia griseotomentosa, assembly GCA_963931875.1. Classification (NCBI taxonomy): domain Eukaryota; kingdom Metazoa; phylum Arthropoda; class Insecta; order Diptera; family Polleniidae; genus Pollenia; species Pollenia griseotomentosa. The sequence continues at coordinate 102,540,614 of OZ007561.1, forward strand.
GCAGATGTATATTTTTCTTACAGCACCACCCTCTTAAGTACTTCCTTATGAAACATATTCGGATAAATTATACTCAGCTCTTACCACCCAGAGCACGCGTTCTTTGTTGTCCTTGAAAAAAAACGCAAATCTTAAGAAATTTATTTGCACATGTTTATCTAATTGCACACATGTTGATACACCTCCAAAAATTTTAAAAGACTATCTTAAAATACAGAACAATCGCTGAAAGAAATCTAAATGAGTGCATGTAACACAAGGATCTACAAAATATTTAAGATTTTTAATTATAAAAGAGAAAAAAATCTTTATAAGAAATTTGCACAAGCAATAAAGAGAAACAACCACTTTTCTTTAAATCCAGACGCTTATTTACTCGCTGTACAGAATGATCCTTCCGGTTAAAATTGTCAATATGAATCTTAAAGTAGCAGGGCACAATAGCATCTCAAATCTAGTTAAACAGGAAGCAATGTGTGTTTTTGGTTGAAGTTGAAGAGCACACGCCTTGACTTGAATTGTATTCTACCTTCTTTTTTTTTATTAAATCAAAATTATTATAAGAGAGTAAATTAAAGATTAGAGTTGTTCTCTATTAAAGTCCAAATTGCAGCTGTCAACGACCGCGAAATGTTAAACAATAATTGCAGCATAATGCACATGCTCGCAAGCATAAGCAAAATAAAAAACAAGATCGACTTGAAGGAGAAACCCTCAAGTCCCTAAAGATCATAAAATTAAAATGATTATGAGTGTTAAAACTGGTTTTAATATCCATACACTCAACAAAATTGTTGGGTTGAAAAATGTAAATAATATTTTTGGATTTTTGGTTGCTCATTCATTCATTTGGCAAAATTTGTTTTGACGAAATCTACATGAATTTTTTAAAGCCAATCTCCTACAGGAAAACTAAAAGCCGTATAATTTTTTTGACAATATATCGCAAAAACTTTGTATAAAATTTGACTGTGAATAGTTTTGACGAATTGGAATTGACATATCAAAACTTTTAAAGTGAATCAAATGTATCGCTTATAATTCTTGTAACTTTATAAAGTCTAGTTCTGGTATTGAACGTAATTGCTACGGGCTCGAGTATTAATGTTAGTACATTCAAAAGAAAAATCAAATCAATCCAAAACGGCATTAATAGCACGGTGAGTACGGATTTTCTTAAATACGGATTTTCAATCGCGAAATATTTAACTTAAATATATTTAATCCCGAATTCGTATTTGAAATAATCCAAAAATGAGATTGATTCAAGTAAAACTAAGATTGAATCAATCTCAAAATGCGCTTGATTCAAGAATTATACAAAAGAAATTAGAAAGAGGAAATAATTAGGGTTGATTTTCTTACCTGTTTTACACCTTACATAATGATAAAACACCAGAATCATGCCAGATATGGTCTTTACTTTGAAATCTTATGTACATATTAAACTAAACATATAAACTAATGTAAACTCTTGCTTGCAATTTTACTTTTTTAAACATGAAAATAATATCCCAATATAAAATTTTGCTAGAAATCAAGTGCGAAACAATTGGTATTCAAGTTCGAATTTCAAGGGTTGAGATATGCTTTTGTTTTACTTTATTTCAATCAGGTAAAATATTTTGAAACTTGATTAGCATTTAAAAATACGTTTGAACTCAAGTTTATTTCCAGTTAAATTTAAGCACTTGAAATTTAATTTTTGAGTGCTTATTGGGATATTTTTTTAACTTGTTCTGTTGTTGCTACACAAGCAAACCGTTTTTTTTAAACTTGTGTGGTGTTGTTGTAATTTCTACAACAGACTTTGAAAACCCTCACTTTGTAATTTTACTCTCAAATCTACTCTACCAACGAAAAATGCAATCATTTTTTACTTGACTTAAGAATTTTATACATACATATTTTAAGAAATTCCGGGATTGACTTTCGAAATTAATCCTATTTAGGATTGTTTTAAGTACGTTTTAGTATTATTCGTACTTGAATTTTTGAGTACGACTCGTACTTAAAAAAAGTATAAGAAACTGTATTTATCCGGAGTCTTTTTCTTTCTGTGTAGGACTGGTGCAAAATATCCCTGAGAAAATTGGAATTAAAGTTTCTTAACATTTCATTCAAAGCTCTCAGGTTAAATTTGAGATTTCGTGTTGTTTACTGTTATGAACAGCTAAAGCCTTTTAAATAAATGTATTCAAGTTTTGATACGGCTTTGAAGGGAGGCCCCGGAGTAGTTTAGATTTGAAATCCTTCATGGTCAGGACATAGGTGATTAATGCGCAAGGATTAGCTATTCGACAACAGACTCGCAAAAGAACATATAATTCGCTAGATTTGAATTTGTCCTAAGGAAAAGTAGCTTAAGCTGAAGGCGCCTAGTGTTTTATATACGTGATTTCCCGCGATCCTGCACATTTTTTGGGAAAAAAATCCCCGGAATTTTTTTCGGGAATTCACTGGATTTTTTTTTAATTTAATTATGGCAACTTTACTGCTGATATGTATATGTAATTGTAAATAAGTTGTGTCATGAAATAGATATTAGCCGTTAGCCAAAAAGGTCTTAAGTTAAAAAAACGCATTTTGAGTTTTTGATTGGCTTTAATTAAATTTTTTTTCTCTTTTGTTTGGTTTAAATCACTTTAGTCTAGCACAACTGCTTCTCATCGTTATCATCTGCTCTTAGGAAAAAAGTCTAAGAAATACACCAAATAAATATTTTTCAATTTAACATTACAAAAAACTACAGTTTCTGACTTAAATCATTTTTGCCAAACGCTAAACAGATGTCCATTCATATGCGATAATTAAGGCAATGTTTAATGCTCTGAAATTTCGAAAGAAGAAGAGTAAAAATGTATACCTATAGAATATTTAATTTGTTTAAAGATCCCGATTTACTTTATAAAAACAAAAAATGTTGTACCCACTTGCTTCAAAAAATTTTATTATTTTATATGCCGAGCATCTGCATAAAAGATTTTTCGGATTAGATTGTGTAAAGCGGCTCATACACTTGCAATAAAATTGTTCAATTTTACGTGTTGTACAATTTTATCGCCAATGTGTATGTGATATTCGAAGGTGGCACAACCTTTTGGCAACAATCAAAATACTTTTGATTATTATTGCACAACGAAAAGAACGTGTAATGTCCTAGAGGTTATGTTCACCATTTTATTGAACGAATAAAACCATTGTGCGACTTATTGCATTATATAGGACAAAATGGAAATAATATGGCGTAATGGGTAAATGATATTTTACAATAATATTGCAAGTGTATGGGTCGCTTAAGAAATGATGACAAAAGTTATTAATAAAGAAAACGTTTATTCGATTTGAAGAAAATAATTTTAAAAAAACAAGTTTTAAAGGAGGAACTGAAAGTGTCTACAGATTATATAATGTTCCTTTGGCTATAAAGACAAACATCCGTAGAAAGGAAACGTGTTTTCTCATTGAAATCTTCTTAATAAAATGCTTATTCTGAACTAATAATTTAACTTTTTTGGTTTTATATAAATGCTGTTGGCTTAGAATTAATTCTGTGGCAACTTAAAACTTTAAAGGTGACTTTTGGAAATTTACTCCGAATTTAATCTTATTTAAAGTTCTCTGCGGTTATAGTTTTTTATTCCTAAACACTCCTATTGTCACAGATCAGAACTTTTTATTATTTCAAATGTCTAACAAAATAATTGAAATTTTGCCAATATGTACTTTTGAACATGAAGATCTTAAAAAAGTTGAATACATTTATAAACATATTCAATTGATCTCAGGAAATGTTATTTGTTCAAATAAATTAAATTATATACATTTTGCATCGATATGTATTGAGCGGGAATTCCCAGAATCCCGGGAAATTGAAAAATAAATCCCGCTTTCCCGGGAAATGTAAAAATCCGAGAAAAGAAAAACTCTAGTGGCGCCTATCACTACAGGAATCAGTGCCATTATAAGTTTGTTTTATCGCATGTGCCCCCTGTCGTGGATACTATAGTAAGGTTTATGACCGAAGATAAGGAAGAGTTAGCTAAACAGCTCTTTTTCCGGTTTCCTGTTTTGCTTTGTAAACACTTTTGGCTTAGCACAACACAATAGTATTGGTACCATGTATGGTTTAAAACCAACCATGCTATTATAAGTGTTTAACATATTTTAGTTATTATTAAACATAATATGTTCGGAGGCAACCATAATATGGTTGTGGCTTCTTGATCGAAGACTATTTTTACCATAATATGTTTGTCGTTTACAATAATATGGTTAAACTAAACATAATATGTTTAAAATTTTCTTGAAACATAGTATTGTTGGAGGTGACCATATTTAAACATGTTTTTCTCTGCGTGTAGTAGGGAACTTTCAATAAAACTCATGTTGGCTGTTGATTAAAACCAAACATAGAAAGGGAGATTAAAAGATGCTGGTTTTTGAACTAATTGTTGTTCTTTATCTGGCAACTTAGTTTGACCAGTTAAAGAGTTTCTCCACGGTGCAATAGAGCTGCAATAGCTGTGTATATCATATAACTCTGGCTACTTCATGATACAGACAGTCATGTGATAGAATAAGCAACTTTGTGTAAAATGTATTTACATTGTACTCACTCGGTATCAAGATTAAAGTCGTTCTAGTAGGGACCGACGGTAATGTCTCCCGAATTGACCATGAGGGTTATACTAAATACGTTACTCTATTTTTCAGACCCCGTTGTATCAGCGATATCTTCAAAGACATCATATAAACACATTCCTCAAGCCGTACAAAATTTAATGCTTAAATTAAGTATCGAATAAGATTCAAAATACGAAAGTGAATAAACGGGTAACTCTGTAAAAAAATTTAAATATCAGTATTAAACTTGTTTGTATAAAATAAATTGTAAATAAAAAGTGCTAATTTGTGTTTGGTTTAAAACTTATACTGGAATAAAACTGCATGTAGGATACTTGCAAGTTTTCTCTTTATCGTCAAAAGAGTTCTTATCTAACAACATATAGCAGCCACTGCGTTAAAATCATCTGCGTAGTTTTTAACGAGGTTATAGCTTAAATCAATCCCTATAATTCATCCACACATTTTTTGTGGATCAGACTATTAGTTTGGAATACATGTGTTTTCCGCCGACTAAGGAATATTATCAAAAATATATTAATCTTATAAAACAACACGTAGTACCAACTGTATTAAAAAAAGCTGCCACGTTTTTTACGGAGCTTATAGACTTCCTACATCCTTGCACATAATACATTTATAAATGTTTGTGGATCAGACTATTAGTTCAGAAAATATTATTTTTCCGCCATCTAAATATGTAACATCAATACAAACCGTTTACTCTGACTTATTTAAATTATAGATGGGTTCGTAAATGACTTTTCAATCACAACAAGAAAAAACCACTACTTATACACGCACATACTGAACTTTGTTTTTTAACTCATATGTAAAGCACTATTATAAAGTACAAATAAAAATTAAATACGAAAGGTAAACTTTCGCTAAAAATATAAAGGAATCATGATCAGTCGTAATCAAGCCTGATTCGCGGCAATTACGTGAAGGCTGGCCATCTATAGTACAAACACAAATCAACACACAACAAAAAGGCAGTCTAAGCAGCGATGCCAGTAGTAGGGAATTTTCTCTTTTTGTAGGGATTTTTTAGGGAAATTTCAAGCGTGGGGTAAAAAGGACCGTTTTTAGATTTTAAGACATATGTAAAAAATTTTTTAAATATCAAGGGGTGTGCTGGAAATCGAAAACGCAAAACGCAAGAATTTTAAAAGTCGTTTTTTAATAGGATTTCTGTAATAAAAGAATTTTATGACGAATATTATCCTAACATTTTTCTATTAAACAGAATTTTTTAACAAAAATTTTAAAAATTAGATTAAAAGTTTATTAAAAACAGCTTCCAAATTTTTGCGTTTTACGTTTACGATTTCCAGCACAACCCTATGTATTGTGTAAAAGTACGTATTTTCATATACAATAGCATTTAAGTACAAATGTAGTATTTTTTAACAGAAACCTTATACTATGAGTCCTTACAGCCTGGCAATCTTTAACAAGTGCCAAAACCATGTTTTATATATTAGCGGACGGTGAATATTCGGGTTCTCATTTGCGAACTATTTGCTCATTTTTGCCATTCGCACTCACATTCACTAAAATGTATGCGGATATTAAAAGCGAATATTTAATAAATTATAGATAAATTAAGATAAATTTTTGCAAATCCATACCTTGGTGATATTTCTATCTTAAAATAAATAAACTTTTCGAATTTTGTAGCCTAAGTAAATGGGGATATTTAAAATGTACCCAAAATTCCCTGTTTTCCTCACTTTTACTCCTTAGAAAATCGATTTTTAAAATTTACTTTTTCGTTACGTGCAGTCGTAGCAATAGAAATTTATAGGAAACAAAATTTTGATTAAGAATGGAGGTTTACATCGAAAAAATCGGGTCCGGTCTTGCATTTTTTTGTCTATTTTATTCCGTCCTGACACAAAATTCCGGAAAAATATGGAGAATAATATTCTTGATAGAATACTCTATCTGGATACCAAATTTCATTAACATCGGTTCTGCCGCTTTGCCCATATACGCATTGATGTCACCTTTCATAGGGGAGAAATCGGTTCACGCATTACCGAGAACATCCAGTACTAACAAAATGCAACTAATTTTTATATATGAATATAGATATAGATTATTAAATATAAAGCCGTTTTAAGTAAATCAATAAAAAAATATTTCATAATTTTGTTAGAATTGGTCCATATTTGTTTATAGCTTTCTTTCATAAAAGCCTAAGTTTCTAAATTAACTTTTGCCGCCATAAATTCTACTAATAACAATTTCTGAGTGTGTCTTACATAAATCGCAAGTGCTTCTTAAGCATTTCAATGTAGGCACTGTTTTTACCCTTTCTTAAAAAAAATTAATTTCTACTTTTTAAGGTTTGCTTCTAGTTGTGGCACAAAAAGGACATGTGCTGCTAGATTCTTGCGATTCGCCTTTATAGAGGAGGCGTGTGTTTTCTTTATGAAATAGAAGAACGTTAAAAAGACATTTGCTTAAATCTTTATAAAAAGAGTAAAAAAAAAAAACAAAGAAGAACATCTTGCCTTCAACATTTCTTTGTCAGTGTTGATTTTGCTCCTACAACTCCTCACTTTTAGTTTCATTTCAAAAACCGCGCTACCGGAAACGTGTGTTCCTTTTAGTTTCTACTGACATTCTTTAGGGTTTGTTGACATCATAAAGTACTCGCAAAACGCTCATTGTCGGCTGCAACCACGTATGATGTACAGAAGCAGGAATTTTTATGTTAATCTTTTATTTTTTGATGTAATATAAAACTTTTTCTGTTGGCTTCTTTACTTGCTTTTGTTGAAATGATAGATGGTTGGTTGGTTGGATGTTATATATTCCTTTTAGTACTCAAACTTTGTACTTTTTTGGCTCGTGTTCTATTTCCGGTTGATTATTTTAATTGCACAAAATATAATAAAAACCGTGAAATGAAAGCGAAATGCTTTTTAATTTTGTTTTGTTTAAATAAATGTGGTCGGTCCGTAAATACATATGTTAGGTGTTTTAGAACTGAAATCTTTTGTTTAGACATTTTAAAGCGGTTTTAGCTTGTCAGTTTATGAGGATAAGTTTCCTGTCAGTGTTGTCAAAGAAACAAACGGCATGTAATGCTCATATAAAATAATTTTTGTTTGTTTTTTATAATAAGACAAAAGCCGAATAACAGACTCGTGCCAATGATGAATTTTAAGCTGTTTAATTTGAATAGCGTTAAATATTTGGAGCTTGTGATCTTACGGCTTTGTAAATTTTCGTAGAAATATAAAAGTTATTAATATTTAATTATCCTTAAATACTTTCAAATATTATACTTCTTATGATTTAGCAATTATTCTAAAACTTAATAGTCAAAATATTGTTGTTCACAATCTTTTTTCACATATTAAATAGAAATTATGTCGAATGGTATCGTTTGCCTCTTTTTTTTAAAAGATGCCAAAAAAATATTATTAAGCTTAATTCATTTAAAGAGTTCAAGTAGAATCTAACATGAAAAAACTTCTGGGCCGGGTGGAACAACATTTTGATTTGGAATCGATGTTATAAGATTAAAACTCGTTTTCCAGCATTTTTTTTTATCTCAGAGTCGGCTCTAACCAACTTGGCGCCTTGTCCGAGTTTCGAGTTCGAGTAAACCCACTAAAAACATGCAAAAGGGTGACGAAACTTGGCTGATGAAATCACAAAGCAGAATAATCGATTTTGGATCTATAAAAATCATATAAAAGATAAGTGCTGGCAACGAATTGAGTAAACGGTATCGAGTATTTGCGACTACTTTTGGGTGCTCGATGCTTAAAAGTAGTAACTCAATACTTTCAGAGTTGTATTTGTTGAACAAAGTTGAATTGAAATCTTAATGGCATTCTTTAAAAATACAACTCTGCTTGAAATTACATCTAAACAATTTAATCAATAGAGCAAAACACAAAAATAAAATAAACAAGTTAGAGTGCTATATTCGGCTGTGCCGAATCTTTGATACCCTCCACCGACAGTTCGAATGTTTAAGGAGTAATATCTGTATGATGTCTTTTTATTATTATTATCTTAAACTGTGACGATTTGTTATTAATTATGGTTTTAGGAGACTAAACTGTTTTCCGGAAGTAGGGCATATATGGGGCCTAGGGTAAATTATGTACCGATCTTCACGAAATTTCACAGTATCATTTATAGTTTATAGTTATTATATAAAATTGTGACGAGCCAAAATTTGTTATGATTGCATTATTTTTTACGGTTTTAGGAGTACTACACTTTTTTCCGGGAGTAGGGTTTATATGGGGCCTTACGTAAATTATAGACCAATCTTCATGAAATTTTACAGCGTCATTTCTAGTCCTAAAAAACTGTGACGTACCAAATTGTTACGATTGCATTAATAATTACGGTTTTAGGCGTCCTAAACTGTTTTCCGGGAGTTAGGGTAAATTATGGACCGATCTTCATAAAATTTCACAGTGTGATTATTAGTCATATAATTTCGCGCATTGTTCAATCATGCAAATTTTTTTTTTTTTACAAAATTATCAATTTTTGAAGTGGTGGTTCCACATTTTGATTCGTAACTCTGATCCTACTGAACCGATTTTGCTGAAATTCAATCCCAAACTGCTTAGGATAACTACAAGCAATTTGACACCTAGTTTGTTTATTTCTTTTGAGTTTTTCGAAAGTGAGCGTGTTTTCAACAGACGGACAGACAGACGGACATGGCTAAATCGACTTAGAATTACTCAAGCAGCCAGAATATATATACTTTATGGGGTCTGAGATGAATAATAAAAAAGTTTCACACGGAATGACAAACTTAGTATACCCTCTTCACAACTAATTGTGGTGGAGGGTATAAAAACAAAGATAATGAAAACAAATTCAACTTTTTGAAAATAAACTCAAAAAAAGACGTTAAAAGTATTGAGTAGAATTGAGTACCAAAATTAAATGTATCGAGTAATGAAAAGTAACAGGATTTGCTAGCAATAGATAAGATATTGGTATCAAAAATAAATCGTTTATACCTTAATTATTAATAATATAATATATTTTAAAATTATATTATTAATTCGAAATTAAAAAATTTCGCATATCCCACTTAAAAATATCTTTCCGGAATTAGGATTTTTCAGAACACAGTTAAACTAGGTTTAGGATATCTGAAAATCGATTTGTGCCGCCATTACCAAGTTTGCATACAAAATTTTGAGGGAACAGCTTAGTTTTGCTTAAAATGTTAGTCTTTAAAAAAATAATAAAAAAATCACAGTTCGGCGAAAAAATCCGGGTTTCAGACTACGTTAGACTAAGTTTAAACTTAACCCATATCTCAAAACCAGGCCTTAGTTTGTACATTTGAATGCCCGTTTTTAACCACAAGTTTTTGTTTTCCCTTAGTAAAGTACATACTTTTGTAAGAAATAAATTTCTTATAAAAAATTATTGCTTGAAAGAAAAAAACGCATATAAGATTTCCTTGCTTTTTAAATTTTTTTTATTGCAAAATAAAATATGAAGTAATATGTTATTTTTTCTTATAGTTAAGTGCTATTTCAAATTGTCCACTTATTTTTCAAAATCCAGGTGAATTTTTTCTATTGTCCAGTAATTTGACTTTCGGTATCTGGCAACCCTAATTAATTAACAAATGTGAACTTTAACTTTAAGTTTTTAATCAAAATTTATGAATACATATTTTAATGTGATCTTTATAAACTTAATTCTAATTAAAGAAATTCTTTAATTTTTATTCCCACGCTTGTAAGCCGTTCCTTTGACTCATTTTGCAAACTATTACATTTTATGTTTCCTGCTTATGATGGAAATTATTAACTATTTAGAAACTTCCGGATAGTAGACTTTTAAAATTATATGAATAATAAAAAAAGAATTGCTTTAAAGGGTTGTTACATTAAATACAACACGTTACACCTACAAAAATATTAACAATTCAATTCATTTATAAGGCTAATAATAGTTTTTAACCAGCAAAAAACAAGTCAAACGCTGAAGTGTGCACTCGCTTACAAAATGATTTATTAACAATATTAGTTTGTAAAAAAAAACAAAATTAACAAGTTGTAAAACAAAAATTTACATTTGTTTGTGGTGTTAAAACTAAATGTTGTTCCGTTTTCGTCCTTTACTTTTGTGAGTGTTTGTAGATTTAGATGCAACCCCCTCGCGGTTAAGCCTATTATTTTTATGACATTGTTTGTCGTGTGACCACCCAAACCAACCTCTAATTTTGTTTCTCTCTTGTAACCAAATAAAAAAGCAGAAAACTTAAAAAAAAACTGCCAAACAACCCAATCATTCAAATTGTAACCGTTTAACGTATAATTTTTGTTTTCTTTATCCTTTTAATGCAGAAGTTTGTTAAATTTCCGTTTTTGTCAGTTTCAAAAATAAAAACACACACACACACGCATAATTTGAAATGTAACAAATTGAACGTCGCTCTTAAACACGCGCCTTAATTGGCCTTCTTCCTGTGTATAACACGTCCTTATTTTCCAGTTGTATTGGACAAGGGGAGATTCTAAGAATTCCTTTTATTTATTTTGGGCTTATAACTGTTGTATTATTATCTATTTGTATTTATGGTGTTTATTTTATTATTTATTTTTATGCTTTTTCAGCTTTTTTGTCATATTTCTTACAATATTATGATTTATTGACTTTAACTTTATTTCCGGCTATTCTATTTATTTATTTATTTTGGAGAGGAAATCGTTTTTCTTTTTGTAAGAGGTTGTTATTTAAGTTTGTTTTTAAGACACTTATTTTTATATTTAAGTGTCATTAATGTCCTTATTTTCGAATTTTTTTTCTTTGCATAAAATAAGGAAATAACAATAATGCAATATTGGTAAAAATTATTATCCTATTTTATTTTTGTCAAATTATTAATTATCTTTTCATGGTTATTTGAAGATTATTAGCTACTTATATATATATCGAGGGAATTTAAACAATTTAATTTATTAAAACGTGAGCCAAGATAGCGTCGAATTTGGGAATCTAAAAACCGGGAAAACAAAATACCCAAATTATGGTGATTTGCAGAATAAGAACAAAAAGTTAGCGTCGAATTTAGGAATTTAAAAAGGGGAAGCAAAAATAAGTAATATTTTTAATAAAAATAAAAGAAATAGTTAACACAAATTAAAAAATACACTTTTAGGAACAAAATGAGCGATGCGTGTAAAAAATCGTTTGGTCTGTTCCGAGATATATGGGTTCATCCAAAATGGTCAGTAAAAAGCGTTGCTGATTTATCCCATGGAACACAGGCTTTTGCACGGTATAAACTGTATCCAAAAATCCAAAATCGAAAATTGCATTATTTCTCGTAGAGGCCACCAAGATTTGACACCTTCAGACTATCTCTTGTGGGGTTTTTTGAAAAAGAAAGTGTACAGAAATAATCCCACAATAGTTCAAAAACTTAAAAACAACATTATCAAGCAGATATCAACCATTGACAACAGTTTATTTAAAAACGTGGTTCAAATTTTGTTAAAAGATTCAGAGCTTGCCGAGCCGGTAGGGGGGAGGTTAGGTTACTAGACAGACAACATGTTTGTAAAAAGCTGAAATAAAAATATTTAAAATATCTGAAAAAAACTCTATTTTATTAAAACTAAAATGATACCTCAAGTTTGGACCCCCTACGTTTATTTTATTCAAAACTTACAATTTGACAACACTGAGATGCTGTTTTGAAACATAAACAAGTATCAACACTTGTTTTCCCTCTATGCTCAACACTGATAACACTGCTTAAATGGAAAACTTCTTTTGTAACAAGTGGATTACCCGGTACGCTGAATCCAGTGGTGCGAACCGATTTTTTTGGTTAGCTCTTCTTTTAAAAATAAAGAAGATTGAATATTATGGTTAAACGTGCCTTTACAAGCAATTTTTTTAGTTTTCTACATTTTATCAATTTTTATAGCGATTGTGTAATTAAAAGCGTTAAACAGCTGACTTAAAAGAAAAGCGTACAGAAGGGTTTGGTACAAGTAGTGAGTTCATTTGCTTGTATTGTTGCTTTTAACAGTTTTTAAAATTGTAAAAATATTACAAATGTTAAAAGGATTATATTAGGAAGTTTTTCATTGTCAAGAGTCCTTTTTAAAATCAAGAGTTTTTTCAGTTTATGTCAAGATGAAGATATCTTAATAATATTCGGCACAAACAACTTTTACATAAATGTTAACCTGATAACATAATTTTGTTCTGACGGGTCCATGATTGCCACGGGTCCAAATAGGGTACACACTCGAAATTTTTTTTTATTATATATTGTGGTACAGAAAAAGGGCAATTTTATTTAATGAAATTAGATGAAAAATATGCATTTATAACAAAATATGCATTAACAACAAAATATGCATTTAAAACAAAATATGCATACAAAAGTGTATGCCATTTTACTGGAAGTTACGTGATTCCCGATATTAATTTTGTGTGGGTCTCAGAGTAACAACAACAAACATGCAATTGCATTAAATCCCTTACCCTGAATTTATTCGAGACAATATGTGTTTAACGATTAAACTCAAAACCATATGCACTAAGATAATGCTCGGAACTTTATTAAATTAGAAGGGTGTTTTCAAGTATGAGATGAAAAAACTAGATATTTCTATCACATGAGAGTTTTGCGGACAACAAGTTATTTTTATGGGGCAGGGCAAAAAATTAAAAAGGCTTAGAAATTGCAAACACACCCACGATGACATTTCATTTCTACATATTAGTTCACCAGTAAACTATTTTCAAAACAGCGAACTGCAAGTTGGAATTTATCCAATTTATAGATAGGCCATGTCTCAGCTTTGCAATACCGAGCCAATATTGAAAAATTTAAATTTCCAATTCAAAGTTTTTAAAATACATGATGTTTATATTTGGAAAAAATTTAACTTTTATCTCAGCAATTAACTTATAAAGTTCGATTACTGCTAGAGATTCTGGTTTGTAAATAAAACGAATCTGTACATTTGTGTATGTTGTCTTTAAGAAATATGAAATACCCTTTTTTCAAAACAAAAAGCTTTAAAAACTCGACCTGTACCCATGTTCTGTATCTTTAGTGAGAACTTCTCGCATCGAAAAGATATGAAACAAAATTTCCCATCGTTTCTCGGTTAGTGAGAAAAAATTGTGTCTGTAACTCATGTCGGAAACTATCAAAAGAGGTTACGTCGTAACGCTATAAATATCATAACATTGCACCTGAAGCCGATGTAACATTGCAGACGTTGAGAACGTCAGTAGCATACATATACCGTTGGCGGCGACCAAAATTTACTAAAATTGAAAATTGTTCAACGACGGCGGCGAAAATATTTACAATCGTCGGTTAAGCCAAATAATGTAAAGTGCGACTTAAATGTTTGTTGTTTGCAAACGAGCTTTGAAAAAATTCGTATCTCTACATATATAAAAATAACGTGTATGTTCGTGATCGCTAAACTCAAAAACTACTGGACCGATTTTGACCAAATTTTATATGCATGCTCTATGGGCCGTGAGTAGTGTCCGACAGATGGCGCAATATTAAGTAAGTAGTGTTTCTGTGTAGTTTATCTTCTTATCTAATCAACCGGTTTTTTTAAATTTGACATGCAGACACCGTAACATCTAATCATTAAATTTGTGATTTGAAGGGAAATAGGGCAAAAGGGATAATGGGGGTAAAAGCTCCTCCTTCCTATATCTTCATAACTAATCAACCGGGTTTCTTAAAATTTTACATGCAGATACTGTAACATCAGAAAGGAAATAAGTAATAGGGCGTGAAATAGGACAAACGGGGTAAAATCTCCCCCTCCTTATATCTTCTTAAATAATCAACCAATTTTCTTGAAATTTGGCAGGCAAATAGTGTTACATCTGAAAGGAATCATAGCCTATATTTTTTATTACTTAGGGCGTGAAATATGGCAAAAGCGGTAACAGCTCCCCCTCCCAATATCTTTTTAACTTATCAACCGGTTTTCTTTAAATTTGGCATGCAGACACTGTAACATCTGAAAGAAGTAAATTATATGGCAAAACAACGTTTGCCGGGCCAGTTAGTATTTTATAAAAATGTTGAAAGCAAAATAATTAAACAATGAAAAAATGTGCCAAAAACAAAATATTATTATTATTATTCTTAGCGTTTTGCATTTTTAATTGTTTTTTAGTGTTAAAATTTTTTCTCGCCCGATTTTTTTTCTTGAATTTTTTGACAGTTCAAAGCGGGAACTTTTCTCACAAAAATGTTACAGACACAGTTTTTCTATAAATTAGTGAGTAATATCCTTACGTGACAGCTAGAACTCGCCAAAAAAAGTTACAGACACAGTTTTGTGAGAAAAACAGCTGTTTGTTTCAATATATGGCATTTTTGTTTCATTTCACACATTTCAGAACATGGGAACTGGTTAGTAGTAATAAATTTGTCACTTTAATTTTTGAAAAACAATACCGAATTTAAGCGATCTTTGTTTATGTTCTTGGGATCGGTATTTAAAATTAACTGCCTTTCATTCGTTTCGATCGACTTAGGACAACCTGATGGGAATAGGCTCCAGTTAATAAAATCAAAAAGAGATTTCGTTTCTGGCCCCAAAAGATGAGCGTTTCTTTCAAAAGTTGGCGTAAAGTTATTATTGCTCCGTTAGGAATTTATTTTAACTATGTAGTTTTAAATTTCCATATCTGTTTATATAGTGATAAAATTGAGACAAATATTGATAATTATATTCAAATAGACATAAACAAATGGTAAAAGTACTTAAACTAAAGTCCCAAACATTGACTTTATAAAATTTGGTACCCACTTACTTTCACAGACAACCATGTGCTTTAAACTTAAGCAGAAGTACGTATTAGTTTTCGCAGTATTTGTATGGAAATTGCTTGAGAATTTTCAATAACAGAACTCCCATCTGATAAATCTGTAAAAGTTTTATTTAAAATAATCCAATTACTTTAGGAAATTAATAATACATACTTAGCACATAAATAACTGTGTGCCTGTGTATTCAAATATACATACATATGTATGCATGTACATGTATAAATGAAGGAATATTGAGTATGTTTGTAAAGATGTGTGTTTGTAAGTGTTTATCTGGAACTAATTTCACTAATTGATATGTTTGTCAACACAAGACAAGTGTGGCAAACGCCCATCACCACCAGTTTACCACCCAGTCAACCATTCACACCAAAAAACAACATATAATTATGATTAAATACCATGCATGATGAATCTAACACCACCCAACCACCCACCCATCCAGTCAACTCCTAGAAAGTGTATATTTTGTAACCACAAAAGCCAAAACTTCTATAGAAATGAATTCATGTCATATTTGGACAAAAGAAAGAAAAAAAAAATTAAATGCCATCAAAATCAAAAATATGAAAATGTCAGAAAATGCAAAGAAAGCCAATTATGGAGGAAATAAACACTAATACATACATGTTTTTACAATATGGGAATGTATTATTGTGTATATGTTTGTTATTAAGTGAAATTGCTTACAGTGTGGGACAAAAAGTTGTGAACTTTGTAACCGATGTAATACAAACTAGAAAGCAATTTTTAATCTTTGTGAGTTTGGAAGGCCATAGATCTTACATCAAGAAAATTAAAAAAAAAAATGTCTAACATATACAGTCACAGTCATAGATATTTTCACAAACTGAAAATATATAAGCCAGCATCGAAATAAACATAATTTTGCTCATTTATGAAGAGAATTTGCAATGAAAGGCGTCTTTGTGTCTACTACACTCACAATATTATTACAGTAACGGACTGTAGTTTATTTAAGAAGTATTCCGTTCAGTTATTTTTAAATTAATAAACATTTAAAATTCCAAGCAAATATATTTTTCACTGATCCTACTAACATTTATACAAAAAACTAAGTGCATATTAATACGCATTTTCAGTTGCAGTTAATATTGTCCGTTGATAAAGTTAATTTTATCTGTATATAAAATTAAATGAAAATGTAATTTAATAAAACGAAAAGCTTATTAATTTTTTACTGTCAAAAATTCAACCGCGAATTCCGTAAAACAAATGAATTTTAGTTATTTATATAAATGAACTATCAAAAAAATTAACTTTAAATTCCTTAAAAATATTCAGTTATTTAATGTAATTTAACTACCAAAAATAAATTTTTAGTTATTTTTAAAAAACGATTTGCTTGTTTTTTGTAAAAATTCCCATTTTCTATTCGTTAAAATTATTTATTTAAATACATCAAATTTTTAAAGTAAAATAATTTCGAAGCCATATCGGTTATGCTGCTGGTGTCTTAAAGTTGAGAGTTTTTCTGTAAACAACGGGGCTTTACAAAAGTAAAGCAAACGTATGTAACGGGGTAATAATATTCTCTCTCTCTCTCTCTCATTAGAAAAACAAGCGGACAGGTGTCTGTCTGGTATTTTTTAGAAATTCCGCTCTTTTGTGGAATAAACGAAAATTACTGAATTTAATAAAATAACTGAATATTCCTTTGTTTTTACGAAATATGTAGTTAATTTTTTAATAGTTAATTTATAAAAAAATTCATTTGTTTTTACGGAACATGGGGTTGAATTTCTGTAAGTAAAACTTAAATGAACTTTTCGTTAAAAATAAATGAAAAATAAGTAGACCGGTTTTTAACTGAATTTGCATTTATTTTATATTACAATTTCAGTTAATTTTACGTACAGAATATTGTAAGTGTAGTTAAATTTTTTTTTTAAATAAATTTGCTATTTGTTCATTAAACCAGAGAAGAAGAAGCTTTACAAATTATTTACACAATTTTTTTGTTTTTAAAAGTTTTTACGCAAGAAGTCGTTAAAAACCAGCAAGTCAATCTTTGAAAATAACGTCGAGCATGTTGTAGTTAATAATAACAAAAATATGTTTAACACTTATAATAACATGGTTGTTATTTAATCATAGGATGTTGCTCTTAGAAAAGTGGAAAATACTTTTGTTTAATAAAAAACAAATTGTTGTCACATTTAACAAAAACATTTTAAGAGTCAACCATAACATGGTTGTGGCTTCGTGATGAAGGACTAATTTAACCATAACATAACATATCGAGCACTAACCGCGCAAATAACGTAAGCGACATCATTTGCAATTTATAGTTTTTTTTTAATAAATTACTGTTTTGGCAACACTTGTATCATCTCCTAAAATGTCAGGGTCACATAAGGTACCGTTAGGTTTTTATATCTAGAACAATTTAATCGTAAGCGACAAATTTCATACAAAACTTATATGAAATAAAATAAAAAAACTCTCTCCTGTGCAATTCAAATTTTGACGCTTACAATTATTTCGTTAAAAATTGTTTTGTTGTAGGTGGCGTGTAGGCAATGAGAAAATTTTGATTTTCTTCGCTTTCAATAACAAATAAAATAATAAATAAAAAAAAACCTATTTAACCCGACAATGGGAACTTTGTAAAAAGCCAAGTACACACTTTTGCTCAGCACTGTAAGTATCAATATAAATATGGATAAATAATGAAAATAACACGGACGATTTGATAACATATGAGACGGCTATGAATTGATTCAAATCCCAATAATACAACAATACCAAAAACACTATACGACCGATGAACACAACAACCCACCAAGCAAGTGTGATTTTATACGTCATTACAATTCACACGCACTTTTCTTTTGAACCTTTACTAAAGCCTAAATTTTGATTGTACCACTGGTGTAAGGAAAAGTCTATTTATCAAAATGGGGGATGAACTGTGGTAGTTGATGTTGTTTGTCGTAAAGCTTTGCTGCTGACGCTCTGGATGAGAGTAAAAAAACCTTTAAATGGTTTCCTTTTTTCTGTTTTTTTTGTTTTGCTGTTTGTTTTATTTACTTTTAAGAGCACTTAAAAGATACCAAACAAACTTAGTTGTATTTTTTTTTATTTTTGTTCAGTTGTTGTGTTGTTTTTGTTCAGCAACAATAAAATCCTTGTAAAAAATGCCACACCTACAAAAAAGGAACGTTAATTTTAAATGGTGTGGTAGGAAAAAAACAAAAATTAAGCTTAAACATTTAAAGTCGCATAATAGAAGAAAGAGCTTCCAGAAAAAGGGTGGCAAGCATTTTACGGATTTATTTATGTAAGTTGGTAGAAAAGAAAAATTTTAACAAACGACGTAACTTTGTGGGCTTCTAAATTTTCTATATGAATTTTTCGTTACAATTAAAAAAAAAACAGACCACAAAGAAGACATCATTACTCAAATTTACAGCAGAGTTTTAAAAGAATAACTTTTATTTAGAATATTGTTCTATTTAACGGTGTTAATAGGAGAATGGAACGAGAGTAGCTAAAAATATTTAAAAATAGACCGTTTTAAGAAACACTGTAGAATAAGTTTGAACGTTTTTTGGTTCTTTTAAACGAGAAATGTATTTTTAAAAACTCTTTTATGCGCATATATATGGCTTTTTTTAAAAAAAAACTCAAAAATCCAAACTGCATGCATCCTTTTGATATTAACTTAAAAATTAGAAAACTTGGTTTTTATGAAATAATTGTACTATTAATATTTTATATCTTAAAAGGTATATAGTTATATGTATATATTCCGGGCCTTTATGAGTAGTCTGTGCATGGCTTGATTGAAGTGGGTTTTAAAATTATGGTATTGGTACAATAGGGCTAAATTTACTAAATTTAATTTAGATATTTCTTGAATTAAATATTCAAAACGATCAAAATTGGTTCATTATTTCACTTAGCCGCCATTCAAGGGTCATGCTCCTTCTAGGTTTTTGGTACAAATGTGGAAATGATTTACATGAGTACCTGCCACATGGCCTTTTATCATGGTGGAACTTAACAACCAGGTTTAAACAATGCGTTTACCAAACGTCTCCATTCGTGGGACAAACTATACACACATGTAGCAAATGAGTGATAATCAGTATTAAGGAGCTTGAGATATCTAACCTTCGCTACAATTAAAGCAATAGCCAGCAGCAATAGTTGAATAATAACACATCTCAGAAATGAAGCGTCCTTACCATCCGAACTTAACCGACTCTTTGTCTCACCCCTTATCCACCAATAATCAACCAAGGCTCTTGACTCTTCATCCTAAGGGGCTCCCAGATTTACCCATCATTACCGGTACCTTGACCTTTCATCCGCCTTCAACATCCAAGTCTTCACAAGTCTAATTTCATAAGTCCCTTAGACCCTTCGATCTACTCCCGAAACTACCAGATATTCACCACAACCAGCATCAACAGTCTCACTGCATCATCAGAAAAATATTTCAATTTTTCGTTTCAATGCTCGTCAGTAATGCTAGGAGCGAGAGGTCATTTTCTACCCTTCGTCAAATAAAATCATCACCTCACAATGAAATCATAAATTGCTTATTTAAAAAGATTAATTTAATGTAATTTATATTGAACTGATCTTATAATTTATTAAACCTTATTGTTAAGTTTTTTTTAATATAATATACAATAATATAATATAGAGTGGGTCAATTTGTTCGGGACCAAAAAAAGTGACAAAGCGTATAGCAAAATCGTAAACTACGGAAAATTCTAAGAACTTTTCCTAAAGAAACCATGGTTCTGAAATCAAAATCGAGCTTCCGGTTTTTCACTTGAAAATTTGGTGCTCAGGAAATCTGAAAAAAGTATACTTTTTTGGAAATATTTATTGCAATTGGTGAATAGTTGGCCTGTACCGCTGAAAGAGGGCTTGTTTAAAAGGAAATTTTCTCAGCTTTCTATATCTGTGCTCATTTTCAGAAAATTCTGCACATAAATAATTCGTTAAGAGATTTTTGTCAAAATATTCATAGAACCGTTGGTAAAATAAAAAAAATGTATTTATTTTTTAATTAAACTCAATTTTCTATTTCAAAAATTCTCTACCTTTTTAAAAAAGAAACTGAATGAAAAAAAAAAACAAAATTAACAATATCAAAAAAATGTATTTAAAAGAAAAAAATACTGGCGAAACCGGAAATTAAACCATTATATCCAGGGTCACAAGGCACAATATAACCACTAAACCAAAACAGCACTTATTAGCTTATCGCTTAATACGAATTTTCGCAAACGCGTCGAAAAAGTGACAATTTTTATAAAACTAAAAAAAAAAGTTTTGAAAATTATTTTTGTTTACCATACATTTCTAAAATGGAATAAACGTGAGAATTTTAACGGTAAATTTAAATTTCTCATTCTCAATTTCAATTTCTCAATTTCTTATTATACCCACATCACAATAGTGGAGAGGGTACCCTATTATGCGTATTATGCATTTGTACTGATGTGTGTAACGCCTTAAAGTATACCGATCGACTCAGAATCTCTTTCTGTGTCGAACTAACGATGTCCGTCCGGCTGAATGAAATTTAAAACATAGATAGATCCATATCTATGTGGACACATAAGCTATACAGTTTTTGAAAAATAGGACCACAAGGAGAGGTAGGGGGCAATTTCTGCCTCTCACAAACTTTCAACCCGATTTTAATGAAGCTTATAAACATAGATAAATCCATATTTATATGGACACATAAGCATTATGTGCTTTTAATTATATATGGTCGGGCTTGACCGACTATACTTTCTTACTTGTCTAAAATAGAAATGGTCGATATTATTTTATCTGAGCCGCCATTAACTACAAGCATCCACCGTTTACTGATCCAAGGTTACCGGCACATATTCAGGGAACTGAGCGATGCGTACGATTGCTTACCAATGTTTGCCGCGTGCCATAGAATGTAATCGCGATGATATCTTGGCAGTTACTATTGAAAGCCGCAAAAGAATACCACGAATGGAGAGCAAAAAAGATTTTATGTAATTTTATGTAAATTAAATAATAAAAATGTAAGAGAACATAAGCAAACAGGTAAATTTTGGAATACATAGGCCATTTATTTACCCCCCGGTTTGGGCAGTATTTTTTTATAAATTTTTTATTTTTATATGAATTGGTTCCTTTCTTTAAAGTTGTGAATTTTCAAAAAAAGTGAGTTTTAATAAAAAATAGAATAACAATAAAAAATATTTTATATTTTTACTACCGTATTCATAAAAAATAAAATAGTTTTGAAATGTGTTTTAAGGCAAAATTTTCATACAAATTTTTCTTAAAATAAATTTCAAATCCATTTTATTTTTTTATGAATACGGCAGTAAATCTTTTTATTTTCAGTTTTTGCTTGAATTTTTTTGAATAAATTTTCGTTTAATTAGGTTTTGAATCAATTGTTTTATTTTTATCAATTTTAAATTAAAATTTAGGTTCATTATTTTATTTTATTTTTGGGTATCAAAATTGCAACAGTTTTAGGTTTTTTTTTACCAGCTTGACTATGATTATTTTGACAAAAGCCTCCAAACCAATTATTTTTGTACTGAATTTGCTAGAAATGAGCACAGATATATAAAGCTGAGAAAATTTCCTTTTAAACAAGCTTTCTTTCAACGATACAGGCCAACTATTCAATAAATATTTCCAAAAAAAGTATAATTTTATTCAGATTTCCTGAGCATCAAATTTTCAAGTGAAAAACCGGAAGCTCGATTTTGATTTTAGAACCATGGTTTCTTTAGGAAAAGTTCTTAGAATTTTCCGCAGATTACGATTTTCCTATACGCTTGGTGGGCAAAAAAATTGACCCACCCTAATAAATCTTGTACTTTTTTTGTGTCATAAAAAATTCCCCCCGCCCCCTCTAAGGCTCAAGCTGGATCCGCGCCTGCTCGTATGACTACCACCCAAAATGTATGTATGTATTTATCAAAAAACTTTTTTTTAAAGAAAAAGAACTTCTGCCAAGGAAAATACTACCCCGCAAAAACAATATTTTCGTGACGAAAAGCACTACTATCCAAAGAAAGTATGAATTGGAGTACTCAACCAATAGTCAGACTGGTGCCGAAGTACTGCTTCTGACTCCCTTGGTTCCAGATAGGATCTCTGGTCAGCAACGATATAAAAAAATTATATGACATCTTTCAATTCTGATCTACTGCAGAGATCCAAGTGTTGACTGCATCTGTTTTCGCCAGTGGAAGTAATATCAAATGGTTGATAATCCTTTGGACGATTCACTACTAACTTCGGTGAGGGGAGGGGGGGGGGGGTTGATTTTGGTGCTAAGTGGTACATAAAAACCACATAGGTCAATAAAGTTAAGCTTAAATATTCTCTATATATGAGAGTTTATTTGTTTTAAGAATTAGCCAAAGCACCCATACAAATTATTTTCAGCAGACGAATATCGTAAGACAGCCGAATATCGCACTACACGAATATCTCGCTACATTTGTCGAATTGGCTGTCATTTGTTCAGTCTGTTTTGTCAAATCATCTTGGACGGATAAAGCATTCAAGAACACCTGCAAGTGATAATATTGTCATATCAAAACAATACTCTAATTTTCATCGAAAAATCGCCTTCAGCGATGGGGCCCATTTCTAGATGAATGGGAAAATTAACAAGCAAAATTGTCGAATTTGGGACGGTACCAATCCACATATGATCGTATTCCGTCTCAAGCAACAATAAAAGTTACTTCTTATTGATTTTAGGCTGGCGGCGTCATCAATTGAGGCCGTCACCGGCGACCACTATTGGTCAATTATTACCAACTCACTTTGGCCTGAATTGGATGATATGGACACAAACGACATGTGGTTTCAATAGGGCGGCACTATGTGCCACGTAGCTCATGCCACATTGGGCTTTAATTTAAATTTAAAAATATGAGGCACTTAGTGTAAGGCGAATGAGAACGAATTGCAACCATTACATCTCTGTAAATAAACTGAACATTTAACAGAAGCTTTAGAAATGTCATTGACAAACAAATGGATTAAAATCCACAAACGCGTGTTTGTCACACAAGATCATAAAAAATGACAATTGTATGTTGGTGCAGTTGTTTTAAATAGTGCGACAGTGAATGAGTGTGTGTTAAGTAAAAGGAAAGCTTTGTAATGCTTTTCGACGTTACGCCCGACTGGTTCACAGATAGTCAGTGTGTGCTTGTTTTGCTGTAAAATTTAAAGAAACACCCTTTTAATTGCTTTATGATTTTAGTGGTTTATTAAAGGCACCACGTAAAGTTAAAGCCACAAAGGAAAACAAGTACACCAGAAGAAAGGGGTATGTAAAAGCCTTACCTTAAAAGAAATAAGAAATTTACAAAATTATTCGAACTCCCCCGAAAAAAATTTTCAATTTAAGATTCAGTTTTTTTTTTTGCAATTGACAGGTTTTTCTTAACAATTATGAATATTATGACAGACCAAGCACCACATTTCAAATTTTGTATAATTTTTTTTTTAGTTTTATATCTTTGCTTACTTAAATTGAAAAAAGGGTGGAAAATCCTTTAATTGGTTTTGCCAAATATTTTCTCACAAAAGATTAAAATGTCATTTTTAAAAATTGTTGCTGCTAAATTCATTATTATGTCACTTAACGCAGCTTTAACTTATTTATGCCACCAGTTAGCGAACGTATGTTTTCGTTAATCTCTAAATCGGATTATACGTCATATGAAATAAAATAAATGTATACTTATAACGAAAAACGTAAATGAGATTAAGTCACGGAAGAAACAACTTACAAATAGTATCTACACTGAAAGAAAAATGCTTTATATATTTAATGAATCGTTTTCATAAAAAAAATTTCACTGGTTAAATGAAAATTTTCATTGTCCAAATGGAATTTCGTAGCTATAATGAAGTATTTTCGTTAAAATCGATTCATTGGATATCTGATTGGACTTATGATGCCATATTTAAAAAAACAAAAGTTTTGTAAGCAGTTGAAAAACGCCTAAAAGGTTGAATTTTCTAATAAAGAGTTTTTAAAAATATCGAACTCGATAGTTGTAATAAAATACGGATAAACTTGTTCTCTTGACTAATACTAATATGCAGCAATACACCCATAGATTAAACTTTGCGCACCTCTGGGAAAGATATACCTCTTTCTCATTCTTGGCGTTTTTGTTCATTGCTCTCGCTCCTTCTTTGTTTCAAAAAGCAAGCAATAGAGCTTTTCTTTTAACAACACCACAATTTAACAATTCGCAACCTCTTGATGTTACATTCTCTAGCAAAAAGAGGTGCAACCAATACCTGGAATTCGGCAAAAGATCAAAACCAGGCTAACCAGAGATAATTTCAAGTACCACGAAAATCTATAGCCCCTGATACTTTGGTATCACATGGATTATTAGTTGAGGCTCCCAGGGTCATGCTCACTTCAGAAGAGGTGTCTTTATGCTTGAGATATATTCTGCGAGAGGTGCACTTAATGTGAATATTAAAATAGGTAATGATGATGGGTGAAGACCTAGTAGTAAGTGGATGAAGGGTTAAGCAACTGATTTTCCAACCCGAATCAGAGAAGACCAGGATTCTGCGTAAAGTTGAGGGGTGAAGATAATCAGTGTTTAAGAGGAGTAAGTATTGTAAGTGGTGATGCTGGTTGCGGTTGTTAGTAGATTGAAGGATCGAAGCGGCTGGGTAAAAGCAGCTAGGGCCTGGATATTGATATCGGACGAAAGGTTGAGGTACCAGGGATAATTATTTGTTGCTTTTACGCCATATCGCGGGCGCATAGTGCCAAAAGAGGTACAAGGGATGATAAAGATTTAGCTGAGCGTTGGTGGATGTGGTGAGATTTGGAGTGGATAAAGAGTCAAATGCTATTTCGGAGAGAGTGCTGCTCTCATGGAAGGATGTTTTTTCTGCCGAATTATACACTCAAATTGCTAGCTGTAGGTGTTGATTGTTGGGTAGACCATTAGCTGGAAATCCACACAAATCTTTTTTACATTTGCGATGCTTGGTCTGGTTTTAATATACCGATTGTTCTTCGGATTCTCGTAGTAGATTCAATCAGAACTGAGTCGATACCACATTTTCCATACAATTTAACACAACATTTGCCGTCGTGAAATAGAATATATTTTATTGTGAGAACGTTTTTTCTTATGCTCTCACATATTGACAGACACCTACTCTCTCAACAATGTCACCATACTTTCATAAAATTGCGTACATTTTGTAAACGGAAAACGAAAAAAAAACATAAAAAAATTAAGAGAATAAAATGAGAGAGAATTTGCCGACGATTTAGTTATTTGCTTGTGAATTTTTGCCTGAAGTTAAAGACTCAGTTCTGTTTGAACACTTATGCTTTAAACACATTCGAGACAGCAAGCTACCGACTTCAATATGTCAAAACTAGAATTCATGTGTGCATATGGAAATGATTGTTTTCACGACGACACGGATACATGGCTGCAGGTTGTTGTCTGTGATTATTTTGTCATTTTAGTCAAATTAAACTAATTTCTATTTTTGTCCACTACAAAACAGAAAAAGTGCTGCTAATATAAAAAAATATTTATAAAATAAGTGCTTAAATTTTTTTTTTTTTTGTTTAACAGAAAAGAATCGGCATGAAACAAGAATATTAACTCGGCTCAACACCAAATTGTTATTTATATAATTTTTTTATATCCTTGAAAGAAGTTCTATAGGAAGATGTTTTTCGCGCCAACGCTTCTAGTTCAGGAGTTATAGGTCGTAAAAGTTTCAAAATACTCTATCCATATCTCTTTAGGTATAAAATGAATCTATAAAATATGGGAATCATTGGAAAATTCTTTAAAGTGTGTTCCACATGGCGTTTATGGCATACCGATTAACCAATTAAGAGCCAATTTTATATATTTATACTCCGTGGCTGACTTTTTTTTTTACAAAATTGGCTTTATCTTAAAATCATGTCAATATAACAATAATTATTTAACCCTTAGATATTTGCTTAGTAAAGTTTTTCTAAATTGCGGTTTTTCGGCGTTGCAGAACACTTATTATTTATGTACATATTACAATAATTCAATCAGCCCAATCATGAATAAAAATTCCCCGGGAGTTTTTCCCTTTTCATACTTTTACAATTGAATTAACATAGGAAAAATGAGAGAAGGGAGAAAACTCCCGGGGAATTTTTATTCATAATTGAGATGAATATGTACCAGATATATATATATATATATATATATATATATATGTATGCACAGGGCATATTATGCGAACAGAAAAAATCATAACTTTTTTTGATGAAATATTACAAATTGCAATATTTTCGAAATATAAATTCAATATTTTTCTTCTAAACTTTTTAGAAGTCGTTTAAAAATCGATTTTTTGGGGCAGCGCACATATGACGAACAGCTGCATACGTTGCGTTTAATTGCCGAGACTGTCTGCAAAATATGTTCCTTGTATATGACATTTTTTGTTGCCATGTTTCCACATTATTATTCCCAAATTCTTATAGGGGATTAATTTCAATTAGTGCTGTCAAAACGTTTTTCATAATATTTCAATAATTTTTTTTCAAAAAGTGTATTTTTTAGCGATTTATTACTTAATATTCTTATTATTTAAAAAATTAAGCAATTTTCTTATAATATTTTCCTTTATTTCAAAAAGGGAGGTTTTTAGCGATTTATAACTTAATATACTTTCTATTTAAAATATTGAGCAATTTTTTATTGTGTTTGTTTTATAATAATTCAATAATTTTAATTCAAGATGTGTGGTTTTAAGCGATTTATAACCAAATATACTTTCTATTTAAAATATTGAGCAATTTTTTATTGTGTTTGTGTTACAATATTCTAATATTTGTCAATAAGGGTGGTTTTAGCGGTTTATAACTTAATATACTTTCTATTTAAAATATTGAACTATTTTTAATTGTGTTTGTTTTATAATATTTCAATAATGTTATTTAAAAAAGTGGGGTTTTGAGCGACTTATAACTAAATATACTTTCTATTGAAAATATTAGGCAATTTTTTATTGTGTTTGTTTCATAATATTTCAACAATTTTAATTCAAGAAGGGTGGTTTTTAGCGATTTATAACCAAATATACTTTCTAATTAAAATATTGAGCAATTTTTTATTGTGTTTGTGTTACAATATTCTAATAATATTTTTCAATAAGGGTGGTTTTAGCAGTTTATAACTTAATAAGCTTTCTATTTAAAATATTGAGTAATTTTTTATTGTGTTTGTTTTACAATATTCTAATAAGATTTTTCAAAAAGGGTGGTTTTAGCGGTTTATAACTTAATAAGCTTTCTATTTAAAATATTGAGTAATTTTTTATTGTGTTTGTTTTACAATATTCTAATAAGATTTTTCAAAAAGGGTGGTTTTAGCGGTTTATAACTTAATATACTTTCTATTTAAAATATTGAGCAATTTTTTATTGTGTTTGTTTTATAATATTTCAACAATTTTAATTCAAGAAGGGTGGTTTTTAGCGATTTATAACCAAATATACTTTCTAATTAAAATATTGAGCAATTTTTTATTGTGTTTGTGTTACAATATTCTAATAATATTTTTCAATAAGGGTGGTTTTAGCAGTTTATAACTTAATAAGCTTTCTATTTAAAATATTGAGTAATTTTTTATTGTGTTTGTTTTACAATATTCTAAAAAGATTTTTCAAAAAGGGTGGTTTTAGCGGTTTATAACTTAATATACTTTCTATTTAAAATATTGAGCAATTTTTTATTGTGTTTGTTTTATAATATTTCAACAATTTTAATTCAAGAAGGGTGGTTTTTAGCGATTTATAACCAAATATACTTTCTAATTAAAATATTGAGCAATTTTTTATTGTGTTTGTGTTACAATATTCTAATAATATTTTTCAATAAGGGTTGTTTTAGCAGTTTATAACTTAATAAGCTTTCTATTTAAAATATTGAGTAATTTTTTATTGTGTTTGTTTTACAATATTCTAAAAAGATTTTTCAAAAAGGGTGGTTTTAGCGGTTTATAACTTAATATACTTTCTATTTAAAATATTGAGCAATTTTTTATTGTGTTTGTTTTATAATATTTCAACAATTTTAATTCAAGAAGGGTGGTTTTTAGCGATTTATAACCAAATATACTTTCTAATTAAAATATTGAGCAATTTTTTATTGTGTTTGTGTTACAATATTCTAATAATATTTTTCAATAAGGGTTGTTTTAGCAGTTTATAACTTAATAAGCTTTCTATTTAAAATATTGAGTAATTTTTTATTGTGTTTGTTTTACAATATTCTAATAATATTTTTCAATATGGGTGGTTTTAGCAGTTTATAACTTAATAAACTTTCAACTTAAAATATTGAGCCATTTTTATTGTGTTTGTTTTATAATATTTCAATAATTTTAATTCAAGAAGGGTGGTTCTTAGCGATTTATAACCAAATATACTTTCTATTTAAAATATTGAGCAATTTTTTACTGTGTTTGTGTTACAATATTCTAATAATATTCGTCAATAAGGGTGGTTTTAGCGGTTTATAACTTAATATATTTTCTATTTAAAATATTGAGCTATTTTTAATTGTGTTTGTTTTATAATTTTTCAATAATTGTTTTTTTTAAACGGTGGTTTTGAGCGATTTATAACTAAATATACTTTCTTTTTAAAATATTGAGCAATTTTTTATTGTGTTTGTTTTATAATATCTCAATAATTTTAATTCAAGGAGGGTGGTTTTAAGCGATTTATAACCAAATATACTTTCTATTTAAAATATTCAGCAAATTTTTATTGTGGTTGTGTTACAATATTCTAATAATATTTTTACAAAAGGTTGGTTTTAGCAGTTTATAACTTAATAAACTTTCAACTTAAAATATTGAGCTATTTTTAATTGTGTTTGTTTTATAATATTTAATTAATTTCAATAAGTAAATTTCAAAAAGTAAATTTCAATAATTTTTTTTTTAAAACGGTGGTTTTGAGCGATTTATAACTAAATATACTTTGTTTTTAAAATATTGAGCAATGTTTATTGTGTTTGTTTTATAATATTTCAATAATTTTAATGCAAGGAGGGTGGTTTTTAGCGATTTATAACTAAATATACTTTCTATTTAAAATATTAAGCAATCTTTTATTGTGTTTGTGTTACAATATTCTAATAATATTTTTTCAAAAGGGTGGTCTTAGCAGTTTATAACTTAATAAACTTTCAACTTAAAATATTGAGCAATTTTTTATTGTGTTTGTTTTAAAATATTCTAATAGTATTTTTCAAAAAGGGTGGTTTTAGTGGTTTATAACTTAATACACTTTCTATTTAACATATTGAGCAATTTTTAATTGTGTTTGTTTTATAATATTTCAATAATGTTATTTAAAAAAGGGTGGTTTTGAGCGATTTATAACTAAATATACTTTCTATTGAAAATATTGAGCAATTTTTATTGTGTTTGTTTTATAATATTTCAATAATTTTAATTCAAGAAGGGTAGTTTTAAGCGATTTATAACTAAATATACTCTCTATTTAAAATATTGAGCAATTTTTTATTGTGCTTGTGTTACAATATTGTAATAATATTTTCAAGAAGGGTGGTTTTAGCGGTTTATAACTTAATAAACTTTCTATTTAAAATATTGAGCTATTTTTAATTGTGTTTGTTTTATAATATTTAATTAATTTCAATAAGTAAATTTCAAAAAGTAAATTTCAATAATTTTTTTTTTAAAACGGTGGTTTTAAGCGATTTATAACTAAATATACTTTGTTTTTAAAATATTGAGCAATGTTTATTGTGTTTGTTTTATAATATTTCAATAATTTTAATTCAAGGAGGGTGGTTTTAAGCGATTTATAACTAAATACACTTTCTATTTAAAATATTGAGCTATTTTTAATTGTGTTTGTTTTATAATATTTCAATAATGTTATTTAAAAAAGGGTGGTTTTGAGCGATTTATAACTAAATATACTTTCTATTGAAAATATTGAGTAATTTTTATTGTGTTTGTTTTATAATATTTCAATAATTTTAATTCAAATTTTAAGCGATTTATAACCAAATATACTTCCTATTTAAAATATTGAGCAATTTTTTATTGTGGTTGTGTTACAATATAATAATATTTTTCAATAAGGGTGGTTTTAGCGGTTTATAATATTGCGCTATTTTTAATTGTGTTCGTTTTATAATATTTCAATAAAGTTATTTAAAAAAGGGTGGTTTTGAGCGATTTATAACTAAATATACTTTCTATTGAAAATATTGAGCAATATTTATTGTGTTTGTTTTATAATATTTCAATAATTTTAATTCAAGATGGGTGGTTTTAAGCGATTTATAACTAAATATACTTTCCTATGTTAATAAAACAAGCTCGAGGCCACCACATAGGATTGGAAATTTAAAGGCCGAACAAAGATAATAACATTTAAATATACTTTCTATTTAAAATATTGAGCAATTTTTTATTGTGTTTGTTTTATAATATTTCAATAATTTTAATTCAAGAAGGGTGGTTTTTAGCGATTTATAACCAAATACACAATCTAATTAAAATATTGAGCAATTTTTTATTGTGTTTGTGTTACAATTTTCTAATAATATTTTTCAATAAGGGTGGTTTTAGCAGTTTATAACTTTATAAGCTTTGTATTTAAAATATTGAGCAATTTTTTATTTCTTTTAAAATATTCTAATAATATTTTTAAAAAAGGGTGGTTTTAACGGTTTATAATATTGCGCTATTTTTAATTGTGTTCGTTTTATAATATTTCAATAATGTTATTTAAAAAAGGGTGGTTTTGAGCGATTTATAACTAAATATACTTTCTATTGAAAATATTGAGCAATTTTTATTGTGTTTGTTTTATAATATTTCAATAATTTTAATTCAAGAAGGGTGGTTTTAAGCGATTTATAACTAAATATACTTTCTATTTAAAATATTGAGTAATTTTTTATTGTGTTTGTTTTACAGTATTCTAATAATATTTTTCAAAAAGGGTGGTTTTAGCGGTTTATAACTTAATATACTTTCTATTTAAAATATTGAGCTATTTTTAATTGTGATTGTTTTCTAATATTTCAGTTATTTTATTTAAAAAAGGGTGCTTTTGAGCGATTTATAACTACATATACTTTCTTTTTAAAATATTGAGCAATTTTTTATTGTGTTTGTTTTATAATATTTGAATAATTTTAATTCAAGAAGGGTGGTTCTTAGCGATTTATAACCAAATATACTTTCTATTTAAAATATTGAGCAATTTTTTATTGT
Source organism: Pollenia griseotomentosa (assembly GCA_963931875.1). Taxonomy (NCBI): domain Eukaryota; kingdom Metazoa; phylum Arthropoda; class Insecta; order Diptera; family Polleniidae; genus Pollenia; species Pollenia griseotomentosa. The sequence goes on from OZ007561.1 coordinate 102,572,423, forward strand.
GTTTGTTTTACAATATTCTAATAATCTTTTTCAAAAAGGGTAGTTTTAGCAGTTTCTAACTTAATAAACTTTCTATTTAAAATATTGAGCAATTTTTAATTGTGCTTGTTTTGCAATATTCTAATAATATTTTTCAAAAAGTGTGCTTTTAGCTGTTTATAACTTAATATATATCTAAACTGACTTATTATTTAAAAAATTGAGCAATTTTTTATTGTGTTTGTGTTACAATATTCTAAAAAAATTTTTCAAAAAGGGTGGTTTTAGCGGTTTATAACTTAATATATATCTAAACTGACTTATTATTTAAAAAATTGAGCAATTTTTTATTGTGTTTGTTTTATAATATTTTAATAATTTTATTTAAAAAAGGGTGGTTTTTAGCGATTTATAGCTAAATTAACTTATTATTTAAAAAATTGAGAAATATTATAAAACAAACACAATAAAAAAATAGCTCAATATTTTAAATAGAGAGTATATTAAGTTATAAACCGCTGGATTTGACGAGAAAATAGCTAAATTGGCAGCAGTGTAGAAAGAAACACGCAGAGTTGTACTTGACCAGCGTTACCATTTGTCATGTCATACCTTTTTTAAAAGTATTTTTGGACGTAAAAATATTTAAAATTTTTATAAAGATTTTGATAAATAATAATAATCTAAGATTTGCAGTATATTAGATGAAAAGATTTAGTGAAGTGTTAATGCAATAAAGCAATCTTAGATAGAATCTGTCCTTTATTACTGTAAAGTTGGTTAATTTTGTTTACTCCTTAAATACTTCATACCTTTAAGATCCTAAATACGTATATTTCTTTAGGTGCTAAAGTATCTAAAGATGATGAAATCGATTTTAGAGTTAACTGTTCAAAGTCTTATGTTGAATTATGTAATGTTCTGTTCAAAAGTTCGATTTTGATAACGACCTTATGAAACGCGTTGTAGTTTTATTTTTTACTACTTTAAGCACTTTTTATTCAATAATGAATTATTTATAAAAAATGTAACAATGGTTTTCTTATACAACCGCAACATACTCTTCGTCACGGAAACAAACTAGAATTTTGTTTTCTTGTCTTCGTCATAATCTTAGCTATACATAAATAAAATAAGCCTTAAAAACTGAATTTAGTGCGTTTAAGGTGGTGGTTTTTAGCGATTTATAACTAAACTACTTGCTACTTTCTATTTAAAATATTGAGCAATTTTTTATTTTGTTTGTGTTACAATATTCTAATAATATTTTTCAAAAAGGGTAGTTTTAGCAGTTTATAACTTAAAATATTTTCTATTGAAAATATTGAGCAATTTTTTATTGTGTTTGTTTTATAATATTTTAATAATTTTAATTCAAGAAGGGTGGTTTTTAGCGATTTATAACTAAATATACTTTCTATTTAAAATATCGAGCAAATTTTTATTGTGTTTGTTTTATAATATTTCAATAATTTTAATTCAAGAAGGGTGGTTTTTAGCGATTTATAACCAAATATACTTTCTAATTAAAATATTGAGCAATTTTTTTATTGTGTTTGTGTTACAATATTCTAATAATATTTTTCAATAAGGGTGGTTTTAGCAGTTTATAACTTAATTAGCTTTCTATTTAAAATATTGAGTAATTTTTTATTGTGTTTGTTTTACAATATTCTTATAATATTTTTCAAAAAGGGTGGTTTTAGCGGTTTATAACTTAATATACTTTCTATTTAAAATATTGAGCTATTTTTAATTGTGTTTGTTTTATAATATTTCAATAATTTTAATTAAAGAAGGGTGGTTTTAAGCGATTTATAACTAAATATACTCTCTATTTAAAATATTGAGCAAATTTTTATTGTGCTTGTTTTATAATATTTCAATAATTTTAATTCAAGATGTGTGGTTTTTAGCGATTTATAACCAAATATACTTTCTAATTAAAATATTGAGCAATTTTTTATTGTGTTTGTGTTACAATATTCTAATAATATTTTTAAGCGGTTTATAACTTAATTGAGCTATTTTTATTGGGTTTGTTTTTTAATATTTTAATAATTTTATTTTTGAAATAATATTTTTGAAATATTATAAACAAACACAATACAAAATAGCTAAATTTTTGAAACAAAAAGTGAATTACCTAAAAACCGCAAAAACCACCCTTCTTGAATTAAATTTATTGAATTATTATAAAACAAACACAATAAAAAATTGCTCAATATTTTGAATAGAAAGTATATTTAGGTATAAATCGCTAAAAACCACCCTTCTTGAATTTAAATTATTGAATTATTATAAAACAAACACAATAAAAAATTGCTCAATATTTTAAATAGAGAGTATATTTAGTTATAAATCGCTTAAAACCACCCTTCTTGAATTAAAATTATTGAAATATTGTAACACAAACACAATAAAAAATTGCTCAATATTTTAAATAGAGAGTATATTTAGTTATAAATCGCTTAAATCCACCCTTCTTGAATTAAAATTAGTGAAATATTATAAAACAAACACAATAAAAAATTGCTCAATATTTTAAATAGAAAGTATATCTGGTTATAAATCGCTAAAAACCACCCTTCTTGAATTAAAATTATTGAATTATTATAAAACAAACACAATAAAAAATTGCTCAATATTTTAAATAGAGAGTATATTTAGTTATAAATCGCTTAAAACCACCCTTCTTGAGTTAAAATTATTGAAATATTATAAAACAAACACAATAAAAAATTGCTCAATATTTTAAATAGAAAGTATATCTGGTTATAAATCGCTAAAAACCACCCTTCTTGAATTAAAATTATTGAAATATCATAAAACAAACACAACAAAAAATTGCCCAATATTTGAAATAGAAAGTATATTTAGTTATAAATCGCTAAAAACCACCTTTCTTGAATTAAATTTATTGAAATATCATAAAACAAACACAACAAAAAATTTCCCAATATTTGAAATAGAAAGTATATTTAGCTATAAATCGCTAAAAACCACCCTTCTTGAATTAAATTTATTGAAATATCATAAAACAAACACAACAAAAAATTGCCCAATATTTGAAATAGAAAGTATATTTTTAGTTATTAATCGCTTAAAACCACCCTTCTTGAATTAAAATTATTGAAATATTGTAACACAAACACAATAAAAAATTGCTCAATATTTTAAATGGAGAGTATATTTAGTAATAAATCGCTTAAATCCACCCTTCTTGAATTAAAATTAGTGAAATATTATAAAACAAACACAATAAAAAATTGCTCAATATTTTAAATAGAAAGTATATTTAGTTATAAATCGCTAAAAACAACCCTTCTTGAATTAAATTTATTGAAATATCATAAAACAAACACAACAAAAAATTGCCCAATATTTGAAATAGAAAGTATATTTAGTTATAAATCGCTAAAAACCACCTTTCTTGAATTAAATTTATTGAAATATCATAAAACAAACACAACAAAAAATTTCCCAATATTTGAAATAGAAAGTATATTTAGCTATAAATCGCTAAAAACCACCCTTCTTGAATTAAATTTATTGAAATATCATAAAACAAACACAACAAAAAATTGCCCAATATTTGAAATAGAAAGTATATTTAGCTATAAATCGCTAAAAACCACCCTTCTTGAATTAAATTTATTGAAATATCATAAAACAAACACAACAAAAAATTGCCCAATATTTGAAATATAAAGTATATTTAGTTATAAATCGCTAAAAACCACCCTTCTTGAATTAAATTTATTGAAATATCATAAAACAAACACAACAAAAAATTGCCCAATATTTGAAATAGAAAGTATATTTAGCTATAAATCGCTAAAAACCACCCTTCTTGAATTAAATTTATTGAAATATCATAAAACAAACACAACAAAAAATTGCCCAATATTTGAAATAGAAAGTATATTTAGCTATAAATCGCTAAAAACCACCCTTCTTGAATTAAATTTATTGAAATATCATAAAACAAACACAACAAAAAATTGCCCAATATTTGAAATAGAAAGTATATTTAGCTATAAATCGCTAAAAACCACCCTTCTTGAATTAAATTTATTGAAATATCATAAAACAAACACAACAAAAAATTGCCCAATATTTGAAATATAAAGTATATTTAGTTATAAATCGCTAAAAACCACCCTTCTTGAATTAAATTTATTGAAATATCATAAAACAAACACAACAAAAAATTGCCCAATATTTGAAATAGAAAGTATATTTAGCTATAAATCGCTAAAAACCACCCTTCTTGAATTAAATTTATTGAAATATCATAAAACAAACACAACAAAAAATTGCCCAATATTTGAAATAGAAAGTATATTTAGCTATAAATCGCTAAAAACCACCCTTCTTGAATTAAATTTATTGAAATATCATAAAACAAACACAACAAAAAATTGCCCAATATTTGAAATAGAAAGTATATTTAGCTATAAATCGCTAAAAACCACCCTTCTTGAATTAAATTTATTGAAATATCATAAAACAAACACAACAAAAAATTGCCCAATATTTGAAATATAAAGTATATTTAGTTATAAATCGCTAAAAACCACCCTTCTTGAATTAAATTTATTGAAATATCATAAAACAAACACAACAAAAAATTGCCCAATATTTGAAATAGAAAGTATATTTAGCTATAAATCGCTAAAAACCACCCTTCTTGAATTAAATTTATTGAAATATCATAAAACAAACACAACAAAAAATTGCCCAATATTTGAAATAGAAAGTATATTTAGCTATAAATCGCTAAAAACCACCCTTCTTGAATTAAATTTATTGAAATATCATAAAACAAACACAACAAAAAATTGCCCAATATTTGAAATATAAAGTATATTTAGTTATAAATCGCTAAAAACCACCCTTCTTGAATTAAATTTATTGAAATATCATAAAACAAACACAACAAAAAATTGCCCAATATTTGAAATAGAAAGTATATTTAGCTATAAATCGCTAAAAACCACCCTTCTTGAATTAAATTTATTGAAATATCATAAAACAAACACAACAAAAAATTGCCCAATATTTGAAATAGAAAGTATATTTAGCTATAAATCGCTAAAAACCACCCTTCTTGAATTAAATTTATTGAAATATCATAAAACAAACACAACAAAAAATTGCCCAATATTTGAAATATAAAGTATATTTAGTTATAAATCGCTAAAAACCACCCTTCTTGAATTAAATTTATTGAAATATCATAAAACAAACACAACAAAAAATTGCCCAATATTTGAAATAGAAAGTATATTTAGCTATAAATCGCTAAAAACCACCCTTCTTGAATTAAATTTATTGAAATATCATAAAACAAACACAACAAAAAATTGCCCAATATTTGAAATAGAAAGTATATTTAGCTATAAATCGCTAAAAACCACCCTTCTTGAATTAAATTTATTGAAATATCATAAAACAAACACAACAAAAAATTGCCCAATATTTGAAATAGAAAGTATATTTAGCTATAAATCGCTAAAAACCACCCTTCTTGAATTAAATTTATTGAAATATCATAAAACAAACACAACAAAAAATTGCCCAATATTTGAAATATAAAGTATATTTAGTTATAAATCGCTAAAAACCACCCTTCTTGAATTAAATTTATTTAAATATCATAAAACAAACACAACAAAAAATTGCCCAATATTTGAAATAGAAAGTATATTTAGTTATAAATCGCTAAAAACCACCCATTTTGAAATATTGAAAAACAAACACAATTAAAAATAGCTCAATAATTTAAATAGAAAGTATATTTAGTTATAAATCGCTAAAAACAACCCTTCTTGAATTAAATTTATTGAAATATCATAAAACAAACACAACAAAAAATTGCCCAATATTTATAATAGAAAGTATATTTAGTTATAAATCGCTAAAAACCACCCTTCTTGAATTAAATTTATTGAAATATCATAAAACAAACACAACAAAAAATTGCCCAATATTTGAAATAGAAAGTATATTTAGTTATAAATCGCTAAAAACCACCCATTTTGAAATATTGCAAAACAAACACAATTAAAAATAGCTCAATAATTTAAATAGAAAGTATATTTAGTTATAAATCGCTAAAAACCACCCTTCTTGAATTAAATTTATTGAAATATCATAAAACAAACACAACAAAAAATTGCGCAATATTTGAAATAGGAAGTATAATTAGTTATAAATCGCTAAAAACCACCCTTCTTGAATTAAATTTATTGAAATATCATAAAACAAACACAACAAAAAATTGCCCAATATTTGAAATAGAAAGTATATTTAGTTATAAATCGCTAAAAACCACCCATTTTGAAATATTGCAAAACAAACACAATCAAAAATAGCTCAATAATTTAAATAGAAAGTATATTTAGTTATAAATCGCTAAAAACCACCCTTCTTGAATTAAATTTATTAAAATATCATAAAACAAACACAACAAAAAATTGCCCAATATTTGAAATAGAAAGTATATTTAGTTATAAATCGCTAAAAACCACCCTTCTTGAATTAAATTTATTGAAATATCATAAAACAAACACAACAAAAAATTGCCCAATATTTGAAATAGAAAGTATATTTAGTTATAAATCGCTAAAAACCACCCATTTTGAAATATTGCAAAACAAACACAATCAAAAATAGCTCAATAATTTAAATAGAAAGTATATTTAGTTATAAATCGCTAAAAACCACCCTTCTTGAATTAAATTTATTAAAATATCATAAAACAAACACAACAAAAAATTGCCCAATATTTGAAATAGAAAGTATATTAAGTTATAAATCGCTAAAAACCACCCTTCTTGAATTAAATTTATTGAAATATCATAAAACAAACACAACAAAAAATTGCCCAATATTTGAAATAGAAAGTATATTTAGTTATAAATCGCTAAAAACCACCCATTTTGAAATATTGAAAAACAAACACAATAAAAAATTGCTCAATATTTTAAATAGAAAGTATATCTGGTTATAAATCGCTAAAAACCACCCTTCTTGAATTAAAATTATTGAATTATTATAAAACAAACACAATAAAAAATTGCTCAATATTTTAAATAGAGAGTACATTTAGTTATAAATCGCTTAAAACCACCCTTCTTGAGTTAAAATTATTGAAATATTATAAAACAAACACAATAAAAAATTGCTCAATATTTTAAATAGAAAGTATATCTGGTTATAAATCGCTAAAAACCACCCTTCTTGAATTAAAATTATTGAATTATTATAAAACAAACACAATAAAAAATTGCTCAATATTTTAAATAGAGAGTATATTTAGTTATAAATCGCTTAAATCCACCCTTCTTGAATTAAAATTAGTGAAATATTATAAAACAAACACAATAAAAAATTGCTCAATATTTTAAATAGAAAGTATATTTAGTTATAAATCGCTAACAACCACCCTTCTTGAATTAAATTTATTGAAATATCATAAAACAAACACAACAAAAAATTGCCCAATATTTGAAATAGAAAGTATATTTAGTTATAAATCGCTAAAAACCACCCATTTTGAAATATTGCAAAACAAACACAATCAAAAATAGCTCAATAATTTAAATAGAAAGTATATTTAGTTATAAATCGCTAAAAACCACCCTTCTTGAATTAAATTTATTAAAATATCATAAAACAAACACTACAAAAAATTGCCCAATATTTGAAATAGAAAGTATATTTAGTTATAAATCGCTAAAAACCACCCTTCTTGAATTAAAATTATTGAAATATCATAAAACAAACACAACAAAAAATTGCCAAATATTTGAAATAGAAAGTATATTTAGTTATAAATTGCTAAAAACCACCCATTTTGAAATATTGAAAAACAAACACAACAAAAAATTGCCCAATATTTGAAATAGAAAGTATATTTAGTTATAAATCGCTAAAAACCACCCATTTTGAAATATTGCAAAACAAACACAATCAAAAATAGCTCAATAATTTAAATAGAAAGTATATTTAGTTATAAATCGCTAAAAACCACCCTTCTTGAATTAAATTTATTAAAATATCATAAAACAAACACTACAAAAAATTGCCCAATATTTGAAATAGAAAGTATATTTAGTTATAAATCGCTAAAAACCACCCTTCTTGAATTAAAATTATTGAAATATCATAAAACAAACACAACAAAAAATTGCCCAATATTTGAAATAGAAAGTATATTTAGTTATAAATCGCTAAAAACCACCCTTCTTGAATTAAAATTATTGAAATATCATAAAACAAACACAACAAAAAATTGCCAAATATTTGAAATAGAAAGTATATTTAGTTATAAATCGCTCAAAACCACCCTTCTTGAATTAAAATTATTGAAATATTATAAAACAAACACAATAAAAAATTGCTCAATATTTTAAATAGAAAGTATATCTGGTTATAAATCGCTAAAAACCACCCTTCTTGAATTAAAATTATTGAATTATTATAAAACAAACACAATAAAAAATTGCTCAATATTTTAAATAGAGAGTATATTTAGTTATAAATCGCTTAAATCCACCCTTCTTGAATTAAAATTAGTGAAATATTATAAAACAAACACAATCAAAAATAGCTCAATAATTTAAATGGAAAGTATATTTAGTTATAAATCGCTAAAAACAACCCTTATTGAAAAATATTATTAGAATATTGTAACAGAAACATAATAAATAATTGCTCAATATTTTAAATAGAAAGTATATCTTGAATTTAAATTATTGAAATATTATAAAACAAACACAATAAAAAATTGCTCAATATTTTAAAAAGAAAGTTTATTTAGCTATAAATCGCTTAAAACCACCCTTTTTGAATTGAATTTATTGAATTATTATAAAACAAACACAATAAAAAATTGCTCAATATTTTAAATAGCAAGTATATTTAGTTATAAATCGCTTAAAACCACCCATTTTGCAATATTGCAAAACAGATACAATCAAAACTAGCTCAATATTTTAAATAGAAAGTATATTTAGTTATAAATCGCTAAAAACCGCACTTCTTGAATTAAAATTATTGAAATATTATAAAACATACACAATAAAGAATTGCTCAATATTTGAAATTGAAAGTATATTTAGTTATAAATCGCTAAAAACCACCCATTTTGCAATATTGCAAAACAGATACAATCAAAACTAGCTCAATATTTTAAATAGAAAGTATATTTAGTTATAAATCGCTAAAAACCGCACTTCGTGAATTAAAATTATTGAAATATTATAAAACAAACACAATAAAAAATTGCTCAATATTTGAAATTGAAAGTATATTTAGTTATAAATCTCTAAAAACCACCCATTTTGCAATATTGCAAAACAGATACAATCAAAACTAGCTCAATATTTTAAATAGAAAGTATATTTAGTTATAAATCGCTAAAAACCGCACTTCTTGAATTAAAATTATTGAAATATTATCAAACATACACAATAAAGAATTGCTCAATATTTTAAATAGAAAGTATATTTCGTTATAAATCGCTAAAAACCACCCTTCTTGAATTAAAATTATTGAAATATTATAAAACATACACAATAAAAAATTGCTCAATATATTTAATAGAAAGTATATTTGGTTATAAATCGCTAAAAACCACCCTTCTTGAATTAAATTTATTGAATTATTATAAAACAAACACAATAAAAAATTGCTCAATATTTTAAATAGAAAGTATATTTAGTTATAAATTGCTAAAAACAATTCTTCTTGAATTAAAGTTATTGAAATATTATAAAACAAACACAACAAAAAGTTGCTCAATATTTTAAATAGAAAGTTTATTTAGTTAAAAATCGCAAAAAACATACCTTTTTGAAATATATCAAAACAAACAATAAAAACAGCTCAATATTTTAAATAGAAAGTATATTTAGTTATAAATCGCTAAAAACCACCCTTCTTGAATTAAAGTTATTGAAATATTATAAAACAAACACATTAAAAAATTTCTCAATATTTGAAATAGAAAGTATATTTAGTTATTAATCGCTAAAAACCACACTTCTTGAATTACATTTAAGGAATTATTGTAAAACAAATACAATTAAACCCTTCTTGAATTAAAATTATTAAAATTTTATAAAACAAACACAATAAAAAATTGCTCAATATTTGAAATTGAAAGTATATTTAGTTATAAATCGCTAAAAACCACCCATTTTGCAATATTGCAAAACAGATACAATCAAAAATAGCTCAATATTTTAAATAGAAAGTATATTTAGTTATAAATCGCTAAAAACCGCCCTTCTTGAATTAAAATTATTGAAATATTATAAAACATACACAATAAAGAATTGCTCAATATTTTAAATAGAAAGTATATTTCGTTATAAATCGCTAAAAACCACCCTTCTTGAATTAAAATTATTGAAATATTATAAAACATACACAATAAAAAATTGCTCAATATATTTAATAGAAAGTATATTTGGTTATAAATCGCTAAAAACCACCCTTCTTGAATTAAATTTATTGAATTATTATAAAACAAACACAATAAAAAATTGCTCAATATTTTAAATAGAAAGTATATTTAGTTATAAATTGCTAAAAACAATCCTTCTTGAATTAAAGTTATTGAAATATTATAAAACAAACACAACAAAAAGTTGCTCAATATTTTAAATAGAAAGTTTATTTAGTTATAAATCGCAAAAAACCTACCTTTTTGAAATATATCAAAACAAACAATAAAAACAGCTCAATATTTTAAATAGAAAGTATATTTAGTTATAAATCGCTAACAACCACCCTTCTTGAATTAAAATTATTGAAATATTATAATCAAACACAACAAAAAATTGCTCAATATTTTAAATAGAAAGTATATTTAGTTATAAATCGCTAACAACCCCCCTTCTTGAATTAAAATTATTGAAATATTATAATAAAACACAACAAAAAATTGCTCAATATTTTAAATAGAAAGTTTATTAAGTTATAAACTGCTAAAACTACCCTTTTTGAAAAATATTATTAGAATATTGTAACACAAACAAAATAAAAAATTGCTCAATATTTTAAATAGAAAGTACATTTAGTTATAAATCGCTAAAAACCACACTTTTTGAAATATTGAAAAACAAACACAACAAAAAAATAGTTAAATATTTTAAGTAGAAAGTATATTTATAAATAAATCGCTAAAAACCACACTATTTTGAAATAAAATTATTGAAATATTATAAAACAAACACAATAAAAAAAATAGCTCAATATTTTAAATAGAAAGTATATTTAGCTATAAATCGATAAAACCACCCTTTTTGAAATATTATAAAACAAACACAATAAAAACTAGAAAGTATATTAATTTATAAATAGCTAAAATCAAAATTTTTTACAATGGCAACGCTGATCAAATGCAATTCTCTGTGTCCTCGAAATCACATGTATATATTTTTTACGGAGTAAAAAACGGGAAAGTATATAAGAGTACTTGGCAATACTACGCAACAAAATTTGTTAAAAAATACAAAAATATCGCATTTAAACCGTATATATAGAAGTTTTAATAGTAATTGCTCGATATATAACCACAGTGCAATCAAATAAAGTAAAAAAAACGGAACCAAAAAAATATTTAAAAATTTTTGGCAAAATTGACGTGTCCGGTGAATATGCTCTAGGCATGTGATCATTTGGCGGACTGTTCGCTAAGTATGCAACTGTCCGCTATTTATCTGCTAGCTTCAAACTCTGTTCGCTAAATAAGCGCTGTGCATATATATATATATATATATATATATATATATATATATTTTTTTTTTTAATCAAACTTTTAAATAAGTTGACTAATTTTCCAAAATAAAATTTTTTAAAGCTTAATAAATTTTAAATTTTATATGATGAAGTTACTAATAATATGGTATATAAAAGATTGAAGTGTTCTTCCCTAAAGATATTATGTTTTAATAAATATGTATATTGACAAAATTTTAAGTTTCTTAAGTATCTTTCAAGAAATATTAATTTTTTTAAAATTTTCTCTTAACGGGCCAATAAATCGGAATTTTTTAAAGATCAAGTGAAAGCCATTTCGAAGTAGTTTCTAATAATACCACAACTTCTTTGATCCAGTTTTTACCTAAAAAGTTATTGATAAAGGGTACATTCGTAAATGCAGTTGTTGGGTATCACTTGCGCAGAAGTAAAGTTTAATGTTCGTAAAAGCATCACTTGTAAGAAACTTGTCATCACTCTCATATTTCAAAAGTTTTTATGCAGTAATGCCGCAGCTCTGCAGCAAACTTTGGCAATTATTGCTTCAGTTAATTTTCTGAAGCAATAACTTTTGACAAAAAAGAAATCGTGTAATCGTCATTTATAAGAAAACTGTTGCTTTTTGGTTCAATATTTTCGATTAAATTTGTCATTTTTATTGTAAAAAGCATTTTCATTATTATTTAATGTTTGCTTATTAAACTTTTGAAATTTGAGCAAAGTATCAGCAACACAACTGCAACTGGTAATCACACATCAGCAACAACATATTGCATCACTGCAGCAGTGATACATAGTTTTAATGCATTTACATACGCACCCAAAGTGTTCTGAAACTTTTACGAACTATACCACGTGTGTAAAAGGAACAAATTTTCTTATTTTAAAAGCATTTTATATGTATTTTTTGTTTAATCTGCCGTTAAAATTATATTGTTTATTAGTTACAAAAACAACAAAAACAACAAAATTAAAATATTTTAATTTTTTTTTTAATAAATTCATTTTTTGATAATGTTAAATATAGTTTGAATAAGAGTCTGCAATTATGCATGTTTTTCCATTTTATAAAAGAAAAAAAAAAAAAAAATGGTAGTGACACCACTGAAATATAAAGACATAGTAAACAAAAACAGCTGTTTGTATTTTTTCAATTGTAGCTGCCGTCTTCAACATAATTCAGTAGCTGACTACACGACTAAAATTTCAGCCAGCAGCATTTGTAGTATTGTGTTCGTGTAGCCTGCTGTGGTGAATGTGTTTAATGCTTTAAGCTTTAGTCACAATCCCAAAAACTATTGCTTTTATAGCGCAGAATAATTGAAAGAAACCTAATCCGTTTTAAAGAAACAAAACCTTAATATTTCTACCCAGTGTTGAAAAATTCAGTACTTTAGTACTTTTTTCTGTACTTTTTCATATTAAAAATACCGCAGTACCCCCGCGTTGTTTTTAGTACTTTTTTATCCTTTGCGCTTTTAAACTTTTGTGGCCGTTTTCTCATTAGAACATTATCCCAACGAAAAACTGCTCATTAAATAAATTTGGTTTTCTCAATGTCTCATTTGCTTTTTTTTCTCTCGCAAAGCTAACCGGCACTCATCTGCCAATTATTTATTTTCCGTTTATTTAATCGGCTGAGTCCCAACTTTTGCATGCATCTTTATAGGAGTGCCAACTGGTATATTGAAAAACCAAAATCGTTAACGGACAGTTTATCGGTTTAGTATATATATGTCAACATTAAGTAACAGGCAGTTTGTCCAAACATTTAGAAAATCAATTTGATAGCAGACTTTGGTAATTATGTGTTTGTTGTAAAATTTATGTTGTCGTATATTGAAAATAATTAACAATGTTAATATTGAAATTCAAAGCGAGGACGCCAAGATTTCTTCAAACAGATATCTGGTCGTGTTCGTACCTAACAGCTATCTCTACCTATCCGGTAAAACTATTTTGTTAATTTCAACGTTAATTTTTCCTTTAAGTTAAAATATGGCAACAATTGTATTTTTATAATTTTTTGGAATAAACTGTCAAAAATCGATGGTGTAAAATATACTACTGTATAACCAGTGGTAAGACATACGTGATAAAATTATGAAAAATTCTGTTCACCATAGACTTCTATATACAGCTAGATATCTTTTTGTAGGAATTACGGGCATAAGTACGTAATATATCGCACTTAATCAACAACTCAAAATTTAAAAATTTTTAGCAGAAGCAAAACTATTTTGAATTTAACATTGAAGGCATTTGAAAAAGAATTTTTTAACCAACCTTTTCATTACCAAAAAGAAGACAAAATTACGATATTTTTACAGCGGGTATTTATGAATATTACGTGTCGATTTCTTCCAAAAAGTGAATTTTTTTTTTTTAATAGTTACCCTTTTGTTAATTAAGTGCGATATGTAAAAGCCTGAATAATGTAAATTTGCAAAAGTTAAAATATAAATATGTAACCTACCAGTGTAAATTTATGTGTTCAAAAATTAAATTCTTAATTTATTTACTCATTTATAAAACTATTAACTATTTTAAATAATTTTCTTAAGAAACCACTAAAAAACTTTGCTTTCGCTTTTTTAAAAATGAACGTTTTATTTTTTAACAAAAAGTACCATTTGGTGGGAAAAGTACCCTTTTAGTTAAAGTTAAGTACCATTTCCAAATTTCAATTTTGCAACACTGTTTCTACCTATAAATCAAAATATTCAAAAGTTCCAGTGGGTTCTATTGTTTTTCAATAAATTGCCTAGGAAAGAGTATTTTAAGCTCTAGCCGATCGTGCTTGAAATACTCGTTCCCAATATAAGATATTGTTAAGGTTTGACAGGAGACTAGAGAAAAACATTTTTTTTTTAAAGTTTGGAAGTTTTCGGCATTTTGAACTGTGATAAGAGTGGGACTTTAATGGTAATTTTGATTTTGTATCGATTTGTACAAAAAAACATAAAGTTTTCCGAAAGGGGGCCGTAAATATGATCTATGGTAAAAAAAAGTCTACAGTTTTTTTTCCAGTAAACGCGACTTGCAGGTGTGGCTTCTGTATGAAATCTGTGGGCATATTTTACTCTTAGGTTTTGGGAAAATATTTTGGCAGCAATTCATTACAAATTTTTTTCAGTTACTAGCAAACAAAGCCAACCCAATAAAAAAATTCCTTTGTTTTCGAAAGATATTATTCCTATTAAAAAGCAACCATAAATTAGTGGCTTATATTTATTATAATCTTTATTTATTATAATCAATATTAATGAAGAAATTTACATAACAAAATAATATCGTAACATCAACAAAAAAGTCTTGACAGCTGCGGTGATACCACAACAATAGTACGAAATAAATAAATGAAATCTCTCAATAATAAGATCAATGAAAAGGCGGCAAAAGATCTAAAATGAATGAATCTTTTTGAGGAGTTGATGCAATTACAACTGCCAGTGGCAAATAACACAACAATTCCATTAAAAAGGTGCAATTCTAGGAAAACAGCGATTACGTTTGTATGAATGCAACCAACCAACAGACAGACAGACAGACAGACAGACAGATAGATACAACATCTAAAGATGAAAATTACACAAAATATCTAGAAAATCATTGAAATAAATTACACAATTGAGTTGAATGTAAGAAAGATTTCCGCAATAAGAGAGAAGGAAACATTTTGGTTTTCCTTTTAAATGTGCTTGTGTGTACTTAAGCAATATTGTGTGAGTGGGAATAGTTTGCCAAATTTAATGCAGGCGTACGACGAAATCATTTTCAGAATGAACTTAAAACGCTGTAATCGTACTAATCTTTTTTATTTATTTTTTTTTAAGTAGATGTTACAAAAATTTTAATCTTTTAAATAATTCAGATCTACACAGAGCAAAGCAGCTGAGATTTTTAGATAAATATATATGTGTGGTTGTGTGTGTGCGTTTGTTTTAGGTTCTTTAACCATTGAAAATGAAACAAAAGATTTGCACATAATTACTAAAGATTTTCACTAATTTGTAAAGTGAATAATTGCTAATTTCCCTCTATTAGCCGCCCAAAACTACTTTACTTGACCAAAACAATTGTAATCCCTCAGTCGCAATATGAAATGAAGTGAAATAAATAGAAACACAAACACACACACACACACACAGCATGTTAAGACAACTTATCCTCCTAAATGCCCTTAATAACCCCTGATACAAGAGCAGAAAAACATAGTCGAACAATAACTGTGATTTAGTTGTACTCGCCTGAGCGCATTGTTTCAAATCGAGTTTGTTCTGCCGTTTGTGGGATTTCTTTTCGGATGAGTATTGTCAAAACATTTCACTTGTTCGACATGTGAAAAACAAAATATTTCTCCTTTAATGTCCAAATACAGAAACACCGATCTATTGTTGAGAAAGGAAACAAGTGGCTGAGTTTGTGTGTATGTGTGTTACGATACGACTACTGTTTACTTGTACGCATGTGCTTCCGCGCACATTTGCAACCAATAAATAACATAGTTTCTCTTTTATATTGCAAATGTGTATAATTATGTTTTTAATGCTTCAATCTTAATTATTGTAAAAATATGAAAATATTTTTAGGGTTTATTTCATATTTAGGGTTATTAACATGAAAGGAGTTAAAGGATTAACAGCAAAATCTCCTTGTTCCCTTTTGTCCTCTTGTATCTGTGGCCGAAGAGTTTGTTTTGCAAATATGTATGAATATTTCGAAAGGATTTTCATGTTTCATTTGTTTAAAAGGATTAAATTGACCCAGTTATAGCTACAGAAAAACAACAAAGAAAAAAATAAAAATGCGGGTTGTAAAACTTCAAATAAAACAATAATAATTCCATATTAATGATTAATTGTATTAAAAATTACACAAGTGTTCAAATAAAATTTTAGTGGAATTTTCACAGAACTGGGAGAAAAGCTGAGTAAATAACTCTTATCGTGAATAAACTCTCCCTCGATAGGGAAAAGTTTAATTTCGTTAACATTTTATTCACGCTGGCGTAAATGTTTGAACATTAAGCTTCGTTCACAATAGGCAGCAACATTTTTACTGGTGTTCATAATGGAGCAACAATTTTTTTTCGCAACCACACATATTTTCAATTAAGAAAACGTTTGCAAATTTTTAACACAACAATATTACATATATATTATTTTTATTTTTTAAAACGTTTTACTCAAACTTGCATTCAAAACTCAATAAAATTGTTATAAACGTCAGTTGCAATTTCATACAAATTGTTGCTAAAGTAGAAGTAGGCTCAACTTTTTAAAAATTCTTAAGTTACATTTTTGTTTGAAGCTTAAGCTTCGTTCAAAATGGGAGAAACAATTTCGTGTTTTCTTCTATCTTCCCAGTAAAAACTTCGCCTACAGAATAATGTGTTGAGTAATCAGAAAAACATAAAAGCACTACTTACAATTCTACTGAAAGGACCAATGAATTTAACAAGGGATGTTCCAAAATGAATGCATTCAAAAGTAAGTCACTTTTTTTTTACCTACATACATTCAGAAAAAAGTAGTTGTAGAAGTTGTTATAGACGTAGTTATAGAAGAAAGCTACTAAATAATGAGTTTAAGAAGCTATTCATTATTTAGTAGCTTTCTTCAATAACTACATCTATAATAACTTCTTTAACTACTTTTTTCTAGATGTATGTGGGTAAAAAAATAATGACTTACTTTTGAATGCGTTCTTTTTGGGACATCCCTTGTTAAATTCATTGGTTCTTTCAGTAGCAATGTTTGCTCTTATGTTTTTCTGATTACTCAACACATTATTCTGTAGGCGAAGTTTTTACTGGGAAGTAATATTGTTTTGGGCAAAATTTGCAAACGGTTTCTTAATGCAAAGGTGTGAGCTTGTGAAAAAAATTGTTGCTGTATTTTGAACACCAGTGAAAATGTTGCTGGCTATTGTGAACGACGCTTTAAACATGCTTTTTTAATTTCCTTCATACATATACTTATGAATGTATTTAAATGAAATTGAAATAAATTAAATAAACGATAATTAAATGTTATTATTAAGAGTTCAAAATCAAAAAACCATTGCTCGTAATTCAGTTCTTACAAAACCAAGTAAGAGGGGTATATTCGGCTAGGACGAACCTTCACGCCACGCCCATATTTGAATGAATGTTGTGTATTGATAACAAAGTTGTTTGTTTCTAGTTTGGAAACGTTAACTCTTGCCGTTCTCCAGATATACAGAAATCTTTAGTGCCCTTGTATGGAAGGTGCCACGCCAACTTCTTCAATCCTATCCATTTCGCGAGGTTGTGTATTCACAACCGAATAATGTGTACCAAATTTGGATAATTTTTCTCCTACCGTTCTACAGAAATGAAGAAAAATTTTGTGCCATGCCTTCTATTCCGATCCCGCCCAGATTTTTGTGTGGCTAATTGAAACCACGTTATTTGCATTAAATTTTAAAAAACGGTCTTCACTTATAGGAAAATGCATCTTCATTTAAGTGATGGCCTAACATCAGAATTTTGACATCAATGTTATTACAAATGAAAAATTTATTTAAATATTTAGTTAAATACAGCAAATGTTCAAAGAAAAATTATTAAATACAGCAAATTTTCAAAGAAAAATGATTACGAAAACCATTACGGGCATGCTGCTTGTGCCTTATAATTGTGAGTTCTTCTTTAAACAAAGAGCGAAATACAAAAAAAGTAAAACAAACATGTGTAACGGCTAAGAGATTCGAACCCAGGCGGCTGGCCTGAGATTCGAACCCAAGCCAGTCTAGAAAGAAAAATTATCAATAACAATTTTAATTATTTTCATGTTGTAAAATTCTTTTTTTCATAAAAATAATTTAATGAAAAATTAAATTTGATGAACTGATAAAAAATATTAAAATTTGGATTGAAACCATAAATAGTTCGACAAAATAACCACAATACTAATTATTAATATTCTCTCACTTTGACTTACATAATTTAATACCAATGACTTAATTCAATGACAATTTGTCATTAAATTGAGCCTAAAGAGTCATTGCACTGATGACATTTTTCATTTAACTGACCTTGATTTATCATTTCTGTGATGCCAATGTGTCATCTCATTTATGACATAATTTCATCTGATGACAAATTGGCCAAATGATGTTAAGGCTGACATCACAATGACGAAAAGTGTCTTATAGTGGAAGGGCAATATACGCAGTATGCGGCTGCGGGCGGCAATAGCATTGCCATTGTAAAAATGTTAGCATTGTTTACAAAAATGTTCATACAAAAACAAAAAAAAAAAAACATAGACACTTGTTCATAGTACTGATGTCAAAATACATCAGCGTTATGACGCCTTTTCTATCAGTGTTTGGTAAATTGTAGTCCGATCTTCTTGCAATTTGGTGTAGTGCTTTCTAGTCGTATGAAACTATGGCTGACACAATTTTACTTCAAAAGCATTACAGTTAAAACTTAGGAAAGTTTTTTTCGAGAGTAGGTTTTATCTGGGGCCTAGGGTAAATTATGGATTGAATTGTTCTTTTCTGTTGAGTGTTTCGGAAGTGAACGTCTTTTCAAAAGACGAATAGACGGACAAACATTGCTAAATAGACTCAGAATTCCTCCAGGGACTTGACATATATATATATTTTATGGGGTCTAAGATTTATATTAAGAAACTTTTGCGCGGATTGACAAACTTAGTGTACCCTCTTTTCAACTATAGATGTGGATGGTATAAAATCAATTGGCTGAGTTAAGATTTGAACTCAGGTTTCAAAATAAATATTATCTTGTATCTAACGTCGATGTTATGTAATTGAGTGTTAAAAAGTTATTTTACTGTTGAATAAATTATAAATCTTAATTGTAATGTAATGCTGCAAGTATCGATAAGGCTTCAATGGTAATGTATTTAAGCAATTGCTGCACCGGTAGTCATTGTTTAATTCTTAAAGAAAGCAGGACCCATACATTTAGATATACAGTGTAAATTCGATAATCCGGACTCCACTAATCCGGAATATTCGGTAATCCGGACAGAATTTTGCAGCTCATTGCGTATTCTATAATCCGGATTGATTGCAACTATATAGTCCGGATTGAATAACACCCGTTTTAATCTATTTTTTTATTCAAATCAAAGCATGCTTTGGAAAATACAGTCATTGCGTATTCTATAATCCGGATTGATTGCAACTCTATAATCCGGATTGAATAACACCCGTTTTTATTTATTTTTTTATTCAAATCACAGCATGCTTTGTAAAATGCAGTTAGATTAGTGTGATATGAGTATGTTTGCACATGCGTTTTATTGCTATGAATTATTATAATTTTTAATAAATACATACATGCGGTAATCCGGATAATTCGCTACTCCGGATTGGGGCCTGCAATCAATTATCCGGATTATCGAATTTTTACTGTACATATTTCTTATCATATAACTTTTAGTTAGTACACCTAATCTCTTGAACGTAAATCAACAGAGTTCTTGTCCTGTCTATAGTAATTAAAGCTCAAAGAGGTACAAAAAAAAAAGTTTATTCGTTGAATCTTTATGGTTTCCTTCCAATATTTTAGCTTCGCACGACATTCACGAAAGGCATATCCTTTTACATTAAATAACTAATTTCTCTTGCCTAATGCACTTAATTCCTTATTTATTTGACAATATGGTGACAGCGATCCAAGACAGACATCCGTAGTATGGTGCAAATATTGTCATGGTTTTTTTAGAGAATAATTATTTTTTGGTGCTGGAAAACTTATGAGATAGATTTTCAAGAAAATTTAAATTAGTAAAATTTTATAAAAACCCTAAAATCTTCCCACGTTTATCTCTATTCCATCATTATTGCAAATATATTCTGCTACAAACCTTTTTTTTATTATAATTTGTGGGTGTTTAAAAGAATTAACATCTTAATGAACTAATTTGCTAAAGATTAAAACATTAGCAACAAACGAATTAACAAATGCAAAGATTAGCAAAAGCGGATATTTCCCAAAGAAGACCAAAGACATTTATAAGGCGGTTAATCTATTTAAACGTTTTATAAAGCAACTAAACAATAAAAAAAAAAATGAAAATAACTCACACAAATAGCCTGAAAAGACAATGCTGGTAAAAAACTAAAGAAAACATAATAGATTTAAGGATAAAAAGGATCAACGAACTAATTACTAACATATTCATTCACTAATGTCGGAAAAATGGAAAAAAATTGTAACGTAAGTTGAAAATCCGATTGAGTTATTAGCAGAACACTTACATACTTACATAGATTGAAAAAAAACATGAGTTTTTTGTTTGAGTATGCGAAAAATATACAATAATGTATTTGAGAGACACAAACATTGAGAAAGAGATAAGAATACGGCATATGAAGATTACACTTTTAAGCAACATCCCTTAAGATGTGTCGGTAATCGTTAAATAATTTAAGCTACATTTCAAAACATCTTCTTAGACAATAACTACTTATTTTCATTCGGATCCCATTCAACGACAAATGTTTACCGGACAAGACAAGGTCTTTTCAAAACCTCTTAGTGTATTGTAATAGTTCTATAACGAAAAATTCATAAATTAAAAATACAGATAAACTTTAATATTCGTTGGCAATCAAGTCATTAAAAACAAGTTATAGTGCTTTATTCGGCAATACCGTTCCCCATGGTGCGATAAGAAGAGAAAATTATAAAAATATTCTTCTTTAGATATATGTAAATAAATATATTGTCTGCCACGTCCACTTCTCTAGTCCCGACCACATTTTGTCGAATGTTATGCATTGATAACCAAGATGCTTGTACCTAATTGGATATTGCCTTGCTTCTGATATACGGAAATCTATGTCTCTGTACGGGAGGTGCAACGCCCACATCTCCAATCTGGTCCATATTTTTAGAGAGATTGTGTATTAAAAACCCAGCTAAGTGTACTAAGTTTGAACAATTTTTCTCTACTTCTCCAATCCTGTCCCCATTTTGTCAGACGTTAAGTATTGATATCCAAGATGCTTGTACTTAATTTAGAAACTTGGGCCAGAGGCAGTCGAGGTTTTTTGCTCATATCTCAGTAATTCATGGGCCGATCTGGCTCAATTGCAATAGCAAACTTTAACCGATTATATGTGGGATACATGTGTGACAACCTCGTCCTCATTTTTTCTGTGGTCTTCGGAAAACCCATTTCAACATACACTTTGTGCTACTCATAAGAACCCAGAATATATATACTTAATAGGGTCTCAGATAGGGTGTTCGATTAATCGGGTTTTTTTGTTCGATAAAACGTTTTTGCATTTTTGGCTTATTCGATTAAACGAATAAAATTTTAAAATTAATCGATTAATCAAATACATAATTCCAAATCCAAAAATTTTATAAATTACGAGATTTTGTTTCGATAATTTTAGAAAAAATCGGTACTTAAGTAAATAAACATTATTAATTACAAGTATTTTAACATTTTATTAACCAAAAAACAAAACAAACGTAAAAAAATATATAAAACATGTATTGATATCATATAGTTCTATATGTACAAACAATTAAACACATCTTTTTAAATGATCTTTTAAAAATAAAATGTTGCTAAAATGTTTGGCTTTAAGGCGAGTTTTTTCTTTTGTTTTTATACAGGCAGACCTTGAGAAAACTCTCTCGCTTATTGTAGAAATTGGCGATATCGAAAGTAGTGCATTAAAAAGCATGTTAAGTTCTTCAGATCTCTTCTTTGCATTTTCCAAATAGATAAAAACGTGGATTATATTATTCGAGTCTTTTTTTAAATTTTGGACGCTTTTAATAGTTTTGTTTAGCTCTGCTATCAGACTGTCTTGACTTGAATCATCAACTGTTTTATCTTTAAAAGTATCATCTGATGCATTCGATACGTCCAAATTCAGTTAATTAGATTCAATGATAAAAAGTCTGGCAAACAATTTATTTCCGAATTCTTTAGTTTTAGATTTTGAACAATATCCCGAATTATGGTACAAAACAAGAGTATTCAGCACTTTTGTTCTTCGATCATTTAAACGATACTTAAGTCCTTCAATCAAATCATTTGCGAAAGAATTGTTTGCCTTTACCAAACTGTTGATTAAGAATTTAATAATGCCTTCAAATTCAATTAGCTTTTAGCTCTTTAATAGCCACATCCAGAGGATTTAAAGTATTGCTTAAGTTTGTCAATATTTGAATTTGGTTTTCTGTGAAACAAGCCAAGTTAAAATCAGATAAAGCGTGATTCACTCATTTATATATTCGAAGAAAATGTTGAATCATATTAGATAAACATGGCAAAAGACATGGACATAACGCCGGCATTAATTTAAAAATATGTATAACATAGTTATAAATAATTTTTTTGTTTGCTCGTTTTAGTTCAAGAATTGTTATCTTATTATTTTTTTTTAATAATAAACTCCAAATAATAAATAATTTTTCATTTTTATTTATTGATATTACTTAAATTATTAAAAATTGTATTAATCGGTTAACCGATCAATAACAGAACTAACCGTTTATTAACCGATTAAACCAAAACCTCGATTAATTAATCAACCGATTAACCGATTAAAGCAAAAGCCCGAATAAAAGAATACCCTAGTACTTACACACAGAAAAAAATATTAATGTAAAATTAACATGGCACAATGTTGATTAAAAATCATAGTCAATTTCTTCAAAAGTATAGACTTTATTTAAAATTACCATTGTTTCATATTAATTTTAAATAAAAAATGTTAAAATAACATTGTTTAACACTATAAAAAGAAAAACATAAATTTTTTTATTTTCATGCTTAAAATAATTTATAAAAAAAAGAAAAATTCCCGTATTCTTTTTGTTAAATTGATTTTGTTATTATAAATTATCAAAGTAGAATGATGGCGAAACCCATATCGGGCCATTCTGATGGTGTCTTTTGATTGTGAGTGCTTTTGTAAACAAAGGGGAACACATAAAATGAAACATGTGTTACAGGAAAATAAATAAATAAATAATAAGAGAGACTCTCTCTGATTCCGCGGGTAAATGTTTCAAATTATTCTTAAATAAATTCATATGTTGTCTCTGAAGCTTCTTCGCACTGATATTTTACACTCAAACCAATCCGATTCTACAAAAATTTTACGTTGTTTCAACTTCGAATAACTTTCATTCTACGTGATTCAGAGTGTTATTTCAATATGAATGTCATATTGTTCTAACTTTGCGGGAATGTTAAATTAACATGAATTTAAGTTATTATAAAAGAAAATAATGTTGTTCGCAAGTTATTGTAAAATCATTTTAAATTAACTTTAAGTAACTATGAAGCAAAATCATTACCGAAAAATTTAAAATCAACCTTGTTTTCGAGGATTTTACGTTGATTTTTTTCTGTGTGTACATACCTACCCCCTTATTCATAAAAAATATTTCAGTTTTATTAAAGGTTAATTAAACAGATTTTCATATAAAATTCGTCTTATAAACCTGTTATAAGCATGGAATATTGTTTATGAATAAGGCCTCTAGTATATAAGCTCACAAAAAATTGTTTATATCAAAAGTTTTAAACACCACTTTGTAGAAAAACCAACAAAGGGTTTCCTAATTTTCCTCTTGAATGAGTATGTACAATTTTTAAATTTATTTATGTATTTGTACGAATTGTCCATTGATGTCAGTTTAAAATATTTCGTGCAACTACAGCTCAAAGATTTCTCTTCAATTTTATACTTTTAATTGTTTGCTTTATTGTATCTAGACACAAACAAGTTGGGATATATATTGTCTTTTGTCTACCTACATTTTAAACTAATGTCCTGATTTATAGGATTACAACAATTGTTAGATTGGTCAAATAACGCGCAATTGTATTACAAACAAAATCGGATTAAAAATAAATATTTTATTTAATAATCGTTTGTCGTTTGTCCATTCTACAAATATACACTCATAAATGTTGTTCGTTCAGTGGCGTATAAATTGGTGTGTGTGGGTGTGTATAAATTAATGTACGTAAACAAACTCCCACACACACTCAACCAAACAAAACTAAGTTGAAAGGACCTTTGACAGCTGTTTTACATTGTATTCCTTTCCCTGCAGATTTAAAGTACTTGTACCCTCTTACGAGCATGTAAAAGAAAAGTATTTTTTCTATTTGTTTCGAGTCGTATTTTGGTCATCTTGTGCAAAATTTCTATTGTATTCAATTCGTATTGAATTTGAGTTCGTAACCAATATTGACCAATATCCTTTCGTAACCATACAAATTTATTCATTTATATACATTACAAACTGAAAGTGAATGTGTGTGTGTGTTTGTATATTTCATTCTTTATTTCTCTTTTTGGAACAGACTGTTGTAATCACATCTACTTACCACAGATTATGCAAGTTACAATAATATTCTCAGTAGCTGTGTTCATCTCATCTCAATATCGGGGTGATTTACATCATGATTATGTACTAAACACTTATAAGTTGCAACATCCTTATACGGCTGCACTTACTGTTGTGAATATGAGTAAAAGGTATTGTGTAAGTCCGCATATTGATCTTGGCTGATCTTGGTCGTAGGTGTAAATTTTTAATTTGTACGTTACTATGGGTGGCAGAGGGCTGCTTCGTGTAGGTGTAAATCATTTTATTGGTTTAGTAGTTCAAGTTGAGGTTTGCGGGATTTCCATGATTAAAATCCCCCAGATTTATGTAAGCGTTTGGATTTTGAAAGATTGCCTTGCATGCCTATTTACATTCACACGTGATTAGTAAAAGCATTTAAGGATTTTGTAAACTATTGTGTTTTGAATTATTATGTGCTTAAAAAGAAGTGTCAATATTTTTACAAAATTTATTTTTTATGCAAATTGTTTTGTATCCACTTACATTTTGTCGATATTTTTAAGGAAAATAATTTCCCCCGAAACTGAAGAATGTTTGCGAATTTCCGCTAATTTAGCAATTTTTATCGAATTTTTGCTATTCCTTACAGTTTTAGGCGCTTTTAATAAATTTTATGGCTTGTTTGATAAATCTAAATTTTTCGCGAATTTTCGCTATTTTTGCAAACTTTTTTTTTTCTTTTTTCCCGACATTTTGTTTTTTAACCGATTTCGCGATTTCAAATATGTTTTAGGGTTTGTTTGCAAGTTTGCAATTTTTTGCAAATTTTAGCCATGTTCGCGATAGAAGCGATTTCTTCTTGCGATTCTTTGCAGCTTTAACGTTTTTTAATAATTATTAGGCTTTGCTATTTATTATACCGCTATTTTCAAATTTTTACGAATTTCCGCTTTTCTTATAGTCTTAGGCACTCTTAATTAATTTAATGGCTTGCTTGACATATCAAAATTTTTCGCGAGTTTTTCCCCCTACATTTTGTTTTTTTTACCAACCGATTTAGCGATTTCAAATATACTTTAGGGTTTGTCTCCAAGTTTGCAATTTTTTGCAAATTTTAGCCATGTTCCTATTACCCATTATCTTCCAGTTTTTTTTTTCTTTTACATTCTCCTGTTCTAACACTATAAGAGATGCTGCTCCACCGAATAAAACAATTAAATTAGCTTTTGCGCTCATTTTTACTATTTGTGAAATATATTTTTATTTTTGAGCACTTTCATTAAATAATTATTTGATGCAAATATTTGTTTTAGTCTGAACGCATGGCAAGCAGGATTTAATTTATTTTATTTGACACTATTTGCCAACTGTTTTAACAAGCAAAAATTGTCAAATATTTGAGCTTAGTTTGAACATTAAACAAAATATTTTTTATTTCCACACAGTTTGAAGCAAATATCAGAACAAATATTTTCGTAAAATATCTCATTAGTCTGAACGCACCTTAAGAATTATTAAAAATCTTTAAAACTGTAAAGAATACGAAAAATTGCAGGAAAAATGGGTTCCATCGGGAACATGGCTGAAATTATTTGTCGTTGTTTGCTCTTGCAATTTTTTTGTAATATCAAATAAATGTTTGTTCAAAAATTACTAAAATATTTGATTTTTTGTGTTCACACTATGTTCACATTGGACAAATATTTGTTTGTCGGCAAATACTTTTATTTGCTCAAAATCAGCTTTTATTTTATTTGACACTCAAAAATATTTTGTGCTCAGACTATGAAAATGAAATATTTGATGTTTGCTATCAAATATTTCATCAGTCTGAACGTACCTTCACATTTGGGACATGAAGTCTGCTTCAATTAAAATGAGTTATATCTGGTTTGTAAGGTAAGTAAATTACGCGTCTGAGTTGTAGTGGATCAAAGCTAAAATTTTGTAAACATTTTTATATTTCATCAATAATTGTCATTTCGGAAGATGTTTTGTATTATAAATAATAGCAAAAATATATTCTACAGTCCATTTGATTACAAACATCTCAAGTCGTAATGGACAAAAATCGGATCAAAACTAAAAATTTTATAGTGAAAAACGTTACCAAATCGTAAAATAGGAGGGATTTCGCTGTGCATCTTCTGTCTTTCTCTACCACTGGAGCAAAGGGCCTTTATAAGCTTCTACTCATCATGATGTTTGCACATAAGTTTGGCACCTTCAAATTGGTTGTGTAGGCTGCCGAAGCATGGAATTTTCTTTAAAGTTCCTCATTTACCTTTTGGAGATTGTATTTCGTATGCTTGTCTTATGATTGCTTAACGTTATTAAATCTTAGTCAGTGTTTGATGAACACAAAGACTGCTTTAGCTGAACACCGGCTATTACAGTGGTAACCACTACACCGTCTGTTATACATGAGCGACCAAACTAGTTGACTCAAACTCTGCTTGCAGGGTCTCCACCTAAGATAAGATATAACGCACACCCAGTACAAAAGTGACTTAACAGAAACATTTCATTTTCGAGTTTATATGTTTAAACTATGCACAATACACTTGTTTTTCTATAAAAAAAATATCAGTGTATTTTGTTGTTGTTAACTTTTACACTGATATTTGTGTGCATAGTTTAAGCAAATAAACTCGAAAATTAAATTTTGAGTTAAGTCACTTTTGAACTGGGTGTGCGATAAGATTTTAATATCTCTTACGTGTGGACTCTAAAATAGTGTTAGTTTTAACATTATAATAAATGTTATGAGACAGTTATTATGAGAAATCTCATAACAACTATCTTATAAGATGAGCTGTCAGAAATATACATGCATATAAAAAAATAATAAGAAATGTTTAATTTTTAAGGGCAAATAGGGAAAATCTTGTGATAAGTGTTTAAAAAAACAATATTTTAAGCTTAAAAAAGAAAAAACTAAAAAAAAGAATAAAAACGACACAAGTTTACTGTATGAGAATCAGTCGATTATGAAATCTTATAAGATACATGCTCTTCTTGTTTAAGATTAACATGAAAAAATGTGTTCTCTCATTCTGTCGACGTTCTCTCACATATTATATCAGATATTATATTGGGTGGAGACCCCGTGTTAGAACAAACTGCCATTCGTAAGACCAGATTTTGGTTACCCCTCAGCATTTTATTTCCTAACACAGATATTTATATACATTAGGGTGGGTCAAAAAAATCGCCTTCTAATAGCGAAAATATGTTGCATTTTTGTCTGCATTAGACCCTTGCAAAATATTATTAATTTATTTTTAGTGTAAAAGCCCGCGCTTTGACCTTCAATATTGTTAAGTTTTGAATATAACAAAAATAGCATTGTTTTGCAGAAAAGCATATTACTGTATTTTAACGACTTTTAAGTTCGTGAAAATAGTGTCAGAAGCATCCATGTCTCTATGCGATAAAAAAATCAAGAGATAGTTTAATATAGGCGAAACTTGGATCAATACGAGAAATGCCCAGATTTGACAGTAAATAAGATTTTGTGACCAAAAAATGATTTTATTGTTTTATGTTGTATCAGAACCAAAATTTTATTTTTTTGAGTTTAATTCAAAATGTTTTCAGTTTTAATTAATAATAATTGATAGTAAATAAAATATTAAAATTAAAAAAATGGACTTTTTTCAAATACATATACTTCGTTCTTAGGAGCGGGCTCAAGATGTGACTTTTTTTACTTTTTTTTTTGCAATTTTTATTTGTTTTAAGACAAAAAAATATTGCTATTAGAATATGATTCAAGAACTTTTATTTTTTCTCATACATTAGTGAACCACCCTAATGTATATACATACACACTAATTTAAAATAGCTGAACATTTCATTCATTTAAAAATATTTGTTGAATCCATATAAATTTTGCATGCCATTTGCACTTTTTGCATGTTGTCTGTCTCTATGAAAAAAAAAAAAATACTTACAACAACTTATAGAAATAAAAGAACATATGAACAATTTTATAATTTTTATTTTGTATTTTGTTGCTGTTTTTATTGCATTAAATTTCACCAACAAACTGCACAACAAATGATTGCAGCCCAAATAATTTAAATTAATCGAGTCGTATTGTAAAAATTACACTACATATAAATATTTAAACTGACAATTACTTGCACACAATCTACGGCTACGAAACACATTCACGTGCACGTTTAAATGTTACTTAACGTAGGTTTATAGGAGGCCATCTAAGAAGTCTTCTATAAATCTAAAAAGTCTTTTTATTATATCTTTATTTTGTTTTCGGCACTCTCGTACAAGATTTTTTTTTTTGACTCGAATTTCAAAATCATTATTCCGAAATAAATTTTGAAGCTGCCTTTTTACATATTTTGTTATATAGAAATTGCTGTGTAAATGTTTTGTAGTGTGTTCATATCTGTATGTATATTAGTGCAAAAATTTTTTTGTTAGTTAGATATTGCCCTTTTCCTCCCCCTCTAAAGTTAAAAAAAAAAATATCATTTAATTTTCCATTCCAATCACTTCTTGCCATAATAATTGCACTTTGAGTATTTTACGAGTGTCAGCCAGCATTTTTTGTTTTTGTATACATGGCAACCAGCAATATAAACAATCAAATTTATTTGTTAAACAAAAAAAAACTTTCAACAACATTAATAAATATTCATACTGCCATGTGAAGAAATGTGAATACGCTTAGAGAAAATTATTTTTCTACATATTACGGCTACTGGCATAGAGTTTTTTTCCCGGAGTTTTTCGATTCCCGGGAAAGCGGGAAATTTTTTTAAATTTCCCGGGATCCCGCTCCATACTAATAATCCAAAGTAAATTTCTTTTTAATTAATGAAAAAAACTTTTATAAATAAACGTAAGGGAACTTGTTTACAAAGTAAGTAAAATAAATGCTTAAATGCTACAAAAATTAATTGAAAATTTAAAGCGGAACTTGAATAATTATAACCTTACGCTTTAATATGTAAGTTCCCTAATATTATGCTCTAGATACAAGATAAAAAGATAACATAAACATAACAATTTAAATTCAACATTTTATTTTTCGAATTTATTCTATGAGCTAAATTTCAGTTATGTATTTTATAAAGCTTTTTTGTAATAGTTCTATTCCTTAAATTTTTAGGAATGACTTTTATACACCACCAGACTATTATATTGTATTTTCTGGTGGTGTATAAAAGTCATTCCTAAAAATTTAAGGAATAGAACTATTACAAAAAAGCTTTATAAAATACATAACTGAAATTTAGCTCATAGAATAAATTCGAAAAATAAAATGTTGAATATAATATAAAGTAACCTACGAAAGGAAATAATTCCCAGTTTCTATTCATAACAATTTAATTCATAAAAACCATAAAAATGAGGTATCAAGATATGAGATCAAAAAGTTTATTCATAAAATATTTTAATAAATATATTAACATTTTTTAACGGCTTAGGAAATAACTCTGTGTCACACTTAAAGCGTTTAGTGAGTCGTCAAAGAGTATATTTCTGATTTTATTTACTGTTTTATTACCATGTTTCCGAAAAAATTCGTTCACTTTTTTACCGAGGTTGAACACATAGTTAAAAGTGCACCGTTGTTGCATGCTTCTGATGTCAAGGTTGATGCCAAAAATAGTATCATCCGGACTACTTCTTACAAATCTTTTCTTTTCATTAGGCCCATCTGCAATTTTTAGGGCAATGTGTTTTTGTAGATATGACTATGTTGCAATGAAGGAGCGATATGTATAGGTATATGGGTATATGATAGGTATCTCCTATTTTTAAGACTTGTCCATGGACAATGAGAATTTACTGCCTGCATCTTATTTTGAATTTATGTTCTTTATCAACTCTTCACTTCACTTCACTTAATTTTTTAATTATCAACTGTTGCACTGCTCATTCTGCTTTTAGTAGATTTATTGCAGCAGGAGAAATTGATTTACGTATGTACTCACTTCTTGTTATTGATCTAATCGACAACCCATCCACAGATTCTAATTTTTAAAGAAAAGAAAACTAAATTTCAGAGTAAAAATAGCTGTTTTCTGAATCCATGAGCAATTTTTTATTTCCCGGGATTCCGCAAGAAAAATCCCGGGAAAACGGGAAATAAAATAATTGAAAAGTCGACGCTGTAAAAATATCGTGCTATTTTGACTACTTTTTAGTAATGAAACGGCCGGCTTAAATATTATTTATCGTATGCCTTGAATATAAAATTAAAAATTGTTTTGCTTCTACTGAGAACTTTTAAATTTTGAGTTGATATCCTCTTTATGATCAAGTGCAATATAATGATTGAATTACTACCACTTTACAGCAAACCCCACATGATCACCGCAACCATATTAAGATTCACCAAAATCATTTTACGGTTGCAACAGCAATTTTTATATGTAAATTTTGGTATAAGAAAAATAAAATGGTTGTTGACCTGTAATATGCAGCTCTTAAGTTATATTTCGAATATGAAAGTAGCAAAGAGAATGGACGAGTACGACAAAGTTTGTTCTTTTATCTTCGTCTCTGTTTTGAAAAACTGAAGAATTGACGATGACTTACAGCCATAGCTGAATAAGAGCGGAAAGCGCTTTCTAGCTGTCAAAAGTTCTTATGTCCATGCACAATTTGTATGTAGCATAACGAAATAGCGTTGCGGCAACGCTTTGCAATTGGAAAATCCGAATTTGACATAGCGTTTAATAGTAAGTAATAACAATTTAGCTGTTTTAGTTGCATCTAGCGGTTTTATCTCCTCTTTTTTTTCAATTATGTAGGTTTTATTAAATACAGATTCTAATTTTTAAAGAAAAGAAAACTAAATTTCAGAGTAAAAATAGCTGTTTTCTGAATCCATGAGCAATTTTTTATTTCCCGGGATTCCGCAAGAAAAATCCCGGGAAAACGGGAAATAAAATAATTGAAAAGTCGACGCTGTAAAAATATCGTGCTATTTTGACTACTTTTTAGTAATGAAACGGCCGGCTTAAATATTATTTATCGTATGCCTTGAATATAAAATTAAAAATTGTTTTGCTTCTACTGAGAACTTTTAAATTTTGAGTTGATATCCTCTTTATGATCAAGTGCAATATAATGATTGAATTACTACCACTTTACAGCAAACCCCACATGATCACCGCAACCATATTAAGATTCACCAAAATCATTTTACGGTTGCAACAGCAATTTTTATATGTAAATTTTGGTATAAGAAAAATAAAATGGTTGTTGACCTGTAATATGCAGCTCTTAAGTTATATTTCGAATATGAAAGTAGCAAAGAGAATGGACGAGTACGACAAAGTTTGTTCTTTTATCTTCGTCTCTGTTTTGAAAAACTGAAGAATTGACGATGACTTACAGCCATAGCTGAATAAGAGCGGAAAGCGCTTTCTAGCTGTCAAAAGTTCTTATGTCCATGCACAATTTGTATGTAGCATAACGAAATAGCGTTGCGGCAACGCTTTGCAATTGGAAAATCCGAATTTGACATAGCGTTTAATAGTAAGTAATAACAATTTAGCTGTTTTAGTTGCATCTAGCGGTTTTATCTCCTCTTTTTTTTCAATTATGTAGGTTTTATTAAATACAGATTCTAATTTTTAAAGAAAAGAAAACTAAATTTCAGAGTAAAAATAGCTGTTTTCTGAATCCATGAGCAATTTTTTATTTCCCGGGATTCCGCAAGAAAAATCCCGGGAAAACGGGAAATAAAATAATTGAAAAGTCGACGCTGTAAAAATATCGTGCTATTTTGACTACTTTTTAGTAATGAAACGGCCGGCTTAAATATTATTTATCGTATGCCTTGAATATAAAATTAAAAATTGTTTTGCTTCTACTGAGAACTTTTAAATTTTGAGTTGATATCCTCTTTATGATCAAGTGCAATATAATGATTGAATTACTACCACTTTACAGCAAACCCCACATGATCACCGCAACCATATTAAGATTCACCAAAATCATTTAACGGTTGCAACAGCAATTTTTATGTGTAAATTTTGGTATAAGAAAAATAAAATGGTTGCTTGTTGACCTGTAATATGCAGCTCTTAAGTTATATTTCGAATATGAAAGTAGCAAAGAGAATGGACGAGTACGACAAAGTTTGTTCTTTTATCTTCATCTCTGTTTTGAAAAACTGAAGAATTGACGATGACTTACAGCCATAGCTGAATAAGAGCGGAAAGCGCTTTCTAGCTGTCAAAAGTTCTTATGTCCATGCACAATTTGTATGTAGCATAACGAAATAGCGTTGCGGCAACGCTTTGCAATTGGAAAATCCGAATTTGACATAGCGTTTAATAGTAAGTAATAACAATTTAGCTGTTTTAGTTGCATCTAGCGGTTTTATCTCCTCTTTTTTTTCAATTATGTAGGTTTTATTAAATAAGAAAGTAAACACTACTGTTCGCGACTCAACGTTGTAGCTTATATTTAGGTACATATAGCATTTTAGCGTAAGAACTTAGCAGAAGAAAACGTTCCGACCTCCGCTCTTATTTAGGTAGGGCTGTTATGCGTTGGAATCAACACTAGTCAAAGTTATCATATAAGAGTGATTATAATTTAAAGTGTACATTTTGAGTTCCTTTTTTTTTTGTTGTAACTTTACCAAATTTTTTATTAAAAATACGAG
This sequence comes from Pollenia griseotomentosa, assembly GCA_963931875.1. Taxonomy (NCBI): domain Eukaryota; kingdom Metazoa; phylum Arthropoda; class Insecta; order Diptera; family Polleniidae; genus Pollenia; species Pollenia griseotomentosa. The sequence goes on from OZ007561.1 coordinate 102,606,184, forward strand.
AGGAGAAGATTCATTTTATAATTTTCGGCTAATTTCAGGCATCGGAAACACGGCAATACTGTATTCACATATTTTTAAAAATAAACACAAATTTTTATAAAGATTTTATAAAAGTTAAATAAAGAAAAGATTATAAAGTTAATTAATTTATATCGTAGCCATGAGGAGAGTCTATAGATACATAGATTTGAAAATAAAAGCTGAAAGTTTAGTTGATGCCGACATTTTAAAAATGAACTTGCGCTGTCCTGTGTAGCCACTCAAAAAAATTTTGTTTTTTTATTATTTCTCCTGATTTTCGTAATTAATACGTATGCACTACTTGCAAGTAATTACTTGCACGTAGAAACGTAGTGTAAAACAAGTACATATCTTCGTTCTGTGCTTTTAACACAAAATGGACAGTCCTACACTAAAAAAACGTATGTACATTAATTTACAACATTTCAAATCACGCTAAAGGCTAGATTACACTATTGTACTTTGTATTAATACATGTCAAAAACTCAAGTACCCAGTTGGCCAGATTGCCGTCGACGACATCGTCGTCAATGATGTATGCACGACTTCTCCCCTGTCGTTTAGGTTTTCTGGAAGACCATTTTCAGGAAATCGTCGTTAAGGATAGTTTGAGCGACATTGTCTTATAAGTTGTCTTCTATTTGGCTCTATGTGGGACAGTATGAGCGACATCGTCTTATAAGTTGTCTTGTATAAAAGCTTTTGACGACAAAGTTTTCTTGAATGCTATTCAATCACTTGCTTGGTTTTCTTAAAATTCATGCATTCTTTTTTTTTAATTGTTGATTTAAATACCTACATAAAATTTACGAGTTAGCTCTAAACAGTAAAACTGAAAAATGCTGAGAAAGTTATTCGAGGGCTTGAAAATGGATTACATGCTGTTAATACTTCACTGTCAACTTTAGGATTGCTTATAAGAGTCGATTATAAAACATGTCCAACTATACTAAAAACTGCCTGAAATAGATAACCATATAATAATTTTTGTCGTCGATGTAAAAAAAACGACATTGTCATGTATATAGTCGTTGATGGCAAAGTAGGAGACATTGTGACAGTGTCGCGACACTTGTTCGAAAATGTCGTTGACGATTTGTTCTCGCTGTCCCTCACATGTCGTGCAGGAATTAAAATTGTCGTGCATCCGTCTTCGAGGATGTCTTCAAGACGTGGCCAACTGGGTAATATGACAAAGTGTGATTGTGTGAATGCAATGTGTCACGAAAATGACAAGTATTATGAAAAAAGTTTGACATCCCATACGACTTCATCGTTTTTTGAAAAACTTCTAAACAATAATACTATTCATTGGATCAGGGTTGCATTTTATTTCATGTGTGATTGTTTATATCTACTTTGTGTGATGGTGTGAACACAAACTGTCATGTTAAATTAGATTTTTTGACAGTCGCAACAAAACTCATTAGATTTCTATCTCACAAAGTATTATGGAATACGTAAGACTTGTGAGATAGTGTTAATCTAGCCTTAAAGAAAATTTAATTTTTGAAAGTATTTGCCTATTTTATGAAATATTTTACCATACATTTAATGGACACGAAAAAATCAATCAAAATGAAAATCAACCATATATTAATTAGAAATTTTCAGCAATCATACTGTATAGGTGTGTCGAAAAAAAGTGCCAGTCACCCTCTAGAATGAAATTTATGTCAAAGAAGTTTCTAAAACAGAAAAAAATTTTGTTTTTTGTATATAGCGCTGCCATTTATAGTCCGTTCTTATCATTTAAATTGGGGCGCGGCGAGCATACTTAAAGCTAGATATTCTAAGTTTTAGAAGGACTTTCTTGGCACGTTAAAAAATTGTCCATTTGGGGGAAGGATCCGAGATGGCAAAAGTAGCGGTCGAGAGATTGACTTCGGATTAAAAAGTCAACAAAGGCAAAAATGAAGCCACTTTCAAGCCAAGAACAACGATATGATGAGATCGGAAATACAGCACTACACATAAAAAACCAAAAGAGCTGTGTTTGAAGACGTGGCAAAAAATGTTTTTCCTGTTTTAGAAACTTTATTGACATATCTTTCATTCGAGGGGATGACTGGCAGAACTTTATTGTTTGTATGGAGGTCAACTCGGTCTACTATATAAGTTGCCTGTTGCCACCTCGAAACATACATATAATTTCTCTGCGTGTACAACAATTCATACTATTTCAATTCCACATGAACAATAAGAGGCACTCACTCAATAAAAAAAGAAATTGGAAATAAATTCCAGTAGGATTTAAATTAGATGAAAAGGTAATTTTAACATTATTAAAAAATAAATATTTATTTAAACTTAAATTATGAGTTTATTTACTCAATGTCAGTAAAATTATTTACTTTAATTTTTACATAAGCATAAATATTAATATAAAGAAAATAATTTGTTTAAGTAAAACTTTCTGTGGCTCAAAAATTAATTCAGTTTTAATTTGGCCGTACTTTTAGCAAAAAAATTATTAGATTTTTTTCCCCACACTAGAACATGTAGAAATGAAAGTAAAAATTTTAGTTTAAGACCCAGCGAATGTTAAAAATTTCCAGATATGTGATTTAATAAAACAGGATCTTTAATCTAAGAATAAAGTTTTTTTGTTTCGTTTTAAACCTAGATTCCTTCATTTCTTGGGTAACAGGCAGGCCTGCCACATTTATTGGTTTTTTTTCGATTTTTTGCCTTTAAATTATCAAATTGCCGATTTTTCAATAAACATTGAAAACGAGGTAACTTTTTGTTTGTTTTAGTATAACTAATTAATTTTGTGCAGCACTAGAATAATTGTTATTTTATTTGGAAAATAACTAAATCCAAATAAAAGAAAAACTGACCAAACTTAAAAAAAGAAATCATTTCTAAGCCCAAAACAATTCAATTAAAATTACTTTTTCTACAAGGAAAATATAAAATATAAATATAATATAAAATACTTTTAGTCTAATTCATAAACGCATCATTGCAGCTTTATAAGTCATTAATAAGCGAAAGTCGAAAAAAGAGTATTTATAAATGTTTAATAGCCGCCTATTAAATGTTTAATAAACATTTCATAAATTTAAAATATTTATTGTAGCCTTTAAAGTAGGGTAACTTTAAACGTTTAATAAGTAACTTTTTAACGTTTGTTTACCTAAAATTTTAATAATGGCGCGAAAAAGTAAACATTTTTGACTTTTCATATGTTAAAAAAAAAAAGTTTAATACACATATCGTCGGGTGATTACTTGTTTGCCGCACGGAACAAAAATGTTTTTTCTAGAAAAATTATAACTACGGTTTGTATTAATTTTAAATATCAACTGCTCGATAGATTTTTTTTGTTAAAAATAACGTGGGTCGCGCTTTTAGAATCTATCGTCGAAACATCGAGTGCAAGACGTCCCCTTTGCAATTGCGGAGAAGCTTTTCAAAGGACATTTTAAGCCGGAAATTGAGTAAGATAGAAGAGGCTGCGGTACTTCAGCCGTATCGCAAGTTTTGGTAGCATTACGATGTTGGGGTCGAAGAGAAGTATGTATGATTGCCGTTTTTAAAATTAATCATTCGAACTGTTTTGAAACTGATATCGATTAAATTTAAAAACTCAAATATTTGTCTTTGATAACAAAAAAGTTAAAAATACTCAGCCTAAACAGTTTACACTGATGTACAAAATATACATATCCGATGGCTTAATATAAAAAAGCCTTAACTCGATTTTTTTTTTAAAAATACTGACAGACGGGAACGGCTAAATTACTCAAGGACCCAGAATATATATATATATATGTATATACCTTATGGGGTCTGAGATGAATATAAAAATCCTGAAAGGATTGCAAAAATTTAAAACTTTTTACACTCTAATCTGCAACGAGTGCAAGAATTTGCATTAATTATATCATTTGAGCAGGAGAAGAAAACTTTTCTTCTATTATTTTTTTTTTACTGGAAATAAATGAATCCAAACGTATTTTTTCTTTTCTTTGTCATAAATTTTTACCGTCGGCACAGAATATTAAATCAAATAAATATAAACATTTAAGCATTTATTAAACTAAAAACAGATTGCTATTTTTGTTTATTTATTTTGCCTTCCAAAAAAAAAAAAAAAAAAAAAACAGTACAAAATAAAAATGTTGTTGACATCAACATCATCATCGTCATGAATATAAAATAATGTTTAACCAGTGCTCAATTTGAGATCAGAGCGCTTTTAGTAACTTGATGCCACTTTCAAGTTGCAGTTAACAAAACGGCGAGCAAACAAACAAAAAGCACCCAAATTTACAATAAAAAGCTGAATGCAATGGCAAATCCATACAAACTTACATACACTTAGATAAACAGCAAAAAAGGACACCTACAGCACAACACAAACGGCCTGCGATTAAACACATAACAAGAGAAAAAAAATAAGTGAAAGGGCTTGTAAAGAGTTCTGTGTGTGTGTGTGTAATTTTAGGAAAAAAGTGTCGCACTCAACAATAAAGCCAAGAAAACACGTAAAAGCTTAGAGAAACCCACTTTAGAAATCAGCCATGTAATGTACGTTTGTACGTATGAGTTTGATCTTTGTATGTTTGTGGTGGTTGCATGCCACGAGCTAAATAATACCTCAAGCTATCAAGACACAATCAAATGAAAACAAAAAGAAAACTTGAGAAATAAAATCAAAAAACAGATGCTGAAATATTACAATACTACAAAAAATATTTTTTCCACAGTTTCTGTTTTTTGTTTAATAAACATGGAGAAGAGCAAGTGTTGAAGGATGTACTCCTAAAGATGTTTGTGTCTTTTGTGGGAGTCCAACTGGGGGAGAGAAATTGTGTGTGAGTGTGTATATAAGGTTTAATATTTAATAAATTTTTTATACGCCGGTTTTGTTTGAATGCGAGAGTGTGTGTATTTTCTTAAAAACAAAATGATGTTCATTTTTTATTATTATTTCATATTGAAAAACAAAGTATAATACTTTCCTCTCTTTCTAGCTTGAAATGAATACAAACATAATTTATAAATATTTAAAGAGGGCGTGTTTGGGTCTATAAACATCATCATCACTTATGCACAAAGCATATATAAAACATCATTATCATTAAAATCATCATTATGAGTTGTTTATGTACCTAATTTCATTCATAACTGTAAATACTACACCTTAATTTAACTCTCTCTCTCTCTACCCACACTTTAACACAAACAAAATTACCCATGGTTAAAAAAACAATTTCTCCTTTACTTCAAATCTCTCTCAATCACCTTTTTTATACTTGTATTGTGTGTGAATTTTTTACCCTTCTCCATTTCACTAATACTTTTGCATTTAACTGTTAAATTTTAACAGGACTTTAATGCTACTTTCTCTTTCTTGCATTAATTATAAAATCTTTTTTCTATCGTTAAGGGTGTGTTTCTCTTTTTTTGATTTTGATTATTTTTTGTTTGTGAATTTTGATTTTTGTTTTTTGTTTGTTTCTTTTTTTGCTCTTTTGCCCAGCACAAAAATCATCCCTTATGATTTTTGCTTAACACAGGGGTTTGTTTGCCAAGAATTTTCATAAATTTTAATCATACTTTGGCAAACACTGCTCATCATTCGTATTTCAACCGTACAAACGTTTAAAACAAATACGCGTTAGAAAATTTATTTAAAACTAAAAGACACACAAACGCACATATTGACAAACTTTTGTAAGAAAATAAAACTACGTAGATTTTAATAAAGTTAATAAGAATTTGCATTAAATAAAAATAATTTTTTAGGAAAAAAATTGAATCAGTGTTTTCTTAAAACAAAAGTAAAAGTTTTGTGCAAATGAAATAAAAAAAAAAAAAACAATTGTGATACGGTGAACTTAAAGATTTTTTTTTAATATTTAATTATTTAAAATATTTACAAAACTCGCGCGCCAAAGCATTGGATACAAATTTGGAGCGTTTTACTAAATATGGTCTACTTTGTAAGTTTTTATCTTTTACATATTTAATTTAATTTTAATTTTCATTTATGTAAAAAAAATTTTAAATTTATTTCCTGAATAAGCGAATATTTAGTAAAATCCGAAAGTTCCGACGGATATCCAGAATGAAATTTAAATTTGAAATTTGTATAAAAAGTGTAATAAAAACATACAATTTTAAGAAACTTTTAAAATATTTCAATAAAAAATGTAAACATGTTTTTTCGAATGTTTCGAATGAGTAAAGAGGCCTAATAGAAGGCCTTACTTAGCAGAAACAAGCCCTCTTCGTCGAATTCCATACTTATTTATTTTTAACACAGGTTTTCATTGTGAGCAAGTCTTTTCACACTCCTTTAAAAGCAAGTTCGTTCCATTCCCAGAGAAAGGAATAAGGAAGGTAACAAAAAAAAAAAAAAAAAACACTTCCCTTCTCCCTTTAAAAGAACGGTCACTGAACCAATAATCCAATGAAAATGTACGTTAAGCAAACGATTAATAAAATATTTTCGTTGACTCAACGAATTATTCTTTAATTTAATGAAAATTTAGGTATTATTTTCAGCCAACGGAAATATTTTAATAAACGTAATTCGTTTGCTTAACGTAAATTTTCATTGTATTTTTGGTTCAGTGGAGTAGCGAATGTGTACTAAATATTTTGGAAAGTCAAAAAGATATTTATATCTTCTAAAAGGCATAATTCTGAAGGCAGGATATCATACGAAGCGAATCTTTTATAAAGGAGTATAGAGGTCTTCAAAAAGGCCTGCCGCTGGGTTTGAGCGAAATTTCATTTAAAAAGCTTTTTTGTAATAGTCCTATTCCCTATATTTCCAATGCTTTTATCTATTTTAATAAACTTTTAAAATCACTTGAAAAAATAATTTTTTAATAAATTTAATGTAAAATGTACGTTTGGTTTTAATTAAACCAATTTTTCGCGGTGCTACAATATTGTAATAATTTTGTTTTTATTAACATATGGGTTGTTTTTTAAATAAATTTGATTAAAAATGGGTTCAAAATGTATTCAAAATTATGCTCCAAAACCAAATTTTTTAATTAAAATTCGTTGAAAAGTTATTAATATTTTTATACCGGATCCTCACTAGTGGAAAGTATATTATGCATTTGTGCTGATGCTTGGAACCCCTTAAAATATTGATCCTAAATCTTGAAGTATACTGATCGACTTAGAATAACTTTCTAAATCGATCTAACGATGACCGCCCGGCTGGCTGGCTGTCCATGTTAACCTTGTGCGCAAAGTTCAGGTCGCAATTTTGGAGATTATTTGATGGTGCATAGGTTCTAATTGGCACAAGAATGAGTAAGCCTATTAAAAATGAGGTGAATCGGTTCATAATTTTACATATCCCCTAAACAAGCTTCTCACCGGAATAAAGTCTTTGTGACCATAAACCATCTTACTATTTGGGTATTAAGACTAAATTTAGTCTAAATTTATTTTACTGTAATCAAAATTATCTTACCGAGTTTTATTGTAATAGGTTCACATTTGACCACAGGTCCAATGCAAATACTCCGCCTGAAAAAAGTTTTTAACGCACATGAATATTAACCTCATAAATTCATTTTGTTCTGGCCAAAAAGGAAACCTAAAACAAAAAAGTCAAAAAATCTACAGCTGTAAAATATTACAGTTTTAGTACTTATAGATCGTTTACACTATCTTGTTTTTTTTTTTTTGACTAGATTTCGCATACAATACCAAATCTACTTCGTTACTAGATTTTGACGAAATCTTCTTAAAATCTAGTTGTACTGACGCAACTATAGTTTTTACCATAAAGTACTAAAAAATTTTTCTCTGTACAAGATAAAATTACATTTTAACAGTAAAACGAATCGTAAAACTGCTCTGGACGGGGAAGCAGGCCGTTTTTGTTTGTTTGCTCTTCGCGCGTTTTACGTTTCACCCCGCATTGGTTAGTGGCATGGCGTCACATAACTGTACCAAGCTAGAGTTCTTGCGTTTTCGGCATTAATCATATGCAATCGTTTATAACCAACAAATTTTAACGTGTTTTATCTGGTGAAGAACCGAGGAAAAACTCAAGAGTGACTGGTGGAGTACCATAAAAAAACTCAAGACGTTTTACTGGTGGGGACAAATATAGTCCGGGCCGGATTCTGGAAACCCTTCGCCTTCCTATGCGAAGGTCTAGGTCCCCCGAGGACTTGTGGATGAGGCTCCAAATAAATCGTATGCTACCCTGACAATATAACTAAACAGAGTTAGCCAAAAATGTGTATGTCCTAAAAAAAAGAGATATAAATAAACAAACATGGCGACTTGTTAAAAAAATTCAAAAATTTTAAGAAAATAGTTATAAAATGGAACAGCCAAATAATATTAATAAAATAAATCAAGACAATTTTAAATGAAAGGTAAAGGAAATGCCTGTTTTTTATTGAATGCATGGTTATGAAAATACAATCTAGCTTGTGTCAAAAAATTGCAGAATAAACGCACTAGATTTGGAAGAAGATTACAAATTAAATCTACAAGATTTCGGTCTTTGAAGATGGGCTATAAAGCACTTGATTCTTTATGAAAGTATTTTCTCTAACAAAGGTTTTTTATTACAATAATCTTTTCGTTATAAAATTAATTGCAAAAATATACAACATTTTATTATTTTAAAGTTTTAATTGGGGGATTCACAAGGAGTGAAAATATAAATAAGAAATTATATTGGCGGAATTCAGAGGGGCTGCTCTCTATTGCGAGGCGAAAGAAAATTGTAGCAAATTTTGTGATTGGTGCTCCTTAATGCGTTTGCGCATTTGTCTTTTGCATCTTTTCTTTTTTTTTTCTTTTTGCAAATCTTTGCAATTAATTTTATTCAAATTTTCCAATTTCAAATATTTTTACATTCCATTACTGTCAATTTGCGCCATCTTTATTTTATTGCCAGTGTTGCTTCATTTTCAAAAAATTTTACGAAAATGATAAAGAGTTCTAAGTTGGTTTTTAGCTTTCGCATCGAAATTTTATTCGCACCGCAATAAAGTAGCCCCCCAGTATTTGGTGCAAATGGCCTTGCGAAAGAGCAAAAACAAAATACTCAGAATTTTCGTTAGATTTCGTAAAAGAGCTCAATATTTTGCATTTTTACCAACACTTAATTTCGCTAATACTACATAAACCCGAAAAGTTATCGTTAAAGTATTATAGCGTCCCCTAATCTGAATATAGTGGAAACATACATACATACATATTTATGTTTTGTAATGCAAATTAATAACAAAATTTGGATTTTCAAAAAAAAAAAAAACAAACACACATGTATAGTTTTTAAAAATTGTAAAAGATTTGATTTTAATCTAAATTTTCATATACAAATTTTTAAAATTACAATTGAGTTATGGTTTTAATTTTCCATTAGGTGTAGTAATAATAAAATTTTGTAAATCTCTTCACCCTGTGTTAAAAAATTTTTCATATAAAATTAAAAAAATTTATATAAATATATTTTAGAAATGTAAAGTGAATTATTCAGATTATTAAGAGTTCACATTTAGCAATCCGCTGTTTCTATTTTTAGCTTTGAATTTTACTTTATATTTGTATCATGCTACTTGTATTATAGCCATTAAAAAGAATTAAGAACGTATAGTCAAGCTTGACCTCAAGCTTGACCATACACTGCAGGGACCAATGGGACCCAATATAATCACTTCTATAGTGAATAACAAGTGCAATTTTTGTTCCCATGAAATGTTTATTCCCCACGAAGGAAAAAGAAAAAAAGCAATTGTGAATCTTCCGTGAAAAATTTTTCACGCTATCAGTTCCCAGTGAATGTAAAAAATTATGAAAGATAAATAAAATTGCTCAAAGGGGGATGTAAGAAAAGATAAACTCACTGTATATTGTTGGTGTTTTGTTTAAGCTTTGATATTGTTATAAGTAAGACTTTGAGTGTTTAAAATTGTTATTCGCTTTAGGGTTTTATTCGTATAATATTTTTAGCTTTTCTAAAATCATAGGAAAAGGTTTCCTGATGAGCTGGCCTAAGCAACCAGTGAAATGCGCATAGAAGCTAGCTTTCCCTCAACAATAAATTTCAGTGTATTTATCAAATATGAAACATTGGGAATTTAGCACGTCATACAGAAATCTTATTAATAGTAAAATTTGTATTCCCAAAAAATAACAAACAAAGCAAAATATTTAGTACTGCAGCCATATTCTGTAATTTCGCTAAATTGCCTTTAGAGAATACAAAATTTCAAAATTTTTGCGGTGACATTAAAAGCTAAAATTGCTGCGAATTAAATTTTTATGGCATTGCCAAGTTAAGCAATGCACGTTACAGAATTGCATTCGTAGCCAAAAATCGCTAAATCAACTTTATAGATTTTTAGCGATAGAGATTTAGCGAATTACAGAATACGGCTGCAGGAGTGATAGTTTGATTGAAACGTTAGTTTTTTGCACTTTTTAAATTATATGTAGTAAATTAATTTCTAAAATTTTGCCACTACGTCTTTCGGAAGCTTGACTAATCCGCACGTAATCGACCTGCTGTTTCGCATTTTGTTGCCCAAATTAATATTCGAATTATAAGAAGAACTACTTACATACATGTTCTGGTCCCGAGAAAAAATAAAGTGAGGAAATCAAAGGAAAAGTAAACATGTTACGAGAGAAAAACCTTTTCTATTTTTTTAATTCCCTACTAAGCTAATCCCGCGAAGGTCTTCGATTGTCTGCAGGACAAGTGTCTCCGCCTGGAATTAAACCCCCAACCCCGGTGCTGATAGACTAGCTCACTAACAGCTAGCCTACCGTGGCACTCAAACTATTCACGAAAAGGGGCATTTTTTGCCTTGAACATTTTTTCACGTTATTGTTCTAATTTGAATTTCTTTAAAACATTTTTGTCCATGGTTGCAATAACGCGATAAGGAAAAATTTTCACGATAGGGGTGAATAAGATGGTTTGTGGACTTAAAGCCTCATTTTCGGAAAGAAGCTTCTGTGGGTGATATGTGAAAGCATATTCTCATTATTTTTAATAGGCTTGGCCCTTGTACGAATTAGAAACTACGAACCAAATTCTATTAATTTATCTCTAAGCTTGCGACCTGCTTGACAGCCAGACTGACGAGCATCGTTAGATCGATTCAAATTCTGATTTTGTTTCGATCGGTATACTAAAAGGAGGGTATATAACCAATATTTTGAGGTGTTACACACATCAGACCAAACGCATAATACCCTACTATTGTGGTGTGGGTATAAAAAGATGAGGAAATTTTTGGCTTGCGGAAGATTTCATAGTAATAAGATTTGTCCAAAGGCTACTATTTTGGAAATCACATTAAAACAATATAGGAATATACAAAATTTTTACTAACTTTATGCGCAAAACTCAAAAATTTCAACAAAACTCTTTTTTTTTAGTTTGTCCCAATTTATACTATTTCTTGCGGGACAGACGAAGTTTGACGGCGAGAGGTCAAACAGACAGAGTGTGTAGTACATTCCTACCCGTACTGGACATTTATCTGTTCTCTTTCTTACTTTTCGTAGTTTTCACCTGGTTGTTTTATATCGTATTTCTCAAGCCGTCTTCATTTTGGCTTGTAAGTACAAGAACAAGACGCGAATGAAAGTGCAAGAAGAAAATTTCTATCTGGCTTCTAATTTTTCCCCCCGTGTTCATAAAAAAATAAAATGGATTTGAAATGCATTTTAAGAAAAATTTCTATGAAAATTTTAGTTTAAAACACATTTCAAACTTATTTTATTTTTTATGAATACGGCAGTTCATATTTAAAAGCTTCAGGAGGATTAAAAGAGAATTCAAAAATTGTCCGGCAATAAATGTCCCTAGTTTTAATTGGGACTTTGTTAGTTCTTGTAACTTGGTGAACTGTTCGTGATTTTTAAGTTTCTAATAAAAAAAATCTGCTAAAGACATAAAAAAAGTTTTAAATTCGACATAAATCGAGTCATTACAGTATTTAATTAATTTTCGTTGCACAAATCCAGATGGTCATCCAATCATTGTTTTTAACAGTGATGCCAACTTAGCTAATAAGGGGCTAGATTTAGCTCTTTTTAATTACTCCTAAAAAAGAGCTAACACGGGCTCTTTTCAAACGTGATATTAGAACGTTTGACACTTTTAACATCTATTAGCAAAAACTTCCGTTTTTAACCTCTTTTTCGTCTTTTGTTCAATTTTATATGTGTACACATTTTTTATTTGGGTCAAAAGTATAAAAAGGCTTGGAATTCAAATCCAGTGCTTTAAAAATGGATTAAACCAACAAAAGATCCGTCAAAAGCTTTATGCAAATATTACAATTCAATTATAAAAGCTTAACATTTTCATATAGTACGCCATTCGGAGACTCGAAAACATAAAAAAGTATGGCGCCATTTAACGATGTTGTACCATTCCAACAATATATATAATTTTCACCAGATGTTCCGACAGAAACGTTAATTGCACACGAAAATCTTGCTTTATATACACCATTTTTAGCAATAAATAGCCTTGCGATGCAAGCGTAAAAATAAATATAATTGAAATATATAAAAAGTCAAAATTTTATATAAAAACAAGTATACGGCCAGAAGAAGATTTTAACACTTTTTAAAAAGACTGTTCATATTCTTAATTCTATTTATTAAAATGCTACATACTGCAATGTAATTTTTAATAAACATTAATATGTATAATACATTTTTTTAATATAAACGAGTTTGAAGTACAAAAATTAATAATAAATGGATTTAAAACAGAACAGTTATTGATTTTTAAATTTATCATTTTTTAGCTCTTTTTGACTGCTCGGTCGGCACGTTTTTCCATTGAATAGTTGGCATCTCTGGTTTTAAATTATTAAAGACCTAAAATATGCTCTCCACTCTCTTTTAAATGAAAAGACATAAACTTCTTGATTAAAAAACAGTTGCTTAAAAGCAAACCCCGAGAATGTTTTAAAAGAGATATTTTCGTTAAATTATTTGCTTTTCTTGCGTTCAGCTTCAATATTAGAACCCATATGACAACAATATTTCTATCTTTAAAATATGACCATTAGATTTTTAACTAGAACTAATAAAAACTTACTTTTACTTAATAATCTTAATAAAAACTGATCTCGAAAACTTGGTCCTAATAAATTTACCACCAAAAAATATTTAAAGAAATCATAAACTATTCAAGTGCTAAATCGAGTTAATTAAAATATATAAAACTTGAACTTCTCTAAACAACTGAAAACTATCGCAATATGCAGCGATAAGCAGAATAAATCAGTAAATAGCTCACTCAAAGTGAAAAAAATAAACAATTCAAGGAATGAATGTACGTTACATAAACATAAAACGGATGTGGCATATTTTATGTGACACTTCAGCAGTGGGCTGTCTTCGAGTTTAAGCAAATCAACGGAGAATTCTCAAAAAAAAAAAAAAAAAATGAAGACCTACACACACACACTTGCAGTCAAGTGTGAATAAAATTCATCAAAATCACAATTTAATAAACCACATAAGAAATTTCAATTTCGAACGAGACGGGCCAGCAAACATAATTGCGCCAAAAAAAAAAAAAAAATTACACATATTTAAGCAGAATTTATGTATTTATTTGTTTGCCAAGAAAACAATATGTTTATTTTTTATTCTTAGAAATCAAATATTTTTCCATATTTCACTTGCAAAACAATGAAAATGAAATGCAAATGCTCTGAATTAACGATTGAGGTGTGTATGCAAAGTGCACTCAAGTGTATGGAAAAGCAATCAATTTTAATTTAAAACCGCACGGGTTAAATTCTTTTTATACAACTCCCGATGATTTCTTTTATTGAAAATCACTCAAAGCTTTTACATTTGCGTGATCGTCAAACAAAAGCATTTTTAGGCAAAACACGCGCTTTGTTTGCATTAAATAAAGCAGCAGCAGCAACAGCAGCAGTTTGTTGGTAAATAACAATACAAAAATTATTTGTTGTAATGCAAAATCAATTTTAATTATGGCAACCCTTTTTTTAAATACGATATCCTGCCGTCGGGAAAGTTTTCTTGAGTAGAAGAGGTGTGCCAACGTTTTGAATTAATTGTTTTTGTTTTTGGATTATTTGTTTAACTGTGTATTATTGATGCTCGATTGATTTTTCTGTTTTCCTTTCAAAATGCTTATTTAAATCTCAGTTTGAAATATTTTTACAAATTTTTTGTTTTCAATTTTATATTTTTAGAGTCCTCGTGGCATGCAACCCTGCAGTCCATCGGGCGTTTTAGCTGTAACAATGCCTCCTTCAAAAAGTCCCACCATGGAATGTGCTGCTGGCCAAAAATCACCAGAGCCCAAGACCTCCACTTCATCGAGCTCAACAACACCTTTAAGTACACGAAACTGTCCTTTGAAATTTTCCATTGCGAAAATTATGGAACCAGATCAACGTGCTCTACCACCGCAATCTGTAAACACAGATTCGGAACGTTCTTGCAGTCCCATTGAGGTTACCAGTGATGTTTGCGAAGTTATTTTAACGACACCCACTTGTGTTGCTGATAATTATGATTCTGCCTTTAAAAAATATGTACCAGCTTCCAGTGTGTCTACTAATGCTCCCTCTCCCGCAGCAGTTCAACAATTTGTTTCCACACGCCATCAGGAATTGTTGACCCAATACCCGTTGCTGTATTATGCCGCTCCTAATCAATTAATGTGTGCTGCTGCTGCCGCCCAATACGCTGCTTTAACAGCTGCTCAACAGCAAACTTTGTTAGCCAATAACTCGGCAACAGCCGCTCATTTGAGTACATTTACCGCTTCTCTTAGCTCTTTGCACAGTCAAACGTTGAGAAGGCAACTTTCGCAACCCACCTCTAGTCATCATTTGGCAGCAGCTGCGGCGGCTGCAGCTGCAGCTCAAGCTGCCCACCATCAAGCTTTGGCTGCCGCTCATCCTCAAATACCCCAGTCTTTGGAAAAGTCTCCTGTTAGTCACAAGTCCCGGGAATCAGCACATACACCATCTACACCTTATCACGCCAATAAACGTAAACATTCTCCTGCCTCTAGTCACAACAACACGTCCTCATCTATTAGTGATCCCTGTTCACCACCCGAGGCTCAACGTGCTCGTGCCGATTCTCCCAGTTCTATAGACGATAGCCCCAATTCTGCTAACGGTGGCAAGCAAAAAACATTTTCCTGTCTGGAATGTGGCAAAGTCTTCAATGCCCATTATAATCTTACAAGACACATGCCCGTACATACTGGAGCTCGACCTTTTGTGTGCAAAGTTTGTGGAAAAGGTTTTAGACAGGCCTCCACTTTATGTCGCCACAAAATCATACACACATCTGAAAAGCCTCATAAATGTCAGACCTGTGGCAAAGCCTTTAATCGCTCCTCTACTCTCAACACGCATACCAGAATCCATGCCGGTTACAAGCCTTTCGTGTGCGAGTTTTGCGGCAAAGGCTTTCATCAAAAGGGAAATTATAAGAACCACAAACTCACGCACAGTGGGGAAAAAGCCTACAAGTGCAACATTTGCAACAAGGCCTTTCATCAAGTCTACAATTTAACCTTCCACATGCACACGCACAACGACAAGAAACCCTATACATGTCGGGTATGTCACAAGGGCTTCTGCCGCAACTTTGACCTAAAGAAACACATGCGTAAACTGCATGATATTGGAGGCAGCAGTCTACAGTTGGATGATGAAAGCACTAACGATCGTTTGGAGAGGCGCAGAGAATATACCAGAAGAGAAGCCTCCATAGAATTCCATAGCAGTCAACTGAATTCGAATTCATCGGATGGTTCGATGTCACCACCAATTAACGTAACTACACCACCACTATCAAGCAATGAAGGCAGCAGTCCTGCTTGGCACACATCTTCGCAATACACCAGCCATTCGCACAGTTATGCACCATCATCGGTCAATTTAAATCAACCCTCAGTTACAAATTTCAGAACGGCCACCGATTATGGCGGTAGTTCGGCTTTTATAAATTTTGCTCAATCGTCCACGACGGCACATGCGGCCTCGGCAGCAGCTCATTTAAATTCTGCTCATGCACAACAACTCTCCCAAGCAAATCATCAGCGCTTATCCGCCGCCGCAGCAGCCGTAACCGCCATTGATAATGTGCCCTTCATAGCTAAAGTATTTTGACATAGATACTATGCAGACTCTTTGGCTACAACGGTCCACGGTCATCTCTCACCTACATTTACGGGTACGACTAATGGCTCAGCTCATCGCAATACTTCGAAGAGTATTTTAATTGATTGACTACAATTTGTTGCAGCTGCCGCGGCAGCTTCTATGCCACAACAATTGCTGACAGTTGAAACTCACACTGAATATCAGACAGCGTCCGCTACAACTACCACCACGCCTACAGCAAATCCCACGGAAATGTATTTCAATTCCGAAGAACCTGATCCCGTGGAAGTTGACGAACAACAACGTGAGAAAGCCCTAATAGCTAGCACAACTCTGGGATCAGCAGTACAAGCTCTTAATGGTCTTTTCTGAGAATAGGCATGCTCTTAAAGAGAAAAACAAAGAAAAATAGATTCACATTAACTAAAGGTTTCAGTCAACTCCTCCACAAATACATTTTTTTTGTCAAATAAATGTAAACTATAATTAAAAAAGTCTTATTGAAAAGAAAAACTAAAGTTGATCTTTAGTTTTAGAATTTAATTTCCGCTGGTCTCAGTCACTCCTTCGCTTTTAGTTCTTAATTCCTTTCAAATTTGTTTATATTTATAACTTTTCATAATTAATTCAAAACGAATTTATTAGTATTAAAGCTTTAATAAGTAATGATTTGTAATTTGTTTAAGCTATTTTAATATTTATTACTCCCCTCCTCTTTACCCTTGAATTAAATACAAAAAAAAAAAAGAATTTGTATCATCATATGAGTAAAATTTACAAATGTATTTATATGTTTGTGTCTGTATTTATATTGTAATAAAAATCAATTTGTATATTAATTAAATTAATTAAATTTAAATTAATTAAATGTTGCATAGATAAAATAATGATGTTTAGGTGTTTTTATTTTTTATTATGTAGTTATTTTTCTTTCATAATTAAGAAGACAATTTAATAAACTTGATATTCATTTAATAAAAATGTATAAAGTAAAATTTCATATAATCGAGTCATTCGTTAGGAATTATTTATTTTATTAATTCGAATAGAATATTTTACATTATGCTCCAGGAATATTAAACAAAATGTTTAGTTCTTAAACTGAAAATTATTTAAAAGGAAAGTGAAAACGAAGTAAACTGTTTATCATATTTAAATAAAAGTATTTTAAAAAAACTTATAACTGTCTTTCGATGAATTTTTAATTTTTTACCCTTCAAAATCATTATATTTTGGTCTATAATGATCGAAACCCAATAAGAGTGTTATATTCGGCTGCGTCAAATCTTTGATACCCTTTACCGAGAGTTTGAATATTTAAGGAGTGGGCTGTTTATGAGACCTATGGTCAATTAGACTGTGCAACAAAATTCGGGTCATCGCCGTCAGCCTCAACACTTGCAACGCGAAATGAAAGTAGACTACTAGTAGAGCAAACTGCCAAAGGGAAAAACCGTTTTACATACATTGAACGTTGTTTTGGTCTTAGAAGACCCCTAGTCAAATTTGATGCAGAAAATATTTGTGGAACATTTTAACCCTCTGAAGTGCTGTTTTAGTATACTTTCGTGAGGAAGTTAAAAAAAGGACAAAAATTACTCCTTAATATGAGTGTTAGAGGGTTAATATATTCTAAGAAAAGAATCGCCATACGATTCTATTGAAAACACCTGAAATTATTTTTTAGCTCAGAAGTACATTAAGTATATTTTTTTTGATTTATACCAAACGCCTTTTCAAAACAATCCACACTTTAGGCGCCTATATTTCGGGAATCCGAGCTAACTCTTCAAAACCCTTTGGCAGATTTGCTCAACTTACATTTCGCGTTGCAAGTATTGAGGCTGTTTTTTTTTTGCACAGTGTTATAGACGAATTTTTTAAACACATTTAGTTGTGTGATTTATAGTCTCATGAAACTATGACGGACCAAATATTACTACAGTAGTAGGGAGTTCAAATAATCGGGTTTTATTTTTGTTCGAATAAACGATTAATCGATATTTGGTATTTTTAACTTATTCGATTAAACGAAAAAATTTTAAAATTAATCGATTAATCGAATAATTCTAAAACAAGAAATTTTATACTCTACGAGCTTTGTTTCAATAATAGTAGAAAAAACTAGTAATTGAGTAAATAAACATTCTTTTTTATATACAACTTGTCAATGTAGCTCCAAATTGTTGCTTCACTTTCGGGGACTTAGATTTTAAAAGAGTCAATATAACTTTGAGTTTTTTGAAACTTTTCACGGACATTCCATCCTCTGCTATGCTTTTTCAAAAAATTTCCTATAGAGAATCGATCGAAGTATCTTGTTTAAAATATTTATTCATTGAACCAGTTGTAGGCCCTTTGATTTTATTGTTGGAGCATCTTCTTCAAGTACTAGTTTATAGTCACTGTGTAAGTGGTAAACTAGTGAACTTGTTGAAGAACATTTACGTTAATACATTTTTGGACACCTGTTACATTTAGCTTTATTAGATTTATGCTTCTTTCAATATTTTTAAACCAAACTCATTCTCAAGAGAGAAACGCATAAACTATTTTGTTAAAAAATACGGGCGTGTTCTAGAAATCGAAATGAAGTGGATTTAAAATCGAGCAAATTTTAAAAACGATTCTGTAATGAAAGTTCATACAATTATTCCATTTTATCTACTTCTTTCTTTAAGTATCTATTATTTTTGCAAGAACAACACTTAAACCACGAAAAACTACTGCCGTTTTGTAAATAATTGAACTTAAATTATACTTCGATTTCAATTTCACTTCATTTCGATTTCTAGAACATACACGATGAATTAATATAAACATATGAATCCAAAATTCTGCAGAGTGATTTCTGGTATTAAAAAAACATAAATTTCAATACAGCGGTGAAATTAGTTTAAGCGTTTACAGTGAATTTCAGAAGGCTGCTAAATATGGGATCTAAGATAAATTATGGACCGTATATCACAATTTACCAGAGTGGGCTTTATATGGGGCCTATAGTAAGTTATGGACCGATCATCACGAAATTTATTTGTGTAATTTCTAGTCATACAAAACTGTAAAGTATTAACTTTTATTCTGATAGCATTATTAATGACCCCAATGTCAAGGAACTAAAAATGGCCCCAAATAAAATCACAATTTTTACTTTGGGATTATTTTTCATTTACTAATAAAAAATGGAAATTTTAAGAAATGAAAAATTACCCCAAACATTTTTACACAAATTATATAAAATGTTGTGGAAAAGTTTTTGGGGATAGCAAAAAAACCCGAATTCTTATACCTAAGGGGAGAAAATCCTTGCCGGTTCTGCAAAAATGCTTTAGTTAGCGAAGCCGGTGTTTGTTATACTATAGAGGAAAAAATCCTTGCGCCCGGCCGAAGGCCGGCTATTTAGAGAAGCTTTATTGGGCGAATCCATTGTTCGTTATACCATAGAAAAGAAAATCTTGCGCCCGGCTGAAGGCCGGCTATATAGAGAACCTTTAGTTAGCGAAGACAGTGTTCGTTATATCATAGAGAAGAAAATCCCTGCGCATGGCCGAAAGCCTAACCATGCTATCAATCGTACGATTTTTAAAACAACACCTGTATAATTATTCGGATTTTGAAATCGGGATTCTAAATTTGGGATTTTAAGTTTCTAGCAGATGAACTACACCCAAAATTTTTAATATTACTTTCTTTGTGTTCTTTTTGGGGCTAAAATTCATTTTAAATTTTGAGGTGATTTTTCATAATAAAGAATTACTCCAAATTTAGGGTCATATTTCATTTTTTTTTAGGGTTATTTTTCTTTTTTTTGGGGTAATTTTTCACTAAAAAAAATGGGGTCATATTGCATTATGAAAAATAGCCCCAAATTTGGGGTCAATTTTAAATTATTTTTTGGGGCTATATTTCCTGGGGCCACATTTCGCAGCGCCGTACTAAACTGTTTTCCCGTAGTAGGGTTTATATGGGGCCCAGGGTAAATTATAAACCGATCTTCACGAAATTTCACAATGTCATTTACAGTCCTATTAAACTGTGACGTGCTTAAATTTGTTTTGATAGCATTATTAATTATAGGTTTAGGCGTACTAAGCTGTTTTCCGCTAGTAGGGAGCCTAGGGTAAATTATGGACCGATCTTCACGATTTCCAGTCGAATAAGACTAATTTTTGCAAAATCTTATATCATTCCATGCATTTTCCACCATTTATGTTAGTTTTGTAACAAAATTATCAATCACATTTTGACTTATAGCTCTGATCCTACCGAACCGATTTTGCTGGATTTCAATCCCAAACTGCTTAGGATAACTACATGCAATTTGACACACAGTTTGTTCGTTGCTTTTGAGTTTTTCGAAAGTGAGCGTGTTTTCAACAGACGGCCATGGCTAAATCGACTCAGAATTAGTCAAGGAGCCAGAATATATTTATTTTATGGGGTCTGATATGAATAATAAAAAAAGGTAACAAAAATATAAGCTATATTACTGTTAATTACATTTAACAGAAATACTATATACTTTTATCATTCGATTAATCGGTATAAATTCTTTGATTAATCCTTTAATCGAAATTAGCAATTTTAAATTATTCGAACAATTAGTCGTCTAAAATCCGACTAATGTTTGTAGCATTACTTGTTTCAGCTTAAGGCATACTGAACTGCTTTTTTGTAGAATTTTCGGACAAAACCATGAATATATAACACTTATTCATGTGCACCCTATTTGTGACCGACGAGGGCATTTATGTACCCGGCAAAAAATGTTACTTACATATTTTCATCTATATGATTTTTTTTTGTCATTATGTGATTTTAGGGACAGGGATTATAACAGACCTATGTACACGACAGTAGCTGTAGTCAAAGTTACAATTGGCGAATTGTACCTCAAGACCAATATTTTTAAAAAAGTTATGGCATAAGAAGATATTTTCGGAAGTAATATATGTATAGGAACCATGATCAAATATAGACCAAGTCCAATATAAATTTTTTAGATTACAATAAAATAAGTTTGGACCATATTTAATCTAAGTACCTAAGTTGTTAGATGGTTTATGGGCACAAAGACTTTATTCCGGAAAGAAGATTGTATGGGGGCTTTGTGAAATTATGGACCTATTCATAATTGTGACAATAAGAACCTATTCGAACTGTACTTTGAGCAAAAGGTTAACATGAGCAGTCATGTAGCCGGCCAGTTGGGCCTGGGATCAATATTTTAAGGTGTTACAAACATTAGCACAAGCATATGTATGAACCCCCTCCACTGATGTAATTGCAACATATTGACATAAAAGCAGTTATTTTGTTAAAAATGGCTGCATACCTGCGTAATTTATGCAAAATAAATTAAAAACGATTTTTTGCGAAAAACTTAAGAAATATGCAAAAGCTTATTTTCATATAAATAGCATGAAAAACTTACCCTGGCCAAAATACCGTATGCGGAATAAAATATGAACTGACACATTAGAAGTAATAAAAACAAAGTTAATCTACAATTGTTAAAATACACAACTTAAACTTATTTTACAAACAGATATCTAACCACATCGATGGGCTTTTTTGATATTTTGAGGCGTATAACCTCTTGAAACCCCCTTGTGAGTATTTGCTCTAGCATCCATTTAATTTAAATGATAAAACAGTCTAGGTTTCTTGGTTCTTATCCATTTTTATAGAAATTTATTTACATATTCGTCTAAAAAGTTTGAATTGGTTTTCATCCATGACCTTCAATTGTAAAGTACTTCCCATTATTAAGTGATTTTCTACTTTCGAAAGCTTTCATTGTTTTATAAAAAAAAAGATTTTTTGATTTAAATTTCAGAAAAATGGCGAAAAATTCGTTCCTGCAATTAACCGTGAAATTTCGTTTAATATTTTATATTTTTACGAAACTTATGACCCATTTATGAGTGTTACGCAGTTAAGCGGAATGAAATTAAGAGAACCATATGTACAATAGACCGACTCATCTTATATGGGCAAAAAAAGTTAAAGATGTACCCCATGAAAATTTACTTTGGCATGTTTTATGAAGATTTCCAAAATATTTTGGCTCTAGCGATAATCTTCTGTGACTAAGCCGCGTCAAAAAAGGGTCCAAAAGTGGTATTTTATATGAATAAAAAATTCGGTAATTTTTTTGGTCCAGTGAATCCCCAAATATAATAGAAACTTAGGAATTCTTTGATTCTGCATTAAAACATTTTAAGAAGCTCACCACAGGCTTAAAAGCGACATGTTTATGTCAGGTTTTTGATGCTTTTCAATTCGATTTAAATAAAAATTTAAATAACCCGTTCATGACCAACATTTTTAAGAGGACATTAAAAAAAATTGTGGAATAAAATCCTATAACGCACATTAAACAAGACATCATTAAAAAAAGTTTTTTTTTTAACTACAAAAAGAGTATCTCGTTTAGGAAACACGTTCATTTGGTATCAAATAGTGATAAAACTTAACCCTTTTATGGCCAACATTCCAACAACAATTATTAATGTGCCTTAATAACAATTATAATTTTTTTTAAGCACACAACTGGACTAAATTTTAACGTAAGGTAACGCCAGAAGTAATTTAAATTGTTTTTCAAAAAACTTTATGTCTAGTTTACTTTTTTATATTTTGGTGTAAAGCACAACTAGCTCTACATTTAGCAACAAATGGAATAACGGTTAAATAACATGGTCCTAAAATACAAACTTATTTGCATTCTGGCGTTTAATTAAAAAAAAAAATAGAATTTTTGCTGAAAATGCCTTTAAGCGAGCAAAGATTTTTAAATTAGATAGCTTTAAAAATAAATCTATATAAGTCCAAAGCTTACTAAAAAAGGTTTATATCTATTTTTTTTCAGCTCAAAAACTTCATTTGCAAAGCAACTATCAAAAAGACTCGCATTCTAAAACGCAACCGCCTAATTCACAATCTTTTGCATTTGAGATTACAAATTTATTCAATTGTGGATAGTTTCTGTCAATTGTGAATGACCTCTAGGGCTTAGTTTACAATGCTTTTTGAAAAATATGTTGTTCACAGCTAATGGATAAATGGTTCACTGAGTGTCAGCTTTCGGCTTGCAAGTAAGTGCTGCATACGTAGCAAGTGCATTGCTATAGCATAGATATGCTGTGAGCGTCGAATTAAGTGTGTACAACTGGCTTACCAATAAAATAAGTGGTATTTTATTAAAAAAACAACTTGAATTTTTAGAAGTTTATTGTCATTTACAAAACTTAAGACAATCTTTTAACTACATATATAAATGTAAAGTTTTAAAATGCCTAAAACCACAGGAACAGTACAATAAAAAACAAATTTACTCCGTAATTAACGCGTCAATAACAGTGTAAAAAAAGCTTAGTGGCTAATACTTTGATTGATTTCTTTTTGCTCTTAGGACGGCTTAGTAGATGCTTTGGCCACTTTTTCTGAAGAATTTCTTAAGAGAGTGCTTGCTGTTTATGTTTTTTGTTATTGTCCGTCCAAATGCTCCCAGATGTCAAGATGGATTGATAATAACCGACTAATGGGCTTATCCAGCTGTTTTAGTACGTGGTACAACAACCAACCCCACCACGCATCACTAAAGATACTATATTGTTTCTTATAAATTTCTTATTTCTACACAGCAAGAAAAATTCGTTCTAGATTTAAGTTTTTCTACTTCCTTAAGTACGAGTCGTACTTAAAAATTTAAGTGCGAATATCACTTAGAAGTCATCATTCTGGCGACGCTGCTTATATATTATATTCAAACCAGTGTTCGAAAATAAACACTAAATATCGCTCCTTAGTGTTCGGCTCGGTAGATTTGTGGAATATACAAACACTAATAGTGTTTGTGTAGAAAATCATTAAAAAATAACGCTTCCCTGTTAGTCATCTTTCGAACACAAAAATAATACTGTTTTTATCCAACTCAACAAAAGATTTTCGGTTATTTCAAATCCACAAACTTCATTTTTTACAAAAACAAAATACACATACGAAGAAAAGCCAGCCAAATAATTTTAAACAAACACAACATATACACACAAGCTGGTCGTGGTCTTTATTAATGTCAAAAAAGAAACATTATAGAACATTAAAATATAATGTTTGTCTACAGTATCCCTACAATTGTTTTGTTTTTTTTTTAACGATGAACAGAACACTATATAATGTTTGGCTCTTTCTTGAAAATAGTTACGAACGGTATTAAGGGGTGTTCGTCTACTAAAAAAATATTTATCGTTCTTGGGTGTGTGAGCCGAACGCTAAATAATCTACTGTTTTTTTTTCGAACACTGCTTAAAAGTACTTAAAGCAATTCAACAATAAAGATTGTTTTCCTGCTTGAAAAGTAAAATAAGTAGCAATAATTCCCGTATTCTATTTTTTTAAATTATTTAGTTAAATACATAAAATTTTCAACGTATAATGATTGGGAAAACTCAATTGCGCATGCTGCTGGGGACTTATAATTGAGAATTCTTCTGTAAACAAAGGCCAAAATACAACAAATGTGAAATAAACATGTGTAAAGGGTAAGTCAAATAATAATTAATATTCTCTCTGGATCTGTGGGGGTAAGTTTTTATGTTAGAATCAATCTAAGCTCACTCTCGGAATATTTCAAGTACGAATCGATATTAAACCATCTTAGAAATTCTTGAATCAGAATAAAGATTAAATCAACTTTTTAATACTTGAATCAAGCGCATTTTGAGTTTGATTCAATATTAGTTTTACTTAAATCAATCTTCTTATTTTGGGATTATTTTAAGTACGAATTCGGGATTAAATATGAATAAGTTAAGTATTTCGCACTTGAATATCCGTACTGGAATCAAGCATTTTGTACTTGATTTAAGGAAATCCGTACTTACCGTACTATTGACAGCGCTTCGGCTTGATTTAAGTACGGATGGATTGATGTGTTTTTTCAGTGTACTACCTTTTATCACGTTTTTTTTTTGTTCACCTAGCTTTCATCAAGTTTTGGAGCAACGTATTTTTACAGATGACAGCAAGCTAGAAGTCTGATCCAGTTTGGCAAAGTAGAAATTAAGTATTTTTTTATAACCAACATAATCACCCCTATCGTGAATAATTTTTCCCCTTTTCACATATTTGCGATCATGTACAGCTCCCATGAAAAAAATGTAATTCAAAGGAGAATAATAACGTGAAAAAATTTTCACGGGAATAAATTCCCCTTATCGTGAAAAGTTTTTTCCCTCGTAATTTGTTCACATTTCCCTTAGATTTTCTCACTTTATTTTTGCTAGGGAATAGAACGTGTATGTTAGTTGTTCCTCCTATAAATCGAATATTAAGGGCTAGATCCGTTAATAAGGCACAAACCGATATATTGGTCAACAAAACGCAAAACAACAGGTTGATTGCCGCCGGATTTGTGAAAAACGTGGTGGCAGAATTTTGGAAAATATTTTACTACATAAAATTTAAAAAGCGCAAAAAACTAACGTTGTTATCAACCTATCCCTCCAATACTTATTATTTAGATTTATTATTTTAACTTTCCTTTAAAATATATACGTGTATATTTTTAAACTAAAATTTCAATGATTTTTAATTTTTTCTAATTTTCTTCTTTTTTACATTCACTGGAACTGATACCATGAAAAATTTTTCACATGAGATTCACGATTGCTTTTTTCCCTTCGAGGGGAATGAAAATTTCATGGGAACAAAAATTCCACTTGTTATTCACGATAGGGGTGAATACTTTTTGTATTGGAAAACAAGCTGTATACTTTTTTTTGACGCTCACTGTATATATATTTTATTGGTGTAGAGTTAACATATACTTTATCATTTTGCAAATGCTGCAATGAATATACCATTTGCACAAGATTGTGAATAGGGCTTATGTTATCTCCACCAAAGTGCACCAAAAAAGTTATCAGTGTGAATTAGGGTATTCAAACGATTAACCGTTAATCGATTAATATAATAATAATTATATAATTAAAAATTGCGTATTTTCGGTTAACGAATAGTTCGAATAATTCATGCCGATTAATCGAAAATTTGCTTTATTGCTTCTAAACTCAGGAACTTTTCCTTCGAGTAACAATTTTTTAAAATATAGTAAAAAGACTGAAACCAAAGAGTTTGGGAATAATTTGTTTTTAAGAATGTTTAGTACAGACCTTTACCACAATGATTCAAATGAATAAGATGATCCTTTTGAGACGAATGAAAACAACCTTCTACCAAACCTTACCACCCTTATAACGCTTTATTTTCAATCTCACCAACATCAACAATAAGTGAAATAATCTTTTCTAAATCAAGTTTGATCAAAAAGATAAGCTTAAATTTTTTATAATTAGTGTTGTGGTTATTTTGTTGAACTATTTATGGTTTTTAATCAAAATTTTTAATATTTTTTTAATTTGGCTTAAGTTCATTAAATTTAATTATCATTAAATTATTTTTATGAAGAAAGGAATTTTACAACATGAAAATTAATTAAAATTGTTATTGATAATCGTTCATTCCTGACCGTGGCCGGGTTTCGAACCGCGGCCGGCAGGTTACCATGACATGTCTCGATCGCAACCACTCGATCTTCTCAAATGGATTTGCCGTTTTACACTCGCAGCCATCGACGACTGCTGACGTTAATAGTCAAACATCAATACTTAAACCAAATTGTATTTTAACCTTTGGTAGATCGAAGTTTAATGAACTTAAGCCTAATTAAAAATATTAAAAATTTGGATTAAAAACCATAAATAGTTCGACAAAATAACCACAATACTAATTATTGTTAAAAGCTAAGGCACGAGCTCTATGTGTTCATTTATCCTTCAAGTTGTGCTGAAAAAGGTCAACAAGAAAAAGAAAGACAAAAATGAAAAAACAAAAAATGTACTTTGGACTTCAAGAAATATTCTTGACAAAAGTACGAAAAAACAGAAGTAAGGAAGAACATGTAAAATCAATTAAAATGGATAATCATTCAAAAAAGCAAACTTCGATCTACCAAAGGTTAAAATACAATTTGGTTTAAGGATTGATGTTTGACTATTGACGTCAGCAGTCGTCGATGGCTGCGAGTGTAAAACGGCAAATCCATCTGAGGAGATCGAGTGGTTGCGATCGAAAACATGTCATGGTAACCTGCCGGCCGCGGTTCGAATCCCGGCCACGGTCAAGAATGAAAGATTATCAATAACAATTTTAATTAATTTTCATGTTGTAAAATTCCTTTCTTCTTAAAAATAATTTAATGAAAATTAAATTTAATGAACTTAAGCGTAATTAAAAATATTAAAAATTACTTACATATTTTCATCTATATGAAATTTTTTTGTCATTAAGTGATTTTAGGGACAGGGATTATAACAGACAGTAGCTGTAGTCAAAGTTACAATTGGCGAATTGTACCTCAAAACCAATATTGTTAAATAAGTTATGACATAAAAAGATATTTTCGGAAGTAATATATGTATAGGAAACATGATCAAATATAGACCGAGTCCAATATAAATTTTTTAGATTACAATAAAATGAGTTTGGACCATATTTAATCTAAGTACCTAAGTAGTAAGATGGTTTATGGGCACAAAGACTTTATTGCGGAAAGAAGCTTGTATGGGGGCTTTGTGAAATTATGGACCTATTCATAATTGTGACAATAAGAACCTATGAATCTAATTTCTTTAAATTTTCTCCAAATATCGAACTGTACTTTGAGCAAAAGGTTAACATGAGCAGTCATGTAGCCGGCCAGTTGGACGGACATTCCTAGATTGACTCAAATAGTGATTCTGATCAGTATATAAGAAGGTGGGCCTGGGATCAATATTTTAAGGTGTTACAAACATTAGCACAAGCGTATGTATGAACCCCCTCCACTGTTGTAATTGCAACATATTGACTTAAATGCAATTATTTTGTTAAAAATGGCTGCATACCTGCGTAATTTATGCAAAATAAATTAAAAACGATTTTTTGCGAAAAACTTAAGAAATATGCAAAAGCATATTTTCATGTTAATAGCATGAAAACTTGCCCTAGCCAAAATAACGTATGCGGAATAAAATATGAACTGACACATTGAAGTAATAAAAACAAAGTTAATCTACAATTGTTAAAATACACAACTTAAACTTATTTTACAAACAGATATCTAACCACATCGATGGGCTTTTTTGATATTTTGAGGCGCATAACCTCTTGAAACCCCTTTGTGAGTATTTGCTATAGCATCCATTTAATTTGAATGGTAAAACAGTCTAGGTTTCTTGGTTCTTATCAATTTTTATAGAAATTCTTTACAAATTCGCCTAAAAAGTTTGAATTGGTTTCCATTTATGACCTTCAATTGTAAAGTACTTCCCATTATTAAGCAATTTTCCACTTTCGAAAGCTTTTCTTGTAATTAAAAAAAAAAAAAAAAGATTTTTTGATTGTATTTCAGAAAAATGGCGAAAAATTCGTTCCTGCAATTAACCGTGAAATTTCGTTTAATATTTTATATTTTTTACGAAATTTATGACCCATTTATGAGTGTTACGCAGTTAAGCGGAATAAAATTAAGAGCACCATATGTACAATAGACCGACTCATCTTATATGGGCAAAAAAAGTTAAAGTTGTACCCCAGAAAATTTAATTTGACATGTTTTATAAAGATTTCCAAAATATTTTGGCTCTAGCGATAATCTTCTGTGACTAAGCCGCGTCAAAAAAGGGTCCAAAAGTGGTATTTTTTATGAATAAAAAATTCGGTAATTTTTTTTGGTCCAGTGAATCCCCAAATATAATAGATACTTAGGAATTCTTTGATTCTGCATTAAAACATTTTAAGAATCTCACCACAGGCTCGAGATAGCGACATGTTTATGTCAGTTTTTTGATGCTTTTCAATTCGATTTTAATAAAAATTTTAAATAACCCGTTCAAGACCAACATTTTTAAGAGGACATTAAAAAAAATTGTGGAATAAAATCCTATAACGCACATTAAACAAGACATCATTAAAAAAAAGTTTTTTTTTTAACTACAAAAAGGGTATCTCGTTTAGGAAACACGTTCATTTGGTATCAAATAGTGATAAAACTTAACCCTTTTATGGCCAACATGCCAACAACAATTATTAATGTGCCTTAATAACAATTATAATTTTTTTTAAGCACACAACTGGACTAAATTTTAACGTAAGGTAACGCCAGAAGTAATTTAAATTGTTTTTCAAAAAACTTTATGTCTAGTTTACTTTTTTATATTTTGGTGTAAAGCACAACTAGCTCTACATTTAGCAACAAATGGAATAACGGTTAAATAACATGGTCCTAAAATACAAACTTATTTGCATTCTGGCGTTTAATTAAAAAAAAAAATAGAATTTTTGCTGAAAATGCCTTTAAGCGAGCAAAGATTTTTAAATTAGATAGCTTTAAAAATAAATCTATATAAGTCCAAAGCTTACTAAAAAAGGTTTATATCTATTTTTTTTCAGCTCAAAAACTTCATTTGCAAAGCAACTATCAAAAAGACTCGCATTCTAAAACGCAACCGCCTAATTCACAATCTTTTGCATTTGAGATTACAAATTTATTCAATTGTGGATAGTTTCTGTCAATTGTGAATGACCTCTAGGGCTTAGTTTACAATGCTTTTTGAAAAATATGTTGTTCACAGCTAATGGATAAATGGTTCACTGAGTGTCAGCTTTCGGCTTGCAAGTAAGTGCTGCATACGTAGCAAGTGCATTGCTATAGCATAGATATGCTGTGAGCGTCGAATTAAGTGTGTACAACTGGCTTACCAATAAAATAAGTGGTATTTTATTAAAAAAACAACTTGAATTTTTAGAAGTTTATTGTCATTTACAAAACTTAAGACAATCTTTTAACTACATATATAAATGTAAAGTTTTAAAATGCCTAAAACCACAGGAACAGTACAATAAAAAACAAATTTACTCCGTAATTAACGCGTCAATAACAGTGTAAAAAAAGCTTAGTGGCTAATACTTTGATTGATTTCTTTTTGCTCTTAGGACGGCTTAGTAGATGCTTTGGCCACTTTTTCTGAAGAATTTCTTAAGAGAGTGCTTGCTGTTTATGTTTTTTGTTATTGTCCGTCCAAATGCTCCCAGATGTCAAGATGGATTGATAATAACCGACTAATGGGCTTATCCAGCTGTTTTAGTACGTGGTACAACAACCAACCCCACCACGCATCACTAAAGATACTATATTGTTTCTTATAAATTTCTTATTTCTACACAGCAAGAAAAATTCGTTCTAGATTTAAGTTTTTCTACTTCCTTAAGTACGAGTCGTACTTAAAAATTTAAGTGCGAATATCACTTAGAAGTCATCATTCTGGCGACGCTGCTTATATATTATATTCAAACCAGTGTTCGAAAATAAACACTAAATATCGCTCCTTAGTGTTCGGCTCGGTAGATTTGTGGAATATACAAACACTAATAGTGTTTGTGTAGAAAATCATTAAAAAATAACGCTTCCCTGTTAGTCATCTTTCGAACACAAAAATAATACTGTTTTTATCCAACTCAACAAAAGATTTTCGGTTATTTCAAATCCACAAACTTCATTTTTTACAAAAACAAAATACACATACGAAGAAAAGCCAGCCAAATAATTTTAAACAAACACAACATATACACACAAGCTGGTCGTGGTCTTTATTAATGTCAAAAAAGAAACATTATAGAACATTAAAATATAATGTTTGTCTACAGTATCCCTACAATTGTTTTGTTTTTTTTTTAACGATGAACAGAACACTATATAATGTTTGGCTCTTTCTTGAAAATAGTTACGAACGGTATTAAGGGGTGTTCGTCTACTAAAAAAATATTTATCGTTCTTGGGTGTGTGAGCCGAACGCTAAATAATCTACTGTTTTTTTTTCGAACACTGCTTAAAAGTACTTAAAGCAATTCAACAATAAAGATTGTTTTCCTGCTTGAAAAGTAAAATAAGTAGCAATAATTCCCGTATTCTATTTTTTTAAATTATTTAGTTAAATACATAAAATTTTCAACGTATAATGATTGGGAAAACTCAATTGCGCATGCTGCTGGGGACTTATAATTGAGAATTCTTCTGTAAACAAAGGCCAAAATACAACAAATGTGAAATAAACATGTGTAAAGGGTAAGTCAAATAATAATTAATATTCTCTCTGGATCTGTGGGGGTAAGTTTTTATGTTAGAATCAATCTAAGCTCACTCTCGGAATATTTCAAGTACGAATCGATATTAAACCATCTTAGAAATTCTTGAATCAGAATAAAGATTAAATCAACTTTTTAATACTTGAATCAAGCGCATTTTGAGTTTGATTCAATATTAGTTTTACTTAAATCAATCTTCTTATTTTGGGATTATTTTAAGTACGAATTCGGGATTAAATATGAATAAGTTAAGTATTTCGCACTTGAATATCCGTACTGGAATCAAGCATTTTGTACTTGATTTAAGGAAATCCGTACTTACCGTACTATTGACAGCGCTTCGGCTTGATTTAAGTACGGATGGATTGATGTGTTTTTTCAGTGTACTACCTTTTATCACGTTTTTTTTTTGTTCACCTAGCTTTCATCAAGTTTTGGAGCAACGTATTTTTACAGATGACAGCAAGCTAGAAGTCTGATCCAGTTTGGCAAAGTAGAAATTAAGTATTTTTTTATAACCAACATAATCACCCCTATCGTGAATAATTTTTCCCCTTTTCACATATTTGCGATCATGTACAGCTCCCATGAAAAAAATGTAATTCAAAGGAGAATAATAACGTGAAAAAATTTTCACGGGAATAAATTCCCCTTATCGTGAAAAGTTTTTTCCCTCGTAATTTGTTCACATTTCCCTTAGATTTTCTCACTTTATTTTTGCTAGGGAATAGAACGTGTATGTTAGTTGTTCCTCCTATAAATCGAATATTAAGGGCTAGATCCGTTAATAAGGCACAAACCGATATATTGGTCAACAAAACGCAAAACAACAGGTTGATTGCCGCCGGATTTGTGAAAAACGTGGTGGCAGAATTTTGGAAAATATTTTACTACATAAAATTTAAAAAGCGCAAAAAACTAACGTTGTTATCAACCTATCCCTCCAATACTTATTATTTAGATTTATTATTTTAACTTTCCTTTAAAATATATACGTGTATATTTTTAAACTAAAATTTCAATGATTTTTAATTTTTTCTAATTTTCTTCTTTTTTACATTCACTGGAACTGATACCATGAAAAATTTTTCACATGAGATTCACGATTGCTTTTTTCCCTTCGAGGGGAATGAAAATTTCATGGGAACAAAAATTCCACTTGTTATTCACGATAGGGGTGAATACTTTTTGTATTGGAAAACAAGCTGTATACTTTTTTTTGACGCTCACTGTATATATATTTTATTGGTGTAGAGTTAACATATACTTTATCATTTTGCAAATGCTGCAATGAATATACCATTTGCACAAGATTGTGAATAGGGCTTATGTTATCTCCACCAAAGTGCACCAAAAAAGTTATCAGTGTGAATTAGGGTATTCAAACGATTAACCGTTAATCGATTAATATAATAATAATTATATAATTAAAAATTGCGTATTTTCGGTTAACGAATAGTTCGAATAATTCATGCCGATTAATCGAAAATTGGCTTTATTGCTTCTAAACTCAGGAACTTTTCCTTCGAGTAACAATTTTTTAAAATATAGTAAAAAGACTGAAACCAAAGAGTTTGGGAATAATTTGTTTTTAAGAATGTTTAGTACAGACCTTTACCACAATGATTCAAATGAATAAGATGATCCTTTTGAGACGAATGAAAACAACCTTCTACCAAACCTTACCACCCTTATAACGCTTTATTTTCAATCTCACCAACATCAACAATAAGTGAAATAATCTTTTCTAAATCAAGTTTGATCAAAAAGATAAGCTTAAATTTTTTATAATTAGTGTTGTGGTTATTTTGTTGAACTATTTATGGTTTTTAATCAAAATTTTTAATATTTTTTTAATTTGGCTTAAGTTCATTAAATTTAATTATCATTAAATTATTTTTATGAAGAAAGGAATTTTACAACATGAAAATTAATTAAAATTGAAACTGGGAATTATCTCCTTTCGTAGGTTACTTTATATTATATTCAACATTTTTTATTTCCTTAAATTTTTAGGAATATAACTACAGTCGAACTCCCATAACTTGAACTTCTCTAACTCGAATTTTCTCTTACTCTAACCAATTTGATTGGCAGTAGCTCTAAAACAATAAACTACATACAATTCTCCTTCCGTAACTCGAACTTCCATAACTTGAAATTCTCCATAACTCGAACCAAATACTCAAATTTGTATTCTATAACTCGAAGTTTTTTGCTTGTTTTGTTTATTTTGTTTATTTATTTCGCTTTCTTTTGCTTGTTTAGCAGGTTTGTATATTTTACTTTGCTCTTTTTTTCGGGGAAATCCCTTTTTGTACATTACGTGTGTCTTTTGGTTTGCCTAAATATGTTAAAATTATTTGTATGTGTTTATTTCATGGCAAACGTGTTTTAGAATGTTTGTCGATAGAGGGAAATATAAGTTTATAAAAGAAGTCGAGGTTGGATTCAAGAAAAAGGAAGCAGACAATAAATATGGTGTCCCAGCTAGTACGGTCTCATAGATTTTTAAAAATAAAGAATTAATTATCAACTCGTTTGAGTCAGTAAATCATCTCTTTAGTAAAATGATTAGGACCCAAATATACAAAATTATCGACATAGCAGTCCTCAATTGGTTTACAGCAGCTAGAAGTCCAACCATGCCGATATTTTACTTCATTGTAACTTGTTTATTACAAATACATACCTACATGCTTAGGTATGAAGCTTTCAAATAGTGCCTGTTTTAAACAAAAAATACAAAATGTACACAATTTTGCAATTTATTCTCTTTTCAACAAGAAAATTCTGTAACTCGAAGTCTCCATAAGTCGAAGTTTTTTTTTTGGGATAATGGTGATTCGAGTTATGGAAGTTCGACTGTATTACAAAAAAAAAAGCTTTATAAAATACATAACTGAAATGTAACTCATATAATAAATTCGAAAAATAAAAAATGTTGAATTAATTAAAATTGTTATTGATAATCTTTCATTCTTGACCGTGGCCGGGATTCGAACCGCGGCCGGCAGGTTACCATGACATGTTTCGATCGCAACCACTCGATCTCCTCAGATGGATTTGCCGTTTTACACTCGCAGCCATCGACGACTGCTGCCGTCAATAGTCAAACATCAATCCTTAAACCAAATTGTATTTTAACCTTTGGTAGATCGAAGTTTGCTTTTTTGAATGATTATCCCCTTTAATTAATTTTACATGTTCTTCCTTACTTCTGTTTTTTCGTACTTTTGTCAAGAATTTTTTATTTTTTATTTAAAATTTAAAAATGGTTCCTCTTTTATTAAAAGTACATGAAACAAGTACCTTTTGTTAAATTGTTGTTGCTTTTTTAATAAAAATTTTATGTTAAAAATATAATTTTTGGTGTTTTTTTTTAAACTTCTAAAGAGGACAAAATCAAAATTATTCGATTAACCGAATAATATTAAATTGTTCGATTTTTATTCGATTAATCGATTAATACAAAACATCGATTGATTGAATACCCTAGTGTGAACACAATAAGCAAACCGTCGTTAAATTTTATGATGCATTTTTTACTTTGACTGCAAAGTGTTTTCATGTTTTCGAACTCAGCCATACTTACGATTTTTAAATATTTTTTATCATTCCATTTTTTTATAAGACGCCATTTTGAATATTTTTGTTTACATTTGTTAAACGATAAGGAAAAAAAAGGATAAGATGTCCTAAAAGATAATAAATATCCCATTAAATTTACATAAATATAAATTTATGTTTACATGATGGAGAACGAATGGGAAAATGAAGTATAAAACATATTTAAATTACTCATATAAAAACACAGTAACGAGAGTGGTTTTAAAATGCACAATTTAATAAAATAGTTGAGATGATGCTTCTAAAATGGGAAAATCTACCAAAAAATAAATTAAATAAAAACAATAGATATATAAAAATGGTGTATGTTCTTAAAGCAAAACATTTACATTTTTCTAGTAAAACTGTCAAAGATTATGGCTTTTCAAATCTAAATAAAAAAAAACCTTTTCAAGTAGGTTTTTTATAGGTTTAAGATAGCCTCAAAGAAACAGCTGATTATTTTTTGCTAAGTCTGCGTTCAGACGGCTCATGTCTGATTTTCATGATTGCTACTTTATTGATGAGAGAGACGAATGGAAAAGAAATAAGTACACCGGTTCATGTACTGTAGGTACCCCAGCAAAAATTTTGTAAGATTTGGCAGCAATTATATGTTTATTCTTTTGATAAAAATAAAATATTTTTACTAAATTTTACAACAATTAAATAAAATTGTAGATAAAGCTATAAACCTCTTATACCCAAAAATATATTTTGGATTTATAAAAAGTTTTCAAAACGCTGAAATAACCATTTTTCCGATGCTTAATTTTTTTCACTTACCTTATTCATGGAAAACATGTCAGATTTTAAAGCGTGAAAAAGGGATATTTTAGATCTCTAAAGTGGGGAATTCCAAACAAAAATCATTTAACATTTCATAGAATGTAAGCGCACCACTTCAAATTCTCCCTTACTGCATCCGAGGAAGTATCAGTTTTTGCTGGGATGAACATTATTTAGTCTTAATACCGTTCGTAACTATTTTCAAGAAAGAGCCGAACATTATATAGTGTTCTGCTCTTCTGTAGTGATACTGTAGACAAACATAATATTTTAATGTTCTATAATGTTTCTTTTTTTACATTGATAAAGAAATTAAAAAAAAAAAAAATTTATATGTTTTGTTTGTGAAAAAATTATTTTGCTGGCTTTTTGTTTTTTCGTACTTGTATTTTGTTTTTGTAAATTTTTTTTTTACCAGCCAAAAAGGCGCTAAGCACCACAGAAACGAACGAACATTAATGAGCTGAACCGAACACAATGAAGTTTGTGTTTCTTAAAAAAAAACTCGAACTGAATTAAATGTTCTCATATTTTTGTTGAGTTGGATAAGAACAGAATTATTTTTGTGTTCGAAAGATGACACACAGAGAAACGTTATTTTTTTTAATGATTTTCTACACAAACACTATTAGCGTTTATGTTTTCCACAAATGTAGCGAGCTGAACACTAAGATCAAAGAAGAAAAATTAAGAAACACGTCAATAAGACATAAGCCGTCAGAACACAGACTTACAGCCTGTTAAACGATTTCGAACGTTGACGCTAAACAGGTAGTTAAATGTGTTTATGTATAAAGTTTGATTTATTAAATGTAACAAATACAATTAAAAATTATATTCTAACTCGCAATTGTAACAAAGACCTTCAGCCCGTTGTAGTAAAATAGACCAGAGTCTCTGGCGGTCTCTAGCTTACTAACAACTGGCCTACCGGGGTACTCTTATGTTTTTTTTTATTTTTTTAATTCCCTAAACTAAACCCCGCGAAGCTCCGCGCTTGTCTGCAGAAAAGAAACTAGAGTCTTTGGCGGGAATCGAACCCGCAACCCCGGCGCTGATAGACTAGCTCACTACCAACTAGCCTACCTATTTTCTATTTTTTATTGTTTTTTTAACACTTTTTAGCCTGACCTCGTATTAATTAGAACAAAAGCGTTAACAAAATTACATAGAACACAATGGTGCAGATGAACCACAACATTCAAGTGCCCTGAACATGAGCACTAAATTAAACATACGAGCAGCGTTTATGCAAAAATTTTTAATGCATTTTCAGGATAGAAAATTAAAGGCAAAATGCAAATTTTCTCTTTCTTTAAGTAAAAAAAAAACGAAACCAAATGAAAACAATTAGTTTTGCATTTTGGAATTTTTTTTATTGTCGTTGTTGTTGCTTTTTGTTCTAAATTGCTTAAAGGATTCTTTTGCATTTTTGGTGGTTGAGTTGCAAAGGGATGTGTTGATGAACATCATCAAAATGCAACAATGAAAAGTCATGGGGAAAAACTTACAAAGAAAAAGAAAAATAAACTTAAAAAAAAAAATGACAACAAAGATCATCAACAAAAGTGCCTTCAAAATGGAGATTCTGTGTGTGAATATGAGTTTCGAATATAAAGTATAAATATGAACATCTTTCTTTATAAATTTGTGGCAAAACAAAAAAAAATTAATTACACTACCAAGAAGGAATTCGTAAATACTTCTAGGTTGAATTTGTATGTGTTTTGTGAGTGTCAGTGTTGTATGAGATTTAAGGAGCAAAAAGGAGGTTGTTTATTTACACAAAAGTTGTGTTACATTCCTTTTTGGTACTCTTTTGTAGTTGCTGTTGTTTTTTAACTGACATGCATAAAGAACCACTCAATGTTTAACACATTTATTTGCATTTTTTGTTTTCAGTGCTTTTTTTTGGATTTCTTTTCCTTTGATCTCTGTATCTTTTTGCTTTTAACAAAAAGTCCGCAAAAAAACGAGGATGACTTCATATAGAGATTCCTGCTGAAATAAAAATACAAAGAAAGAAACGGTTATGGTTGAATTTTGAACTCCCTAAAGGCGG
Organism: Pollenia griseotomentosa; assembly: GCA_963931875.1. Taxonomy (NCBI): domain Eukaryota; kingdom Metazoa; phylum Arthropoda; class Insecta; order Diptera; family Polleniidae; genus Pollenia; species Pollenia griseotomentosa. Next base: position 102,644,002 of record OZ007561.1, read on the forward strand.
ATTAGGCAATTTTGTCCATTGCATGTAGCTTGACTTTGCTTTACCTCTCTGTAAGATAGAGAATTTAGTTTGTGGGGAAAACTCTTTTCATGAATTTGTTAAATTTTATTGTTTGACCAAATAGAGTTTTAATTTTTAATTGCATTAAGAAAAAAATAAATGGCGAGGGCTATCGAGCAATTAATTTTTATTTCCAAAAATTAAAAAAACTTTAATTTTTAATTTCTATATCTATAACATATAATTATCATAAAATTTAAATATATTCTTTTGTTAACTAAAATAACAAGCAAAACCCAAACTAAACATGCCTTAAGTGCCACAATACAGCGAATGGAAACAAACAAATTGAAGTAGATTTTCAAGTACTGCAAAATGTCAGACATTTGTCAAGTGAAGTTTTGTTTTCTCTTTTTTTTTAATTTTTTCATATTTTCTGCCTTATTTTTTAATTTTATTAAATTAAAATAAAAAAAAAAACTCACACACACAAAGTATTAACAAAAAATTCTTTAATTAAAAGATATTTAAAAAAATATCTTGAAAATTTCTTTGATCTTTTTGTATCGACCGAAAAACACTTTAATGAACACATAAAAAGTTATTAATGTCATTAAAGTATTGATAGAGTACTGTCATACTGTTTTGAATTTTAATCAACTGTCAAATGAATTGTCAAAGCAAGTAGTACTTATCGCCATGTTTTTTTTTTTCTTACGCTCATCAATACAACTGGGTCAATTGTCATCATTTTAAATCACTAGAAATATTGAGGATGCTGGTGATGATGTTAAACATATGTCTAGAAAGCTTTACCACCCGCTGTAAAGCACATGTTTCTTTTATTGATGGTATCTTGGAAACACCCCTAAAATGTATTTTTTTTAGTTGTTAAACGTGACAGTTTTATCTGTTGTACGGTTTTAATCATCAATACGCCTTTTCTTTAAAATTGACTTTTAACACTATAACGATGGTCGGTTTTTGTGCTTTCATCTCTTTGTTTTTTTTTTTTTTTAATTTTAGAAAAAGGGTATTTTTTTTGAGAAAGTTTTTACATGGTTGCTTATTATTCAAATTGAATATTTTGTTATAAGTTTAGGAACCACTGTAACACCGTTTCCATAGGAGTTTTTAAACGTTTGAGAAGTTTCAAGATGTCTACTTGACAATAAGAGAGTTTGCATGGTTTTTTAATGGTGTCATAAAACTCATGCTTAAAAGCTTAATTTTTTTTTTTAAACGGAAGGGACTTACGTGTTTGCCGAAAGCGGGCTTTATATGAGGCATTAGGGTGACCGTTAAAATCAAAAGTTGGATTTCTTTAGGTCTGACCCGCCAATTGGGTGGGTATTGATAAAAAAAAACAACGCAAAAACAATTTTAGGACGATGCCCACCAAAGTTTGAGAAAAATTATATTCTACATGAAATCTGACTTTTATGTTTCATAACTTATAAAATACTAATTTTGTATAATAGGTCTTAACAAGTTTTTCCTTTTTCTCTTATTAAACAAAATAAACTGAAAAATATCGAATAGGCCACTATAATAAATAAAATTTTTTATATATTAAAGAAACGCATTTTCTATGAATCACGTATCTTTAATTTTGTTGAAAACCATTTTTATTATTTATATAAAAAAAAAAACAGACCTAATTCGGGTACGCTGAATCCAGTGTTGGTATCCGTTTTTTAGGTTAGCTTTTGTTTTGGAGATATACCGTTATTTCGAAAATGAAGGAGGTTGCGTTACTCAAAAACGGTTTAGATTATTGAATAAACTAAAAAAACCGAAATTCCGCAATAAAATTACCTTTAAAAAAAGCCTAAAGGTTTTTTAGCAAAAAATAAATAATTTTTTTAGCGAAAGTTCAAAATTTTGGTTTGGTTAATTGAGGTCGGTCATATATTTTATACTTCTTGGCAGTTATGGCGCTTTTTCTTCAGTATATTCCTAGTCTGTATTGAAAATTGCTGTTAGGTATGTTAAAAACAAATGATGGGGATAAAAAATAAAGTGGGATCGGTCATACATTTGACCCATCTAGGGGCATCCTAGACGCTGCAGGTGCCAAATTTAAGATTTTCATTAAACCGCCATATTTATAGAGGAGGGTTGGAGATATATGGCGAGTATTTTTAGAGAAAATGTTAAGCACAAAAAAACTAATGAAGTTTCGTCATATATTTTATATCCCTAGGGGCGATATTCCTTGGCAGTTATGGGCCTTTTTCTTCAATATATTTCTAGTATGTATTGACAATTTTGTATGGGAGCCCCCTTAAGATATGGAGAAAGCGGGTAGGTATGGTAGAAGCAAATGACATACGTTTGACTTTTTTTGTAAGCAAACGCACACAAACGCAAATACTGACGTTGAATTGACGTGTGTAAGAAAAAATTGTTCTAAAGAAAAAATTCGCATTAATGCTGCTGTTTGCTCTTTTTTTTTGGTTATTTTTTGTTAAATACATATGAGATTTAGAGAAAACTTGTTCAGACAAAAGTTGTTGGAAACTTCACTAATAATATCTTCTTTGTAAACGATGTTTATGTAAAATTAATATTTTCCAAGTTATGAGGCACAAAAGTCAGACTTAACGAGTTTTCCTAAACTTTGGCGGACGTGAGGGACGGTTTAGCCTTCACCGATTGTCCTAAAACCATTTTTGGTGTTGTTTTTTATCAATACCCACCGAATTGGAGGGTGAGAGCATGGAAAAAATATGCTCCATACAGTTAACGACCACCCTAACGGCGCATATGGTAAATTATGGACCGATCTTCACGAAATTAAGTTGCATGATTTCTTCATATACTACAAATTTCTGCAAAGTTGAATTTTTTAGGAAAAATGTTCTAAGTGCGCTGGTCTAAAAATTATTTTTAGGATGTTTTACCCTTCTAGAGAATTTTTTGTATACACAAACTTCAATTTTACAGGCATACCGAAAATATTTCGGACCAGCTACAAGTGTATGCTGGCAAATGACCTTTAAGGTTATTGCCGCAAATTAGTTAAGAATGAGACGTAATCAACCAAACTGACAAATAGTTGAAGTGAATGTTTGTTTAACTTGTGCTTCAAGAATGATTAAAATCTCTTAAAACGGGGTCTGAGTTGTAAAATGAATTGTATAAATATTTTTCATTATATAAACAACGAACTCCCTCAAACACAAGAATCTCTATGTGGATTAGGCTTTATTGGGCGTATTTTTACCGCAGATACGCATTGGCGGCTAGTTAATATCGTGAACTAAAAATTCTGATCTTAGTCCTCCTTGAGATGGCAGTAGACTGCATATACCAAGCAACTGATTAGCCTTTGAAATTCAGAGGGCTACATCATCTGTGCAACCGCCAGTTCTTGTTAGTACACAGAAAAAAATAAAAATTGGTTTCAATTCAAAAATTTGTGATATTAATTAAACTTGCACCAGTAAACAAAATAATAGTATCAATTAAACCAGTTAATAGTATTAATTAAACGTTTAATTCAGTTGATTAAATGTTTAATTCATTTGATTAAATTTTTAATTAAAACTGATTATATTTTTGATTAATGCATTAATTAATGAAGAATTTTGGAGAATTTTTTCTATGTATGCTGCCAAGGTACTAAATTTTACCAGCTCAACACTCTGTATTCGGAATTTGTGACTGTTAAGAGTGTTGTTTAGTTTTGTTAATTAAATTTCCTAAAATATTTCTGGCTCGGAAAATTCACATAAAACATGAAACAGTGTCTTTTCGAAATTCATCTTATCAATTTGTTAGTCATCCTCATTGCATTTAAATAATGAATTAAAAACCAACTTCCTTATTTTCTATATTTGTCTATTCGTTTAATCCTCCTGTCCTTCTCAACCTTTTCAAGCACTTCTGGAGCATTATCATCTCATTATTGTATTTGGTATATCAAGTGAACAAAAATGCTGTTGGTGTATGTGTGTGTGTCTGTAAGTTTACTCTTCATTCTTTTCAACTTCATCTTTTCGAAATAAAATTATGCGTTTACCACTTGTTAAATGTGAATTGTAAAAAACTCCTTTGCTTTCAGTTGTTTATTGTGTGTGTGTTTGTGTATTTGATTGTACAAGAATGTGCGGGTGTATTGTTTGATTGAGAGAGAACTTTGATGTTTATTTAATGTTTCCACTTTGATGACCAGTTAAGTGTTATGATTTTGATTATTTGTTTGTTTATTTTTCGACAAAAAGCAAAAATCATAAAAATAATTTATTGTGCAGGATACTATTTGCAAATTAAAAGTCCTGGATATCTGTGTTTTTCAATTTCCATCTTTCGTTTTCTATGCTTTATACCCACACCATCATAGTGGAGAGGGTACTATGCGTTTGTGCTGATGTGCGTAACACAAAATAAGTTGGTCCTCGACACACCTTTTAATTTACCGATCGACTCAGAATCACTTTTTGAATAGATCGAACGCCGTCCACCCGGCTGGATTCTAAGTAAAATTGAAAAATGTGCACCAATTTCAATAAGAAAGGACTCACTTCGTTTGGAATATATTCAGCTACATGCCACTGGAGAAATAACTGCCTCGTTGATGTATTTATACCCACACCACAATAGTGGAGAGGGTATTATGCATTTCTGCTGATGTGTGTAACGCCTTAAAATATTGGTCCTAGACCCACCTTAAAGTATACCGATCAACTCAGAATCACTTTCTAACTAACGATGTCCGTCGGGCTGGCAGGCTGGCTGGCTGGCTGTCCATGCAACCTTATGCGCAAAGCACAGGTCGCAATTTTGGACATGAGTTCTTATTGGCCCAAGGACCAAGCCTATTGAAAATGGGCCGAATCGTAGGACCACGAGGGAAGATATGGGGAAATTTCTTCCTCTCAGAAACTATTAAACCGATTTTAATGAAATTTAAAACATGGATAGATCCATATCTATATGGACACATAAACCATACAGTTTTTCAAAAATAGGACCACAAGGGGAGGTAGGGGGCAATTTCTGCCTCTCACAAGCTTTCAAACCGATATTAATGAAGTTTATAAACATAGATAAATCCATATTTATATGGACACATAAGCATTATGTGCTTTTAATTACTGTGGTGTAGGGTATCATATGGTTGGTCTCGACCGACTATACTTTCTTACTTGTTTTATTTTTAATTAAGTCTCAAAAAACAAAATATTAAAAAATTTTATAAACATTTTTTTGGTCAAATTTTTACGATACTTATCTCTGAAACTACTATGCTGATTTAAATTTAACGTACGCACGTCTTAAAAGTCTTCTTATTTATGCTAACATTAGGGTTTCGTATTCCCGGGAAATGAAACAAAAAAATCTTATTCCCGGGAACCCCGGGATTTTTTGAATAGAACAATTATTTTATTAAATGAGTTCAAGACAAAGGCTTTTATTTTTTTAAAAGAATATACACATAAACAACAGTCTAAAAAATTAGCTTTATTAATTCCACTGAAAACCAAATAAATTGTTACATTCATATGAACATGCATATTAAATATCTGTGGCAATAAATAATAATAGCTTAGGTTGACATAAGTGCTTTTACATTTTATTACATATTCTTATTCTCTTCTTCAAGATCACTGAGCTCAGCATTTACATTTTAACTTACAGAACAAAACACACAATTTAGTTTTGACAAAACCCTTAATATCTCAAAACATGAAATTTCGACTTAAGCCATTATTATTTATTGCCACAGATATATATTAATTTTTTTTTTTTTGTTGGAGATCACGAATTATTAAAACTTATTAATATTTAGTAGTTATTATTAATAGCAACTTGGTAAAATTAATTTTCTTTGGAGAACACAATTTTTAGTAATATTAAAGTATTTACACCCAGAGAAAAAACATGTTTAAGTATGGTCACCTCCAACAAAACTATTTTTAAAGAAAATTTTAAACATACTATGATTGATTTAACAATATTTTTGTCACCAAAGACCATATTATGGTTGAATTTGTCCTCCAGCAAGAAGCCACAACCATATTATGGCTGCCTCCGAACATGAAGTGGTTAAAAATAACTAAAACATGCTTAACACTTATAATAGCATGGTTGGTTTTCAACCAAAGCATGTTGCTCTTGGAAAAGAGGAAAAAGCTATTGTTAATTTTAAAACAAATTATTGTCATTTTTAACCATAACATGTTTAGAGGCAACCATAATATGGTTGTGGCTTCTTGATGGAGGACTAATCCAACCATAATGTTGTTGTAGGTGACAATAATATGGTTATATTTAACATAATATGTTTACAATTTTTTTTAAAAACAGTTTTGTTGGAGGTGACCATATTTCTCTGCGTGTAAAAGCTCATCAGAGATTCCATTTCTAAGTCTTGTTGATATGTGTATTGCCTGCTACCGAAAGCGTGCTCTCGCTCTCTACAGACGTTGGTTTTATAGTAAGAAGTGCATCATACAAAGATTATAAATTTGTTGGCCTGTTACCCGTGACTTCATAGAATTCAAATTCTTTTTTTAAGATTTTTTTAGGCTTTTGTATTTTCTTTATATTTATTTTTTTTAAATTTATAGATGGTTCCGGTGTTGGTGATGGTGTATCGTGTACATTTTCATTTTCTACGTCAAGAAGTTGATTTATTGGCATAGGAAAAATAGTTGGATTTGTATGTAGTTTTTAGTAATTTTATTAAAGAATATATTTTTATTGATCGTTTTTGATTTTAACGATGCTAACAAATTTAAATTTAAAAAAATTTAATTTAAAATTCCCGGAAAAAATTTCCCGGTATTAACTTTAAAAAAATGTCCCGGGATTCCCGGGAGTTCTTTCCCGCGTAGAAACTCTAGCTAATATACATAAGTATATGTCGTGCAAAGGCCTTTATTTTTGCTAGAACGCTACATCGCGAAAACTAGAACTGTAGCGGCTTTCGAGCTGTAGCAGTATTCTGTTGCGGCTTTCAATTGTATCTGCCATATTACCACAATTGCTGTCTACTGCACGCCGAGAAACATTGGCTAGCAATTGTACGAAGCGCTAAGTTTCCTGAGTACCTATGTGCCGGTATTTTTGAATCCGGTAGGGGTGGGCCCTAAAATTCTATGCACCCCAACAAATTATCATAGGCAATGTTTGCTCAGACAAAAAGATATCATTATCTAAGTCAATCATGTATCAAAGTAGTCTGAGCAATCAAATTTTATGGAAGGGTTTCTTGCACGCCCTAGAGTTACATGTAATCATACCTGAATACCCTTAAGTTACATGTAATCATACCTTAATACCCTTAATACTACTTTCCTATTTATTTCTTCTTTTTTAATTTAATTTAACTTTACTTTAATTTACTTTCTTGAAATTTCCTTTAATTTATTAATTATCAAATATTTTCTTTTACTTATTTTTCTTGTTCCTAATACTAATATTGGGTAGTCTTTAACAGTTATATAAAATAAGTATAAATATGTAAATCAATGTAGATTTAAGGTTACTTTTTACTTAGTGATTAAAATGTAAAGTCATTGAATAATTAATAAAGAAATTGTTTTATTGAAAAAAGTATTGTTTGGCATTTTTAAATAACTAACTCTAGGCGTTGAATACTCCCAACGATTTCTTTAAAAATGCAGAGCATTCATTTACAATCGGTTAAAAAAAATTTATCAGAGTGTTGGCAGAAAACAACAATGAAAGCACACAAAATCCAAAAGTTGTACATAAAAAATGTATTTAAAATAATAAAAAATATTCTCGTGAAAAATCGGAGGCTCCTTTTTATATATGAACCATGATTTTTTCGGAAAATTTTTCTATGTTTCTATTAAACGCTTTGTCAAGTTTTTTGGCCTTGAACAAATTTACCCGCTTTAATGCACATAGCAAAATAAGTTTCAACACAAAGAACTCTTATATCTGGGGGGTTTTGACAAACATCTTAAATTGAGAAAAGATGGCAAAAAAAAAAACGTGGTGAAAAAATCATTTTTATTAAATAACTAGCTGGCCGTCCCGGCTTCGCTCGGTAGCTGATTATTAATGATCGATGGAGCCGTTTTCTGATTTTATGTAAATCGAAGAAAGTGGTCTTAAAAGTGTGCGGGGAAATATTTTCTTTCCTTAAAAACCTAAGTTGGACTATGGCGACCATTTTAAAGAAAAAATCGTCCAAATCGGTCAAATAAATATAAAAAGTGGGCGTAAAAGTAGGCGTGGTAAATTTTTCTTTCGATGAAAACTTAAAATGGATTAACACGAACATTTGAAAAAAAAATTAGTCAACTCGATGGAGCCGTTTTCTGATTTTAGGTAAATCGAAAAAAGTGGGCGTGAAAGTGGGCGGGGCAAAATTTTCTTTTCGTACAAACCTAAGTTGGACCATGGCGATTATTTTAAAGGAAAAATCGTCCAAAACTGTCAAGTCGTTCTCAAGTTATGCGCTTAATAGAAAAGGTGGGCGTAAAAGTAGGCGTGGTAAATTTTTCTTTCGATTAAATCTTTAAATGGATTTATACGACCATTTGAAAGAAAAATTTGTCAAATCGATGGAGCCGTTTTCTGATTTTAGGTAATTCGAAAAAAGTGGGCGGGGCAAACATTTCTTTACGTATAAACCTAAGTTGGACCATGGCGATCATTTTAAAAAATCGTCCAAATCAGTCAAGCCGTTCTCAACTTTTCAAATTTAACTTAAGATGTTTTGTCAAAATGCCACGGATATGAATCTTATGAATCGATTACGCAACTGAAGTTGAGTTGCCAGCAGCAAAATTAGGCAACGCCGCTACCTATACAAAAATCTCTTTCAGTTGAATAGCTTCACATTATTAAATACAGCAGGATATCCCGCTGTTATTGCAAGGATATAAAAATTTTTGTGTTTTTGGTTTAGTCCTTAAAACTTTTCTATGTAAATTTTCTGAAATAAAAATAGCAAATCCTTACGCATTTTTGACCGCAGAATACGAAAATAATATTAGTTTTTGTCTACCATGTCTTGTTATAGAGATACTGTGCATTAATTTGAAAAAATACTTTGAATATTCCTTTTTAACCCCATTCAAAATAATTTGGGTTTAATGACAAATTTATCACAAATAGCAAAATGGCTACGAAGAAAAGACTTTGTACAAATAGTCCCAAAAGTTTTGTGTCAATATTTTCTTGAACAAGTAGTAAACCATTAAACTTCGGGGACAAAATTGGGAAATGGCCCACTATTAAATTTTTAACACTAATGATCTGGCGGTAGCCTCGTAATTATCCTGATGCTTGTTATTTTTGGTACTTTTCTTAACATGGTAAAAATTAGATGTTTTCTAAATAGTACACGACCCTGCTAATGGGTTTAAATTTTTTTACTAAAATAAGTTCATTGGAATGTCTAGTTTTTGCATACATTGAAAAATTGAGAGAAACAATTGGATTTTTCAAAGTTTAAAGGACTCACCAATGTGATTCTATTCAAATGAAAGTGATAAACAGATAAATAATACAGAAAATATTTTAAAGTTTGTAGCGTCATTCGTGAAATATTAGCGAATAACAAAAAATTGGTATTAATTAAGCAAATATTAAATGTCACTACATCTTTAAAACTAAAACTACTAAAAAAACTAATGATGCCCGCATAATCATCGCTCTCAATTTCACCAAAAACAATGGACAGAAGTCAGTCATCCTTTGGTGTGTTGCCCAGTGTTATTATATTTAATGGCACGAAAGTAATTTTTCTTGTCGACTGCTGCTATAGGGTTAATAAATCGACTAGAATTCCAGTATTCATGTACATTTGAGGTTCAAGAACTATAAGGCTCTGTCAAGAAAAAATTCGGACTTCTTTATCAAGAATGTTTTTTATGCTTTACTGTGTCTGGGTCATGTTCTTTCCATAAAGATGAACCTTTTATTTACGTTCTTTTTTAATGTATTTTTACGATTTCTTTCTCTTTGGGCGTTTCCAAAATAATCAAGTTATCATTTAGTAGTTGTTTTAATATCATAAATTAGCCGAGTTAAGAATTGATCGCCATGCGCTTCGATCTTCTGCGCTTTTTCTCCAATTTCGGATTTTCAGATCAGAAAGTTGTTGTTGGACCTGATCTTTCCAGCAGAGCTTCGGTCGTCCCCTCTTGCGCATACCTTCGGGATCGTACTCAAAAATTTTCTTAGCCGGAGCATCTGCTTCCATTCGCACAACATGTCCTAGCCAGCGTAGTCTTTGTATCTTTATGCGCTTCACTATACAATGTCGGCATACAGCTCATGGTTCATACGATGCCGATAATCTCCGCAAACACAAACCGATCCATATATTTTACGGAGAATCTTTCTCTCGAAAACACCAAGTACAGCTTCATTTGCTTGCGCAAGCACCTATGCCTCTGCGCTATAGAAAAGCACTGGTAGTATAAGTGTCTTGTAGAGTGTTATTTTTGTGTTTCGGGAGAGGGCTTTAGATTTGATTTGCCCGCTCAGCCCAAAGTAGCATATATTTGCTAGTATAATTCTTCTTCGAATTTCCAGACTGGTGTTGTTGGTTTTATTTATGGTGGATCCAAGGTACAAAAACTCTCCCACAACCCCGAAGTTAAAGTTACCAACATTCACAGTTCCATCCAATCTAGTAGATCTTCTGTTCGTTGAAACCATTAACTTAGTTTTTGCTTCATTAACTGCCAGACCCATTTTTTGTGACTCCTTCTCAATACTTGCAAAGGCAGCAGTTACGTCTCGCAATGTTCTTCCCACGATATCATATCATCTGCATGTGCGAGGAGCATATGGCTTTTGGTGAAGATTGTGCCATTTCTATTAACTGCAGCGTCGCGTATAACCTTTTCCAATACGATGTTAAAGAGGTCGCACGATAAACAGTCACCTTGTCTGAATCCCCGTGTGGTGGTAAACGGTTCGGAAAGATCATTTCCAATTTTTACTGATGATTTCGTATCAGTTAGAGTCATATCAATTTAGACAAAAATGTGCCACGCGCAAGCCAGTAACCACCTACAATATGCGCAAAGCTTTTATTTAAAAAGTTCAGTGGTCGGCAAACAGTTTACCGAATTCCGAGCAAAGCTTTTTGACAACTCTTGTAACTAGTAGTAGATGGTTTAAGTCCATTGGTCCAATTCCATTTCGTCTGCTGTGAGCTAAAGGGTTCTAAAAGCTTTATAGCCTAAGAGATTTTGTATGTGGGTTATGAGAAGAAATGAATCAATTTGGCTCATCTTCAAAAGCTCTTCCAAAATTTGTCAACATTGCATTTCTTTGAGAATAAGCTAATTTGTAAGTTTCCATTTTCAAGCAATCTTAATAAAAAAACAAAAAAAAAATTCTATATTCGGCTGTTCCGAATCTTTGATACCCTCCACCGACAGTTAAAATATTTTAGGCTCCGGCTCTATATCGGATAAATATTTTCAGGAGCGGAATTTATATTGGCGTACTAAACTGTTTTTCGAGAGTAGGATTTATATGGTACCTATGGTAAATTATAGACTGATCTTCACGAAATTACACAGTGTAATTTCTAGTCCTATAAAACTGTGGCATACCATATTTGATTGCAGTACCATCATTATTTACGGTTTGAGGCTTACTCGACTCTTTTTCCGGGAGCTGGTTTTATATGGGTTCTATGGTTAATTATGGACCGATCTTTACGAAATTGAAAAATATTATTTTTAGTCATATAGAACGAATTTGTGTCAAATTTTATATCAATGCGTGCATTAACCACCATTTATGTTAGTTTTTGTAACAAAATTATAAATTTTTTAGGGTGGTTGTTCCACATTTGGACTCATAACTCCTATCCTACTGAATCAATTTTTCTGGGTTTCAATCCCAAACTGCTGCGGATAAATATAACTAATTGTTCTTTTCTTTTGAGTTTTTCGAAAGTGAGCGTGTTTTGAACAGACGGACTGACGGACAGACAGACGCACATGAATAAATCGACTTAGAATTACTCACGGAGCCAGAATGTGTACACTTTTTAGGGTCTGAGATGAATGATAAAAAGCCTTCACAGTGGTGGTGGAGGGCATAAAAAATGCCAAAAGGCCTTTTATTGTATGTCTAATTTCGTGATGATTATTTGCCGATACTGGTCTTGGCTAGCAAGTGTATATTTTATGAATATGAGAAAAAATATTTAAATTTATATAGACAAGCTTAGCTTTTAAGAGTAACCAGGGTTTTAATACAAGTTAAAGGCTATAGGAATTGCGGTATAGTCGCTTTCTAAGCTACTCATTGAAATTGGGTTTTTTAGGGTGTTGCTTTTTACGTTATTTATAAAATAAATGTTATTGTAAATTATATTAATATTTTTTAATATGATTGCATGTTAGATAGCAGTTATGGAGAAATAATAAATTCAAACTAAATAAATTGTTTATGATTTATAAACAAACTAAAATGGCGACAACTTTTACAGCTTCAGCTAAAATTATAGCTACACTTTCCTGTAATTGCACAGTGGGAGTGTTAAATATTAAAAACCATGGCTGTGGTATTACACGTGCATAGACAAAAATCAATAACAGACATATTTTTAAAGTTTCGGAAATACCTTTTACATCACAGTGCAGCACTAAAATCTAGAACCAACTGAGACCCTCAAAATCTAAAAGCTTATGATGGTAGAAGAAAACCCCTAGCTGGATTTTGAATTATTAGCTAAGGTTTTTATACCCTCCACCACAATAAGTAGTGAAGAGGGTATACTAAGTTTGTCATTCCACGTGAAACTTTTTTATTATTCACCTCAAACCCCATAAAGTATATATATTCTGGCTCCTTGAGTAATTCTAAGATTTGGCCATGTCCGTCTTGAGTAATTCTAAGTCGATTTAGCCATGCCCGTCTGTCTGTTCGTCTGTTGAAAACACGCTCACTTTCGAAAAACTCAAAAGAAATAAAAAAAAAAAATTGCTTTATTCGACTGGAAATCATACTGTGAAATTTCATGTAGATCGCACCATAATTTACCCTAGGCCCCATATAAACCCTACTCCCGGAAAACGGTTTAGTACGCCTTAAACCGTAATAAATAATGCTATTATAATAGAATTTGCCGGTCAATAATTTAATATAGGTCTAAGCCGCAACCAATGTTAATGCTGATGTCTGTTTTTATAAAGATAAATTAATAATAAATAGACATCTTACAGATATCACTCCTGAAATATTAAAATTGTCGGTGGAGTGTATCAAAGATTCGGCACAGCCGAATATAACACTCTAACTTGTTTTTAATTCATTTTTGAAGTTTTCGACTGTGGGTGGATTTTAGTACAATTTTCAAAAAACATGTACTGGGGCCTAATTCTGGCAGTCTTGATCGAGTACTTTCTCGATTCGAAAGCAATTTAATTTCTAATTCCTTCAGTCGATACTGAACGAATCGAAATTATTTTTTCAGTATTGTGAAACTCAAATTTATATTTTACAATACTGAAAAAATAATTCCAATTCGTTCAGTATTGACTAAAATAATTAGTTATTAAATTGCTTTCGAATCGAGAAAGTTCTCGATCATGACTGCCAGAATCAGGCCCCTGATTCTTAAATCTATATCTCGTGAACTTTTCGAAATATTGCTTTTCTCTCTTCGGCAAATTTTTAGCTCTTAATCAGATCTAAAAATATATGAAATATATATATGAAAATATAATGAAACTTCAATTATTTTTAAATGGATACTTAAAAAAATTGATGATATTTTTTACTAAAACTTTCCATTCGTCGTCTCAATTTTTATTTTCCTTATGTTTAAAATCAATAATTTTCCTAAGTATCTACATATTTGAAAATATTTGAAGTGTCCTTATATTTTCATCATCAACAATAAAAATCTATGACAAAATTTAACGTTTTTTGACAGTTTTGCTGTTTTGAGTAAGATATTGTTGTTTTTTTGCTTTTATATTAATGTAAAATTTTTAGATCTGATTAAGAGCTAAAAATTTGTCTCAATTGGTTCAAGATTTTGAAGTTGAAAAATGTGCTACTGTGTATTAGGTCATACTAAAATAAAATTGTTTAATTAAATTAGGATGAATAAAAAACTTTTCCAAAAAAAAAAAAAAAAATCCATTTGAGCGAGATTTTCTAATAGAAACTGCATAAAATCAGCCAATGAAAATAAGCTACGTTATACCCTTTGGACAAAAATAACGACAATACGAATATCATTTGATCGGATTAGAAAATAATTTTTTTTTTTTTCTTGAACTCAATACTATTATAGAAATTATTATTTCTGGATCTTACGAATCAGTGTAATTGCATTGTAAAGGGTCCGCTAAATAACTTTTTTTTTTTTTTGAAAATGCTATAAAAAAAACTACTGAATATTTTCTAAAATGTCTTACAACTGTGTGAACATTGTAAGCTCAATTGTATTAGCAGAAGTGCAAAATTAATGCATCTGACAATCGCACCATTGTCAGAAAAATATTGCTGTTGGCAACGCCTGCTTGCAATATTGTAAGATCTGACCATCGTTTGTACGAAGCTTTACCATTCATGAAATAAGCACTAGTTGAAAAAAAAAACGTTAGATGGCGGACCCGTTATAATAATGTAACTTCTCTTACCCTGCGGCCTCACGATCAAAATTCTTGTCAAAATTTACATAAATTGAAAGCTGTGACGTAGGCTGCACTCAATTTGTAAGTCTGAGTTCATACGGCTCTTTCTTTATTGAAAAGATTGCTACTTTATAGGCGAGAGGGGCGAGGGGAAAAGAAACGAGTACACACATGCCTGTACTGTCTTTACGTTTTGCTTTTTCATTCGTTGTTTAATTTTGTTATTGTTTTCATACGCACGACTATACAAAATAAAAAACATGGCGTCGACATGACATGAATCATTTGAACACCAATTCATGTTCAATGAAGAAAAAGGAAGAATCTTTTCAATAAAGAAAGAGCCGTATGAACTCAGACTAAGCAATTTACTTTCAAGATTTCACCAAGAAAACAATTTTAAAGACAAACATGTAATCAGCTGTTAAATTGAAAGTAAAATTGCCAAACAAATGGAAAGGTGAAATTGAAAGCAATCTCGTGGTCAATTTGAAAAGTGTGAGTGAGTTAGTAAAAAAGTGAGAGTGTATTGCAAATTGAATGGCAAAACTTGATCGTGTGGCCGTGACAAATATCTTAAGACTGTTAACTTATTGATAGCTGTATCATCCGTTATTTTGTGATGGAAAAACTTTCACCAGCAGCTGAGTAGTTGAAACAACTTTTTGCGGCTTAAATAAAGCTAACCAACGCAGTTCCAAACAAAATAAAACAATTACTTAGGGCGATAAAAAATTTAAAAAACACTTGTGTGGGGCATACAAACAGATATGGGTAATTCCATGTCAAATCGAACGAGAGTAGCACCCGACCCCTTTTGACTTTAATGAAATTTGACGTGAAGGTTCCTTTTATCCTATATATGAACGAAAAAAAATTAAAAAATTTTTTTTTAAAGTTTATGTCATATTCAAAATGTCATAATTTCGCCGAATTAGCCGAACGTGTTGAGTTAATTTGTTGAATATCTTGAAAACTACTTTACATACAAAGATGATTTTTATGTCATTTTATATCTTGAATACAAGAGCTAACCTAAAAAAAATGTTAGCACTACTGGATTCAGCATGCCCCAATTAAGTTAAAACGGCAGGTGCCCGGCTTGTCTGTATTTTGCAACTAGCACAGTGTACTTATTGCTCAAAAATACAATATTAAAACTCTATTTTATGATAATTGTTTAAAGGTTGCAAAAGAAAAAAAATCAAATCTTAAAAAAGAAAAAAAAACCCCTCCTTCAAAGTTTCAGGATTTTAAAAGAACAGTTTGAGGTTTTATATAAAATATAAAAAAATAGGTTTTTGACTTAATCCGTTTTTAAAATTTAATATTTTGCAGATATTACTTTTTTCAAAAAACAAAAATTTTTTTTTTCAATATATTGTTTGTAGACCGAAGTATTCTCTTTAAAATGACATAAAAAAATAAAAAGTAGTTTTCAAGATATTGAAGAAATAAGCTCAACACATTTGGCTAGTTCGGCCGAATTTTTTTTTCGTTCATATATGTTCCTAATAGGATAAAAGGAACCTTCTCACCAAATTTCATTAAAACCGAAAGGGTCGGGTCCCAATCTTGGTCGATTTGACATGGAATTACCCATAAACTAAAATAATCATACACCCAACATATAGATATAAAATTGTGGATTGTACTTACAAATACATATGTACATTAGTGTGTCGATTTTCATAAGTCCTCAAGCATAATTTAAAAGCTTATAGGCTAGAGTATTTTTGAAATTTTTTTCAGATTTTTCGGAAGATGTTTAGGGGTCGCTCTTCGGAAGATGTTTTGAGGTCGCTCAAGTCAAATTTTTGCCAAAAATCGGGTTTGCCGGTCTTTTTTTAAGGTTTTCTTCATAACTTTGCCAAAACCACGATTTTCTTCACTTTTAAGGAAATAATTTAAAAGAAAAATGTCTAAGCTTTATTTTGGTGTACAAAGACTATAAGTGTTTGCAACGCATTTGCTCATTTATGCACCCAACTTTAAAATTTTTCGTAATTTTTCAATAAATTTTGTAAATTACGCTTTATAACTTTTTAAATCTTTATGAAAATGAAACAAACTCATAATGCAGTTTGAAAGACCAATTTATTCTAAATAATTTAGAAACAAATATTTTTGTATTTGTTCTAACCTATTCTGAGTTATACGGGTTTTCAGATTTGTACCCAGTTTATGATATTATTACTCATACCTAACAAACAAATAAAAATCAAACGCTTTGTTTTGCTTTGGTAAAAAAAACATTTATTGACCTTCTTACGACGTAGTCTATGTTCTGCAATGAATTCTGAAAATCAGTTTCAGAAGTTGTGACATTGAAGTAAGTGTTAGCCAAAGCCACACCTCGTTCTGCCACGTTATTGACTACTTGTAAATTTTAAACTTTGTTCTTTGCATCTTGAAATTAATTGTTGGCCTCCAAATTTTTTGGATCTGTTTTTAAAAAATCAATTGAAATATTGCACACTTAAGATTGGTTTTGGAAATTAATCCTTGACATTCTTTATTTTTAAGGTTATATTCTATTAAAATTATCTACATCGTTCTCGCTACTTGGCGTATGTAGATTTTTTGCCATTCTACTCAATGGTTTGGTGTCGGTATGTTCATCAAAAAAGGCTAAGGTAGTATATTTTAGGGTAAAATGCCACTGATAACCTATAAAAGTTTTTAACGTAACACTGATACATTAATAATTTTGTAGTTTTCCAACCGCTTTTATAGACTAAGATCATTGAGAACAGTGTATCGTGGGCATTGACACAGGTACCAATTTTTGATATTTTTTCCTAAAACTACTAACCAAAAAAATAAGACTTAGATGAGCAATTCTTTATAGTCTTCTCTCGGTTGCATGTCTTCAAGCTGGCCTTTAATTAATTTGCTCAAATCTTCATGTAGTGGTAATGGATAGCGCTTACATCAATGTTACAATTTCTGTTTTCGAATTTATTGCAGGGCATAGAGCTACATCGCACTATAGGAAATTTCCCCTTTTTTTGGCCAAAAGTACTTAATTTTTTTCTTGAAGTTTTTGATTTTTTTTTTCACTATGTACTTAAAAACATACTAAAAAAAGCATCCCCGAAGAATAAAGCATCAATGATGCTTTACCGTTATTTTATAAATGCAAAAACATGAGGTTTGTTTATTAAACAAAACGAGGAAGTTACTATATTAAATTAGACGTGTATTTAAGTTTAAAGTTTTTATTCAAAAAATTCATATAAAAAAAGTGAAAAATGAACAATAATGCTAAAAGTGAGTACTTTTATAGTAGTTAAAAAGATATTCAACTTTTTTTTTTAATTTGGTTAAATCGAAGCAAAGAAAAAGACCTTGATGTTATATACTGTAATAATAAATTGCAACTTCACTAAGCTCCGAAAAAAAATGATTAAAAGTGATAGATATAACACTTACGCATTTCGATAGAGCCATAATTTGTCATCCATTCGCATTTTATTTCAGCTGCATATACTTGCATATGTCTTAAAAAAAGCGTATTTTTCCAGGTAACTTCAGCGTACCAAATGCAGACTTATTTAATTTATGGCGCATAAAAAATTAAAACTTCCACTAGAAGTAATCGACCTACTCAGATCAGAGGAAACCGATTTTGCTGAAAACTACCAACAGGAAGAAGAACAAAATTCAGAGAGCGAAGATGAAGAAACGAGATATGATGTTGTTTTGAATTCATGTTTTTTAGATTTAATTGATAGCTAAGAATTACAAAACGAAATTTTGTAATAAAAATTTTGTTTAAAATAAAAGTTTCTTTTATGTGTGAATAAAAAATGTAAGGGGTTTACAAAATTTTATTTGCTAGAATGTAACAACGTGAGCGAAAAAAAAAATCTGTGAAAGTCCGTGAGCGCGCGTGACAAACTTTTTTCCCCGTGACGGTGCGTGACTAAAAATTTATTAGCTTAAGGAGGAACACTTCCAAAAAGCGAATCTAAAAAATCATTTAGTTTGGCCCGCTCGTTTGGCCCACTCGTTTGGCTAAAAATTAGTTTTGGCCCAAAAAAAAAGGGAAAATTTCCTATAGTGCATCGTATGAAACTCAACAAATGATTTTTGAATGCCCCGGTAGGCTAGCTAGTAGTGAGCTAGTCTATTAGCCCCGGGGTTGCGGGTTCGATTCCCGCCTGAGACTCTGGTTTCTTTCCTGCAGACAAGCGTAGAGCTTCGCGGGGATTTGCAAGGAAATTAAAAAAAAAGCAAAAGTTTGATTTTTAATTGCTTGTTGGGTATGAGTAATGATATCATAGACTGGGTACAAAGCTGAAAACCGGTATAACTCAGGAACGGCAAGAGAAAATTCAAAAATATTTGTTTCAAAGTTATTCAGAATAAATTGATCTTTCAAACTGCATTGTTGGTTTGTTTCATTTTCATAAAGATTTTAAAAGTTATAAAGCGTTATTTACAAAATTTATGAAAAAATTACGAAAAATTTTAATGTAGGGTGCATAAATAACCAAATGAATTGCAAAAGCTTATAGTCTTTGTACACTAAAATAAAGTTAGGACATTTTTCTTTTAAATTATTTTCTTAAAGTGAAGAAAATCGTGGTTTTTGACAA
Organism: Pollenia griseotomentosa; assembly: GCA_963931875.1. Taxonomy (NCBI): domain Eukaryota; kingdom Metazoa; phylum Arthropoda; class Insecta; order Diptera; family Polleniidae; genus Pollenia; species Pollenia griseotomentosa. The sequence continues at coordinate 102,663,215 of OZ007561.1, forward strand.
TGTTATATAGGAAACTTAAAAGAAGAGCGGCAGACCCGATTTTTGGCAAAAATCGACTTGAGCGACCTCTAAACATCTTCCGAAAAATCTGAAAAAAATCTCAAAAAAGCTCATAAATTATGCTCGAGCCCCAAAAAAAGGTTTTTTTTTTGGGAAACACTAATGTACATATATATGTAAATGCCCAAATATTTTTCAACGAACCAAGTATTTCTATAACCTAAAAAACAGAAAGATGTACAAACAAAGCATATTTAAGTAAACCCTAATTTTCGGTTGTTACTCCAATGCAAGTTCTCTTTGCATTTATCACGAATCGTCATCGAATAATAGCCCTAATATCACATCCTTAAAAAATCAAAATCATCATCTTCGAAGCGTTTGAAGCCACTCCTGTGAAAAGTTTCAAAGAATGTTTATTACAACTGCGCTACGCATATTTTTTTATTATTATTACATTTAGTATTCATTTAATATTAAAAATAATTATTATTAAAATCATCTTAATTTTGTTTAACAAGAGCAGCGGGAGAATAGCTAACAACAGCAAAGGAGGAACCAAATACAAACATAAATGCCACGGGAGGCTGTCGGTTAAAGGTGCGTTCTTTTTACCAACCATATTTAAAACTAAAAATCCTTCAAAAAAATGTCTATTCGCTAAGAAAAAAATATTTACAAAAGCTGTGAGTAAAAACGAAAAAATAAAATCTAACAACAATTGCAAATAATAAATATAAAAAAAAATTAAAACAAACACAATTAATGACAAACAAATGCAACATGCTGACTAAGTACGCGCCCCCATTAAAAGGATAATACAAGGAACAATAAACAACAACCAGAACAGCACAGCTAAAGACGAAATCATTTTAGGATACTATTGTTAAGGATCCAAACAAGCAAACAATACAATAGATGTTTTCAACAAAACACACTCATACACATATACACACATACATACGTACATACATTCTATCATTCATACGAATTGTTGCAAAAAGAGTGTTGTAAGCACAAAAAACATGCAACACATGCATTTAACCAAATGGATTTTTGTTGTTGCTGCTCTATTGTAAGTATACGATGTGCGGATGAATGGATGGATGGATGATACATGATTGCAAAATAATTGCAAAGTACAGCAAAAAAAAGAAGGAAAAATCGCGTATAAGTAAAACGGAAAATAATAGAAACAAGTATAAAAACAAAATTAAAAAAAAAAGAAATCAGTTTATTCTTTTGCTTTCACAGCAGAGAAATGATGTCAAGATTTAAAGATAGGTCACAACCTTTTTGGTATCATAAACATCATGAGTATCTCTCGATATCAATCTTTTGGCATAAACCCTACAACAACAATAGACCAACAGCATTATCACAGTCATAATCATCACTTTTTTCTTCTTCTTTATTGTTATTATGACTAAGTACAAAAAGAGAATTCATATATTAAGACTTAAGAGGCTAAAGATGCTTAATTTAAAAATAATAAAATGTTTGTGAAAAAGATTTCTCTTGTTTTTGAGTTTAAAAAATTTTTAAGAAAAAAAACTTATACTCGCTACTCGTACGAGTAGATACTTGTACGACACGAGAAAAAAAACATCTTCGCAGATTTAATGACATTTTCTATATGGAAAAGTTTTTCTTAAGCTAATTGATAAAAGCCTTAACTTCCTAAGTTTCAACTCACACTTAGTGATAGTGCAAAAATATTGCAATCATTTTGTTGATGTTGAGTGATGAATTAAAAATTTGCAGCCTCACTAAACATGAGTGATAGTGACGTTAAAAAATTTTGCACTCAAAAAAAAAATAGTTTGATTTAAAAAAAAGCAATCAGTTTATTGCAACTTTTTTTTTTCTTCACTCATTTGAGTGCAACTAAAATTGTTGCACTCAATTTAAAATCAAAAACTGGTTTTTTTATGATTAAAGCCAATAATTATACCGTTATTGAACATATTTCATTTTGTTTAATATTCTTTGCTTATCTATATCCTCCAAGAAAATCAAAAGCCATGCACATAAAAAGTTACATTTTTTAAATTTTAGTGATACAATATTTGTATGCAGCTTTTTTGATTGCAAGTCCAAATTTTGCACTATTTGAATTGAGTGCAGATTTTTGCATTCAATCTGCGTTTAGTGATAGTGAAAAATTTGCAATATCACTAAAAAAAATTTTAGTGGTAGTTAAAAAATAACAATCATCACTAAAGCTGGTAAAAAAGAGTGCACACTAATTTCTTTGCAGTTTTATTTAGTGATAGTGCATTGTTGATTTAAATCAATATTTAGTGCACTACCCCCAACTATGCTATTTACACATAAAAGACATTTTTAAAAGAAATCCACGGGCCAAATTTTGGCATTCGATATCCAACGAAATTACCATATATAATTTAAGTGGGAATTTTGATCGATAGCGAATGCCGTAACTTGGCCCCAGTATTTTTGTTGTTGAAAAAGAAACACCACACTTCGATACTTCAACTTTTCATCCACTTTCAATTGAAGGTCTTTAATGTCGAGAGAGAGTCTCTCGACCCTACTTTTTTCTGAGACAGACTGCTATTTCTTCATCATACCATCATACTTACGCAAAAGCCATTTTGACTATCTCACAAAACAAGACTCAATAGTGAAAAATCAGCCTTCCACGTGGAAGTCTCCCTTTTTGCGGTAATTCCTCATCCCGCGAGTAAATCTCATGAGAATAGTCAAAAACCAACGCACAACCAGCAAACGCCAACGTACCTCGATACCTCAACCTTTCATTCGCTTTCAAATTCAGGTCTTCAGAGTCCACTGACAGTTCTTCCACCTTATTCTTAACTGAGACAGACTACATAACTTCATCAATACTAAGGAGATCGATTATTCGAATTTTTTCAAAAACCGGTTTTCGAATATTCCGAATAGTTGCTATTTAAAAAACCCGGTTTTTGGTTAAGCATTTTAAAAATAACCGGTTTTAGTTCAAATACATAAAAATACAAAAATCAAATTAGTTTTTGTAATAAAAACTTAATTAGAATAAAAACAAAACCATTCATGATGGTAAGGAACCAACAAAATTCATAGATATGACTAAGTTATGTTCGGACCTAACAAATATTTGACGATAAAATCAAAAAAAACGAGACCAGTAAATTGATTAAACTTAAGCTTTGTTTTTAACAATTTCTATTTATTTACTAAACTTTATTTCTAATAGTATGTTCACATTTGGCTTCTTAAACGCGTTTAAGTAGTTCGAACGTGATTAAGCTCTAATCACTTCAAAATCGAGATGATTACCCATACATTGAAGTGATTTGTTAATCACTTCAAATTGACATGATTACAACTAAATCACTTCATAAATCCCATAGAATCCACTGAACATACCTCAAATGTAGAATCGCCAACATGATCGTGTACAACCGGCCAAGATGTCTGCTTAATGTTTTTATTTTTTTCCTTAAATAATTCATAAATTTACACAATTTCATCATTAAAATGATTAAAATAATCTTCTAATAACTTTATAAAAGTGTTTTTATCCATTTTTAATACTTTAAAGAAATATAAATTTGTTTGTTGTTTTTTTGTGTGTTTGTTGTGTGTTTTTTTCTTAATCATCTGTCATCTTAATCATCTCAAATGTAATGTGAACGGCTTTGATTAGCTAAATCAACATTTTGCTTAAACGCGTTTAAAAACCTTAGTGTGAACTTAGCATAAGATCATAATTAAATGATGTAATTTATAAACTGTTAAATGATGTTTGCTCTCGCCTAACGTTTTTCAAGAGCAAACAATTCTTTAAGAAAACTAGTGGTTACGTGTAGGACGTCAAATATTCAATAGGTGTGAACATAGCTTAAGAATTTTTGAAAAACTTTGCTTTAAAAAATTATAGGAATTTATTTTAAATGAGTTTTAATTTGTTGTTGGCTAAGCATGTCTATATGAATCAGTAGACTTTAACCATATTTTTGAAAAGTTGCAAACAAAACCTCTTAGCCAGAATTATATATTTCAAATTATTTTGTTTCAGTATTATAGAAACGAATAGTAATATGAACATGCTTTTTGTATGAAATGTCTGTCAATTCGGCGATCACAATTTAAAACCTTCCATGACATTGTTTGATTCCTTCAATTTTGTCTTAAGTTTTTGGTGTTTTAATAATTAAAACTGATGAATTTTCCTTGAAGATATGCTAAAACTACTTAAGAGTTTTAAGTGCCTTAACGGATATTCCGTCCTCGGCAGAACAACAGGCAAATATTTCACCCAATGATTCATTTTTGGCAGCATATTTTAGTAAAGTATTATTTGCAGTCTCTCAAGAACTACTTGGAACAGAGTCAAGTTTTACTTGGCGTATTTTTATGTCAAGCTTGTGGACTAATTAAAGGTTATTAATATGTCGTAACTTTAAAGAACCTTTGTAATATATCATTTTAGGGCCCTTTCAGCACCATTGTCTTTTAAATCAGTTCGAAATATCACCAGAGATGACGTCTTTATTAATATTTATATATATAATATTTAGAATACTGACCAATTGCTAACTACTTTTTAATCTGAACATTTTTTTTTTGTAGCATTTTGAATTGTTTTTGGTTTTTGTTACAAGAACAAGAAGCTTATATGTATACGCGATTTGTATTTAAATTGCTCATAAGGTTTTTTGATTTTTGTTACATTTAGTTTTGACATTCTTCATAAAAAGTTCAAGTTTGCCGAATATTCAATTAGAAAAATTCTTAAATTACGGGTACATGTTTAACAAAAGTAAGGGAAACGCATATAAACTACACATTACTAAAATAACCGGTTTATTTGATATTCGAAAAATGGACATTTTAAAATATTCGACTTGGGCAAAACTAAAACAACCGGTTAAAACCGGTCGAATACTATTCGATCGATCTCCCTAATCAATACCCATTTTGACCCTTTCATAAAACGTGACTCTCACAGAACTTATTCCTACATAAGAGAGTATGCCGTCGGAGACTTCACCTCACAGTCAGTCTTTCACCGTGTCACCAGGGGCTACTAATTCGTGTACTGACCAGATAGAAAGGATCTCTTGTGAGTCCTAGGTGCTAAGAAATCACGAAGACTTCAAGAGGAATATCATTTGCGATCTTTGTCGTATCCCAGGTACGACTACAGCTGATTATGCCACGGAGGATGCAAAACCAAATGGTGAAATATTATCCTTAAGATGATTAAGGATAATGATGAATTTATGCGGTTTTTTAGTACTTGATATTTATATACCCTCCCTGCCACATGAATAGGACCTCTAACGCAAATTTTTCAAAAGGCTACAGTTAAAAAAAAAATGTTACGAACCTTTTATTCCTATTTTAAGGTAATTAAGATGTTATTGAACACTACAAAAATTGGTTCAATATCATCTGGTTTTGTAAACTACATAAGTAAAAAATGCATTCAACATTTGCGTCACATGAATAGGACGTTACTATAATAAACAGTTTATATATAGTTTGCAATACAAGTTTTTAATTTTATTTACATTTAATGAAAATTTGTACATTTTAAAGCCTTTTCAAAAATGCGTAGAGCATCCATTTTTATAGATTGTTTCGAAAATTGCATTGGGAATAGAATCATACAATGATTTTGTGTAATCGAGCGAAACGGTCAAACTAAGCGACTTTTATGCTTTAATAAGTTCCACTTGGTAGTATACAGCTTTTCAGAAGCATACACTTTACAAGCTAGCCATTTCCAAACATTTTCAATGATGTTAAGGTCCGGCAAGTATGCGGACCAATCGACCACATTAACATTTTGATCGCGTAGCTATGACCTTACCACCCGTGTAGCATGAATTGGTGAATTGTCATGCTGGAATGTAAGCTTACAAAAATGTTCTGAAAGTGGGGAAACGCTTTTTGTAGCACCCCAATTTAGCAATTAGAATTAATGGCGTTGGACAAAAATTTCAGCTCGCAGATACCATAATAGGATATGGTTTCCCACACCATAATCCCTCATAATCTGCTATGTAAACTATCCAATTGATGCTCCTCTATTCGCAGATAGGAAAAATGATAATTGAAGCCATCAGGGCCTTCCAAATTAAATTTGTTTCATCTAAAAAAAATTACACGGTGCCACTCTTTATTGCACGTCATATGAGTTTGACAGAAACCCAAGCGCATGTTTTTCGAGTATTCCTTAAGTTTTAATCGCTTCAGATGTTCAGCTTTCGAAATTACACGCTGCACTGTACTTACGCTTGCCGAAATACCAGTTTTGGCTTTAATTTGTTCACTCTTAGTACGGCCTTTCATATTTTTCCCGTAGTTTGAGTCTTTTGGTAAAGAATTAGATACCATTTCGGCTTCTTTTGATTTGTTCAACAATTTTGTGGATCGATTGGCCAGATTCCTTACACATTTTAATATCTCCTGTTAAGGTTTTTCCTCGATCCATTTAAAAAAAAATTTCATTAAAATAACTTAATTTGCATTAAAACTATTTTTTGTTGTACTTGTTTACTTGCTTAAGAAAACTACAGTATAGACGATTTTGGTCAATCAAAAAAACAGTATAAGAAAAAAATTATAATGGGACTCTTCCAGAACACCAATTTGATCTCAGAGCAAGTAAACATAAACACCTTAAAAACACAAAACAAACCACAAATATTTGTTTGCAAATATCGGAGAGAATTGCAGTTTTACAAAAGAACAAAGGGGGGAGGGGGGGGTGGTCCTATTCATGTGGTGGGGAGTGTATAATAATATATATCACGTGTGATTTCCTATAAAATACGTCAGTAAGGATTTTTTCAGCATAAGTTTTCAAATATGAACAAAATCTTCTTAAAAATTCTTTTTGGATTCTAACTGCCTGTTTTTATAAGATGCATACAAAATTTCGTGTGAGAAATTATTTTGAAAGCAACAATAAAATACGGAAATTTGTTTTTGTTGTTCTCTCACGAAATTTTGTTTTCGTTTTCTAAAAACTGCAGTAAATGTTCGGAAAAGCGTCTTTTGCTCAATTTTGGAAAAACAAATACGAAAGTTTTTATAAAAATGTATGTTAAGACTTTATGCCATTTCTATTCTTTAATCGATTCAAATATTTACTCGTACTAAGCCATCCTTCAGTTATGTAACCTTATTTGAACAAAATATCCGGAAGAGATTTTATAAAATTAGCACATGCTCGACTGCTTTCATTGTGAATATCTAGAAAGTTTAAATTGTTTTAAAAGTACAAATATCACGCTCATAATGTGTTGATTCTGATCTACTTTTAAGGGTGAGTTGGTTGATTCATCGTCATTTTGCAATGTGCACTCTGGCAATCCATTGTCTAGGGAAAATACTTTGGAAAATAAGTACAGACTACTCTTTTCACATTATGGTACGTGGAGGTGATAACGATTATGCTTGTTTAGACTTTTTAAATGTGTGTTTTTTCTCAATTAGGTCTTATGTATAATATTTTTCACGTTTGTGTTGTTGTTGTTGTTGTTATATTAAGTATCCTTTATGATTTCATCCATACATCCATCTAACCATTCACTGAGCAAAACAATGGTATTGGATTAAAAATTTTCTTATCTCTTCTTACGTAAACGTTGTTAAACTGTCAGTTATTATTATTAAATAATAATGCGAGTATTCATTGTTGTTGGACTGAGAGTTCATGCAAGTAGTATGCACTTAGCCATGCATGATGTAATTCATTATAATTTCATGCTTTTTTCATATTTTGCACATTTTTGTAGAGCATTTAAGATTTAATGTCAAGATTAGTCAGAAAAAGGACAAACATTTTAAAAATGTGGCACACTATTTTGGGAAGTTGAACAAGTGTTTTATTCTAAGGATGAATAAGGAAAATGATAGCAAGGATAAGTTAGGAATTATTGCAGTCAAAAATGTCAATGAACTGTTTCTTGTGATAATTGATTCTTCGTCAATATTTTGACCATAAATAATATTGAATTGAGATTGCCAAAACTAAAAAAATATAAGTTTCTTTAAATTTTTTTGGACCTACTATACACTGAACTTTACTCTAGCAAGAAAGTAAAGTTTATGATACCTTACACCACAGTATTTAGAGACAAATTTTCGAAATAGGACCCTAGGACAAAATTATGCTTAAGATTCATATTAGAATTGAATTTTATGTATTTACATACTAGCTAATACCCAGTGTTCTTCGCCACCCCCATCGTAAAGATATAAAAATTTAATAGTTTAAAATATAATTATATAAAAAGTTTCTTGAAATTTTTTTTTAATCTTTCCGTATTGTATTGACGTCAAAGTTGCTCGCTACTGGCATTGTAACCATTTAATCTCCAAATATTTATATAAATATCAAAATTGTCTTGCAAATTTTGATGGCTCCTGTCCAGTTACGAATTTTCGTATTTAACTCATAAGGAAGGTACCACGTCATCTATTTCAAAATTTTGTAGACTGTGCTGTTTTCAAAATATAAGAATTTTATTATTAACTTAATACAGGTAGGTGGTGCCCACAATAAGTGATCCGCCCATTTTTTCCTAAAATATTTATATTGGTATTAAAGTTACTCGTACTAAATTTTGTGGCTCAAATTCACAGAGTTACTTCATTTAGGAAGTGCCACGCCCACTATTGTTAAACCGCCCATTTCTGTCCAAAATATTTATATTGATACTAAAGTTACTCCTACAAAAATTCAGGATTCAAGCTGTTATAATTTTCCGAATATACACATTGTGGTGTTCAATTCATAAGGGAAGTGTCACGCCCATTTTTTAGCGCTTCCCTATTGTTCTTATAGAAGTCAAAGAAGCAAAGTGCAAAATTTGATGACTTAAGCTGTTAAAGTTTCGCATATATACGAATTTTTGTATTTTATTCATATGGGTACATGAACATGGCACTTTTTTCAAAAAGCCTTAAAAAAGTATTAAAATATCAGACATGTCACAGAGTACTATTCCGTTCGGAAACGGAATTCATTTCGTATTTTTGTGCTTCAGAAAATGATAAAAACAATTATCGGAATGAAACCATTTTTGTTTTCATAAACGTTATGGGAGTTTTCTGTATCTGAAAGTCCAAGAAACTATCAAAATACACTTTTTTATCAATAAACAAATATGTTAGCTTCGATTCCGTACGGAATCATTCCGAACGGAATTGTACTCTGTGACATGGCTGTATATCTCTTAAAGTAAACAAGAAAACTTTTAAACAAAATTTATCAAAACTAATTTGTATGAGATCATTTAATTTATCAAAACTAATTTGTATGAGATCATTTAACATTCAAGAAAATAAAGGAAAAGCTAAAGCTTTAATTAGCACTAACTTCATTTTAAATTGGTTAAAAATTGGTTTATTTGGTTAAATAAAATTTGCAGCTCTTGGTCATCCTCGTCTTCATTCCATAATTCGCTGTATAAGAGATATTATTACTCTTTGTATATTTCGTCAGAATTATTTTTGAGCAGAACTCGTCAGCACTGTTGCCAACTTGGCGATTTTCGAGCTTGTTGAAGTGTTAGTCGTGGAGAAAAATTCGTTTTAGCGGTTATCGAGAAATCTAGCGATTTTCAAACATCTCTCAGCGGCTTGTTTCCGCAGATTAAAAGATTTTATACGTTTTCTTATTATGTTTGGAGCTTTACTAACTTTTGTTTAAGATAACTCAAGGTTGATTTTGCTTAAAATATTTACATACATATGTTTGCAGCCTGGGGAAAATTTGTGTCAATTGTTCTTAAGACACTTATCCCGTGACCAGTGAAACAATTTTATAATAAAAAAGAACGAATTGCGTAAGTTGAAAACAAAACATTTTTCTTAACTGGTTATAATGTGTTTTAAGTGTAGTTATTCCAGAGGAAAAGTAATTTACCACCCCACACAAGTCAAGTGACTGGATATCTGGTTCTATTACTTTACATTAAGGGGATCTATTATAACAACATGCTGTTTGCCTAGAAGGTGGTAAAATAGGGATCTTTGTATTGGGTCACATTCTGATGGCAAACTGACCTGTTCTGTTTCGGATATAATAAAACTGGTCAGTCAATAAATATAATTATAAATTAAAAAAAAAAAATATGAAAATTAAGTCATATCTTTTGTGACAGGCATCGTATTAACCGAAATTGAATTTGTCCATTTATTAGGTTATTTCACTGGTTTGCCACAAAGAGGCAAAAGTCAATTAACCCTCTCCAACAGTGATGCCGACGCTTCACTACTAAAAATGACTTAATTTTAAGTAAAAAGCATTACAAAATTTACTTATCACACTAAAGTTGCATACAAGGAACTATTTTGTTTTTTATTTTTATTAGTTTTTAATTTTTAGGTAAGAAAAAATATGCATTTAAAATTTTTTTTCTAAAAGTTTTAAAAACTTGAAGGAAATTTGGCTAAATAAAAATGGCTGATAGCTAAATTGAATTTTTCATAGCTAAACGTGATGAAAAATGGCTAAATCTAGTCACAAAATAACTTAATTGGCAACATTGGTAGGCGTGTGTCAAACACTCTTTCAAAGTCGACGAAGATGAGTGGCAAAGGCGATCGCCACTCAAAAGATTTCTCCATAATTATTCTAAGGCTATTGCCTACACAGGATTTATTTGGACGAAATTCAGATTGTTCTGATCGCAATTGGGATATAAGTTTGCTGGAAAGCCTTGTTGTTATGATAATAGCAATAATTTTACATACCATACTTAAGATACTGTCACACTTGGCCAATAGGCAAACTAAAACTTAATTTCCTTTTACTCCAATATTAATTTTGATTATAATACCACAGTGTAATTAGTAAATTTTTGTTATATTAAGACCATGTAAAATCTCACTATCTGTTAAGAAAAGTAGTGGGTATGCTTATTCGGACAAATATTTAATCCGCAGCTTTAGAATAGTTATGCCCCGCCAATTAAATCACGGTTAAATCACCTTTTTTAGAGGTGTCCCATCAGACTAGAAATTATTTATCAGAGGCATGTAAAGTTATGAGCTTATATTGGCATCCGCTTTCAGAAGCTCAGGTTCTATACAATTAAAGTATGCCACTTTTTTGCTCTTCAGAGTCCTAACTGAGTGCATTATCTGCAATAATGATGGTTTATCAGTGGCAATATTCAGTATCTTATCATGTACTGCCCATTTTTAATAGTCGGATAGCATGCTAGCATATTTATCCAACTGTACATTGCTAGACGTAACGAGTTGACTCCTACCATTAATGAAAGGCTTTCTCGTTGTGGTATTGCTACTAATCGTCATATAAAAAAAATCACCATTACGATGTGTTTCGGCTGCTGTTTGAGCCTCTGGAGGAAGTTCGTTTGACTAAGTTCGCTTATCTCTACGTTCGCTACGTTTTACTACACGGTCTTTATTATTGTAGCTGTCCTAAATGGATGGTTATCTTTGAACCCCTGGTTTTGGCGGCAAAACGAGATGCATCAACTACAAATAATTTACAGCAAAACTAAAAAGTTTATTGAACGGATTGTTACCAATTGCATTTTTATTCCAGACTTTTCCGTACATTCAATATGGCTTCTAGAGTATCGTTGTTCGATTAATCGAGGAATTTTTCCGCCATTTTTTGAATAATTTATGTCATTTAATCGATTAAAATTGATTTCTTAGAAATGTCTACTTTTTTAATGTAAAAATATTTTGTTTACATTTCTAACCTTAAAACTAAATTACAATTTGTCACCTTTTGCATTTATTTTCATTACTCATACTTTTAAACATATTTAAGTCCATTTTTAGTTTTGTGCATGTTTGAAAAATTCTGTAAATCACTATTAAAAGGGTTTAAAAAACTGCAGTCGAAACCAAAAACTGTGGAACAAAATACGAAAATTTGTGTACAACTTTTCGCTTTTTTAATTGGTTTGATTGCGACTGTTTACATTTTATGAATCAGAAGTAAAAGCTAAAGTTTTTTTTGGCCAATGACGAATAAAGAAGTGGAAGAAATGGCAGTTTTTCTACTTTGACTGCAGTTTTTTAAACGCGGACTATAAACGTCAAATTCGTGAAAAAAATTATGGTTTAGCTGTTATTACCCAACTGTAAATTTTTTGTTACCTCGTATCTTCTAATCGGCTGGATGTTAAAAATTTAAGATACCATTACATCCGTCTTAAGAACCTAAGTGTCCTTGTTTGAAAACGAAGTGTCTGTTTTTTGTCGTGAAATTGTAATACGTTAAAAAAAAAACTTACCAAACCTATAGAGAAGAATTTAAAAATAAAGGAAATAAGCTATCAGCCATGTTCTGGATACCGAATACATACGAGTGTAATTGGAATCAAAAGAATAAAAAAAAGATCCTGTTTTAAAAGTTTGAAAAAAAATCCTTTTTATATAGTATATATTGAATTCGTATCTTTATCAGGAAAAACTGCGGTGATTTTTAAAAAAATTTACCGGCGAATCTCATTCGATTTCAATTTCACTCGATTTTAAGAAATAAAAAATTGTTTTAAAATGTTTTTCATAACGGGCTGGCACCTCTCACCTCGCTTTTTCATGCGCTCAAATACAGATGTTTGTTATTTCCTATTAAATAAAATTATTTGAATTCTTCGAGTTATTCGAGTAATTCGAACAATTAAAAGCCTTTATTCGATTAATCGAGGAATTTTAAAATTCAAAAATCGATTAATTCCTAACTCGAACAAACCCAAAAGTCGAATAATTGGAAAATCTAATGGAATAATTTTAGTATGTACAATTAAACAAGGAATCAATTAACTTTTTTTTCCTTTTAAAACAAAAATCATGAACTTTTCACCCAAAAATAAGTATTAAACAGTTTTTTTGCAATGTTATTTGCTGGCTTACTAGGTAAGTACTACGTTGCTGGGGTATTATACATATTTACATTAATCAACAATTATTCTATTTACATACTTATTACATTTTTTTTATTGCTATTGCTTATGTAATGAAATCAGCCATTTAATGGTATATTTAAGACCAACATTTTGGTTATCTCAGCAATTTAATTTTTACTAAATTGCTACCCTGTTATAAAAATCACAGCATGACATGAATGTATTAATTTTGACACCATTCAAGGAAGACCCACATATCACAATCAATTCTCTTTCTCTAACTCTTCTTCAGCATTTAATCGACATGGCCACAAAATACAAATTATGAAAAAAAAAAATATAAAAACAAAAATTAGATCAAAATTGTTTATTAGCGTGTCATGTGTGCGTATAAAATATTTGTGATAATAAAGACGATGAAGCAGCCACTTAATAAAATAAAGTTTCAACAAGACAATAATTTAAACGACAAGTAGTTAACACTTCACACCCTCATTGAAAAACACACATTTAAGAACGATTTCATGACCCAGAGGGGGAAAACTACAAATTAATTGACTGACACTTATTATTTATTTCTATACACACATACAAACTTACATTTGTATAGATTGTGTGAGTAGTTCCTTTAATAAGTTTTCAAATTAATATCAAGGCATTTTTATGAACACATTAAATAATTACACTTGTTATTACTCTTTGATGATTAAAGGGCCGAATAAACGACACAAGCAGTTTGACAACAACAGCAAGATATTTGTGTGGATATAAACAATTTTTAAAATTCACACAAACATGCTCCAAATTTTTTTCCTATGTTTGTGTAACCATTTGTGTGGTTTATTTGGCTCTTTAAGAATAGGTAAACAACCCTACAAGAAGTGAATGAGCGAGTAGTCACTTTTTTCACGTTGGTGATAAGAAAATGATAGAAAGAAATTACAGAAAACTTGATTTCGGTCGTTTCATTCTATCATTGTCTTAACACCAACGTAAAAAAAAAGTGACAACTCACTCATTCTCTTCTTGTAGGGAACTGACTAGAGTAGAAATTCTCTCAAAGCAAAACAAAATTATTGTTTTTTTTCTCTGTCTTTCTGATCCAAATGTTTTCTATGTATTTCAAAACATAAAACTATTTCAATGCAAATTATCTTAAACTTACTCAACCATGTGGAATTGTTAGTTGGAAAGAGTATTCAAATGAAAGTGGGTTTGCTGCTTCAATTTGAGTTGAAAAGTTTATGGGGGGAAATTAACATACGAACACCTTTGATTTATCCTTGTAAGTTAATGTAAGAAATCTTATTTGTTAAGGGGTTTGCTTTGTAGAGTTGATAAAGTGATATATTCAAAATTTGTACTTTTGGAAAACTTTTTACACGCATATTTGGAGTGTAATAATTGTCATTACTAACTCCCTTTCCTGGTATTTTTCGGGCTAGTGGAAAATGTCGATTCATTAACTATCTTAGAAAAATATATTTTATACCCAAATTTTTAATATTTTTAATTAGGCTTAAGTTCGTTAAATTTAATTTTCATTAAATTATTTTTATGAAGAAAGGAATTTTCACAACATGAAAATTAATTAAAATTGTTCTTAATAATCTTTCATCCTTGACCGTGGCCGGGGCTCGAACCCAGGCCGGCAGGTTACCATGACATGTTTCGATCGCAACCACTCGATCTCCTCAGATGGATTTGCCGTTTTACACTCGCAGCCATCGACGGCTGCTGACGTCAATAGTCAAACATCAATCCTTAAACCAAATTGTATTTTAACCTTTGGTAGATCGAAGTTTGCTTTTTTGAATGATTATCCATTTTAATTGATTTTACATGTAACTTAAGCCTAATTAAAAATATTAAAAATTTGGATTAAAAACCATAAATAGTTCAACAAGATAACCACAATACCAATTATATTTTATACCTTTTTAGTATGTCTGACCACAATTAATTTCCAAAAAAAAAACATGTTAAACTACCTCCGATTTAATTTCGTTAACAAATCGAAATATAAGGATCCAAATTCGGCACGAAATTCGTAAAATAAATATTGATACCCCCACCACGAAAGATAGGAGAGGTTTAGGTTAGTTAGAAAGGCTCGTGTTAAGTCAATCTTCACTCCCTCAACAAGAGACCCGTACACAGAGGGAAAAATCCGGTATAAAAATACCAAAATTGACACCATTCGTTGTCAAAAGTGAGCCAACTACGTTTGTGTTCAATTTGATAACAGATGGTGTCAATATTTTTTAACCACCTCGTTGTGAATTTGTCACCTTTTGGTCACATTCTGTCAACAAAATGTAAATTATTATCACCATAATGGTGTCATTCCGACAACATGTTGTTATCATTTTTGACAACACACCGTTGGTATATTGACCACATTCGGTTGTCATTTCGATAACACATTGTTCTGAGTGTAGTAACTAATAACCCATTCTGAACCCAATCAATAAAAATATATGATGCATTTTTATTAATTTATATCAAATTTTTAAAAATAAAAATTAAAAAATTCAACTGTTTAATTTAAATAAAATGTACAATAAAAATTTTAAAAATACAGGAACTTCATGGTTAAATAGTAGACTTAATATAAATGTTTTCAATTGTTTGGCCTCTTCATCGTCATAAATCTTTTGCACTTGCATTGTTTATACTTCATTTATATTTTTTCAAGAAGAAAATCTCCTTCATATCCAAGGAACATAATGCTTTCGTCACTGTTTAATATGTTTTTTTTTTTCTCTTTTTAGTTTTATAACTTTATTTCTCACTCATTTTATTTTACTTAAAAAAATTTGAACTTTATACTTGCTGCGAAAACAAAAGTTGTTTGTATATACGCTATTATTAATGACTGTGCGATACCTATTTGACAACAGGGTGTTGTCAATTTGACAACAATGGTACGTTTTTTAACTTTCGGCCCAATTTGACAACTTTTTGTTGAAAATTTGACAACAAATGTTGTCAAAATATTGACAACACTTTGTTATCAAGTTATTACCATCGGTTGACAATTTTTTAACGTCTTTTTTCGCTCTGTGTATGGTCCATTGTGAAGTCTTAGGCTAAAACAGAAGATTAAGGAGAAAGAAAGAAGAAAATAAGCCGTGAAAGCCTAATAAATAGTGGAAGTTTATATCGGAGGAGAAATACAAACACTTAATACAATATTCCTTCATACGCCCAGCCCCAACCCGCCTATTATACAGTCAGGTCATGCTTATTTCGAATCCCGTAAGATTCTCGTGTCCACTGCCAGAGACAGCTATCAGTTCGCCTGTGAACCTTAAGCCCAGCCATATCAGCCTTCTGTTCTGTAGCCTAGGATAGTGAAGCAGAGTGTGCTAAACTTTCTGTATCAACTTGCAACGCGAAATGGAACTAGACTACTGGTATAGCAAATCTGCCAAAGGGTTGTACTTCTCAGCTAAAAAATTTTTTCAGATGTGTTCAGTAGAATTGTATGGCTATTATTTTATTAAAATAGCATAACCTTCTAACTCTCATTTCAAGGGATAATTTTTGTCCTTTTTTTCAACTTTTACACAAAAGTATACTAAAACAGCACTTTAGAGGGTTAAAATGTTCCACGAATATTTTCTGCATCAAATTTCAATAGGGGTCTTTGAAGACCAAAAGTTCGTGCAATATATGCTTAAAAAAAATTGAAAAGTACCATATATTTATTTACAAGGGCAGTGGTAATTAAGTAACAGTGTAAAATATTCCGAAGTAAATGGTATATAAGGATTTATACAAAAAACTCTTATGGTATGTTTTTTAGAAAAATTAACCCTATATTTTAATCTTATGGGGTCTTATTTGTACTGTTTGAAAAAATCCATTAAAATTTTACAATAAGTATGCATGATATGTTCCACAAATATTTTGCAAAACAAGCTAAATGAATTTTTTCCGCAAAAACTATTAAAAACTATATGGTTTGAGAAACCTGATGCTGTTCCAGCGGACATTTGTTGGTGGGGTAAGAATTTTTTTTGAAGAGAAAATATGTGAATATAAGCCAAAAGAAATATATAAAGGCCCCAAATGGAGGTTCCAACTTGTGCTGGGATACTATCGATATTTATCGATAGTTTAGATTTCACTATCGATATAACGATATTACTATCGACTGAATGTTTGTACTTAAGTAGGAAAACTTTAACTAGCTTTTTATCAGGCTACAGTTCGTTGTTTTTATCACTTTATTGAACGTATGAGACGTGTGTATGTACGAACGTTATTTTAGATGACAGTTTTTAAAAATTGTGATGCTGATAAGCACCTTTCTGAAGGAACCCAAGTAACAGGGACTATAAGATATTTTATTGCAACTTTATATAATGTTCTAGTTTGATTTGATTCTCAACCCAAAAGGTAATCAATCTAGCGGACTTTTACTCTAATGGTCGTTCATTGTTTTATTCTATGCTCGCAATTGCAATCACATTTTTATTTGATTTTTTTTACAACATCATAAAACTATCTGACATTCCAGTCCCTATGTAAACATATAAAAATTTCGGCATAAAGGACTCAAGTTAGTAGTATTGCTGTAATTCTGCGCGAGTTAATAATAGCAAGTAAAAACTTGCGGCAAAAAACTGTGCGTGTATAGCTGCTGTTGTAACATGTCTTCATAGCTGTATTTTAAATAATAATAATATCGATATTGATATTTTTCCTCTCGATATTTTCGATAGTTTAAGACTATCGATAGCATCGATAGTACTATCGATAGTTTCCCAGCACTAGTTTCAACGAAGCAGGTTTGTAAAGGAGAATCGTAAAAGTTTTGCTTACAATATCGCTTACGGAAGACATGACTTTTAAATGGCGAGTTCCCACTTTGAAGCAACACATTTTTGACAGAGCGCTTTAATCAGAGGTTATAAAAATTGTTGAATATAACGATCAGCTTTAAACACTGAATTTTTTGTTATTACCGTTATTCTTTAATATTCTCCCTTAGAAACCTCCCTCATAGTAAGAGAATGTCGTCACTCTTAAAATTTTATTGAGTAACGCATAAACGTGAGGTTACTTTTTAAAATTAACTATAAGTGTTTCGCAAAACAGGTACATTTTTTATTGGGCGTGTAGCAGGGGCAGAAGCAGAAGTAATTCATTTCGCGTTGCTAGTATTGAGGCTGGCTTTTTTTTTTTTTGTTGCAAAGTGTAATCAGCTCAATAACTACTTATCAGTTGTGTTGTTTTCAGTACTGAATATTTACGTACTGGTAACGTACTCAATAACTTTTTATTAGGTCTATTAACTACTGATTTTTTGGCTTCTAGTAAGTATATTGTAAGTACTTACAATTCAGCTTACTCGTAGTTAAATAATTACTAGATATTTTTTGACTTCTAGGGAGTGTATTGCAAGTACAGAATTATGTCGGCACTTTGAACAAAAATAAGTAGCTATCAAAGTTTTTCTTGGGATTCAAAAATTTAATTAACAAGAAGGTTTCGTTTAAATGTGCTACATTCCCATTTCATACTATTGATAAACTGAAATTTATTGTTGATGGGATAAGCTATTCCTATGCGCATTTCACTGGTTGCTAAGGCCAGATCGTCAGGAAACTTCATCCAAAGATTTTAGAAAAATTAAAAATATTACACAAATAAAACTGTTAAGCGAATAAGAATTATAAACCCCAGTTTCACTTGTAACAATATCAAAGCTTAAACAAAAACAACAACAATAAACAGTGAGTTTATCTTTTCTTACAGTCCCGGCTACAATTGGTTGATTTTTTGTCAACTCTAAATGTAGTTGAAAGTGGGAAAAAGTAGCTATTCAGCCGAAAAATAACTACATTATGTGCTAACCTACCAGGTAAGTAAAGTTTTTGCTAGGTCTGTTTTGCAGTGATTATTTCTCACGAAAATTTTGACACATATAAATTTATCTATTTCCCAGCTTTGCAAGTTACAAGTATACAACATTGTTTTCTACAAATACAAAACTACAACACAAAATTATCAGCTGTTGCTTAAAATTCCTTACGAAACAACATATACTGCACTTGTTTCGTGCGGAAAACAAAAATGTTGCTAGAAACATTTCGTATGTTTTTCGCAATCTAAACAGAGTACAACTCTATAAACATCTTTTCGTATGTATTTTACAGAAATTTTTTTATATTGAGTTGGACAACATTACGCACGGAATACGGAACGGAGTACCAGGCTTAAGTGAAAATGTTTAGCTTTATCACGTCATGTATGTATGCATTTTGCAGTGGGAAATTCGACAAGCACACTGTAAAATACACATCGCTAAAAACCACCTTAAGTCGGCCTAAAAAGATGAAGGCCCCTATTATGAGTTTCATTCGTCAAACAATTTTCTCTGGCTATCGAACATCGACTATCGAATGTACATTTTGTGTTATGAGTTGACAGCACTGTTGAATATTTCGATGTGCATCGAATTTTTCAACGAAAACAAATTTGCTTTCGAAGGTTCAAATAAATGTAAAAAACTTGTTGAAAATGTAACTATTTGTAAATTTTTTTGTGTTCGTATACCAAATACCATATTCTTTATCAGTTTTGTTAATTTTTTTGCAAGTCCAACGTCGCACAGTGGCGCCATTTGTGTTTTTTCGTTGCAAAAATCATATCTTTTGAACCGAATAAGATAATTGAACAGTTTAAACAGCATATGATAGATAACTGTTCAGCCTATGAAATGAGCGTTTGGAAAGGGTGCTACGCTCTGTAGGGGCCTAATTATGGGTTATCAAAGTTAAAATTAGTAGAAAAATCAATTTTATGGTAACTAAAAAAAAATTATTTTTACATTTTTAGATTGTTTTTATTTTTTTCTTTAGGGTTTTATGCTTTAAATTATTACCCAACAAATTAAAAAAAAAATTATTTTTTTTTTTTAATTTATTTTTTCAATTTTCTGTAAAATATTCATCACAGTTCGTAAGAGAAGGTATATCTAAAAGACTAACCATTTCTAAACCATAATTTATTTCTAACTCTATTCTTGACTTCACATGCCGCAGGGAAGAAATAAGTGGATCGGAAGATGCTGCCAACATGTTGAAGAGGTCCTCATTTTGCCTTACCCTTGATGCTTTGAATGTGTTCTGCAATCTATATTTTTTATAAAATTTGTTAAGAGACTCCTGTGCTTCTTCAGAAAGCTCTCCAATTGGCAAAGACTGGTACTCAATTATATCTTTGCCATGCGCCAATATTTTATGGACGGTCGGGGTCAACTTCTTCTGTGGATACATTTCTGCTAAAAGAGATGCAGTTTTCGACGCATATTCTCCATATTTTGTAGAATTGACATGTGCCTACCTGTAGGGACCATAAGTCAATATTGTTCTTGACCATTGTACGCCAAAGTATTGTTAAAGTGAGGTACGTACCTGCTAATTTCAATGAGTAGTTTTTTTCAAACTATTAGATCAAACTACTGTCAGTCAAAACATATAAGGGATGGACGCCATACAATTTCTGCAACCATGTCTTTTTAACCTTTTTTACCTCTAGAAGCCAAACGGGCACGTACGGGCGGATAAAATTTTTGAATTATGTAAAGAAATAATCAATGAACAGGTTTTTCATATATGGCAAATATAGAAAAATATAGATTTTTTTTATTTTCCGTCAAAGTTGAAAAATAGTGAAAAAACGGATAGTTTTTAAATAGTGATTTACCAGGAGAAACACAAAGCAAACAGTTAATTTTTTTTTATCATTATACATTTAATAAATACCTCAATCAATACAAACAAAAAATAAGGCGATTCGTTACCTATTTTTCGTGATATTACACCTGAAATCGCAACAAATTTACTAAAAATTGTGTGTTTTTTTGAAAACCGAAAGTCGGTCAACTTTGAACGGTTATATCTTCTAAACTAAAAATGTGATATTATTAAGAGTGGCAGATTTGAAATCGTTGAAAAGTTTCCTATAACATGGGCTTATTCAAAACTTCGTCGCTCATGAAAATTTTGATTTTTGCAACCTCGTTTGCTCTACAGGCGCTACTGTGCGTCGTAAACAGCAATTGGAAACGCCCATATTCCTTATTAACAAAATTCTTTTTTGACAAAATGATTTGCAGCAAAGTTCAGCATGTCACGTTTAACTTTAATTTTATTTTTTAAATTTGTAAACAAAAATTTTTTATTTTAAGGGACAGCTGATTGAAAATGTACTACAAAATCACAATAGTAAATTTTTATCGAATGCGCTTCATAATACTAAATGAAAATTCGTTCGATCAGCTAATTCGACTGCTGTCGAAAATCGAATTTAGTTCATAATAGGCACCAAAGTCTACGGAAAAAGTGCAAAATACACGGACCAAAAATGTACGATGCCTTCAACTTTTTCACCCTTGAAGAAAATTACAAAAAACAGCTGTTGAAAAATTTGCCGTCAGCATCAGAATAAAAATTATAAAATAAATAAATATTACATTTTTAAATGTGAGCTTCTCACTGTTATTTATTTTTTAATATGCAGGCCAAAATTTAAAACGTACTTAAAATAAAACAAGTAAGAAAGTATGGTCGGGCTTGGCCTACACCACAGTATATAAAAACAATTTTTATTGGAGTACCTTTTTGAGACCCATGGGCAATCATGGATCCGCCTTAACAAAATTATGTTATAAGGTTACGATTCAATTACAATTTCTTTGTGCCGAATATTATTTAGACACCTTTATCTATATCAGATCTTAGGATGGGGGTTTTCATGGGACCTATGGTTAATTTTGGACCTACCAGGGCACCATTTTGTCAAGACATGGTAGCTATCGTAAAAGTTATTATCCCCAATTTTTATGTTAATACCAACATGAATAAACGAAATAAAGATTTTTTTAACTGTTTTATTTTACAAAAACCAAAAAATGGCGCTTACATGGTTTAAGAAGAATCGCGACGAAATACCTTGGTCATCTAATTAAATATCTGTCAAAAAGCGAGCTAAACTAGAAAAGCAAGCGTGGAACCTCCCATACATGGATAATATATGTACACCCATAAAATTATTACAGCAACTGATTGTGGGTTATTAAATTCGTTTTCCGCACTGTTAAAATTGAATAAAAATATAGTTATTTTACGAATAATTTTATTTTTTAACATTTATGTTTGTTTTTCAAAAAAAAAACTAACAACAAATAATGTTTTTCCATATTTATTTTGTTATGTAGTTTGATTTTTGTCAGTTAAAATATATTTTTTAAAACTAAAAACTATTCAATTTTAAGGAGTATGTTGTTTAATAAATAAAAAATTTAAAAATGAATCTAAAAACCATTTGTTTTAAATGAAATGTAAATGATCCGTTTTTTAAATGAATTTTAAGTTATTTGAAATGAATTTTCGTTTGAATTCAACTACATAATATTTTGAGTGTAAATGTCTTAATATCTGGAGAAGGATAACAGCAGATGTATAATTTTTTGGAATTAATTGCTTCGCTATACACGAGATCTGTTTAAAAAAATTTTACAAATTTCATTTTAATGGGGGTAGCGACGCGAATCGGGTTAAGCTAGTAATATATAACAGCTAGTGCCGACGATCGGTTTAAACCGCGTATTCTTTCCAATTATAAACTTGAATCACCAATTTTGCTAAGAACTAAAATAAACCCCACTTACCCAACATTGATTTCTTCACCTACATCCACTTAAAAATCTAACACCTGTAATAGAGCTGTAAACTCGTAAACTTCACCCCAGGGGTGGTTCAGCTTTGAGTTTGTTATTGTCTATTTCCTCTCTGATGTCACCGGAAAATGGTAAGAGACCGAAATAAAATCCAAGGGTAAACATTAATCTTTTTAAAATGAGTATTATAACGTTTGTATGGCTGGCTGAATTTATTTTGTTGGTATCGTTTGAAATTCGGTCGACAAAATCTTTTTTTCTAACTTTTTTTGTAAACAATGACTTGTTTTCTTTTACATGTCATGGCCATATAAAATTTTACATTTATTTTGACCATTTCATTTTCCCCCATTTACAAGAAAAGCTTAAATTAATTCATTTTAAGGTGGTAAATAAATGACAGAAGGGTGTTGTGGCGTGTTTTCGTTTTATTTGTAATGACACCTGATTACCTTTTTAATGCTTTAAATTTCCATTTTATTTTTTTGCTATTGTAAGTAAGTACGAGTATCTGTGAGTGTGTTATTCGTTTTTTCGTTGCGCATTCAAACGAAAGGACTTTGATTTGTAATCATTTCCGACAGTTCATTTGTATTTTTTTTTTCTTAAGTCTTATCTGTGACCCATAACATCTGATGGGTTTATTTACTACATATTGTACTAAAATAAATTTACGAGTTACTTGCTCAATTGAATAATGACATGACATGTCATTGGGGTTTTTTTAAGTAAATATAGACCAACTCTGTTAGAATTTTTTAAGATTTAAATGAAGTTTAAATTCGGAAGTATTAGCCTAAATAACGCCTTAGTAATTTTCTGAACTTCTATTTTACGTTATTTACAGAAATTTTTTTGTTAACAGAGATTTAACTTATATATTCATCTATTTGTGATTTCAAGATAATATAAGTACTAGTTCTCCATTATTGCGACGAAGTCATTTGTATGTAATTTCTTTGGATATCCTTGATTGCTCAAATGATGCAAGATTTATTGAAGGATCAGAGGGATTTGAAAAGTTTATAATGGTGCGTTTAAAACTATGCCGAGCACCTAATCAGATTGAAAATTACATCGATTTACAATTAGATTACTCCCTTGTTGTATTTAGCAAAAGTTCTCATCCGATGTTCTTTGACTGTTTTAAATTTTGCTTTTAGATTATGATTATTTGATGCCAAGTGGCCGCTGCCGGGATTGAATGGTCCGATTAATGGCATTTTCCATTTTCAATCTTGCCAGAACTTTCGGCTAGAGGTGCTCACATTCTTGACCGATATTTTTATTGAGAACTCCAAGAGTCTGAGGCTTGTTGACATTAATTCGTAAAAAAACCCACAAAAGAAAGTCAAGAACGGTTAAATCAGGCGATCTTGTCGGCCACTGCAAATCATCAAAACGAGTGATTACGCCCATTGTAGATCGTCCAGTTTATGTTTGCTAATCCTAGTTTTGACATTATTTACATGCATAAATATGTCGATTTGAAATAAGTCTAATTTTTACACACATATTTCTTATTTAACTTGGCAATGGCTTGATAATAATGATCGTAATTTTTTGAGTTTTTTTTTTAAATTTTTAATTTATACTAACATCGTATTTGTGTACATGCCATTCATTTTATTTTATTAGATTTCTGCAAAGGCACTAAATTCTACCTGATAAAAAAATAAGAGATCAGTATATTTTGAAGTGCTGAGTGCAGTGCAAACAAGGGGTGCGTTCGTAAATGCATCACTGCGCTGCATCAGTGATTTCAAATGCTTATATATTTATCAGTGAAGTTAATGTGTACCAAAAAATTGTGAAAAACTCCACAAAAATAATAGTCACACAATAAAATAATTATAATTTTTTTTTTATCGGCTTTAAAAAAGTTTGCTTTTCTGATGCAGCGCAGTGGTGCATTTACGAACGCACCCAAGTTCTTAACACTGGCAGCCAGGGCTGCCAGACAAATTTGTAAGAAAATCGTCAATTTCCTGAGAAAAAATAAAAAAATCGTCTTTCACGTTTCCAAAAATCGTCAAAAAAATCGGACAACTGAAAATTTAGTTTTTTTTTAACAATTTTTGTTCGATTTTTATAAAAAGAAAAAAAAAAATTCAAACGAAAACATAATTACTTCATACCAAGCAAGCATTTTTAATCGTGTTAGATATACTGGGAGTCTCATGACGAGGGTCTTTGATCGTCGATGACAGCATTTTTTAATCGTAGAAGATTCCTCACACGGGAAAAGCTGTAACACGACTGAGATTCTTCTTAGCACAGCGAAAGACGCTTCTTCAATCGTAGTGGGAATCGTTTAAGACTTGGAAAAAGATTATCTAACGAGTCTTTCATGACAAGTATCGTATGAGAGTCATGTAGATATTATCTTAAAACTCGTTAAATATTTGCCGTATATTTATTGAAAATATGATTTATACAGAGAGTGGTAAAAGGTTCATTCGATGATGGATTGACGAAAGATAAACAAAGTGTAACATTGTTGTTTTTGTATTTTGAAAATAATCATTTAAGGATTTTCTTAAGACGTGCATAGTATAACAGAACCTTTTCAACGCAATTGGAAAAACCGATTTTGCCAGCTCATTTAATAGTGAAGTTTGCCGCTATTGTTAATTAATAATGGAAATTTAGCTATTTTTTGGTCAATCGAGCGTTTTTATCTCTATTTTTATTTATAATTTGTGGGTTTTATTAAACAAGCAAGCTATCACTACTGTTCGTGACACAACGTTGACGCTCTTGCTTAGGTATAGCATATCAGCGTAAAAGCGAAGCGAACGAAAACGTTCCGCCTTCCGCTCTTGTTAAGGTACGGCTATTAAACATTTCAAGATTAAAAAACGAACGTGTTGGAAAATTAAATGTTTAATTCAGACTTTGAAGATTGGAAAAAATCGTCACTTTTTAGAAAAAAATCAGCAAATCTGCACTTTGCTAATTTCGAAACAAAAAATCGTCAAAATGACGATAAATCGTCAAATCTGGCAGCCCTGCTGGCAGCATATTTCTCTAGTTGAACGTTTTTTTTTTGCTTTCCTCGTGATATATTTTAGGTAGGCAACTTTTTTCATGCCTGCGGTCACCTTTATCGAGAAGAAAATTGTCTTTTGGTGGAAAACCCCATTTTACATTTGATTACATTCCTCGTTAAAAAAAATTTGAATTTAAGATATCTACAAAATTATTGGCTTACTCAATTGCCGTCCTAATTACTAAAGAAACAATCGTTTTTGCCAAAAACAAAAAAAAAACAAATCTGTGGCATTTTGACAAAACATCTTAAGTCAAATTAAAAAAGTTGAAAAAATGTTGGTAAACGTACGAGTTTTTACTCAAAATACATTTTTGCTTACGTTTTTAAAATGTTGTATTATAAACGGAATATTTCTTTAATTTGGTTTATTTTATTATTTAATAAAAATGATTTCTTCACCGAGTTCTTTTTAAATCTTTTTTGCTATCTTATCTCGACTTAAGATGTTTGTCAAAATGCATAGATTAGATTTTTATATATCGCTTTGCCTTTTCTGTTAGTATTCCTTGAATTTTTGGGTATATTAAGCGGCTCATACACTTGCAATAAAATTGTTCAATTTTACGTGTTGCACAATTATGTCGCCAATGTATACGTGATATTCGAAGGTGGCACAATATATTGACAACAATTAAAAGACTTTTGATTTTTATTGCACTACGAAAAGAAAGTGAAATCTGTTGGCAGCATTGTGCAATGCTGTTTATGTTATTCCTATAGGTTATGCTCACCTTTTTATTGAATGAATGAAACCATTGTGCGTCTTATTGCATAATATAGGACAAAATGGAAATAATATGGCGAATATCATATACAATAATATTGCAAGTTTATGGGCCGCTTTAGAACGGAACATGTGTCAATAATGCCTTAATTCTGGGTATTTGGGTTAAGCCTGGTACTCTGTTCAACATTTCACGTGAAATGCTGACAAAACGCATACGAAAAAAACTTGTGCGGAATATCAACGAAATAATGTTGATAGATTTGTACTCTGTTCATTTTGTGAAAAAGTTCCGAAATGTTTCTGGCAACATTTTTTTACAACTGTGAAATAATGCAAGCTGCACTTATTTCACGTGGAATTTTAACTGATTATTAAATACGAAATGAAAAATTAAAATTACACAACCGGTTACAGTTTTTTATCCATAGATACTTTCTTTTTTATTAAAAAAAATAATTTTGATGAAATGAGTCTACCTTGTGTAAATATACCTTGGTAAAATACATGTGGGGTTTGTTTACATACGCAAAACAATGTCGTAAACTTTGAAGGAACAAAAACGTCAAATTGTAAAAACTCGCAAGATGGATAACATTGATACGTGTCAAAATTTTCGTGTGAAATAATCAATGTTGCTCAACATTTTTCACAAATTTGAACAGAGTACTAGGCTTTAGGACCAACAAATATTTAACGAAAATGTTGTGCTGCCACATCCGTTGCAATCAAGTCGGAACTTTGCATTCATTTTATGGCAAGATATCGACGTACCTTTATTGGCTGAAACACTTGAAAAGGGTCTGATATAATTTCTTCCTTATCTAAGTAAATTTTTACATAGAGGTTTTTGAAATACCTTATTTGCATATAATAAGAAAGCATAAGACGTGTGGAACATATGTACATAGAAGCTACTCTACAACAACTGCATAATTGGAGATGTCATCGTCAGTAACTTTCCACTCACGATCTTGATGGAAAAATAACATTCAATTTCTTAATAATTACCATTTAACAAAATTTCTAGCTAACGTTTTTACCTTTTAGAGACGCACTTTGGGTTAGCTTCTTTATACAAACCTTCAATTATTTTTATCGCGCATTAACAATAAACACACACTTGCTCACATAAACTACTTTAATTGTTACATAGTTTACGATACAGTTTTATTACACGATTACGACCCGTACTAGGAAATGGTAAATGGATTCCAAAATCGATTTTCGATTTTTCGATCGAATTTTTTTATTTCGGTTTTTGAAATCGATTAATCGAACCTTAAAATCTATTTCAAAATCGTTTAAGATTAATTTAGAAACTTTTTCCTTATATCACAAAGGGGGATACACAACCATTTTTTTTTTTTTTTTTGGCAAACTACTAGAGAAATTAAACTAAGATTTTTACGGTGGGTAGATATGACTATTGTTTATAATTTTCCTGCAAAAAGTGAAAATGTGTAAATTTTGAGATGGCCTTTAGAGGAACAAGTGCGATATGTATGTACATTTCTCATATTCAAATTGTGTTCTTGTGAAGTTAGTCAGGCTAGTCACAAATCAATTCCGATCGTAAGTGATTTCGTATCTTGCTTCCCATAAAACGAAATCACTTACGATCGAAATTAATTTCTGTGCCAAGCCTAAATGTATGAATAGTATTTCAAAGGATTATGACAATAGTTCCTGATCGGTGGCGGCTGTTTCTTTGCTAAGTTACTATAAGTTAGTTTTAGACAACAAACGTTTGCATGTCGTTAATGTCGGAAAGATGCAGGTTTTTTTTCCTTGTAATTTCGTATTTGTTAGGATAAATTACATACTTTTTGTTTTTCACTCTGCTTATAACTAGATTTAAATATCGCTCACACACTGGTCTATTTGAATATTAGCGTATTTCCACAGGAATGCCATGGTTTAGTTCACCTGTTGTGTTTCTATTAGTATGTTGATTTTCACAAAGCTGACTTTCAGTGTTAGGTGCGGTACGATATGTTTGGACTGTTTTGTTCACTGTCAATTGATGACTTTTATTTCGGAAGAACAAGAGCCCCTTTATTAAAGTTGAAAGTATACCAAGGGTACTAATAGGGAAATACCTAAAACTACAACTTTAAACTTTAAAACTGCGTAAACATACTCACGTTTGTACGCACAAAAAAATCTCAAGTTTTATTGTGCATACCCATAATTTATCGATTTAATTAAAAATAAAAAATTGGCCAAATTTTGATAAGAATAAAAAAATCGATTTTAAAAGCCCAATAATAAATTACAAAAAATTGATTATTTTTACCACAAAATCGATTTTCGATTGGAATCGATATCGAATTACCATTCCCTAACCCGAACTACACCAGGACTTAAAGACAATTCAACTAACAGCACGCTGTCTTTAGCAGTAATAATACCTAATCTTGAACGTTTAGCAATTTCTTTAACCTTCGCCGGTTTCCATTATATTGCTTTATGTAAAGTTGTAATAAATTACTTTAAAACTTGTATGCATTTGAATTAAACAACCATTTTTGAACCTAACGAATATTTTTGCAATAACATTTTTACTAGAACACTCTGCACAGTGATGCTAACTAGTGCTGGGATACTATCGATATTTTCTAATATATTTTCGATATTTTCTTGTATCGATATTTATCGATAGTTCTGGTTTCACTATCAACACTATCAATATTACTGAATATTTGTACTTGAGTAGAAAAAAATAGATTTTTTTGTAAAAACACAAGCATGTCCACCTTTTTTGGTTTTAGACAGTTTCTCCTGTTATTCATTATTTTACCGGCAGCTGAAAAGCACCTTTTTTATTGCAACTTTAGATAATGTTCTAAATAGGTTTGGATTCTCCACCCAAAAGGTAATTGGTCCACAGGACTTCTTCTCTAATGATCGTTCATTGTATTGAAAATATTTTTTTTTTTACAACATGAAAAAAACATTTGACATTTCATTCCATATGTAAACATATACAAATCTTGACAAAAGGGCCTCTGATTAGCAGCACAAAAAGGACAGCTGAGCTATCGATACAACCTGCTATTCTTCTTGTTTGTATACACAACTGTAATTCAGCGCGAATTATTAGTAAACTTGCGCCGAACAACTGTGTGTTACATGTTTTCATAGCTGCATTTTAAATAATAATATTTTCCCTATCGATATTTTAAGACTATCGATAATATCGATAATACTATCGATAGTTCTCCAGCACTAATGTTAACACTACAATTACGCATAATATTGTGTTACTAATACAAATGAACTTGTAACTAAAATAAAAGCTGTGGAAAGATTGACATGGATACCTGCCCTAAGGCCCCCTCCACGTTGGATTTTGCGTTTAACAACCACTACCGTGTTTGAGCGCGATTCTACACACCCAGACAGCAATTCGATAAGATTATATATATATATTTTTCATTATTTATTTATTGAATCTTCATGTTTTAAATATATACTAAAAATAATTAACCAAATCTTATACTAATACTTTATTTTATGTTCTGCCAGTGCCAGACAAAAATATTCTTCATCAAGAGTTCTGTTCACATATATAGGTGTTATCGCTCATCTAAATGGCTAAGTGCTGCAGTGTCTCTTCTCCTTAAGCGAGTGTGGCCGCTATCATTTAAAATATTTCGAGCTTGTGGGTTCGGATGCAATTCGAGCGTTTTTAAATATTAAAATACTTAAAAAGGTAAGATTATATGCCCGCTCTTTGTTTGGGAGCTTGCGCTTTTGAACCTCCGCTAGTTTTGGTTGTGTAGCAACAGCAACTAGGGAGAATCCTCCCTCAGGCCGAACTCTTCCTTCAAGTCGAGAAAATCAGTCCTTTAGTAGAATATTCAGGATACCTCTTCCCGCGACTTTGAATAATAAACCATGACCTCCAAGTGATACCCGAATGTATCTTTTGAACGCAAAAGCGAAACTTCCGCAAACATAATCCTTATGAAAAACAGAAAGCATACTAACGAAGGCCTCAACCAGCAGCCAGTTCGGTGCCGTGCCCCGGGGGCTACTGACTCACGTGGAAGCAGATAGGATCTCTGGTCAGCTACGACCGCAAGAGATCGTGAAGATCTCCTGATTCAGATTTGTTCGATTTTTGCCAAATTCCAGGTATTGACTACATCTGATTTCCGCGGAGGTGAAAAATGCTTAAAACGATCCCTATAAGTCCCCGGGAGGAATAAAATTACAATTAATTTACAACTTAACGCAAATTGAAGAACCTATTGGAGGCCCGAATGTCCCCTCACAGCAAGTATCCCCAATATGCGAGCGTAGTCTCACAAACTCATCGGTCATTACGTTACCGCCTGACTACATAGTCCCCTAAGATTTTCCTTAGAGCTCTATTACAATCTTCCACTACCTTGGAATTTACAAAAAAAAAAAACATCAGGGGCCTAAGATCAACCTGACTGTCCCTAGAACCTCCGCCAAAAATGCACTGCAGTGATCAGAAAGCCAATACGACTTTCTAATATCTTTATCCGCAAGGTATACCCCTGCGCCCGTGCCAATTAGCCTTGAGCCAGCAGTAAAAATAGATATTCCCTCACACAATCTGCCCTGACCTGACCAATTCTCCATTGTGCCCACATAATTCGTGGATTATCTAAGATCCGCGACCGACTATCACGAAAGTACCTTACAGTCCCTGTTCCCTATATCAAAGAAGACATCTGGTTGCCATTCCCATTACATACTGCTCAATAGTTAAAATGTGCGGATTTACCACCAAAGCCGCTTGAGTACTTCTCCCGGCCCTTGTCATCACGATCTAGAGACAGAAGGTTCCTCCGACTTACCAACCTCATCTCCACCCTTCTTCTTCAAAACACAGCCTCCATAAGTAAAAATGGGTCTCACCACCGATGTGCTTGAGTC
This sequence comes from Pollenia griseotomentosa, assembly GCA_963931875.1. Lineage (NCBI taxonomy): Eukaryota > Metazoa > Arthropoda > Insecta > Diptera > Polleniidae > Pollenia > Pollenia griseotomentosa. The sequence continues at coordinate 102,694,495 of OZ007561.1, forward strand.
CCCAGTTCCTAGCAATCGCTGATCTGCAAGCAGAGTGAGCAAAAGACCTCTCTAAAATACATATAAGCTAAGTGCCAAAAACCTTTGTTAAACAAAAAAGCATCCCAAAAAAGAGTCGACAATAAAACTAAACTGCATTTTCAGATTTAAAAATATTGATAACTAATGAATTTAGCATGATTTTTTCCCTCTTCTGTAAAATTTATTAAATTAGACTTAGCTCCTTTACGACTGAAGGTAGCGATGTTTTAAACAAAGTTCCGTATGTAGCTTGTACATCTCTGATCAAGAGATGAATATAAATCATAAAAAAATCAAGTTTTAGAAATTGTTACACAAAGCCCCGAAAAACAAAACAAAAATTATAACATTCAGCCAGTACCCACTTGAAAAACTTTTACCTCGTATGGTAAAATAAAAACCACTTGATGGAAACCCACATTGAGTGCCAACAAAAACTAAGTATGCAATGTTGAACATGTAAAATTTAAAAGTTTTTTTTTTCTTAGTTGCACTCTGTAAAAAGTAACCAAAAATGTGTAAAGCTATTGAAATTTAAAAAATTTTGTTAAAAACATCGCCAACAAAAACAACTACTCAATATGTATTTGCATGTATGAATTTCTATTCTATGTGTATAAAAGTAATATTGTTGCATGCAACACTCAAATATCACAGCAACGAACTTTTTTTTTAAGTTGAACTGAATACAACTTGCACGAGTACTTAAAAACTTACTGCTGCTTTTTACCCAGAAAGGCAACAAACAGCTCTTGTTGCTTGTACAGCAAAAAAGCTTTTCAATGGAAGGAACATGAGAGCAGTAGATGAAATTAGTATCTTGTCAGTAAATATGGAAATGCATTAATATTTACATCCTTTATACATACATATGTACATATACATATGTACATACATAAGTATTTATCGTTTTTCAAAACACTCCACCCATAACACAAAATTCCTCCTGTCATTGTTCTCAGGTGTGAATAAGTTTTTAAGATTCTTAGTGTGTAAATGTGGCAGGATGGAAGAAAAAAAGGAAACTCCGTCGTTTTTAGTGCCTTGAATGTAAGTAATTTCACCTTTTCTGTTGCCATCATCGTAATAAAGACATTAAAATGGATTCTTTTTTAATTTACAGTTTTTATCAAAAAACGCATGCTCTTCTTATTCACAAGGAAACCTTTTTATTATCCAAAAAAAAATACGTATGAATATTTGTGAGTTTGATGAGTGTTGTAAGAGTACGAATTTATATCTTTTATCCAGTGGTTATTGCCACAACTTCTTAATAATTTTTGCAATGTACTACATACAAACATACACAAGTACGACTTCATTTTTATTCGTGTTTCTTGAACCGTAATAATTGATCCGTGTTATGTTGACATGAATAATTTTGAATGAACTTCAGCACTCAATTGTGTTGGGAGCTGTATGCCTCTTCTGTCATCTTCTCAGTAATATTACATTTTGATACTTCCACTGCTTTTGTGTCATCATTGCGTTGTGTTGTGTTCGGTTGCACGTGAATCACTTTCCACTTATTAAAGGTGACATTTTATAATTTCGTTACAAAGAATTTATTAATGAATAGATCATCGTAGTCTTGTTTAATTGTATGTATTCATACTCACAATCTATTATTTAGAATGAAAAAAGTAATAAGTAATTGTATTCCTTCCATTATTTGTTAAAGTTAAAAATCGGGATAATCACTTACTTAAAAGTTGTCTTTCATTTGTGCGAAGAAACACTAGTAACTCCTATAGAATGCATTTCTAAAGAAAGCCACTTAATTCATTCCATTTCTTAAAGAGTATTTTTTTTAAAGTGGTCATAAGTGAAGACAAAAAAATAATGCGAACATTCGCACATTTGTCGAAAAAAAAATCCTGAAAATTTGTGCGGTAATTCCCGGAACATTTTTTATTTAATTCTGCCAACTTAAGGTTAGGTTGGGTAGAAAGGCTTCATTGTGACGCCTCAGTAAGTGGTACTTATAGAAAAGAATGAGGAAGATTAAGACTAAAAACAGAAGAATGGAAAAGTCGTGGAAGAAAAAATTGGGTCAAAAAGCAACCCTACTAAACAAAATAGCATATTCTCAATCTCCAGTAGCCTGCTATACAGCCAGGTCAATCCTATTTCGAATCCCGTTAGATTCTCGAAATCTAAGAACCTACTACCCAGCCATCTCTGCAGCCTTGGACAGTGACATAGAATGTGCTTAACTGTCTCCAACTACTCAGGGTCCTCAAACAACCTGCACACATGCGACAAATCAGATCCCATTATCGCCACCATCATGGCTATCACGCTGTATCCCGTGATCATACAAATCATGGTCCTAACGCAGACCTTACCCCTGCTCAGCAGCAAATCCGAATTCCTAAACACTGACCACAGCGTCCGCGGTACTATACAGTCTACTCTGTTCCCCCAGGCCCGATAAGTGCCACTCAGAAATCATTCTCTAATCTTCCCAAATTAAAAGCTTATATAAGGTCTGACTGTCTTCAAACAGTCAGGATCCGCCATTTCCGTGACCAGCCACTTCATGGTACCCAGAACAGCCTCATCACATACTCCTCTAGGATTTCACCCAGAGTCCTCCCAACAGCCCTTCATGGCTGTTATGTGAACTCCGGCCGACTGTCCACATATATAGCTAGTGACCTCCAGCAATGCAGCCCCTTATCACTTTACAGCCTTCAAGATGCCTAGAACCTCCGCCCTGCAATCGCCAGGAAGCCTAAATTACCTTTTGATGTTCAGATCCTCAATATAGACCGCTACACCCGCTCCTCCCATCATCGAATCATCAGTGAAAATAGCAAATTCCTCATACAATCTGCCTTGACGGGATCAGCTCTTCCTATAAGGTATTATCAACCCTGGCAAATTCCCAAAATCTACCCTAGCTCACATAGGCGAGTCCAGGCAATATCAACCAACACATATCTCACCCTAGATCAACGAGAGACCCTGCGTGATGTTTCCTAGCAGTCCCAACTCGGTCAGTCTAAGAATATTCCTGGCTGCCATTCCCATCACATACTGCTCAAAAAGCAGAATATGTAGAATAACGTCCAGCGGCACCTGAGCAGTACTTCTAACTTTACCACTGATATAATTGTAAATAAGCTATGTCAAGAAATACCTAGATGTAAATTAAAGGAAGTGTTTAATGTTTATTGCTCTCAAAAAAAGACCCAGATTAATTTTATCAATTTACATAAAATATTTTTTGGATAAGATTGACCGACTATACTTTCTTACTTTTTTTTTTGTAATTGTTGTTTTGTAAACAGTTGTTTACAAACCAGGGATGGCAACATCGATACAACTGCAGTGTTTTGGTTAAAGCGAATTGTCTTCTTTTATTTAACAGTACAAATGTACTATTTAACGTTTTAATACATAAATAACAGATAAAACAAATGTAATTTTGGTACAATTATACTCAAAATTTTAGTAGCCAGTTGGAGCAATTTAAAAATTTCGTTTTGCCATCCCTTGTATCGGCGCTGATTGGCTGATAAAAATCGTTACATATTAAGCACTTTGATTGCTCCACATTGTGCAAAATAGTGTTCACATTATCGGCGCATCAACGTTAATTTTGATTGTCCACAGTCAGCACAATTTCGGCACAGATTGTCGCATATTAAAAAATGTTGACTTTCACACTATCGGCACATGAAATATGACAAAAATTGGTACATTGCGCCGATAGTGGGATCTTAGCTTTAAGATATGCAATACTATACATGTCGTACTTGTTTTTATTTTTTACAATATTTCATCATTTGAAGCACAGCCGCGAATACCGTTGTAAAAGCCACTTTTTGCAAAAAACTGTTTTTTGCAGATAACCGTTAACCTTAAGCTAAGATCCCACTATCGGCTCAAATAGCACAATCTGTAACGATTTTGATCGTGCTATATCGGCGCACATTTCAAAACATTGCACAATTTATTCTTGGGTGGTCCCATTATCGTCGCACATTATGACAAGTTTTTTCGGTTCATATCGGCCAAAACTCAATTGCGACAATAATCGGTACAATGCGGTCACACTATCGTGCTATTTGGGCAAATTAAATCATGTGTTTTTGTTCATTGGCTTGTTGGCTGACTTAATTTTATTTTAGAAATTCGCAAAATTCTCCGTCTGAATATGCCATTATGTTTCCTAACAATTTTAAATAATATTTTAATATATAATAAAAAATGTATTAAATTTTATTCAAACTTACTGCACTTGTTCCTTTTTTTGTAATTATTGATTTGTAAACAAATGTTGACAAACCAGGGATGGCAACATCGATACAACTGCAATGTTTTGGTTAAAGCGAATTGTTTTCTTTTACTTAACAGTACAAATGTACTATTTAACGTTTTAATACATAAATAAGAGATAAAACAAATGTAATTTTGGTACAATTAAGCTCAAAAAATTAAAATTTCAGTAGCCAGTTGGTGCAATTTAAAAATTTGGTTTTGCCATCCCTTGTATCGGCGCTGATTGGCAACTTTGATCGGCGCACAAGTGGCCGATAAAAATCGGTACATATTAAACAATTTGATTGCTACACATTGTGCAAAAGAGTGTTCACAGTATCGGCGCATCAAGGTTAATTTTGATTGTCCACAGTCAGCACAATTTCGGCACAGATTGTTGGATATTAAAAAATTTTGACCGTTCACACTATCGGCACATGAAATACGACAAAAATTGGTACATTGCGCCGATAGTGGGATCTTAGCTTTACTCTCGTACTAAGTTAAAACATCAAATCACCCAAAATTAGGCACCTTAACGCCTTAAAAATGACATACAAAGAGTCAGCCAGTGGAAGAACGTTGTAACTTACTAACAAAATTTTTAAACCGAAATGGGCTTGCAGTGTGGAATAATGGTTTAAAAGCCTTTTTCAAAAAAGTTTTTATTATCATATCTGACGCACGTTTCGTGTTTTGTTTCACTGTCAAACATCTTCAGTTTGGTCTATAATTTAACCATGAATCGTCTTACAAACGAACAACGCTTGCAAATAATTGAATTTTATTATCAAAATGCGATCCACTTTTTTATCGAAAAATTGTGTTTAGCGACGAAGCTCATTTTTGGCTCAATGGGTACGTTAATAAGCAGAATTGTCGATTTTGGAGTAAACTCAGCCAGAAGCATTGCAAGAGCTATTAATGCATCCAGAAAAAGTCACAGTTTGGTGCGGTTTATGGGCTGGTGGCATCATTGGACCGTACTTCTTCAAAGATGATGCGAATCGTAACGTAACTGTGAATGGTGAGCACTACCGTGAGATGATATCCAACTTTTTTTTGCCCAAAATGCAAGAGCTTGACTTGCATGACATGTTGTTTCAACAAGACAGTGCCACATGCCACACAGCACGCTTAACAATGGTCTTATTGAGATGCGAGTTCGGTGAACATTTTATTTCACGTTCGGGACCGGTCAATTGGCCGCCTAGAACATGCTATTTAACGCCTTTAGACTATTTTTTGTGGGGCTATGTTAAAGCTCATGTCTATACACACATGCCTGCTTCAATTGACGCATTGGAAGACAAGCATTTATTCATGAGATACCGGCCGAAATGTTGGAAAGAGTATGCCAAAATTGGACTAAGCGGATGGACCATTTGAGGCGCAGTCACGGTCAACATTTGCATGAAATAATCTTCAAATATTAAATAATATCGGCCGTACTATCGATTCAAATAAAGATTTCATTCATTTTTCTGAATTTTATGTGTTTTTTTTTAAAAAACTTTCCCATAGCTCTTAAAAAATCACCCAATATATACAAAACAATTTTAAACATATGGGCAAATCCTGCGTCACGAACGCTACATTAGTACGCGTTTTCTGATTGATATATAAAAATTTTTTGATCTTTCAAAAAAAAAAGATTCAACTTATATATAGTACTAGCTTAACCCGGTGCGCTTCGCTACACTGCTTAAACCACTTCTTCAGTTGAGAGATATTTAATATATGCATCATATGGAAGGTTTTCCCCCCTGCGCCTTCCCGCTTTATTTTTATTTTCAAAAGTGTAGTATACCATAGGAGTGACTTCTACTAAGTTTGAACATTCTTACTATAACAGTTCTTTAGATATGTGATATTAAACATTGGCGTCCTATGGGGGGTAACATTTCCCCGCTGCTTTTTTATTTCAATTTTGGGGTTTAGAAGATCATACTACAAAAAGTTTAATAAAAAGAGTGCAGTGGCTCTAAATTATATTTCTATCTATGAGGGGTACTGCTCCTCCTCTGTCCACTTCTATATTGAAATTTAAAGTTTGCCATAATAGTAGCTTTAACCACGTTTGAAGACTCTCCCTTTAATAGTTCTTGAGTTGAGAGATATTTAATATATGCATCCTATGGAAGGTATTTCCCCCCTGCGCCTTCCCGCTTTATTTTTATTTTCAAAAGTGAAGTATACCATAAGTGTGACTTCTACAAAGTTTGAACATTCTAGCTTTAATAGTTTTTAAGATATCCGATATTAAACATTGGCGTCCTATGGGGGGTACCACTTCCCCCGCTGCTATTGTGCTTAAATTTTGGGGCTCAGAACATCCTACTACCAAAAGTTCAACAAATTGCTTGCAGCGGCTCTTATTAATATTGCTATCTATGAGGGGTACTGCTCCTCCCCCGTCTACCCCGCCCATTTTTATATTGAAATTTATAGTTTACTATAATAATAGCTTTAACCACTTTTGAAGACTGTCCCTTTAATAGTTCTTCAGTTGAGTGATATTTAATATATGCATCCTATGGGAGGTATTTCCCCCCCTGCGCCTACCGCTTTATTTTTATTCTCAATAGAGTAGTATACCATAAGAGTGACTTCTACAAAGTTTGAACATTCTCACTATAACAGTTCTTAAGATATGCTATATTAAACATTGGCGTCCTATGGGGGGAACCACTTCCCCCGCTACTATTTTATTTAAATTTTGGGGCTTAGGAGATCCTACTACCAAAAGTTCTGCATAATGCGTGCAGCGGATCTTAATATATGCGATAATTAATATTGGCATCCTATGGGGGATACCAATTCCCCTGCCCCTATCGAAAAAATAAGTAGCCTATTTTATTTTTAGGGCTCACGTGATGTATCTGTAAAAATTTCAGGAAAATCGGTTCAGTAGTTTAGGAGTCTATAAGCCAACAAACAAACAAACAAACATTTTTCATTTTTATATATATAGATTTAGTGGCATTAATATGTACCTACGAATGGCATATATCATAACTTCTTAGCAAGTATTTGTTGCGAAATAGTTGATCATAAAGTTTTGCGACGCACGCCACTAAAAAACCTTCAACCTTTGAAGTTACTTTCACCTTCAAAGGTTGAAGTCTGTTTTCCTAATTTTTAGCGAATTTTGCATCATAAGGTATACAAAATCCAATTCCTAAAAGAAAGATGACTATAAAAGAATTCTAAAATCACTTCCACGCAGCCAACAGGGCCGTAAGCCCTTTGTGACGCACTCTACAGTTTTTCCAGTAGTATTTGGAAACTATTTGGACTGTTTCTGGGATTTGCCCATATGTTTATTCCTGCCTGTTAAAAACATTTTTTGGTCTCCTGAAAAATTATTATTTTGTAACTTAAAACGTTATTCGCCGCTGTGCTTCATTGTATAACTTATCAAAGTGTTACTCGAACTTAAGTTTGTGCAAAACATTTTGACCAATGGCAACACCATAGTTGGGTTTACTCGAACTTAAGTTTGTGCAAAACATTTTGACCAATGGCCAACACCATAGTTGGTTTGACTTAAATTTTAATAAGAACTTGAATTTACGCAATTATCCATTTTAATTAGTTTGAGAAAAAGGTGAAATTTGTGCATCGCGGAAAAGATATTTGGAAATGATAGTTTTTTTTTTTGTTTCATATTTATTTGTTGAATCTTCATAAATTATATGAAATAACAATAATTAATAAAATCTTAATCTAATTCTTAAGTTTGCGTCCTGCCAATGCCAGACGACAGTTCCAAGTTAAAAAATTTCTAGTTAATATGTAACTAAAGCTCTCACTTAAAATATATATATTTTATTTTTTAAACAAGCACCTTTTCACTTGGTTATGAAGCTTTTGCATCACCCGTCTACAGAAGGGCTGGCAGTGTTGCCAATTTAGCATTTTTCATACTAGATCTAGCAAAAGAGGCAGCTGGCAATTTATATCAAACAAATTTTATGTATGCATGTATGTACCAAAGTAAAACGTCTGTTCTTTTATAAATAAAGAATTTAATAAAAAAATAATTTATAAAAGTCTCGTTTAACTTTTGATCATTTTTCTAGAGGACATCCCTTAGATTTCCGTAAGAACTCTGTGTGATGAGTCGATCAGCCTTCTGCCAGAAAACATTAAGAATGTCGGCTAATATATATCCGAATTTCGCATGCCTTTTTCATTAGATTTCTGTCGGATTTCTATCAGAAATGCCGGCAAAAAACAGATTTTCCCACGACATGTCTGTCAGAATTCCTGTCAACCACTTCATACATTTTTGGGTCAGAAATCTGACAGAATTCGTATACGATTCCGACTTTTTTGTCGATATTTCTCTCAGATATCTAGAAGACGTCGGATTATTTTGCTGGCTGGGTAAATGCTCACTTATGTGTATAGATGGGAAGAGGGTAAATATCCTATTGATAAATACCTAGAAAATAGGTAAAGTTGGGTAAGAATTGGTAAATACCCTGGTATTCACCCAAAGGGTTGGTGTTAGGGATTGAGTTTAGAAAATTCCGATTTTTTAAATAAACAAAACTTTTTATTATTTACTTATGAATTTTCAAAAGGTATTATATATATAACATACATTTTTAAAAAAGAAAACATAACAAAACAATTAATTTTATACATGTGTATATAATCAATTTTAAATTAATCAATCATATTATTGTTTATCATTTTTTAATGCTAACTTATGTTAAAAAATTATATGTAATGATATCAATCGAAGTATGTTTTTGTTTTAAAACCATGGATTGTATTACATACATGCAATTATTTAACCAAAGCTTAAATATCAATACCTTAGAGGTATGCTGCTACCTTAAGTTTGGATGACATTAATACACAGCAAAGTGTACTCTCTCATCGATCTCAACCGCTGAGTTTAAAACATTAACACTATGTCAACATAGTGCAATATACCTCCAGGGTACTGATATGGCTACATTAACTGCGAGATTCATAATCAATAATTCAATTACGTTTGAAATTTTTTTTAAAAAAAAATTTTCATACAAATGTTTCTAAAAACCGATTTAAAGTTTAAATAAATTTTTCTTATGAATACGGCAGATTGTGTTTATTTATAAAAAATTATTTTATTTAACGTATGTTTTTTCAGCCAATTTTTAATTTTTTATTATTAATGGACCGGAAGAGATATGACATAAATATTTTATAAAAATTACGATTCAATTGCTATAAGCATATAAACATTTACCCCTATATTCGTAAAAAAAAATTTCAAGCTTATAACCTTTCATAAATCTTTAGTTTCTGAATATTTCTTAAATTGGATTGTAAATAATTTTTATCTTCTGATTGACAAATAACGTTTTTTTATCATTTTTATTTTTTGCTTTCAATTTTTTGCATAAAACTGGTATAATGTCTTAAGTAAATATAATTGTAAAAAAAGGTTAAAATGTGAATCTGCAAATTTCGTTTCAACATAAAAAAATGGTGATCATTAAGCAAAATATGAAAATCATGAAATATTTGTCATATATCAAGCAAAAAATATAAATTTTAAATAATCGTTGTGTGTCAAAAATAAATGTTACTCAAAAATAAGAATTATAAAAATAAAAAATACAACTGAAATATAATTTTTAATAATTTTTTTTTTGTATAGAGTATAAAAATTCAATAAAAACGAACATTTATGTACACAAAAGTTAATATATTAAAAATCCCGAAAAACCCCGGGATTAAAAAAATAAATCCCAGGATCGAGATTTGTCAATCCCGGGATTTCCCGTTTGGCATCCCTAGTTGGTATAAACGTTTTATATAAAATTTGATAAAAATTTATTGTTTCACTTAATCAATAAACACTTCACTAATAACAAGCACATACAATCTTCTTCACAATTTTAAAACAATATGCTCCGGTTTGTTGTAGTTTTTTAGTATTTAACTAAGTTTTTAAAAATCGAAAAGTAATTTTAAATTAAATTAATTTTCTTGACAGTTAATGATTGCCATATTTATTTGTGTTTTTTAAATACCGGAATAAGTTCCCAAAAAAGGAATATTCCCGGTATTTACCCTGACATCAGGTAAATACCCGGTAGAATCTCATCTACATATATTAATGTGGATATAAATAAACTGAAATAGAAATCAAAAAAGGAAAATAATTTCAAAAATTAGTAAAACCCATAGTATAATAAGTACCAGGTATGTTCATTAGGGAGAGTTTTCATTATTTACTCATGTAATGTCAAAAATACTTTATGTATTTGATTTTTGACGCTTGATTTAATTTTTTCCATATTTTCTTTTGTTTGACGTTTTATGGGTTTTGAAATTGAGAACAAAATTTCTAATAACTATACCTTGTACTTATTCTACCATGGTAAAACCTATTCAAAAAAATGTCAAAAGGATTGGCTAAAGCACCTAAAGTTAAAAGAATGAGTGAAAGAAACAGATAAAAAAAAACATTTTGAAATTACTGAAAATAACTTTGTGTAGTTATAATTAGGTTTTCTTTTTTAACCTAAATGTATGCAAAATATTGTTAAAATTTTGATATGTATGAATATACAAACATTTCTTAAATTTAACACATAAATCTAATTTAAGAAATGCAATCTTTCGTATTCATAATAATATTTTAATAGTGGACGAAAAACATAATAAGCAAATCTATTCAGGTTTTCAAGACAAAGTCTTGACAGAAAGAATACGAAAAAAAAAAAACAGAAGAAAGGAAGCAACATGTAATATAAAATTGAAAATGATAATTACAGCAACTTTCGAACCACCAGTACCACTGGTTAAAGATTGATGTTTGACTGTTGGCTGGTAGGCACCGCAGTGGTGCAGAGGTTAGAACTCAAAGAATTCTGATGAAAGAATGTGGTGATTCTTCAAACATGTAAATTCAACCCAGGTTCGAGCCCCAGCTCAGCCAAGAAAATTATCAATAAATTTTAATAAAAAATTTCATGTTGTAAAATTCCTTCCATCAGTAAAAATAATTTAATGAAAATTAAATTTAATGAACTCAAGCCTAACTAAAAATATCAAAATTATAATATTTTATTTAATGCACTCAATAATTCAATATTTGAACAAATTAAATCATTAAATTTCTTTGCTCTTTGAATAATTTTTTTCGTATTTAATAAATTTTTCTTTGCATTCAACTCAAATTGTTTTCCAATAATATTGAACAAACACAAACAAAAAAGCAAATAGGAAAAATTGTAGAATAAAGAGGGAAAAAATAAATAAATAAAAGAAACACAAGCTCAGGGCAAATGGAGACTGAAGGGCATTATGAATTATTTATGGGAGTACCCAATCGAAATAGAAGACAACGTTTGTGGTGGTGTGTATTTCTGAGACTGTGAGTTGTTTCAAGAGTGATGATAACACCCTTTACAAAAAAAAGCATACTTTTAGGGGTTAAGGGGGGAAGGTAGACAATATAAAAATAAATAATAAAAGTGTGTGTGTGTGCGTGTGTATATAAAGCCCCTCATAAATAGCGTTTGCCATGGGTGATTCCCGTAGAAACGTAGCAGCAAACGCCAAAAACAACAACAGCAGCAGCAATAATATTCATCAGCAACACCAGCAAAGAAGACAAACTTGTCAGTTACAAAACACGCCCCTGCCAGATAACATGTCTAAAGCGAAGTAAAACGATGATCAAAACTCAAACTGATGATTTTATACCACTTCAACATTTTCACTTCCAATTTTATGCGTAAGGAATTTATTTATTTATTTTTTTATGATTGTTGTATGAAACTGATAGCAATTTGAAAAATTACGATAAGCATTTGGAATATTTTGTAAAAACTCAGAAATGGTATCTGAAAAACATAAGAGACTTGGAATTCTTTAAATTTTTTTTATATTTAAACACATACTACCAAAGGTGGATTTTTTGTAATACGTATTCCAACTAGCTACATTTATTTATTTGTTAAGAGCTACAAAACAATTGCAAATTACATTCTTACTCAAGGCGAACTCAACTGCAGGTGGTGTCGAAACGCCATCTGATTTTGACATATCGAACCAATTTGTTTTGTTCCTTTTAAATGTGCTAAATTCCCAATTCTTACTATTGATAAACTGACATTTATTGTTGGTGGGATAAGCTATTCCTATGCGCATTTCACTGGTTGCTTAGGCCAGATAGTCAGGAAACTTCATCCAAAGATTTTAGAAAAGCTAAAGATATTCACCCCTATTATGAAAGTCGACGGCACCTGAACAGTAATGGTATTTTGTGAGTCGTTATTGACAATAATCGATTACTATTGACAGTCCATTGATATTTTCTAAGGCGCTTTGAAGTCGATGTCGAGTAGTATTGTCCCCGTTTTAGTCGACAGGAAATTTTGCGACGACTCAAATGAAAGTAAAGAAAATTTTAAATGAAATGTAAACATATTTATTGAATACGTTTAAAATGAAAAATGCAAATAAAACTGTTAAGCGAATAAGAATTATAAGCAACCGGTTTACTTGTAACAATATCAAAGCTTAAACAAAAACAGCAACAATAAACAGTGAGTTTATCTTTTCTTACAGTCCCGACTACGGATGCAACATCGCTCTGAAAAACATCGATGTTTGAAGACATCGATGTTTTCACGATAAGCATCGATGTTAAAAAACATCGGTAAAAACACGATACATCGATGTTTAACATCGATGTTGAAACGTACTTTGCAATTATACTTACGGACTGTGTTAATTCTTCTCTGCTACTGAAAATAATGCCCAACTATAATATACATATGCTTGCATAAGCTTTTGTCAAAAATTAACAAAAATGTATTCAAAAACACAAAAACAAAGTGCAATCAGTTTCGCATTTTGCTAAAGCAAATGACAGATTCATAAAATTAAACAAAAAGTTTCCATAAGTGCAATATGGTTTGACAAATATGATTTTTATGTATTCGCACAGTTGCTTGAGCCAACTTTAGCAACTTAATACATACATATAGTTATGCAATGCACAGTATGCATGCATGTACATACATACATACGTACTTTGTATGGCTATCAGGGGTGTGCTGGAAAACGGAAACGTAAAACGCAAGAATTTGGGAGGTCGTTTTTAATACACTTTTAATAAAATATTTTTAATTTTTGTTTTAAAATTCTGTTTAATAGAGAAATATTTATTTAATATTTGTCAAAAAATTCTTACATTACAGAAATTTTATTAAAAACCGACATTTAAAATTCTTGCGTTTAACGTATGCTTTGAAAAACACTTTTTTATATTTTTAAATAAAAGGTTTAATTGAAAAATAAAAATTAAAATTGGTAAAAATATTATAAAAAATATTAAATTAATGAAAATATTAAATGGACGATGTCGATGTTTTTTAGTTTTGACGACGATGTATCGAAAATTAAAACATCGATATTAACATCGATGCTTATGAACGATACATCGACGTTTGCATCCCTAGTCCCGACTACAATTGGTTGATTTTTGTCAACTCTAAATGTAGTTGTAAGTGGCTAAAGAAAAAACAAAAATAAAAACAAATTACTCTATTTTTTGATTTGTTAGGAATGGTTGATTTTTTGGATTATTGTAGTTCCGACACCACCTGTAGTTGAATTCGCCTTGTGCTAACTTAATTAACCGAGCAATAGTATTTTAGACCTTCTGCCCGTAGTAGTAGAGCTGCAAAACAATCGATAGTACAATCGATAGTATCGATAGTTTTATTTTGGGCGGACTATCGATAGTTTTTATCACTATCGATACTATTGGAAAATTTTAAAAGTAACTGCAAAGTTGATTAGATGTAGTCAACGAAACACTTTTAACAACTCATTCGATGCAAGTTTTAAGCAGTACATAAACTTTTTTAGTTCTTTGGGAAAAAGGACAAGAAAAAAATAATTAAGTTGCCTTAACCTAAATTTGAGTTTCTTTTTAGATCTTCATATTCAAAAGTACACATGCAACAACAACTAGACACAATGGCACTCTTGAGACCTTCCTTACACACGGGTAAAGTTTCAATTATTTTGTACGACTTTTCAGGACCTTATAGACAAATTACTCCTTGCGTACATATCTTTTTTCAATGTGTAATAATATTTGGAAAAAGACTTTTTAGTTTACTTCCGATTGTGACCTAAGGATTGTTTAGGAATAAAAACTTTAAAAAAACCGCAGATAAGTGATGATTATATTAGAATAGGAGTAAATTTTCATAAATCACCTTTAAATCTTAAAAAAATATACTTAAGTACTTTTTCCTTATTGCCACAGAATTGTGTACTACAGTATTCCACGGATAATTACCTCGCCAAAAATGCCAATATTTTTGGGTAATTATGCGGGGTAAGCATTTAAACGAATACGCTTAACTACCTCGTTGAGGTAATTAAACGAATACGCTTAAATACCTCGTTGAGGTAATTATAAGAATACGTTTAACTACCTCATTGAGGTAATTAAGCGAATACGTATAAATACCTCAGTGAGGTAATTAAAGCAAATTAAATGCAATTATAAATTTGTGCTGCTACTTAGAAATCTAGACGCATCGTTTAGTACACCGATCGAATCAAAAAAACACTTTTTAAAGTGATCTTTTCGTGTCCTTCCTTCCATCTGTCTGGTTGTCTGTCCATGTAAACCTTGTGTGTAAAGTAAAAGCAGCAGCTTTGATAAAGTTTAGGAAATACGTTTTAATTGCATTAAGAACGAAACCTTTGTTAATTGTGAGAATCGGTCTATAATATCACATAGTCCCCATGCAAACTTCTTTCTTTATGTCCATATACCATTTAATCATGTTCATATTAAGATTAAATTTGACCCAGAATATCTTACGGCAAATTAAATATGGTTTAATCGGTTCAGATTTGAACATACAGCATCCATTCAAATGGCAATCCCTAAAATATTCAATCTATTTTATCTTTTTAAATGTTAATGTAATTTAAAATTTAGCGACCTTTCCTTTTAACCTCTTAAGACAAATTATTCCATATATTTGGTGTATCTAGATAATAGTCAGCACAAAACCCTCTTATATGAATCCTAGCCTCATAGCGTAACTTTATTTTGGTGAGTACAGAATAAAGTTTATTTTAATGCAAATATGAAATTGTGGAATATTTTGATTTCATATAAGCCATATTTTGTTTTTTTGGGCATACAATTTGTTTTAAAAATTTAAGTGTATATTTTGAAATCATTAACATGTAAACTTGGTTGCATTACTTACTGGGGCAATTAAACATATGAAATTTAGGTGTAATTTTGTTTGGGAGTTAAATTTTCAAGGTAATTATCCGAATTGGGTAATTAAGCGTAAGGCAATTAAGCGTGGATTTTTGTTTAAAAAATGGAAGAAAAAAAACGGGGATTTAAAACTCAAGGTAAATAAGCGTGAAAGGCATTTAAGCGTGGGGTAATTAACCGGGTTATACTGTAATTTACATATTAAAATAATGTTAATCTTACCTTCCTTATATAAACTAGATTAATTCAGAGTGTTACCTTGTTTATTCAGCAAAAATAATTTTAAGTTTAAAAAAATAATAGCAGCCAGGGTTCTTAGAAGTGGTGTTTTCTCGCTAAATGTGGCTATTTTTTTTACCTGTTTATCATTTTTTTTCTTAACGAAAAGTCTTAAAAAGTTAATGGAATTATTTTGTAAAAAACATTATTTTACTTCCTTGAAAAATTTTTTAAAATTGCAAAATTTTTTTATGAATAAATTTTCAAAGCAAGGGTTACGAAATAACCTTTTAAATTTCTAGACTTAAGTTGAATATTTTCGTCGAAGGTGAAAAAAACTGACAACCCTGATGACAATTAACCGTATAAAGTTTATATTAATTATAAACTATAGATGGCACTGAAATTAAAAGTGAATATGCCCGTCTTTATACCTAAAAACGTTTTCTGTAAATGAAGCTTTAAAACTATTTTAATTTTTGACCACCTTCATTGACTACCGTGTCCACAGAAGTGGCACATAGAAACTTTTCGATACTATCGATAGTTTTTAAGCGAACTATCGAAACTATCGATTGGGCCGGCCGACTATCGGTAGTTTTGCAGCTCTACGTAGTAGTGGAACACACCAGAGTAGGCGAAAATAGAACCCGCTACTCTCTCACTAATAGACTATCTTTCTCCCAACTAGACTACCGGGGCACCAAAGAAAATAATACTTTTACATTGTCTACAATTGTGAATTAGAAAATTCCTTTTTATCCAAGAAAAATAACAATTCGATATTCAACAAATATAACCGATACATAGCAAAAGCAAAAAGAGGAAAATATGTGACATTTAAAAAAAAAAATTGTAAACGTTTCTATCCTTTTGTACAAATTGCTATTAGAACTCAAAAACACCCTTAACACCACCCACCAATCATAACAAAAACTCTCTCATACCATAACTCATAATTTTTGCAAGTGGAATATGAATGTGTATAATGGAAAGCAACTAAAAAAAATCACCCTGAAGAGCAACCAATTGAACTGTATCTACGAGATGCTTTTTCAGTATTTATATTGCAAACAACTTAAACAGTAGAGTTCTATAGCAAAACACAAGAAATCCATTTTATTCTTAGATTTGTTTTCAATGTATTTAAACCGTAAGTTTTGTGAATATCTTACTCGCTTCTACTAACTTTATCACGAAGTATTATTGACTTTACGTCTTTGTTAGTACATAAAATTAAAAGTGGAATTATGGCGTATGTTATGGACCTCCTCAATTATAAAAAAAAATTGAATGAACATAGTTTTATTTTGCTTTCTTTTTAATCCATTCACTCATTTATTAAAAAATCATTCAACTGAAAATATTTATATTAAATATTTATAATGTTTGTATATATAAATTTATATACTTTTACAATTTTTGAATAAATGAACAAAAAAAACATGAATTTAAACCAATACGATGTATGTATGTATGTGAAATAGTTGCATTTTAATCCGATTCAAAGTAAATAAATTCGTTAAAGCAATGACTATAAGGATTTTAGTATGTTCAATATTATTCAGTAAAAAACACTAAACTTAAATATGTAGTGGAATTGTTGCGTTTTGTTATGGACCTGCTCATATGTAAGTCGTTAGATGAATGTCAGGTATAAATACCTATTTATTGCATGCTGTCGATATTATTTTTCAGAACTTTCATTTGTGTTTGCTGGGAATTTGAGGAATACCCAGCAAACACAGAAATACTCCATATGTATTGCCAAACGTATTGCCTGGATGAAAAATATTATTGCGGCAATAATCGATTTCGTATTGCGGAAGATACTTCCTTCGGGAAGAAACGTGTCTCGATAGCAATACTCCTAAGCAATACGAAAGCGATTCTTCTAGATGATAAGCTAGCAATATTGCCACTAATAAGAAATTAGAAAGATATCGCCAAAATATCATTGGAATGATAAAAAGAAGAGTTTGCATTTAAAAAAAAAAAATTTACTTTTGTAAAAATAAGAACAGCTTTTTATTAAATATCACATTTTTAATTACTTACATAAAAAAAAATTAATATAAATTATGCTTACAAAAAATATATTTTATAATTAACCAATTTCAACCAATTCCTTTAAAATTGCATCCATTATGAGGGTGGAGTAATATCTTGATTAAGTTAAAAAGGAAAAAGATTTATATTTAACAGATTTATTTTATTTTATATTTGTACATATGTATTTACCTTTTGCAAAATATTTTAGATTTTATAATTTAAAATTTTTTATTTATGACGTACAAATATATTATAAAATTTTTTGCTTAGAAAATAAAAAATTACTTTGATTATTTTCTTTTAGATGAAAATTTGGGAATATTGCTTAACTATTGCCTTAGGTGATATCTTCCATTTGTTTGCAGGGTATTTATGTCATACTAACACTTTGGCAACATTTTTATTAACACGTTCTCATAACTTATGTTTTTTTTTTTTGACAGCAGAAATATGTTTTTGGCAACCGAGTTTCATATCTTAAAAAGTACCTAATATTTGAATCTGGGCCATATGCTATCCGTCTACCAAATTTCAAATCCAATAAGGTCTTTTCGCTTGATTGGGCCACAAACTAACAAACATTGAACCTAAGTATTAACTGCAAAATTGCGATCTGTACTTTGCGCATAAGGTTAACATGGACAGCCTGCCAGCCGGACGGATGGACATCGTTAGATCAATTCTAAAAATGATTCTGAGTGGTGGGCCCAGGACCAATATTTTAAGGTGTCACAAGCATCAGCCCAAACGCATAATACCCTATCCACTATTGTGGTGTGGGTATACAATGGGACAGCCAGCCACTGTTGCCAATTTTTTTTAACACTTCCTGCCAATTTGGACTTCAAAACCGCTAGAAACCGCTTAATGTAGGCCGAAATTTTTTTAAATACCGCTTAAATCCAAATATATTTGTAAATTTTTCATACAAACAAGTGATTGCACGTGTAGTAGTCACTCAAAAAAATTTTACTGCACGCTCAATCACTTGTGTTGTGAAAACAGCACAAAAACCTTATTTTCTCAGTTTTTTTATTCTTCTGAAATAAAAGTTCTTTCATTAGTTTAATTTATTTCCCAGTAAATAAAAATTATTTTTGAGTTTTATTTTTTTGCTTAGATAACAAAAATAATTTTTGAGTTTTTATTTTGTTTAGAAAATAATAGTTACTTTTTTAACATTTTACAAAATAAGACGAAAATCGCTAAAAAGGATTGTTCTAAACTATTTACACTTTAAAAACGCTAGATTTAGCGGAAAATCTACTTTAAAAAAATGTTGTTTCCGTTCCACTGTAGACTATAACTGAAATTGTTGTTTAGTATGAACTCGTAATGTGTTGCATTCGTTTTATATCCATTCCGTTCTTTTTTTTATAATCAATTTCATTGTTACAATTGTTGTAACCTCTAGGACAAATATTCCTTATTTCTTTTATTTTGATTTTTGCATTATGGAGTGTGGGATTTGACACTTCAAATTCTATTATTGTATAGAAGTACATATATTTTTAGTTTTATTGCAGTTATTTGACAATATCAAAAGGAGTCAATTAAAATTGCATAAAAAATATCTAATTGTCATTCCTAGAGTAGTAAAATAAAATGTCTAGGTTATTTTCAAACAAAAAAATTTTAATTGGTATAAGCTGTATAAATAATTTTATCCAATTGGCAGTAAAGACCACTGCCTTTAAAATACGGCGTTCGATGTCGAGCGAAATTTCCATTAAAATTATATCGAAATTACAATTTTCAATTTAGTTCGTTATCGAATGTCATAATTTGTCCCAAGTTTACAACACATACATACTTTTTTATTGGTTTTTGCTTTTAAATACATATTTCCAATAAAATATTTTTTGTTCCTTTTATTAAAATAAATGATTATTATATTTTTTAACAAAAAGTACCATTTGGTGGGAAAATGAACTCTTTTAGTTAAAGTTCAGTACCATTTAAAAATGTCCGTTTTGCAACACTGACTATTATTACCGCTTCGGATTGACTTGAGTACGGATGGATTGATTTTTCTTTTGAGTGCAGCTTTTGCGATGCTCATACAAATCAGCTGATGGCGATGCTTGTTTGCTGCGCAGTTTGATTATATTTTTGAAGACAATATTCATCAGCCATTTTTTTGATGCGTGCTTAAGATTTTTTTTTTTTTTGGCTTATCATCTGCTTTTGTTCGTTACATATATATTTTCGAACAACCGACAATTGCCGTGATGGCAGATGTGGCTTTTTTTGTTGCGATATATTAAAAAACTTTTTTCCAAGCAATATGCTTGAAAAACTTGCACGTGCTATTAACTAAGGTTTATTAGCAATCATCTATTTTAACTGGGTGTCATCTACAAAATTTGTGTTCTCATTTTTCATAATCTGTCATCTTTATTTTTAAAAGCATGATCAATATTTGTTTTTATTTTTTAGACTAAAATAAATTTTATTTCACGTCGTTCTCCGGTTTTTTCTATCAAATCGTATGGGAAATGTCGTGCCGTGCTTGTTCTATTCAAGCACAACACGGTATATATAAGTTTGTCATTCCGTTTGTAATTTCGACAATATTGATCTTAGACCCTATTAAGTGTATATATTCTGGATCCTTATGAGGAGAGAAGCTGATTTAACGATATCCGTCCTTCTGTCCGTCTTACGTTTGATATGTGTTTTCCGGAGACTCCAGACATGATAGCGGCTAGGTTGTTTTACATTTGTGTCACATATAGTCCAACATTTCTTGCTATTGAAATTCAGCAAGATCGGTGATGGCTGATATATGAGCAAAAAAACCACGACTACCTCTAATTTTTTTCCAAAAATCCCTTGTTGTTGTATTTTTATTACTTTTTTCTGTTTATCTGGATAACGGCAAGAGCCAAAGTTTCCAAATTACATACAAACATTTAGGTTATCAATACAAACCATCCCACAAAATGTGGGCGGGACTGGAGAAGTGGGCGTGGTACCTCCCGTACAAAAAATATCAAAAAATGTATAAAAACCTGAATTTTTGGACTGTTATATAACCTATGATTACGCCTTATATACCAAAAGATCGAACATTTTTTGAAGAAAGTATTTTCGGTTCAGATACGGAAAAGTTATGGCCAAAATAAAAAAATTTTTTTTTTTAAATACGCTTTATGGGGAACCATAGATCTTCCCGAGTGCAACTTTTATAGTTAAAATTAATGGAAAATTTCTTCTTTAACACGTCGGTACATAAATCTGTAAAATCGGTTAAAAAATGGCTGAGTTATAACCGAAATACTGAATTCCTAAAAATGGGCGTGGCACAAAATATAATTATTTATTTACTTATATTTATTTTTTTACTTTACATATATAAATATGTGAATGTAAATTTGTATGTCAAATATGTAAAAAATCTTGAAGTCAAATAATTTTTTTTACTTTTTTTCTTGAGGTCTTCTATTTTTATTTTCAAAATCTGGTCGCCTTATATTAACAGTAAATATTATTTTTTATTGCAAGTTTACTTCATTTCGAAATACTTGCCGGATATTTCGACTAAGACCAAAAAAACTCAAACGACTTACTTTGCACCAGTGTTTGAAAATAAACACACACCCAATAACTATATCTATTTTTTTTTGTGATTGTGTAGACGAACACAACCCTTAATATTGTTCGTAACTATTTTAAAGAAAGAGCCGAACATTATTTAATGTTCTGTTCTGCGGCAAAAAAACAGAACAATTGTAGTGATACTGTAGACAAACATAGTATTTTAATGTTTCATAATGTTTCTTTTTTTACATTGATAAAGAAATGAACAAACAAAAAAGTTTAGCAACGACCGCAGCACGAACAGCTTGTGTGTGTATTGTGTATATGTTTTGTTTGTGTAAAAGTATTTAACTGGCTTTTTGTTTTTTTTTCGTATGTGTATTTAGTTTTTGTAAAAAATGTTTGGTTTTTTTACCAGCCAAAAGCGACGAACATTAACGAGCCCAACCGAACAGAATGAAGTTTGTGGTTTAGAAAAAACCGAACGGAATTAAATGTTCTCATCTTTTGTTGAGTTTGATTAAAACAGTATTTTTTTTGTGTTCGAAAGATGACCAACAGGGAAACGTTATTTTTTTAATGATTTTCTACACAAACACTATTAGCGCTTGTGTTTTCCACAAATATACCGAACCGAACACTAAGGAGCGATATTGAGTGTTTATTTTCGAACACTGCTTTGCACACTAATGTCCTGTTTTCACAACACAAGTGATTGAACGTGCAGTAAAACTTATATGAAAAACACTTAAAAAAAACTGAGTGCTTTTCATATAAATTTTAGTACATGTTCAATCACTTGTGTTGTGAAAACATCACATAAGAAGTAACTTAAAGTCGAATTCCCCTCATTCTGAAATTGCTTTCCAATTCCTTCTCCGAATTCTATTTTCTCTCACACTTTAAAACTTCAAGACAAAGTACAATATTTACGCAGGTTAATTGATGCCAATTCTATACAAAGACCGATAATAGAAAAACATAATAAACAAAAATTTCAATTAAACGATTGTGTGCCAACTTTTTACTTCTGACCACCCAACTGCCATTAACCTTTTATTCATTTTAAGCTTTTACACTCTTAAAAAGTCGTCTTCGGTGTGGAATAAAACGATAATTAATATTTGGAATGGGCACAAAAGCGTATTGAACTAATTTCGTTTTAATAAAGAGGGCGAAACGTTTCTATTAAGTGGTATTAAAAGTTTGCAAATTCACACAAAAACTGGGGAGTGTTGTATATAAAAGTATGAAATATTTTTAAAAGCTCCCCCATATTTTTTTTATCTGTTATGGTCAATTATACCCCGCTGGGAGTTTGAACAGAGTTTTATACACAATTAATTTCATTAATATTTATTGGGTAACGTATTTTGAAATCTTTCAAATAAAAAGGGTAATAAGGCCTGGGGGCTGCAAATGAAGACGATGCGTATTCTATAAAACTTTTGTATTCGCATTCGAATTTAATTTCAATTTAGTGCAACACTGGTCAAAAAATAGCAAATAAACGTCAAATTTAATATTAAAAAAAATTTTTGTGTCCTTGATTCAAGGCGAATTCATTATAATAATAATAGAGTATTCAAATGATTATCCGTTGTTCGATTAATCGATTAATTTTGGGCGATTAACTGTTCGAATAATTTAAAATTGCTTAATTTCGATTAAATATTCTAATAATTTAAAATTGCTTATTTTCGATTAACGAATAATTCGTATAATTTATGTCGATTAATCGAAAATTGGTTCTTTCACAGTATTAGCTTTTGTACCCTCCACTACAATAAGTTGTGAAGAGGGTATACTAAGTTTTTCATTCCGTGTGAAACTTTTTTATTATTCACCACAGACCCCATAAAGTATAAATATTCTGGCTCCTTCAGTAATTCTAAGACGATTAAGCCATGTCCGTCTGTCCGTCTGTTGAAAACACGCTCACTTCCGAAAAACTCAGAAGAAATAAAAAAAATGGGTGTCAAATTGCTTGTAGTTATCCTAAGCAGTTTGGGATTGCAATCCAGCCAAATCGGTTCAGTAGGATCAGAGCCATGAATCAAAATGTGGGCCTCCACTTTAAAAAATTGATAATGTTAGTTTTATTCGACTGGAAATCAAACTGCGAAACTTCATGAAGATCGGTCCATAATTTACCCTAGGCCCCATATAAACCCTCTCCGAAAACAGTTTAGTACGCCTAAAACCGTAATTTATAATGGTATCATAATAGAATTTGACACGTTACAATTTTTTAGGACTAGAAATGACACTTTAAAATTTTATGAAGATCGGTCTATAATTTACCCTAGGCCCCATATAAACCCTTTCCCGGAAAACAGTTTAGTACGCCTAAAACCGTAATTTATAATGGTATCAGAATAAAATTAAATAGGACTTAAAATAGCACTAAAAAATTTCGTGATGATCGGTCCATAATTTACTATAGGCCCCATATAAAACCCACTCTGGTAAATTAATTAAATACGCCTATAATCGTAGCAGATATATTTATTGTGGCAAAATTTCATCTAAATTAGTTTCATATGGTCAGAAAAAATTTCAAGCAATTTTGTGATATACGGTCCATAATTTATCTAGCTCCCATATTTTGCAGCCTTCTGAAATTCACTGTAAACGCTAATACTAATTTCATCACTGTATTGAAATTTATGTTTTTTAATACCAGAAATCACTCTGCAGAATTTTGGGCTCCTAACTTACCATGGCTCCAATATAAATCCCCCTCCTGAAAATTATTTAAGTTCGGCTTAAACTGTTACGAATCAAGATATTTTACTCAAGATTGTCGGTCATTAATTTAATAAAGGTCTAAGCCGCAACCAATTTTAATGCTGATGTCTGTTTTTATAAAGATAAATTAATAATAAATAGACATCATATAGATATCACTCCTGAAATATTCAAATTGTCGGTGGAGAGTATCAAAGATGCGGCATAGCCGAATATAAGACTCTAACTTATTTTCTTTAATGTTAAAAACAATCCGGTACCTTTTAAATACCCCTGATTGTTTCTTAGCTCAGGAACATTTCCTTCGAGTAACAATTTTTTAAAATATTGTACAAAGAATGAAACCAAGAGTATGGGAATAATTTATCTTTAAGAACGTTTAGAACTTTAGACTTTTACCACATTAATTCAGATGAAGAAGATGAGTTTTTTTTTGGGACGAATGAAAAACAACAAGACTATTAAAATTGTTAAAAAATCAATACGGGATTCAAGTTGTATAATGGAAGACTATAAGTTTTTAGAAAAGACGAGAAAAACCAGATACCTGGATATATATGCTTAATAAGCTTTAATTTCAATCTCGCCAACAATAAGTGAAAGAATCTTTTCTAAATCAAGTTTCATCGAAACGAAAGAAAGAAATCGTTTAAACATTTAAACTATCAGGCATTTTCTGAAATCACGGTGATTTCAAATCACGAACGATTTTAAAATCACCCGAGAAATATTTTGGTGTTCTGAAAATCACGAGATTTTTAATTTTTAGTCGTGATTTTTATTGTTCTAAACCACGAGAAAACAACTGTGCGCTTCTTTTTAAAATGTTACCATTCATTTAGTACGTATGGCTGCCACTTTCATTTATTTCTTACCTTCGTATATTAAAATTTAACTAATCAAACTTTATAATTATTGTTTACTTTTAGTTTTTTTTTTTTTTAACAAACTAATTTAATTTTTATTTTTAATGTTTAATTTAATTGAAGAAATTAGTCATATGTATGCTACACGACTTTAAGACTTTTTTGCTCTGGCAACAACAGAAGTCTTTTTGATGACTTTGAAATCACTAAAAATGTAAACAAAACTAAAACAGCATCTGCAAAAAATACATCGCCTTTCTAAATTTGTAAATTTTAAGGTTCTCCCGTGTAAAATAATTAATTTCAATGCAAAAACAAATAAAGGACAAATCATTTAAAGTGAATGTGATAGTTTATTATAGATTAAAAAAAAATGCTTAAAAAACACAAGTGATTTGAAATCGTCATGCTGTAAGCTAACCGGTTTTAAATCACGATATTTTCAGAACATGTCTGTATATACTCTTTTTGAAAGATTATTTTAGAAGATTTGCATAAATTTTTATGCTTTTTTTTCCTCTTTTATTACATGAAACTACCTTTTGATAAATTGTTGTTAGTTTTTTAATAAAATTTGTATGTTAAAGAATACAATTTTTGGTCTTATTTTTAAACTTCTAAGCTAGACAAAATCAAAATTATTCGATTAATCGAATTATATAATATATAATAAATTTTTACCTCGAACAATTATTAGCGCGATTTATCGAATAATACAAAACATCGATTAATTGAATAACCTTATAGGTAATCTCGGTATTACAACAAGGCAACTTCTGCAAAAACCACAAGGAATTTGTTTCTGTAAAATCATTGTACAATATCACAAACAGAATAAAAACGAAACAGAAACAAAGATAATAAACCAAATTTTACCATACAACAGGTTTAAAGCTAAAAACCAAGTTATCAGCAGGTCTGTCAAGTTCATCTGTAATAAATTCTGGTTGCTTTGATTACAATTTATATTTACTTTAATTTTATATATTTTCATATTAATTCTAAGTCAAATAACAACTTTAAAAGCTTTTTTTATACTTTAATAGTCTTATTCCTTAAATATTTTCCAGTAATATTTTCTATGTACTATCAGCATTTTCCCAGATTCTATTTACTTTAATTTTTAAAAAAGTTGCGTAACTTGCAAAAGACAAAAAAAAATACTTTCAAAGGTCTTTTCGCTTGTTTCCCTGAATAACATTTCATAATTAAAAGAATTTCAAGTATATATAAAGGGTGTTTTTTTAAGCCCGATAGAACTTGAAATTGTAAAAAAAAACACAAAAAATTAAATTGTAATCAAAATTTTTTTTATTCTAAAGATCAATACGTGACATTAACATTTGAAAATGATTTCGGGCATATGGGCACCGCGGCTGTTCTTGACGAAGCGCATTCTGGACGTCCAATTTTGGGCCACTTTTTATCGCAAAATTGTGTTCAGCGATGAGGCGCATTTTTGGCTTAACGGGTTTGTTAATAAGCTAAATTGCCGCATATGGAGCGAGAAAAATGCACCGTTTGGTGCGGTTTTCACGCTGGTGGCATCATCGGACCTTATTTCTTCAAAAATGAGGCCGGAGCTCGCGTTACGGTCAATGGAGATCGTTACCGCACCATGATCAATGATTTTTTGTTTGAAAATATGGATGACATTGATCCGGAGGAGATGTGGTTTCAACAGGATGGCGCTACGTTTAATTTTTTGTGTTATTTTTTACAATTTCAAGTTCTATCGGGCTTAATAAAACACCCTATATTAAGGGCAGTCACGATGGTAATTGTGCAAATTTGCAATTCGTAAATTTGCAGTGCATATTTGTACAAAAATTGAAAATCAAGTTTTTAATGACTATTATGAAAGACATTAAACTACATGTCTTGACAAAATTTTGCCATCAAAAACGACGGTTTTATTAACAAAAAACAAAGGGAAATGAAGGGCAAAAGCGGCTCAAGTGGTTTCTATTAAATAATGAGAAAAAAAAGCGGCAAAAGTTAAATTGCCATAAAAATATAAGGTGCTATCTGGAATATTACTTTTACAAAAATAACTTTTGAAGTAAGGAAAGTCGCACTTATACCCCTCGTGCTTTAACTTTTTTTAAAATTTCTAAAAAAAAATTAACTTGTACCTTAAAAGAATGCTAGTAGTAATATCTAATAAGAAAATAATATAGAATAATTTTTTAAATAACATTTTATTCAAGGTATATTTACACAAGGTAAACTCGTTGGCTCATATGTTTGTCAGCTGTTTACCCCTAGTTGGAGCCAAAAAGTCAAATTGCGTGTATATGAGCCAAAATTTGTACATGTGTGCGTTAAATTGTTTTTGTTTTATATGAAGACAATTTTGACAAATTGGCTCCTTTTATAGAGCAGCATGTCTACACTCCCAAATGAGTCTACCTTGTGTAAATATACCTTGATTTTATTAAGAAAAGCTTTTATGGTTCTTTGCAGTGTTACCAAAGCTTTTTTTGCGAAAAAAAACGCTAAAATATGAAAAAAAAAATGCTTAAAAAGTGCTTAAAAAAAATATTATATAAAAATACAAACAGAGGCGATTTAATTTAATAGAAAAAAATTATTAGAATGTTATAAAATTGCATAAATTAGTATTTTATTGTCTTTTACAATTAATTGGGAAATAAAATACAAAAGAATAAGAGTGCTATATTCGGCCGTTCCGAATCTTTCAAACCCTCCACCGAGAGTTCGAATAGTTCAGAAGTGGGCTTTATATGGCATCTATAAATTATAAGCCAACCTACATAAAACCCTACCTCACAGTATTTTAATTCGTTGCCTAATTAAAATAAAATATTTTATTTTAAAAGATTTTGTTATTCGTGCTTAATTCCCAGTTTTTATTCTTGATAAAAACACTTGAAATTTATTGTTGATGGGACAAGCTATTCCTATGCGCATTTCACTGGTTGCTTAGGCCAGATCATCAGGAAACTTCATCCATAAAGATTTTAGAAAAACTAAAGATATTAAACCAAATAAAACTGTTAAGCGTATAAGAATCATAAGCAGCAGTTCTTCTTGTAACAACATCAAAGTTTAAACAAAAACATCAACAATAAACAGCGAGTTTATCTCTTCTTACACTACAATTGATTGGAATTCTTCCAACATTCCAAAATATTTTATTTATTTATTTATTTCTTCATTTTCAATAACCTAGCCCTTTGGCCTTAGTCGGTTACAAACTTCTACTAAAAAGAAAAACAATCTACTCACAAAAAACCAATGCTTATAAGAAAAATATTATATACATATTAAAAATATAATAACCATATATAAATTAAATTAACAACAATAAATTTATATGTTAAAAAAAAGACATATATACATAATTATTTTTTTTTATAAATTTATAGTTAAAATCCCAAATAAAAAAAAAATCTTAACTAGAAACTCTAATTAGAAGTAATCAAGTAAAACTGTATAGTATCAAAGCCTGTTAGCCTGGATATTTTGTATAAGTTTTTTTCAAATATATTATTAGGCGTAATAAAATGATTTTTAGGAACGGATTTTATATTGAACCGATTAAAAATTATAAGACCAATTTTCAATACAATAATAAATTTTTTTTTAATAATATGCTTTTAAAAATTTTATTCGGAAGGCTGCTTTATAAGGGGCATATGGTAAATTATAGACCCATCTAAACAAAATTTTAGTGCAATTTCATATAAACCGAGTTTGTCCGAAATTGAATGTTACTTCCTTATTGTTTCAACAGCCCTGTGTTTATAATATTGATCACTTGTTAAAAGTAACCGTTAATAACAAGTTCTTCACTAATATGTTTAGATACACATTCTGATATACCTTGCTTTAAAATACCTTCATCTTCGTAGTATCATTTAATTTTTCTCAATTTCAGACTAACTCAATTTGAACCATGGAAAGATACACAATCGAGCAACGCGTTAAAGTTATTCGGGCTTATTATGAAAGTGGGTATTGAAATCATAATGCATATCGTGCTTTTCGTGATTTTTTCGGTCAATTTAATCGTCCAAATGTACGTACAATCGGAAAAATCGTGCAAACATTTTAGCAACCGGGGGCCTAATTCTGGCATTCGTGATCGAGTACTTTCTCGATTCGAAAGCAATTTAATATCTAATTATTTTAGTCAATACTGATTAACCAGTGTGTTTTGCTGTATTAATGTTAAAATTTTGGGGTTTTTGGAAAATAAAACTTATACAGGGTTGTCATAGAAACTAATATTGTCAGAATTGGTTTTAAAACCGGCAAGAAAATATGCTTTGGTGTCATAGAAACCAATGTTATTGGTTTTATGTTCGAACTAGAATTAGTATCGGTTTTAGGTGTCACAGAAACCAATGTTATCGGTTTTTTGTTGGAAATAAACCAAGCAGTTTACAGCTCTTGTTTTTTTTTTATTGGAAATAAATATAGTTGCTAAAAGCTTAATTTTTATTTAACGGTTAGATTTTAATGAAAAAAATATAATATTTTGTAAATTTTCTGCAAAAAAGTAAAATAAAAAATAATAAAAATGTAAATAACAGCTGTTTCGATATTGGGTTTATTTACATTCGAAATTATCAAAACCAACTTGGTTTCGTGACACCAAATGAAACCAATATTGGGTTTCAAAACCGACAATTAGCAAAACCAATATTGGTTTCTATGACAAACCTGATAGTTTTTGAGTTTAAAGAAGAAGTCATCATTTAACAAAAGGACAATTCACTAAAAAAAGGACAATCTACTGTCCTTTATTTTGAAAAAAAAAAATATTAAAGGACATCGTTTCAAAAAAAAGGACTGTTCTCTTAAAAAAAGGACGAATGGTCAACGTAGTGATGAGACACATTTTCACCTCAGTGGATTCGTCAATAAGCAAAATTGCCGCATTTGGGCAAATGATAATCCAAGAGCGATTGCCGAAAAACCACTGCACCCACAAAGAGTGACTGTTTGGTGCGGTTTATGGGCAGGTGGCATCATCGGGCCGTATTTTTTCCAAAATAAGCCAGGTCAGGCAGTTACTGTGAATGGTGTTCGCTATCGTGAGATGATAACGAACTTTTTATGGCCCGAATTGGAAGATATGGATGTGGACGATATGTGGTTTCAACAGAACGGTGCAACTTGCCACTCAGCTTATGAAGCAATGGCTATTTTGCGCGACAAATTCAATGGCCGTGTTATCTCACGTGGTAGCTATGTCAATTGGCCGCCAAGATCATGTGATTTGACACCGTTGGACTTCTCTCTTTGGGTTAATTTGAAAGAAAAGGTGTACGTCGATGAGTCAGTAACAATTCAACAGCTAAAGGATGAGATAATTCGGCACATTAGCGGCATATAATCTCAATTATGCCTCGGCGTCATCGAAAATTCGGACCATCGGATGGAGGTGTGCCGCCGAGGTCGTGGCGGCCATTTGGCCGATATTTTGTTCCATACATAATTGAACCATACCAATATTTTCATAATAAAAAGAAATGACAATAATTTCCTAAATAATTTGCGTTTTATTCAAAACCAACATTAAAATTTAACCACAATTTAGAATCATTCCTAATTATATTTACATATCTATAGCTCTACAGCCGCATTCATAAAAACTTATTTATGATTAATTAACCGTTATAAGCAAAAATTGCTAAAGTTGTATTCAAAAACGAAAAATAGTCTATTAAACCTAATAAACCATTCATAAAGTAAGAAAATTGATTGTTGGATTTGCCCTTCTTTAAACCAAAAATGAAATTACATTTTGATAAGTGCTTGCATTTTATGATATTATTTTTGTAAAATATGTTGAAAAATAATGAAAAAATGTTTTATTTATTAATATGTAACCAATTTTAAGTTATATTGATAATTATTTAAAAACAATTTTATATGATTTAAATAAATATGTTCAGGGGCAAATGCAGATATTCTCTTTAATTTATTATTTATTAAATTACTGCAACTAGTTGTTTTTTTGTTTAAAACAAAAAATTATTTTTCAAAAATATTAAAAAAAAAAATAAAATAATCAAATCATCATAATAGTGATGTTAATAAAAATTAAACAAACTTTTTTCAAACAAAAGTTTTTATGATACCTTTCGGCAATATTTTGTTCAGAAACTAAAATAATAATAAGAATAATTTTTAAGATTTACAATTGAAAAAAAAAAAAAAAATTATATATAGAACATCATGTGAACCGAATACTAGAAGTTTCATGCATCACTAACAATAAAATGGCAGCAAAATATAAAGAATGTTGCCATACTTAAACACAATATCGCTACAAACAATTAATAGTAAAAAAGCTGTTAATGTTCGTTTATGAATACATACAAATTTTTTTTGTTTTCAATATAAATTTCTAAACGAAAATTTTTATTTTAGATTGAAAAACAGGCAGAAAGAAACCTTTAAATCTGAATTATCTTAGTTGTAAACAATCCTTTAATTGAATCGAGAAATTTTTATTTTTTGCAAAAAAATTTATTATTTATTATATGATTTTTTTTTATGTAAATATTACTTTTGTTTTTTTTTTTTCAAAAAATTAGTTGGATTTTTTGTTGTTTTTAAACACAATTTAAATTTAAATTATAATAAATTTTAGTTAAAGTATAATTTAAATATTAATAGAATTATAAGTTTATTATAATATATTAGTAGTAGTAGTAGTAGATAGAATAAGATTAAATACATATAAATTATACATCATTAAACATGAAATATTTATTTTGTAATTTTTCATTTGATGCTGTTTTGTTTAAATATTTGTTTTTTTAGAATTAAGTCTATTAGTTTGATTTTTCTCCGCAAAAGAGATTAATTTTCCAGAACAAACAAACAGTTTTGAAATTATTTTGTATTAGGTAACACTAAGATAAGAAAGAAAAAACTTTTAGCTCTTAACCAATTAAAGTTATCTAATAGAGTTCGCAAACAACCGAAGGTGTCGACACCTTTTAGAGCTTGCAAACTTTTGCCACATATTATTTAAAGCACAATTTTAATTGTTGTTAATTCATTTTGGCCGTGTTTTTGTTTCTTCTGTTTTTAGTAATTTATTAATTCAATTAATTATGTTATAAAGCTTAATAAACTAATAAGGCGCTGAATTATCGGATTTCCACAAAGAACTAAATATAAATTATAGATTAGACTGGACTGGACAACATCATATTTGTCCATTCCCTTTTTCACACTAAGAAAACAAAACCAATAAGCCTAAATTATTTTAAATAACAAATAATTACTTTAACCATTATTAACAATTTATAAAAAAAAAAATAATATAATTAAGGTAAGATGAATTATTATCTCGTTGTTATTAAATTACTACTATTATTGTTTAACTTAAAATTAAATAAGTATGCAAAAATTTAAGACTAAATAAAATTCAATTAATTTAAATTTGTTTGAACTAAACTTAAAATCTTCACTCAAACGAAAGATTGTAATCAATGTGTGTATGTATGTATGTATGTATATTGTATTGTAAAAGTAAATTTTGATTTCGGTATTTAATTTGAAAAGAATATTTAGTTTTTATTAAAAATTAAACTAGATTTTAGAAAACGAATATAACAAAACGCATTAAAATTATATTTTTTTAACTTTTTTTCTTAAACAAGCGATATTTCTCTTCAAAAGTGAAAGAATATAAATTTTTTAAATAAATATTTTATTTATTTAATATTAAACAAATACCGTAATAACCTTAAAGAGAATTATTTAAATAAATTCCTTTGAATTCTCGAAAATGTTTCAAGCAAATAAAAAATAAATAAAAACACAAAATAAATACCAGCGCCAAGTATTTTCTCACAATTCAAATATTTCGCCCTTTTTTTAAATTCAAATGTTTTCTTAATTAAAAAAAATTTAATTTTAGTATAATTTTTACTTATTTTTGTTAAATAATATTTGATATTTGTATAATAATAAATTTGTTTTGTAAGTGTATTTTAAGTGTGTTAAATATTTTACAACAGTTTAAAAAAATTCACAAAAAATTTTTTTTGTTTCATAATCAAAAATGTTTAAAAATTAATATTTTCAGTTTATTAGTATTTCTTTACACACTAGGAGTTATTCTCACAGTCATCGGGTTTGTGCTTCAGACGCAAATTGCTTAATAAATCTGCACAGTTATTTACCATCATCATGTAATCACCATTTTCTAAATTTGCTTGTTCGGTTGTCGAGTACGTATGATTCGGGTGTTGATTATTTTTATCATTTCTGAAAAAAAAAGATTTAGAAAAAGGAATTATTAATTGCTACATATCGTCACCTTAAAGATAAAATAACCTATCTGCAGTTTTCAAAAGTTTACAGGAGAGGGGAAAAAACGTAATAAAATTCGAACTATTTACAATATTGAAACGAAAATTACATATTTTCATTAAAATGAAACCAGAAATATATACCGGCTGAGAACATTTCGTTTTTCTCAACACAGCTTATGTTATGCCACTTAGGTTTCTTGGAATTGTAAAAATAGTTTTATTTATTGGGTTAAGCAAACATAAGTACTTAATGTTTGTTTAAAATACACTACGCAACAAAATTAAATTTTATCGTGATTTTTGATGATTTCTTTTTCTCTTTTTTTAGTGCGTAACGGTCTTCTAGGTACAAAATCTTTGTCATTTGTAATATTAGATGTTCAAAATTCTGCACACATATTCGTTATGATATAGGGAATAAAAATCCATAAAAAAAAACTCAACGTTGAAATTTTTGCAGATAGGTTATTAGGTCTTTAATATGAGATATTTTAAATAAACTTATGGCCTGTTAATCGATTTCGAACGAAGACATCGTTCCCTAAACTAACGTATAAAATAAAATTTTATAATTTGGTTTTGTTTTAAATGTTAATTAAGCAAACGAAGTCTTCGTTCGGAAATAGCAGTTACAATTTATCAGTTCATTATTTCACAATTTCAAGTGTCTTTTCGAAAACAAGGTCGTACCTTAAAAACAACAGTTTCTATTTGACATCTGTATATCATAGTGAAAAACGACCAATTTCATTACATGAGCTCAGTAATTTTTTAAAAAGAGGAGCGAAATTTAACAAAATAAAAATTGTTGTTCTGTACTAATGACTTCACTTTGACCCATTCTAACAACAAGGTCCAATAAAAAACTTTGTTATTCCCCTATTACGCATTTCAACTCAACTCTAGTTTTGTATTACATTTTACAACCCCGTATTATTGCGGTTAACAAAAAAAACACTTAAAAAATATCGCTCGTTAAGACATACAGAGATGCAGTTAGGTAAGTGATATGTAGAGCGTGGAATTTCATGCAAATGCAAGTTTTATTTCACGAAGGTTTAAATATTAAGTGAATAAGTTATTTAACCGAATCACAACTTTTGCTGAAAAATGGCATCGATTTGTAAGTGCATATTTTATTGTTAATGCATTTTTTTGGTTTAAAATGTTAAAGAATTCATATAAATTCGCATATTATGTTTTGCTGAAATAAGCATACTTTTGCTTAAATTCAAATGATTTCAAATTCAAACAAAAATTTTGGCCCCTATTACGGTTCTGAACTCAACACAGTTGAGTTGTATTTTCATAATTTTTGTATTATGGTTTACAACTTTGCTATATTGCGGTGAACAAAAACAAGGCGAAAATTACAACTGATCACAACCAGTTGTCTTAACCCTTTTACATGTAGAGGGAATAATTTTCCCACCAACTTTTCTTCATTGGTAAGGTAACTGATCAGTCGCAGTTGTTTTTTTTGATTTGGCAACATTAATTGAAAGAAATAAAGTATGTTTTCTTAACATTGTATGTGACAGATTATAAATATTTTTTTCGAGACGGGTCTTCTGTAAATTGAAAACAGGTGTTTTTGCAACTGCGAACGAAATCGGTATATATCTTCGAAATCTCGTGGTGATATATGGTAAGTTCTTCTACGTTTTATAGATTTATATTTAATATCTTAGAAAAGAGACATATCTTTTA
Source organism: Pollenia griseotomentosa (assembly GCA_963931875.1). NCBI lineage: Eukaryota > Metazoa > Arthropoda > Insecta > Diptera > Polleniidae > Pollenia > Pollenia griseotomentosa. The sequence continues at coordinate 102,729,516 of OZ007561.1, forward strand.
CTTTTCTTCTACATTGCTTTCCTTGTGGGATTTTTTTTTGGTGGGAAGAATATTCCCTCTAACCATGTTTGTTTTTTTTTATACTAAAGGTTGTCTGAAAATGAGCAAGAAAGTACTAAAAGAATATGAAATAGAGTTGGTGCTAAATGAGTTATACGGTTTACCATCAGATCCAGAGCAGTCCGAAGACGATAAGGAATCGGACGAGGAAGAAATTGAACAATATATAAAAAGTGGACATGGTATTACTTTACCCGGCGGAGGCAGAGGGAATATATTTACCTCCAATCAAAAACTAAAAAAAAAATAATTTTTTTTTATTTTATATTTTTAGTCATCAATAGTAACCCTAAATCAAAACCAGATTTTATTTATCCTATTCCGATCGCTATGACCGTAAAAGGGTTAATTACAACTCAACATAGTTGAGTTGTGAACCGTAATAGGGCCCTTAGTCCCCTTTTACAATGTGACAGACAGAAGGCAGGCAGACGAAGTTTGTAGGCAAGAGAGGAAAAAAGTAAAGTGTGTCACGCATACAGTGTCGCCCCCTTACCAACAAACTTCGTCTGTCTGTCACTTTGTAAAAGGGGACTAAGTTTAGTAAAGCAGACCATACACGATTCAATTCAATTGTCAACTGAGTTGGTTGTTGTCCAAATCAAAGCGTGTATGGCTTTGTCAATTGATTTGTTTGACGGTTGTCGAGTTGGTTAAAGAAAAATCAAAAGATTTTGATTTTTTCAAGTCGACTACAAGTCCTTCAATTCGATTGTACTGTGTGTGCTCGAGTCTCTTGATTAGCTGTCAAAATTAATGTTTGTAGTTTTCTTTTGTAAAAAAAAGTTAAGTATTTTAAAAATTGTATTTTATTTCATTATATGTTAAAATAAGTTTAAAATCTTTCAATTCAGTTGATGAAGTGTGTGGCCAAGCATCAATTCAGTTGAAAGACTCAGTTGACAAATGAATTGAACCGTGTATGGGGCGCATAAAATATTAAATTACTGTTATTTTAATGCTTGAAGTAGCATTTTCGATGTGCGAAATCACCGTTCAATGTCTGCGGTGTTATTTTTATTAATTTGCAAGATGTTTTTGTGTTTGACAAAAATATTTAAATTTGTATCTTAATTTATGTAGTGTCAAGCGCACAACCTACAATTGTTTCCAGAAAGAGAAAAAGCATGGCATGAAATTTCTCAAGACAAGATTAAATTTCTGTAGCATTTTTTCAAAAAAAAAAAAAAAAAAAAAACCTTTTGCAATAATAACTGCAAATTTTATTAAATTTTAATGCATATTTTGGATTTTGTTTTGATGATGTTTTATGCGCATATTTTCCAATAATATATGCATGAAATTCCACACACTAGTGATATGTATTTGAAAATCAAAAACATAGCAAAAATCAAATGTGTGTACAAAAGGTTTGTGTGCAACCACAAAGACAAATGTTATGCGTTGCACAATTTTTAAATAGTGTTGTGAGTGTAAACAAATTCAAAGAAATACACTTTAAACAGTTCTTGTTGCTTTCAAAACCTTTCAGTACAGCAAATAGTTTTTGTCTCTACTCCTAGTATTTAAAAATTATCTCGTGCATTCTGCGAGAATTTGTGATGTTTATTAATGTATCATATGTGGCGTACACATACAAAGAATTGTTGTTAAAAGCGTGTTCAAATGGAATTTTGCAGGCTTCTTCTTTTAAGCTCATCGTTACACACGCCAAATTTTAAATAAAGCACTTTTGTGTCAAATATGTATTGCTTCAAAATTGGAACTCGCCGTATAAAATTCATACTTTTCGTTTACTAGATGGCAAGCGAAACTTTAACATTTCTACCTTACAAACCTGCTATGTTTGAAGCTCCATTTGTTTATTGAGCAATGAATTAAAATTTATGTCTTACTACTTAAACTTAAAACATTGTTTTTTTTTATTTTTCTTACGCGATAAATACATTAGTGTGTCCCAAAAAAATGAATTTACTCATTTAGGTATCCTACATTACAATTTTTCGTAATTTTTCCATAAATTTTGTATATAACGCTCTATAACTTTTAAAATTTTTATGAAGATGTGAAAAACTAACAACGCAGTTCGAAAGATCAATTAATTATTTATAATTTAGAAACAAATATTTTTGTATTTGTTCTAACCTATTCTGAGTTATACGGGTTTTCAGATTTGTACCCAGTTTATGATATTATTACTCATAACTAACAAACAAATAAAAATCAAACGCTTTGTTTTGCTTTGGTAAAAAAAAACACTTATTGACCTTCTTACGACGTAGTCTATGTTCTGCAATAAATTCTGAAAATCAGTTTCAGAAGTTATGACATTGAAGTAAGTGTTAGCCAAAGCCACAACTCGTTCTGCCAAATAATTTACCACTTGTAAATTTTGAACTTTGTTCTTTGCATCTTGAAATGACTTATTGGCTTTCTAATTTTCTGGATCTGTTTTTAGAAAATCAATTGAAATATTGCAAGATTTAAAAACAAATAAGACTGCTTTTGGAAATGAATCCTTGAATTTCTTTATTTTCAAGGTTGTCTTCGGTTAAAATTTACTACTTTGAACTCGCTACTTGACGTATGTAGATTTTTTGCCATTAAACTCAAAATTTTGGTGTCGAAATGTTCATCAAAAAAAAAAAAAAAACGCTAAGGAATTATTTTTGGGTAAAGTACCACTGATGACCTAGAAAAGTTTTTAACGTGGCGCGTGCAACTGCTTCGTTAATAATTTTGTAGTTATCAAACCCCCTTAATATACTCAGATAATTTAGAGGTGCGTAACGAAAACATTGGCTAAGGAACTAATTTTTGATATTTATTCCTAAAATAAATAAACTAAATTCCAGCAAGACATTAATTTTTGAATTGTTCATGTAAGATTGCAGCTGGTTTCGAAAAATGCATATTTTTAAAGCATATATGTATATAATTTCTTCTTCCAGCTTGCCCGATTAATAGTTCCCGAAGCTTTTACTATTGGATGTGGCTTAGATCTATCACCCAAAATTATAAGACTCAGATGAAGTAATTCTTTATAGTCTTCTCTTGGTTGCATGTCTTCAAGCTGGCCTTAAGTAAAATTGCTCAAACCTTCACGTATTGAAAATGGATAACACTTACATCAATGTAGCAACTTCTGAAACTGATTTATTAAGAATGAATTGATCTTTCAAACTGCGTTGTTAGTTTTTCACATCTTCATAAAAATTTTAAAAGTTGTAGAGCATTATTTACAAAATTTATTGAAAAATTACGAAAAATTGTAATGTAGGATACCTAAATGAGCAAATTCATTGCATAAAATTATAGGGTTTGCACACAAATAAAGCTTGGACATTTTTCTTTTAAATGGTTTCCTCAAAAAGGGGAAGAAAATTGTGGTTTTTGACAAAGTTATGCAGAAAATTCAAAAAAAGGGCGGCAAACCTGAATTTTAGCAAAAATTCGACTTGATATAATATACATAGGTAAGCATAACATTCAAAAATAACTTTAAATTGTACACTTTCCTTTTAAAATACTCCTTAAGACCTTAAATACAATCACAACTGTTGTTCAATATCAAACTCTCATATTAAATATAGTAGAAGTCATATATAATGGGTCCTTTACTAAACGCGTCTTATCCTTAGATTAAAATAAAACAAGGAATGTGTAAGATATCGTCGAAATTGGTTATTCGTTTAGCAGGCCACATATCGTGGTGTAAGTTAAAAGAAAATTTTCGAATCGAAATACTACAATTTTGCTTATAGCGGGCTGATGTGATGTCATTTCTATATTCAAGTTGATCAGATTACTTAAAAAAACTTATATTCAACATTTTTTATTTTTCGAATTTATTCTATGAGTTACATTTACATTCTGCTGGTGTCTAATATTTGTAAATTTTTCTGTACATACAATATACTTCATTGCTATCCAATGGATAGCTAAGGTAAAATGTAACAAGAAAATACAATATAATAGTCTGGTAGTGTATAAAAGTCATTCCTAAAAATTCAAGGAATAGAACTATTACAAAAAAGCTTTATAAAATACATAACTGAAATGTAACTCATAGAATAAATTCGAAAAATAAAAAATGTTGAATATAATATAAAGTAACCTACGAAAGGAGATAATTCCCAGTTTCTATTTAAAAAAACTTACTTATTTTGCGTTATATTTGTTAACATATTTTGTGTCATAATCACAGCATTCTCCAATTCTTTTAGCATTAAGGAATCCTCACAGTTGCGTAAATTAGCATGCAATTGCAGTACAGTTTGAGTTGTGGTATACAATTTATTTATAACATTGTGAACTTGAGATTTGGCTAAAAAGAAATTGTAAACTATTATTTTTTTTACAAAGCTATAAAATAATATAAGAAACTTACGATCTCCATTTTTATCTATATCAGCGAACTCGAGCGCTTCATAAACGCCACGTTGTTTCACCACATTGGGGCTGTTAACAACTTTACTTTTATAATCGAAGGCTAAATTTCGAGGACGTGGTGGCACAATAGGTTTAGGATTGGAAGAACTGCCCTGTGTTTCTTCAGAGCTTGAGTCATCTTGAGGAGGTGCTTAAGGTTTTAGTTTTTATTAAAATTTAAAAAAAAAATTTAGAATATCTGATGAAATACTTACCATTATTAAAACTAGTTGTTAGAGTCCCCTTGCGGCGGTTATTATTACCATTAGTTTTTGTATTATTGTAAGAACGATTGGAAGCTGTTAATGTGTATTGGTTAAAGAATTTTCTCCAAAATGTATTTGATAAAGGCACACTTACCAGTGGATCCATTTGTCCTATTTTGCCCATTGGAACCAGATCTACCACGATTGTTTGCTTCAGCTTCAGAGTCACTCTATTGTAAAATGATTGTAATTTTTATTTGGTAAAAAATATTTTTAAAACTTACTTGATTGAGTACGCCCATTGAAGCATTTGTACTTAAATTATTGGAAGAACCTTTATTTTGCAGACTATTACGTTTACTGGCTGTTCGGGTTGCTGAACTGTTACGATGGACAGCTCCCGTTTTTTGGGAAGAACTAGATGATTTGCCTCCTAGAAAGATGTACAAAAATTAAAATATTTTTATTCTCCGATTAAAATTATTAAAACGAAAAGGGCTGCACTTACCTTTTCCCATATTGCCCATGTGCAGATCACTAAGAGAACATGCTCGCCGTATTGACGAAGACTCCTCAACGGGCATGGGATGTATATTTTTAGCATTTCCTATAAAAAGAAAAAAGAAATGCTTTTATGACATCGGCAACTACAAAGCATGACAATAAAATCACAACAAATAAAGTAAAACTTAATGCAAAAAAAAAAAAAAAAAACTTAATATCAAATTGAATACAACAAAAAAGTGAAGTGACAACACAAACTGCGAATAATGTATGAATTTCTCAGAGAGCCCAAGAAAAATAATACGCATAAATGAATCAAAATTAACAGTGTCAACGAAATAAAATTTTTGAACTAAAACGGTGCTTTAAATCATTAATTATCATTCAGACCTGCAACTCTTTCAACATGTTCCAAAGAAGCCTTCTCACTCTCATCTTCTTTTTCACCTTCGTTGTCGGTATCGGAATCGGCTTTTACCTCTTTGGCTATTTCGACTTCTAAGCCGTCGCAATCTAATTGAACTTGTTGCATAAGTTTCTTATTAAAGTTATAGGATTCGGTGCTTTCCAGGACATCCGGAAGACTGACATTGCGTTTAATATGGCGGGCATAAGCACAAAGATCCGAATCTGAGCTGTCGGCTAAGATACGTCTTTGTTCGTTTTCTATGTCTTTTTCAATACCCTTGGCTAGCATGTCGAAATTCATTGTTAGGGATTTCACGTAGCCTCTCTGTTTGGTATCGCATTCAAAGGGACGCATACGTGATTCCGTGGCCTGTCTTATTTGCTCCAACTTACGCTCTTCCATTTCGATCAATTTCTGTATGACATCAATTTGTTTGGCTATATTTTTACACTGATTGGTGGTAGACGTGTCGTGGGCTGGATTTTGTGTAATCTCTTTATTCGCCAAGTTTTTCTTGTGTTTCGAATCGCGTTCTCTCTCCTGTTTAATCTCGTCTACAACTGCTTGTAGAGAAGGTTTTGTATATAGTTTCAAACTATCCACGGTCATATTGTCATGTTCGTCATTGCCATTTTCGGTTATAAACATTTCAAAGGTTTTTTCACCGTAATCATTGGGAAGGCTAGAACCCAGGGGTGGGGATACGTTCAAATTGATATCGTTTAGAGGACAAGTAGTGGTGAGCGATGAGTTATTGGCATTATTTCTTTTCGAACTGGGTGTATATTTAATTTGTGACACGGTATTAAATCGTACAGAAATTTTAGGCCTTTCTTTTTGCCGCATAGAAGTGGCTCGTCTTGAGGCTGTATTATCAAATTTTGACACCTTTTTCAAGCAACTTTGTGCGGCCAAAGCTCCTGAGCTTACGGACGGTCTCATCTGTCTGGCTTCATTGTGTTTCTTTTTTTGAGCCAGCAATTCGGCCTGTTTTTCTTTTTCAAATTTTTGTAAATTTCTTTCAAACTTTCTTACCACGCTAGCGGTGCGTGAATGACAACGTATATCCGAGGTATCCACTTCAAACGAACAGGATTTTTTTAAAGGTTCTTTAACCTGTACTTTTTGCACTGCTTCGACCGTTGTAGTTAAGGTGGATTTAAGGTTTTCCGGTTTGGCGGGTATTGGAGGTTTTTCCTTTACCACCTTCTTTTGGAACATTTTGTCATTATAGTTTATTTTCTCTGATTGTATAGGATTCGAATTTCGTTGCCATCTTTGTTGAGCAAAATCCGAACTAATACTTTTACTTACACCTGAGCTGTATTGTTGATTTCTATATTTTGAAGTGGGTATATCGTCGGAAACCTTGGATGAAGCGGTTATTGGATGCTTTATAGAGTCTGATAATTTAGGATATGTTTTTGAGGTTGGTAAAGGTTTTGGTGGTATAGATTTCTTGTTTTTGTTTGTCTTGATCTTTTCTAAACTATAGTTGGAAACATCAAAACTTTCATAGGGTGAAATGCTAGAAGGTGCGGGTTGAAGATGACGCTGCTGCATGTAGCAGTCAAAACTACCATAAGTATTAGGGCTAGAGCCATACGATTTTGAAACCATTTGAGCAGCTGCAATCGTTGATGTGGGGCCATGAATAATGAAATTTCTAAGACCTGCATGTTTGGGTAAAGGCGGTTGTGGCTTGTCGACCACATCCACTAAAGGAGCACTTTTGCAATCGCTCTCATCTGATAAAATACTTTCCATGCTATTGCAATAGCTAGCATCATCTAGGAACTCTTCCGTTAATAAAGATTCTTGGCTTCTGTCGACGTTAAAGGGATTGTTGGAGGTTAGGAAAAAGGAAGCAGAAGAGTGCCTTTGAGTCTCTAAGAATCTAGCCTCTTCAAGACGTCGTGCTTCGGCCATTTGTTCTGGATTGTCATTTAGTATGTCTGAAAGAGAAACTTTACGTTCACACTGATATATTTCCTGATAAACATAAAATTCAGAAAAGGAATGTTTTGGAGCTAGCGGCACATAAGGCTGTTTAAATCCTCGGGGACTCATGGCGCCTTCAGGAGTAAATACCAAGTCTCTTTTCTGGGCCATAAGCAGATTACTACGTTGAGTGGCTAAATTTTCCGGTACTGATTTTGAGGACACAATTTGAGAATGCCTTGTACCCGATTCATGATCATAAACATCAACTCCAATATCATCTAAATCTCCATATTTTTTCGTTATTTCAGCTATCATTTTCTCAGTATCTGCCTGAATCATATCTAAAATCGTGCGGGCATCATCTGCGTACACAGAATGACGCTTAGGTTCAGTTATTATAATACTTTTACTGTCTGCAGACCATTCAACTTCCTCATGAACTGGCGAAACCGGGCACGATTTATAGTGTTTTAAAATACTTGGAGTACGCCTGTTATTGCCATTTGGATTACGTTTAGCTCTAGCAGACTGACTATTTGCCGGTAGAGTTGAGCTGGAAAAAGTTTTTTGTTGCACGGGCTGTTTAGCTGAAGTAGAGACCATAAAAGGCACCCCGGGTGGGGGATGAATTTGATGAACACCCACATGATGTGGATATGGCGGATAATGTTGTTGAACTTGACGCATTGCTTGACAATTTTGTTGAAGCACTGACTTGGGAGCAGCGCAATTGAAGAAATACTGTTGAGGTTGAGTGGGTAATGGTGGTTTATAATGATTTGGCGATTTCTGATCTGCATAAATTGTTTTATCTACCGTTGTACTAGGATCACTAATATACTGTGAATTGTCAATGTTAGGATTTAAAGCTTTACATTAGTAATTAAACACATACATGGATATAAAAATAGCATTAAATTTAAAAGAAAAAAATGTTTTAATTTATTCAAAAATTGCCAGCATGTATTTTAATAGAAAAAAATGGGGAAGAGGAGAGCGAAAAGAGAAAATATGAATTAGCTTTTAGTTATGTTTTTAAAATGTTGTTACATTTTTTTTTTTTTTTTTTTTTGCAAAAAAATGCAATGCTAGCGAAAATATGTTCACATCAAAGTTAAACCTTCGACTGCAAGTAGCAATAACATACAGATGTCGATGCAATACTTTTTTTCTAGAAATTTAATAAAAAAACTTACCCGTTTTGGCATAACGATTTGTTGACGATAAAGCGGAACGGGAACCATCTAAATTTCCTGCCAAGCTTAGATCTGAGATACTATGACTACCACGTAAGGAACGATAGCCAACCTGCAAAATTAAATTAAAATTTTTAATATCAAATAAAACAAGAAAATGTAAATTAATAGAGTTAGAAATGTATACATTCTATGTAAAATGGTTGATTAAAAAGTTAATTGCGTTTTATTAAAAATATTACCCTTTTTTAATTTTCATGTGGAAATACCCATATTATTTTTTATGGTTTTGTTAGGTTTATTATCTGCTGCGCTATTTTTAGTTTTACACTTTTTTTAGTATAAACGAATGTAAAGTATGAATGTTATAAATATCAAATTGTACTGCTTGCAATACTTGTTTTGTGTGCGCATACGCCAAATTATATGAGTTTGTGTGTTTTGTTTGATACAACTGGTTTGGTGATGAGGATAACTTACGGCGTACTAATGCCACAGAAGCTACCGCATTTATAACAAGCATCGGTGGTTCAGTGGTAGAATGCTCGCCTGCCACGCGGGCGGCCCGGGTTCGATTCCCGGCCGATGCAACTCAATTCTTTTTTATTTAATTTATTTTTATACATAAAATATATACTTTTGTTTTTCCTAATCGTTTGTTTATTTTTTTTTTTTATTATTTTATTGCTTCCCTGACCTCAATAAGTATGTTCTTTTGTACAAATTTTCAAATTCTTATCTGTTGGGACGCGTATTTTGCCTGACAAAAAAGTTTTTTTTATATATATTTACAAGAAAAAGTAAAAATCGTACAACCCAAGGTATATTTACACAAGGTAGACTCATTTGGGAGTGTAGACATTTTGCTCTATAAAAGGAACCATGTTGTCAAAATTGTCTTCATATAAAACAAAAACAATTTAACGCACACATGTACAAATTTTGGCTCATATACACGCAATTTGACGTTGTGGTTCCAACTATGGGTAAACAGCTGACAAACATATGGGCCAACCAGTTTACCTTGTGTAAATATACCTTGGTACAACCTCTTAAGACTAATTTTAATTGAAAATAATTTTCTAAAACTTCAACTTGCTTTCAAACTTTATTCATAAATGTTTTTTAAATGTTAATTGTAATACAATTATGTAAAGCATAAATGAAATCTGTGGCTTTTTGACAAAACATCTTAACTCAAGATAAGATAGCAAAAAAAAATTTAAAAAAAACTCGGTGAAAAAAAATCATTTTTATCAAATAAAAACATAAATCAAAATTAAAGAAAAATTTCGTTTGTAGCACAAAATTTTAAAAACGTAAACAAAAATATTTTTTGAATAAAAATTCGTATGATTAACAACATGCTGTTCAACTTTTTAAATTTGACTTGAGATGTTTTGTCAAAATGCCACAGATATATATTTTTTTTTATTTAAATTCACTATGTATTTACTTTAATAAACTGTCAGCTAGACATTAGGCACTATAGCTGCTTCTGGAAGATGAAATAGCGCTTACTTTTAGGGTAAAAATCGTGAAAACGAGAGCAAGCATATACATTTCTCTCATAAAGAGACAAAATTACACAAAAATTGCGGGAACAGAAAAAACACAATTTTAATCACAAAATAGAAAGTCAGTGTTTTCACAGGCTTTACTAAACCATTAAAGTTTGAGCCACTTTTGAAAAATTGTATAAGTATTGTCTGAACAAATAAACTACTTTTACCAAAAATAAAACAAAACAAGTTAGAGTGCTATATTCGGCTGTGCCGAATCTTTGATACCCTCCACCGACAGTTCGAATGTTTAAGGAGTAATATCTGTATGATGTCTTTTTATTATTATTATCTTAAACTGTGACGATTTGTTATTAATTATGGTTTTAGGAGACTAAACTGTTTTCCGGGAGTAGGGCATATATGGGGCCTAGGGTAAATTATGTTCCGATCTTCACGAAATTTTACAGTCGAATAAAACGGACTTGTGCAAAATCGTATGTCATTCCGTGCATTTTTGCATCATTTATGTTAGTTTTTGTAACAAAATTATCAAGTTTTTGAAGGTGGTGGTTCCACATTTTGATTCATACCTCTGGTCCTACTGAACCGATTTTGCTGAAATTCAATCCCAAACTGCTTAGGATAACTACAAGCAATTTGACACCTAGTTTGTTTATTTCTTTTGAGTTTTTCGAAAGTGAGCGTGTTTTCAACAGACGGACAGACAGACGGACATGGCTAAATCGACTTAGAATTACTCAAGCAGCCAGAATATATATACTTTATGGGGTCTGAGATGAATAATAAAAAAGTTTCACACGGAATGACAAACTTTGTATACCCTCTTCACAACTAATTGTGGTGGAGGGTATAATAAACACTTAACAATAACTTACATTATGTTTTACTTATATTTCAATATAAAACTTTATATTTAATTACATTATTTTACTCCACAGTACTTTTCCAAAATTTGGTTCATGATTTTGTTCCTTTGCATTTTATTGTTTTGTTTATAAGTGTATTCATTTCAGTATTTTTATGGGTTGGAAAATTGGAAAAATGTAATTTTTGTTACAAAAAACACAAGTAAAAACTTTTCCACCGAAAGTTGCAATTTAAACAGGCTTTAACTAATGGTGTTTTCTTTTCTACAAAAAATGTGACATTTTAATTTAAAAAATGCAATTTGGTGTCTGTTTCCTAAAAATTTTGATCCTGAAAAGGATAAGTTTTTTAGAATAAAACAAGCCACCCTTTTCGGGAGCAAAATTTTTAAGAAACAGACACCAAATTGCATTTTTTTAAAATAAAATGTCACATTTTTTTGTAGAAAAGAAAACACCACAAGTGTAAAAAAATCAGATTGGAAAATTACAACTTTACAGTTTTTAAAGAGTTGGCAATTCACAAACGTCCAATTGAGTGTGGTTGGCACTCTATTAAAAATGTTGTTATTTTTCACAAAAAGTACTAAATGTACATCTCTTTTTAAGATAATCAATTATGATTCTTGAAAACTCCGTTTTAATTTAATTAAATTTTAATGAATTAAAATTAAAATGAATTCTAGACAAAAAAATATTAAAAAAGAACGTAAAAATGATGTGACATTAAATAATCAACTAATTTACTTTTAACAGCGTTCTTGAAAAATATCAATTACTTCCAGAATTATATTACAGATTTTTTTTTTTGATAGTTAAAACTTTGTACTTTTAACTAAAAAAATATACCGTTCACGTCAATAAGAGTGTAATTTTCCTTTTTTCCAACCAAAAATAATTTGAAATGAATACTTTTTATGTTTGACAATTTACACAATTTGCACGAAGAAAAAGTCTTGGCTGTTTCGTGCAAAAAGAAGAAGAATTTTATTCGCTCAAATCCGCTTTCATTTACACAAATTAAAAGTACGGGAACGCTTTTCGTGCAAATTGAGATCCCGAGGGATCCCAAAGTAGAGTAAAGAAACAGATCTAATAACACACCTTTTTGAAATTTTCACGACCAATAATTCTGAAATCAGCTGTTACCTAATGTGCATCTATCATTACAAAGTTGCTTTAAATATCTTTCACTGTCAATGACACAATTATTGCAATAACAAATAATTGCAACCTAAAAAGCATCAAATATTGAATACCGCTTAAGAATACTATTTTTTTTTTAATAAATTATAATAATAATAAAGTATTTTTTATATATGAAATAACTAGGGGTCTTCTAAGACCAAAAAATCGTGCAATGTATGTAAAACGGATTTTCGAAATTCCGAGCCTTGAAAATTTTGAATTTTTCGAAAACCCGTTTTACATACATTGCACTATTTTTTGGTCTTAGAAGACCCCTAGTGAAATTTGATGCAGAAATTATTCGTGAAACATTTTAACCCTCTAAAGGTTCGTTTTAGTATACTTTTGTGAGGAAGTTAAAAAAGGTCAAAAATGACCCCTTTAAATGAGTGGTAGAGGGTTAATATATTCAAAGAAAAGAATCGCCATACAATCCTACTGAAGACATCTGCAATAGTCTTTTAGCTCAGAAGTACATTTAGTATATTTTTTTTTGACTTATAGCAAACGCCTTTTCAAAAAATTCAAAAACTTTAGGGACCGATATTTCGGGAACCCGAGCTAACTTTTCAAAACCCTTTGGCAGATTTGCTCTACCAATAGTCTAGTTTCATTTCGCGTTGCAAGTATTGAGGCTGGAGGCGATGACCCTAACTTTGTTGCACTGTGTAATTTGTTTTATTTCTAATATATCTTCTGTTTATGTATATAAAAATGAAAAATGTTTGTCTGTTGGCTTATACACTCCTAAGCTACTGAACCGATTTACCTGAAATTTTGACATCACGTGAACCCCGATAATAAAATGGACTACTTATTTTTTCGATAGGGGTAGGGGAAGTGGTACCCTCCATAGGATGCCAATATTAGTATATTTGCTTGATTCTGGATCTTCTGAGCCCCCGAAGGGAAAGCTATAAATATGTATGTATATAACAATTAAAAGGCGTATGTTTCTGTGAAACTACTAAACGGATTTTCCTGAAATTTTCAGTCATTTCCTGATCACCCGGCGTTAAAGTAAAAGCTTCCAAATTTGGAACAAATAGTTTGTTGATCAATACAAAATATCTTGCAAAAAGCGAGCTAGGCTAGAAAAGGACAATATAAATGTCTAAATATCTGAAAGAGGAGAATAGGTAAGCGCACCGGGTTAGGCTAGTAAGCTTTAAAAAGCAATATTGAAAGTACATACTAAGTTCGTTTAACCGAAATGCGTTTAAATGAAAATTTCGTTAAAACATAACGAAATACCTGATTTGGTTTCATTTTCGCTTAAGCGAGTTCGACTTCATATACATTTGTAAATGCACATATCGGCTTGATTAAACTTACTAGTTGTTTGACAAACTTAAGGGATCCATGTAGCACCTTATTTTTTTTTTGTTTTTCTGAAAAACTTTCAGGTTGTCATCCTTTTCGGATTCCAAAAAGGCGACTAATAAATTCAAGTCGGATCCACTTTAAATTATATTTTAGCTTTAACAATTACTTTTCACTTTTTTAAACCGTTTAACAGTTTGCAAACATGTTTTTAGTTTACAATATCTTAAAAAATTATCAAAAAGTAATTTCAATTTATGGGAATACAAAATTTTAATTTCAAAAGATTTTGTTATTCGTGCTTAATTCCCAGTTTTTATTATTGATAAAAACACTTGAAATTTATTGTTGATGGGATAAGCTATTCCTATGCGCATTTCACTGGTTGCTTAGGCCAGATCATCAGGAAACTTCATCCATAAAGATTTTGGAAAAACTAAAGATATTAAACCAAATAAAACTGTTAAGCGTATAAGACTTATAGCAACAGTTCTACTTGTAACAATATCAAAGTTTAAACAAAACACATCAACAATAAACAGTGGGTTTATCTCATCTTACATTCCCCACTACAATTAGTTGAAATTCTCTCAACATTAACTGTAGTTGTAAGTAGGTTAAGAAAAACAAACAACAACTTACAAAAGATGTTGTCAATTAAGTGTTTTTTTAGGCGGTGCACTTGCCTGTTTATTATCAAAAAGTAATTTCAATTTTTGGGAACAATAAATTTCAAGTGTTTTTATCAATAATAAAAACTGGGAATTAAGCACGAATAACAAAATATTTTGAAATTATCTTAAAAAATTTTAATTTTGTAAAACTTTTATTTGAGATTTTACAACTCGAAAATATAATTTTGATTCGTTCACTATCGATTGCTAGAATAAGAAATAAGACCAATATCGTAATTGCTTTCGAAACGAAAATAATTTCGATCAAAACTACCACTACTGCCCCAAAGAGTATACCAAATTGGCTTTAATGAGCCGTTATTTAAGCGTGAAATTAATTTGTTATTAGAAAGAAGGAAATTAACGATCGAAAACGACACATTTTCAGGTTACATGTACCCAAATTAAACTAACTAAGAAAAATGGAATAAAGAAAACCATAACCTAAAATATGTATTGTATTAGTAATTTTAATTCAACATGAATTTTTAAAATTATTGATAATAACATATGCCAATTTATCTATAATAATTAAGTTAAAAAGCATTTGTTTAATAAAAAAAGCATTTGTTTTAAGAGTTGTTAGTTGGCAAAAATAATTAATCGGTAATATTCGTTAATTCAACATAAAGATCTTTTTAACTATAGAAAATAATGATTAAACTCAGCTGAAAGAAAACAAATTTTAAAGCATTTTTATGTAGGTATATTAACAGCATGAGTTTTATGAAAAAAAAGCAGCAAATATCAATAACTACTGGAAGAGAGTGCTCACCTCAGGTATGGCATTTAACTTTTTAACACCATTTTTACGTGAACCCTAAGCATCATTTACATACACGGACCGACAGAAGGTCACATTATAAATATTGCATTTTTTTTGTTAAAAAAAAAAATAACATTTAAATAAAAAGTGTATAAAACCAGACACAAATAGAAATAAAAAAATTCAAGAGTAAAAATAAAAAAAATTAAAATCGAAAGAACAGAATTAAAGTTTTTAACAACTTACATTTTCCAATTTTTGTTTGGCTTCGTTAATGACTTTTAATAGCTCTTCTTTTTTAGTGCTGGTATATGATTTGGTTATTGTAGGCGGGGCGGAACTACCAGGTTTGCCTGATTCATTATTATGTTTGGCACTTATGCTACGGCGACCTAAAATAGTTTTAGAAAGGCAAATCAATTTCAAACTGTAACATCTCAATAAAAAATAGTTTTTTTAACAAAAAAATGAAACTTACTAGTACTGCCTCTTTCTAGTAGATTGCCAGGACCATCGGGCAGAGCGGCTTGCAGAAAGCTATTAGACGTTTGTGGTATGCTTTCTGAACTGCCACCCAGCGTTGAAGCCAATGAGCGATCGGCATTATCAGCACTGGGTGTTGAGCCTTCATCCTCCGTATCCGATGTGCCTGTGCCCGTACCAGTACTAGCTGTATGTGAACCATTACCACTCAAGGTTAGGCCAGCTTTCTCAAACTTCTGTCGTCTTACGGATTTTCTCAATTCCTCCTCATTCATGGCGGTTACTTTGAAGTCTCTGCAATTAATTAAAAGTTATTCTCTTTAAGTAGTTTAGTTGACTTTCAGATAAACTTACGTGGGGGTACTTGGTGATATGTTGTTGTAGAACATTCCATGATCAGAACTAGTCCTCTCACCATCGGATATATCCTCGATGTCACCGTCATGGTCATTATTGGACATGGTATCGAAACGAAGACCAGGCTTGCGTTTATCGGCCACCAGTGTTACAGAGCTACGATTGGCTCCCGCTATAGTGGCTGTTACGGTGGGTACGGTACCAGTATTATTACTGCCTATAAATTTCAATTCTCGCCTTGTTTCCATACCTGAATCTATTGATGAGTCTTCACTTAAGTATGTTTGATTGTACATGATGTCCTTCGAGGAAGCACTGTTGTAGTCCGATGTCTGTGTATTACCGAAACCGCTGCCATGCAAACCCGGTCCTAAACCGGCTGATGTCGAAACGCTACCCAAGGGACTTTCCGAGTTGGAACGAATATCGGTGAGGGTATCGGCATCAATCTGACCACGTTGAGCCCAACGATTACGAGGCCTTTGAACAAGACCAGCCTGGCTGGGCGAAGAACTCAAATTGGTCATAGACGCTGAGTTTGCAGAGGATGGTATATTGAGGCCAGAGGGTTCATTATCTGAAGGAGCAGCTGTAGAAGCTCCAGCTTTCCGTTTAGCCCACTGAGGTAACTGACCCACATCTGATAGTTTATAGCCAGGCGTTAGGGGAACAACATCTCCTTGCAAAATACTAGGTGACAATGAAAATTTGTGAGCGTCATCTATGTCTGGGGTAGCAGACTCTACTATTATTCCTTCAGGCGCCACCAATGCAGCCGACAACGGTCTGGGTATGGGAGCATGACCAGATCGTAATCTCTGTTGTGATAAACGGGCCTGCATAGTGACAATCATATCGTGGGGCACTTGCCAAACGAAAACACAGCCATCACCACTTGCCGAAATCAAATGACGGCAATCATTGGTAAATTTCAGGCCGGTCACCAATTCACTATGTCCATACATACGCGCCATACATTCATTGGAATAATAATCGTATACGGCCAAAGTTTTGTCCGTACATGAAGTGGCGACATATATGCCACTGGGATCCAGACTTAGCTTGATCAAACTACCTTCATCGGAGTGGGAACCCTTAAAGGTTTTTGTATGTTTTGTATTTTGCGAACCATACACTCTTATGTTACGATCTTGACAAGCTGTGAGAATATGTTTTGCATTCGAGTCAACTTCCATGTCATAGAGAGTTGTTTTGCCAGATGTATGAGTACCTCGTAGGAAGATATTGCCCTATAAATGAAATTAAACATTAAAATATATATTGCCAGGTTTCTGACATTAAACACATACCTGAAATGTTCTAAACATGATGGACTTGTCAGCACCACACGATATCATTTGGAAGTTTAAACCAGCTCCCACAAACTTTATCGACGTAATCGAAGACGAATGATCATCTAAGGTCTGCAGCAGTCTGTAGTCCTGGGCAACATCAAAGACATGTATCAAACGATCACGACTGGCACTGGCCAATAGTTTACGTTCAATTTTCTCATTTGAATATTCCAAACACAGAACCTCCGATTCGTGAGCCTCTATTGTTGTTATCAACTTTAAATTGTTTAAATTATAAATGCGTATATTGCCACTACGATCGCCACTAGCTAAATGCTGTAATTCTGGGCTTATTTTAATGCAGCGTACACCATTGCGTCCATCATAACTCGAATTGGAAATGGGAGCGCTTTTATCGCTAACTATTTCTAAATCCTTAATAAAATTCAACTCGTCATCTATATAGACAACTTTGAGTAGCTCTTTTGAGTAGATATTTTTACGGTAGATTTCATTGTTGGCACATCCCTCTAGGCCCCACACGCGTATGGTGTCATCAGAGGAACAGGTCACAAAGGAATCTTCGGGAAGAGTGGGTGACATTTCACGTTCCATATTGTATGGCACAGTTTCAACACCCCATATACAAGTGGAGTGGTAGAGGAAGGAATGTGATTTGCCTACACGTTTTATATCCCGCATATCCCAGATATATAAAGAATGATCGTTGTAAACACAGGTCACCTACATAAAATACAAAAAAGAAATTATTTTGTTGTTAATAAGAAAATTTCAATTTCGTTCCATTCCAAATTTAAGACTCACCTTTGACCTCTGCTCATCGTATGCCATCGCAATACAATCGGGATATTTAGCATGTGGTGGTACAGTCATTATATGATTGATATGTATACCCTGAGCAACATCAACACCTAAATAATGTGTTCTCGGCAATGTGGTCACATATTCCAATGTAGTAGCATTGAATATGCGTATTATAGCTTCTGCACAACCGACCAGTATAAATTGTCCATTGACGCTTATGCAGTTGGCATTTGAGGTACGACATTGTACCCATTTATCCAATAAGCGCCGCGAGCTAAATTCCACCAAATGTCCCTGCCGTGTAATGGCATATGTACTTTCGGCGGTGATGCCCTTTCCACAGGCAACTGCACAAAAATCATTATCACGTAAATCTCCCAATATGGCACTACGACCCATTAAAGGTATGGGGTCTTTGTATTTACGTCCTCCTTCCAAATACCAATATTTGACATGACGATTGCCCACCGTCACAAAGTAACTACCGTCTTCGGCAAAACTAACAGCCGATACTTTAGAACTAATTTTATTCGAGGCCATTTTTAAATTTGATTTCCAATCGAATACGTTGACGATCATGTCATGCTGTGAGCCCACCGATACCAAATATTTGCCGGTGGGGGAAAAGGCCTAAAAGGAAATTATTTTTTATTATCTAAATATTTCTGTAAAATTTTAGATTTAATAAATTTATTTTCGAACTTACCACACATGTTACGGCATATTTGTGATCTACAAATTCTGCTATAACATTACCGCCTGTACACTGTTCCAGGTTGCCGTTGGGCGCATCTAGTTCCCATACTTTAATAGCTGGATTAATGCCACATTCACCAGTGGCCACATAACGTCCGCAGCGTGAAAACGCTACCGATGTGAATGCTTTGCGGGAGGTATTGACCAAATAGGCTTGTGTCTGTCTTTTGGCATTGAATAGAACAATCGTGCACCTAAAATGACAAGAGCATCAAATTTGTATCAAATAGATAAAAAAGCTGACTTTAAATTTTTTATTTTATTACATAATATGTTCTTTAATATTTTATATCCTCTTAAAAACCAATGATGCCTTAATGTTATCCATTTAAAGCATTTCTATAACATCATATAATTTGTTGTTTCCGTTTAAGAAGTCTATAGAGTAGATTTTAACACTAGAAAACATTTCACTACATATCATTAAATGTTTTGCGGTTTTGCTATAATAAAATACATATATTTATGTAAATCATTTTCAATTTTCACAGTTTTCATATACAAATAAAAACTCCTTAAGTAAACTTGTAACAAGGACAAAAGTTAAATATGTTTATAGAAATTTTTCGCACCCTATAGTCAGCAACAACATCAAGTATGAAAGAAAATAGTTTGCACCGCAAGTAATTTTTTTCATTATTTATTTATTGAATCATCATATATTTAATATGAACTTACAATAACACAGGGAAACAACGTTTTTTTGATTAAGAACTAAATATTATTTTAAAGGTAATTTGAGACGCTGACCTGTACTTAGTTTTTTTCTATCAGCTCGACTTTAAGAGATATACCGCAATGTCCAAAATTAAGGCACTTTCGCTATATATATATTGGAATAACTTGAAAAAGGTTCACCATATTCAGCTAAAAAAAAATCCGGAACTCGGCAACAACATTTTCAGGATGGCAATGGGAAACCCACTATCACCTGCAATAGCGGAAATAGTCTTCGATACCTTGCTAGACGACGTAATAACTAAATTGGAGAAAAGGATAATTTACTTAAGGTACATAACAAAATATGTAGATGACATTTTAGTAGTTGGCCAAAAATTGCTATAATAAGTGTTCGACATTTATTTTGCCGATTTTTGCCGAAGGCCGAACTTTTTTATATCATTAATGAGCAAATGTTACAAAATCATGCACAAATAATCATCTAAAACATTTTCTAAATGAGGTAAACAAGCAAGCAATATCGGAAGAAAAAAAACAAATTAATGGAAAAGAACTGAAAATAGAATTTATTTTGATTGGTACACAAAAGAAACTGCTTCTGGAAGAATTATGAACTTTAATTCTACACAACCTAGAAGTCAAACTTTAAAAACAGCCCAAAACTTTATTGACAGAATTTTAAAAATAAGTGGCAACAATTTTACACGGAAAACATAGAAAAAATAGTTAAAATGTTAGTCGAAAACAGTTTCCCCAACAAAATAATACAAACGTTAATAGAAAAAAAGAACAGGCGATTAACAAATAACAGCCAAGGTGAAAACACTGAAAATCCGGAGGAAAAAATAAAATTTTACAGTGTAAAATACATACCTGGACATACGGACAATAGATGCATAAAACAAACAGTAGACAACAAAGTAAACTTAGCTTACAGGCCCAACAAAACACTTAATAAAATTTTTGCCAGGGTTAGTAAGTAAAATGCAAAGGAAATATAGA
The DNA here is from genome assembly GCA_963931875.1 of Pollenia griseotomentosa. Taxonomy (NCBI): domain Eukaryota; kingdom Metazoa; phylum Arthropoda; class Insecta; order Diptera; family Polleniidae; genus Pollenia; species Pollenia griseotomentosa. Next base: position 102,749,969 of record OZ007561.1, read on the forward strand.
AGAGAACTTTGATATGATATAAGAGAGCTTGCGTATTCAAAATAACGTATTGGAAGACACCAATAACATTAATGCCAGCAACATAGTTGCAATAAATAAAAAAATCTGTGATACATTAGTAGAATTTTTTACAATTTTAATTTCATGTTTTGTGTTTTTTTTTTCATGTTTTATGTTAAATATTAACCGCTGTACTCATAAAAAAATTAAAATAGATTTGAAATGTATTTTAAGAAAAATTTGTATGAAAATTTTGCCTTAAAACACATTTCAAACTTGTTTTATTTTTTATAAATACGGCAGTAAATGTTAACAATGTTTCTTTTAATGTTAAAACGTTAAATATTTTAAGTAACACAAGTTTTGGAAACTGTCTTTTGTTTAATAAATGTTTGTGTTTAATAAATAGACGACCCAGAAAATATCGTCATATACCGACGAAACGTTGGGAAAATTGTTATATAAAAAAATTTGATTTAATTAAAAGGAAACTTTAGGCCTTTTTAGCTTACTTACAACAAAATCTGGAATATTATCTTTAAGACGTGCTTACATTGTTTTTAAATTTGCCCAGTAGTTTCAGAGATTTCGTTGAAGTTTTGAAAAAAATAACATTTTTGTTTTTTAAAAATTAATAAAAAATAAAAATGCAACAAAAAATCACAGTTTTAGTTAAAAAACATTTAATTTAACACATTTTGAATCAAATTAGCTTTATTTAATTGTAATCAGTCCACAACTTTTAATTTTATTCACAATTTACTGAGAAAACTAAATTGACATAAATAAATCGCGTTTTTCATACAAAATCAAATTTTTTAACGTGTGTGTGTTTCACTTAAAAATGAAGTATATTCACTTAATTGTGAATTAAAGCGAAACGCGTTTATCGCGTTTTCATTTTGTTTATACGTTATGCGACTTTACGTTATTACTATAAGACCTTAACTTTTTCCCGTTTTGGATTTTTCTTGATTTTTTTTACGTAAACAACAACTACTCAGCCATTTTTTTGTGATCTTCTTCTAAAAAAGACAAATAATGGAAAATCGCTTAACCTTCCTACACCCGCGCGTTGGTCTGTGAGACCGACAAAACGATTTTACGTAAATATCTATTTTCCCAGAAACTCTACAAAGTTGAATTTTCTGTTAGCTTCCGCTTTTTTACAAGCTCCGTTTTAGTGTTGGTTTGGTATTTGAACTAGACAAGCGTGTTGGTGTATTCCATAACAATTGGTCTGTGAGACCGACGCGGGTATATGTGTGCTACATGCAAACAGTATTTTTGTTTGGAACATGCAGTGCGATATGCCCCGATTTTTATTAAAGGCTGACAACTAAGTCAACTTATGATTTCTGTATTGTGCAAGGAGTGCTTTTCAGTTGGCTTAAGTTATTTTAAGTATATGTGTTACAAAAATTAGCGCGGGTATAGGAAGGTTAATAAAGAGTACAGTTATAATATTTTGAACTTTTTTGGATAAAATCAAGAATACGCTTAGTACCTGCAACTTAAAAATGCGAGCTGATGGAGAAAAATGGAGATAAGATTTGAAATCAGCGAACCCAATTTAGTAAAAAATTGCATCAAACTTCCAATCAACACACAAAAAGTTTAGTTTTTTTCCCTTGTGTAATTAATCAAATCTAATTCTTAAACGTTATTTTATGTCCTGCCATTGCCGGACGAAAAGGTTGCCAGCTAAATCGCCCATAAATCTTCCACACAAATTTTAGTGATTTCGCATAGAAAATATCACCCAATATTCTGGGCGAATTTTCCTGTCCCTTCCAGGCAGGAGGAAAAATTCTCCGCCCAAGGCCAAAAATCAAAAATCCTACGTTAGGATTTGCCAAGTTGTTTTACTATATGCATGCCTCCTCAAAAGCATATTTCCATCGGAAAAGTAGAACTTCTCGCAAAGACAATCTTCCTGAACAACATAAAGCATTTCCCACAAAAAGCACGTATACTTTCGGAGGCCTCAACCCTGGGGCCGTGTTTCAAAAGGCTACTAACTCCGGTGGTAACAGAAAATATCTTTGTTCAGCCACAACCTCAAAAAATCTATCTAAATCTGTTAATAAGAGCAATACTTAAAAATATTAAATCAATAACAATTTGTACTTGTTTATAGAATTGTAAAACCATTCAAACAACTTAAACTGATTAATTGCTTAGCATAGAGTATTCCATTATGTTGTGCCATAAAATGCCAAACTTTTTTAACAATTTTTTTTTTCGATATTTTTTGCTTTTTTTAAGATTAAAAAGATACTTTATATATTGTCATATGATAACATAGATTTTGGCTTCAACAGTAAAGTGTGTACACGAAAAAGTTTGATAGTAGAAATCTAATTAAGAAATTGGTTTGCTTGGAAGAAAGGAATGAAAGGAAAGAAAGAATATGTGTATTTGAAATTTCTAAAATGTTGCGTATTGCAATTCGTGTACATACTTTAAAATAGATAGAAACCTATTTTGGAAGCTTGGAAAACTCAAACTTTCATACATTTTACGCTTGTTAGAGTAAATTTTTTCCTGCTCATATAACACAGCTAATAAAGCATTCATATGTAAATAGATGGATGTGGATGGCTGAATAAATGAATGTGTATGTTCGATAATGTATCATCGTCATAATCTAAAATACTTTTTATTTTTTTCATTTTTCACATTTTTTCATGATGAAAAATTTTCATAAATTGTTAAATCATTTGCATAGAAAATTGTTACAATAAATTGCAGCATTTTAGTTACACACATACATACATACACATTCTTGTTAGAGATTATATAATATTTATTTACATTTCTCGTTTCTGTGCTTTTTCTCCTTGACGGCACAATTAAATTAAAAGGAAACTGCATTTTCCAAAAGATGCGAAAAATTAGCAAAAAGAAAAAGAGAAATCAAATTATGAAAGTTGAAAGTAAATATAAATAAAGCGGAAACATTTGGCTTACTATAAAATCCCTGCCACATTAATAATTCTCGTTAAGTCTTAAGCTCGTGCAGTCGAAATTCATTCTTGAACTCTTGGTAGCAGATTCTCATTCACATTTTTTTGCTCTTTAGTTACTCTGGTTAAAAGTTAAATGTTAATAGTTCTATGGAAATTAAAACTGACTAAACACATAAATATTTAACATGGGAAGTAATAAATGAATTTTTAACGAGATGAATATTAAAAAAAACATGTTTACGTTTGAATATTCTCCTATATGAATTATAATGTGAGCCCGTCCAATCACAGGCCACCCTTTATAAATGTATTAACGTGGTGAAATTATTAAATTATTTAAAAAAAACACTGATAGAGACTCTTGATTTTCGAATAAAAAAATCTACTTAGCCAGCGGTGAATAGCGAGAAAGCAAATAAATTAATTTATCTTGTTTTACCTTGGGCAAATAAAGTTTATATTAGGGATCGCAAGACCCCGGACCTTTTTTTCCCCCTAAAAAGCAGGGAAAATATTGCATTTTCTAAGATTCTTGTATAAAAATGAAACAGAAAAAATAAGCTTGTTACACACTAGAGGCCTGCACAATTCCATTTGAACAAACATTCAAATCACTTTCTTAATGTTAAGCTTGTAAGGCCTGGAGCTTCAATGTAAAATCATTCAAATCATTGAAACATTTTCAAACTCTATACGGTAGAGTCTCTGTCACAAACAAATAATGAAGAAAAACGTAAGTGTGTGAGCGTGTAGAAGAAAAAAAAAAACGCTTCACTATAGTGAAAGTGCAAGTATAAAAATTGTTCTCAAAAATTAGCAACGGAATAAAAAACACACGCAGCAAAGAAACTGGGAACTAAAAATACACACATTCTTTATTTCTATACCCTGCACCACTAGTGGTGAAGTTTGTCATGCCGTGTAAAACTTTTTTTTATTATTCATCTCAGAAAGATACTTTTATTCTGGGTCTGTTTGAGCCTGTAAGTCTTTTTACAAGCTGATGCGAAAAATAAAACAAATTTTTAAAGTTTTATTGCGAACAAAATACAATATATTTATTTGGTGGATTTTAAATGACAAACCTCAACTCACAAATCAAGAAACAATTATTCTTTTAAAAAAGTCAAAAGCGACAAAACAACTTTATTATTAAGAATATTAACTTCATGATATTTCTGTACCGTTAAAATATGAATATTAATATTTTGCCAATTGTTTTGTTTTTATAAATTCTTTCAGCAAAAAAACAATGCAAGTGCGTAGACAAAAAACACACACAGCAATACACAAGCCTACATACTCGTATATTCGCTGCCAAGACAAGTTTTTTATTGACGCTGCTGCTAGTACAGTGGTTAAAACCCTGCAGATAACGAGACTAGTCCATACATGCATGTAAAGAGTAGTCCATAAAGGAGTAGGAGTACTCCAAAACTACTCCAAATATATGGGCAAAAGGTGGTCCATTTAACATTACGATGTCCTAGGAGAGGACCCACCGAAGTAGTCCCTAAACTACTCCATGGAGTACTTAGGTGGGTTAGTTTTAAGAGTACTCCATGTCATTACAGTATGGAGTACACTAAAGCGGTTGTTTAAGCATTTTTCATTTTTTACTAATCGTCTTTTATGGCGTGCACTGTAGTCTATTATTGCTATTATTATATATATTTACTTGGTATTTTTAATTTTTTTACCTTTTTTTTCACAAATTTGAAAAACTTTCACTTTTAAATAAACAATTAACAATGGACACCATCAGGGCTACCAATGTGTAATACTGTAAACTATAGAAAAGTATACATCATGCAGTTGTTGCCAGCACTGCATGTTAATTTCTTATAACATGGTCCATTTTACAGTAGATTGGACCATGTAGTCCAATATTATCTGTAGGGAAAGAACAGGGTCCTTGAGTAATTCGTAGTCGATTTAGCCATGGCCATCTGTCTGTCATATTGTTAAAAACACCCTCACTTTAAAAAGCTCAAAAGAAAAGAATGTTGGTGTAAAATTGCTTCTATTTATCCTAAGCAGTTTAGAATTGAAATCTAGCAAAATCAGTTTAGTAGGAAAGAGGTTATAAGTACAAATGTGCAACCACCACCCTAAAAAAAATTTATAATTTTGTTACAAAAACTAACATAAATAGTGGCGGAATGCAAATATTATAAGATTTTGCAAAATTTCGTACTGCATACTAGAAATCATACTACAGAATTTCTTAAAGACCGATCAATAATTTACCACAGGCCTCATATAAGGCCCACTTTCGGAAATCGCTATTGTAATTAATGAATAAAATCAAGTGATTATGCCAGGCGATGGATCGTGTATGTGCTTGTGATGTGATTGTACGCTTTGCTGTAGCGATTTCAAACATAGTTTGATATTTTGCTGATAGTACAAGTTTGTGGTGTTGTGTATGGTGCAATTTGCTCACTTGAGAAAAGTTGTGAAAGAGTATACATCAGGGTAAAATACAATATTTAATAAAAAACCAATAAAAAAATATAAATTATTATTAAAAAAGTTTTAATAACAAACAGTGTCACTATTCATTACGAATCTTAAATAAAAAACACGAATATTCTGAATTTTTTTTCAAAATAAAAATAATAAAAACAAAATTTTTTAAGAAATGAATATTGCACCAGTATGGTTGTATGGTATGTGTTTCGAGCATAATTCAACATCACTTAATTGTGCTAGTATGCTGTAGTAATATATGCCCAGCTTCTCCTTAGGTCTCATAAAAAGCCCACTTCAGAAATATTATAAATGATGGTGGAGGGTATCAAAGATTCGGTGCAGAGGAATATAGCACTCTAACTTGTTTTAATGTGGGTTCGGAATATGTATGTACGAAATATTTTCTATGTTTGATAGCTTAATAGTGTTGCAGCAACAATTTCTTGCATGCGTACACTAAATACGACACACAAGTAAACATCACAAATACTTTGAATGCGTCCACTAAATACGACATACAAGTAAACATTACAAATTCTCGCAGACTGCACACGAGGTAATTTTCAAATACTAGGAGTATAGGCAACAATTTTTTACTGTATTGAAAGGTTTTGAAAAAAAAAAACAATTAATGTCTGGTGTGTATTTCTTTGAATTATTATTTCTTCACAATACTTTTTAAATCGTGCGACGAACAACACCGTATAGCATATGTCAATGTGGCTGTGCACAAACGTTTTGTACACAAATTTGATTTTTGTTTTGTGTTTGATTTTAAAATATTTATGCAAGCCTTTAATATACACAGAGATCTATTATGGAAAATTTTTGCTTTTTTATATGCTCTTTAAAATTGAATAAAGTTTTTACAGTTCTGGTTTTTAAACTGAACAACCATCTCAAAATCTCATATTTTCTATAAAATTATAGAAATAATCAATTCTTTGTTGTTTAGACAAATAACACTGCGGAACAGTCTGGAATTTGACTGCAAATTTTTACTAATTTGAGATCGTTGATTTCAAATCTAATCTTCATTTTTCTCTATCAGCTCTATTTTTCGAGATATATTCACCCTTATCGTGCTGGTATTTAAAATACGCCAAACACGATAAGGGTGACTGTTATGTCCAAAATTAAGGCACTTTCATTGGAATAACAAGTTATTGGAATAACTTGAAAACGGTTGACCATATTCAGTTTAAAAAATCCGAAACTTTGCAACAATATTATCTTTAAGCCGTCCTTACATTGGTTTTTAATTTATCAAGTAGTTTCAGAGATATCGTTGAATTTTTAACGTTTTGAAACTATTTCGAATGAAAAAAGGTTTATTTCATTGTAATCGGTGCACAACTTTTGATTTTATGCACAATTTACTGAGAAAAGTGAATATCGATTTCCATACAAAAAGGAAAAAACGTTCATGAAACACACATATTTAAAATGCTATTTTTGTATGGAAATCGAGATTTTATCAATTCAGTTTTCTCAGAAAATTGTGAAAAAAATCAAAAGTTGTGCACCGATTTGTTTTCAAAAATTCAACGATTGGTTTTCAAATACATTTTGCAGACCTTTGATATACACAGATATCTATTATAGAAAATTTTTGCTTTTTTTTGCTCTTTAAAATTGAATTTAGTTTTTACAGTTCTGGTTTTTAAACTGAACAACCACCTCAAAATCTCAAAAGTATTAAAATATTATATTTATTAAATTTTTTTTATTAAATGTAAAGCTTTAAGATTAAGGTGAAAAACTACTTGTTAACAAAATGTTAAATCTTAAGCGGACTTTTTAGGAAACACTTTTTATATAGAATTCATTCTTTCATAGGTCTGCAAAAATTAAAAATGTTTCAGATTTTTTTCAATATACTTTTATGTCCGTATTCATAAAATTTTTTCAATTTAATAAAGGTTTAAATAACAAATTTACTATGAAAATTGTCCTTTATAAACGTTTGTTAAATTTAATAATCGTTTGTGAATACGGGGGTTTATTTTCCATTCTATTTTGATTTTAAAAGTTCCTGGACAAATTTTAAGAAAAAGACAAAAAACAAAAACAGTGAATTATTCGGGACGGCAATTTACAGAGCGCATTCCCTAATTGTAATAAATACTAGAAAACTAAACGCATTGTTTTAGTGTAATTTGTGATGCTCCCACCTATAACTTTTAATAACAAGAAAAGTCTCATAAGAATCCTTGTTAAGTCCTTGAATGTACGTGTTTGTATGTTTTACGATTTACTCAGAAATGTCAAATCAAAATTACAAGTTGTAAAACAGAAGTTGTTTGAACATTTCTTACTGAACATTACAGATCAACATCGCTGAACAAGTTCAGTTAATAAAGAAAATTTTTTTATAACAAATTTACAATAAGAAAATTTTCGAAATAGTGGATCGATCGATTACTGATGACTAGGGATGAGATTTTCATGCACTAAAAAATCGAAAATATGCGCTTAAAAAATGCAATAAAAAATCCAAAATATGCACTAAAAACTTAAAAAATTTCAGTAAAAAATAGTTTTTTAATTTTACTAAACGTTTAAATAAATAAGTATGTACTGTTTTATTAAAAGTGCCGCATAGAGTTCACTAAATAGAAATCTTCATTTCTTCATTTTAGTATTCTTTAAGAAGTACGTTGAGTTAATTTTTGGCTACTTGAAAAAATTTTGCCATTGTTAATGCTAATAAATAGGGATAAATAAGATTTCATGCACTAAAAACTCGAAAATATGCGCTTAAAAAATGCACTAAAAACTCCAAAATATGCACTAAAAGCTTAAATAAATAAGTATGTACTGTTTTATTAAAAGTAAGAATTTCTCTTTTACTTGAAGAAAATCGATGCATTTTGAAAAAAAAAATGATTTTCAGATCGCACTTTGATTCCAGATTAAATCAATAATATTTGAAATTTATTTTTTTAAATCCATAATTTTTTTAACAAAACGTGTCGGATTTTTTTACTATGTCGGGCTATTCTTCCTTCCACATTGTCAATTTTACTTTCTGCAATATTAATTAATTTGACTTGTGCATTAAGTGAACTAAGTCCTTCCTTATTTATTATTTCACATATATATCCGTAATTGGAAAATACAAATGCTAATTGACATCTGATGTTATCTAAATTTAATATTTCTCTTAATTTTTTAATTGGATAATTATCGGTATCAACAAGCTTTTCTAACATTACAACGCGGTATAACCCATGTGCCAAGCAAGTAGCTTGTAACAGTTTTGGATAAAATATTTTAAATCAGTTGGAAGCCATTAACCAGAAGCATCTTTTGTCGAAATCTTGAAAAACTTGTATTGAAAGCAAAGGTTCAAAAGAATTTATTTATTGATTTAAAAATGTTTTTTTGAAAGGTTCTTTTGTGTATTTGATTTATTTTTTTTAAGAACTTTTTTCATAATATCGAAATTAAAAAAAAAATCACTCAAAAATGTAAAAATATGCAAAAATATGCATTGAAAACGTAAATATGCAAAAATATGCAACAATATGCAAAAACAAATCGATGCCATTTCAACGTAAATTAAATGATTTGGAAAGATAAATGGTCTGCATCGTTCTTAGACTATCGACAAAAAACATGCATTTGCATGGAAATCGCATCCCTACTGATGACAATTAAACTGAAGTTAAGTTGCCAACAGTGAAATCAGGCAACGCCGCTCATGTTTAAATATAAAATAAGTTTTTTTTTTTTGTATATTTTAACATGAGCGGCGTTGCCTGATTTCGCTGCAGACAACTCAATTCAGTTGTGTTGCCATCCGTAATCGACCCATAAGTTTTCCTTAGGAAAGCTTTTTTAAGGCGATTTTGTTTTTTCTTTTTTTATAGAAAATTAGTGTTTTTACAGAAAACTTTTTCTAAGGGGGTTTTTATAAACATTTCGAGTGTGAGTTTTTTCATAAAAAACTTTTTAAGTTCTTTTTAAAAAATATTTTTTTTCTGCTGAATATTTTTGTCGGCCAAATGCTTTTGGTGGTGAATTCGTAATAGAAAACTTAACTTTTCAATGGAAATGGATTAAAAAAAATTGGCTCAAGTAAATTTCTGTAAAAATTTTTTTTACAATATACCTATTTAGAGAAGAGAAGAAATTCTACTTAGGGTGTGTGTGAAACGGTAGCAAAGTTCTATGGTGAATGAAAATTGTCAAAAATTACTACACTTATGTCAAAATTTATACTAGCCCCCAGGGCTAGTGAAATTTTATTCAACTCAACAGTGTCAAAAATTTACTTCCATGAGTAGTTTGCTACAGTTTCACACCCAACCTTAATACCAAAAATAATGGTTTTCTATAGAAAACTTTTTAATGGCAAGAATAAGTATAAAAATAAAAACTTAAGCCCAAGAATACTTAAATATTTCAATAAAAAGCTTTCTGACAATATATTTATAATATAATTTTCTACAAGAATACTTTTCTACAGAGCTTTTAGCAAAAGCATTATAGGATTTTGTGTTTTTAGTTATTTGTTCTAGTCATATTTAAAAAGCTTTTTATGCTGTATTAAACTTTTTAAATATTTCTATGTAAAGTTATTTTTTTAAATTATAATAACCACTTTTTCGAATGTGCTTCCATGCTTTATTTCTGCAATGCTTCACATATTTTTTGCTTAAGCCAACCTTTGGTTAACATTGAAGCTATAGATATGTATAGAGTAATTCATTGGTACATATGTATATATAGCTTCAATGTTAACTAAAGGTTGACTTAAGAAAAAAGTAGGTGACGTATTGCGGGAAAAAGACTATTGTTAAAATCTTTGAAAATTGATATTTGGCTCATAGAAGCACATTCAAAAAAGTGGTTAATATAATTAAAAAAATTTATGAAAAAGAAATAATTCCCACGTTCTTTTTTTAACTTTTTTTATGATTTTCTTTTAAATTTTAATAAAACACTTCACAGTCTTTCTCGTATGGCCTACAGTATTAAAAACTTTTTTGAAAAGTTGGTAAATCTTAAAAACCATTTGCGCACCATATTTAACCGTCCCTGCCCCTGTTTAATGTGTCAATGAGATGATTATTTAAAATAGTTATTTTTTATGCACAACTCGTTATACTTGTAAAATATTCAAGGATATTTTTGTGTTTATTTGGTCCTTCTCTTACGGTTTGCCTTACGCATACATGTACATTTACCCAGGTCCTTTTGGTTCGGTTTGTTTTCAGTTTCAACTTTTGCTTTTTTCTGTTCATGTCCGGCCTAGAAAACTTGAACTAAAAGCTGTATATTGCCCTATAGTTTTTCATACAATTGTATGTGTGTACAAGTGTGAGTAATGTGTGAGTGTGTAGTAAATATTTTAGTTTTTCTTCTCATTGCCATTTGACAGTTGTTTGGGTTAAAAATGCATTTTTCATATAAATCTTTTTTCAGTTCTTTTGCTTCTTTTTTTTCTTTTCAACAGATTGTTGACAAGTCATAGTTTTAGCTCTTAGTTCTTGTAGCTTTTTGAGTTAAATTTGTTGTTGTTATTTTTCTTTGTGTTATATTTTTTAGAACAATTGTAGTTAATTTTTTATATCCTCCGGCTGTTTGTTCTTAGATTGACTACATCCTTTTAAAGAAGTAAATTGTTTTTTTTTTTTTTTTTGTAAATTAAAAAATAAACCATGTTGTTGAATAATGAGCACAAGTTTATGGTGGTAATTAATTAGGTTGGATTAAAATGCATTTTTGTTTATTTTTTCAAAAAAAAAAAAAAAAAGAATTTTTCAGGGCGAAAATTAAATATGAAGCACTTTTTAAAAAAGATTTTTAGTTTACTAAACGAAAATATATTAAATATGCATTTTTGTTCAGTTTGTAAAAAAATTTGGAATCACCCTTCCAGGAGGATTGTGGTATAAAAGGGGTATAACTTTTTCGCGGTTTTTAAAAAAGGTCGCTCATAAAACTCGGTAAAGTTGGAAAATAATTTTTATTTGTACTTATGCATTTAGCCTAAAACTCACTGCTTTTTATGAAATTATTATTATTATTATTAATTAAGATACTTTTTTTCATTTATTAATTAATAAAATATTTAAAATTAGTTTCTTAAGGGATTTTAGAAAATCGCTTTTGTGGGTGAAGTTTTTAATTTTAAACGACCCAAACAAATTGTTTTCGTAAATAACACAATATTCGCTAACGCGTAGTGCTAGGGCAAAAATTTGGTTATACCCCTAATGTAAATACTATATTCGAATTTAATTGTATTTTAAATAAAAAGTTTAAGTTTAAAGAAAGTTACGCGAATACGTAAGAAGAGGCTAACTATCCCTCTCACAGCCAATGCCCCAGTAGGCTAGCCGGTAGTGAACTGGTTCGATTCCCGCCAAAGACTCTGGTTTCTTTCCTGCAGACAAGTGCAGAGCTTCGCGGGATTAGCTTAGGGAATTAAAAAAAAACTGTCTACTTCACCCACGGTCCTTGGTGCCCCCTGTAATCGCAAACGAGGCTCTGACGACCAATCTTAGGCAGTATAATCTAAAGAACCGTACGAAGAAATTTCCGTTGCAGCTCACCAGCACGGAGGTCCGCTGGCAGCCCCAGCAACGTGATTTCAGAATAAGCCTGCATATAATGAGCTGAAAGGCTTAGTTAAATACCCGCATTAAGCAATTGGGACTCATTAATTTTATTTCGGTATATTCAATTGTTCCCTGAAATCACAGTGATGTCAAATCACGAACAAAATTTGAAATAATGGGAGTGATATTTTGGTTTTCTGAAAATCCCCAGATATTTTTTTGATTAGTAGTGATTTTCATTGTTTTAAATCACGAGATATCAACTCGTGTGCTTCTTTTTAAAGTACACAGAAAAAATTATTTTTCCAATTCAAACAAAAAATTTGTAGAATCAAAACATTTTTTGTCTGAAATCGGTCCTACAAACAAATTCGCATATTCAAACAATTTATTTGCTTTTCGTTTATTGAAAAAAAAACACTGATTTTTTCAAACAAATAATTTAACTGAATCAAACAAATAGTTTACTGAAAATCATATAAATTTCAAACAAATAATTTTGTTGAATCAAACAAAAAAGTTTTTGCACAAGCAATGACGCGCACACAAGCAAGCACTGTAGAAGTAGATGAAGGCAGAGCAGAGCGGCGCCGGCTGGCTTTGAGACACATTTTTTTGTTGGAATAATTTTTGCACCAAGTCTTGTTTGTTCACACAATGTTTTTCTTCTTCACTCACTGTTCTGTATCCTTTCCTTGGCAGCAGACCGACTCGACATGTTTTTCGTCATCATTTTATTTCTTTTATTTGATGTAGGTATTTAACTAAACATTTTTGAAAAGTTGAATACGGGATTTTGTTTTTCATTCTTTTTTACCAACTTTGAAACCAACAAAAAATTTATTTTGTTTCTTCTAATGTTGTTGTTGTTTAAAAAGAGTGAAACGTTTATTACCTATTATTGTTTTTGTTGTTTTTTACTACAAACCTCGCCACAATATTTTATCATCTTTCTTATAGTTGTACCTTTTCAAAGTGTCCAAAAATAGACTATGTGTTTTTTTTTTGTTGTTCTTATATGTCACATAAAGAAGTGTTGCTTACGGTCAAATAAAAAAATGCAAAAACACGACAACAATAAAGAGCGTTAAATATTTCATACAAAATTATGAAAACTAGAAGCCAATAACGCGTTTATTATATTTTTGAATAGTTGTCAACATTTCTGTTGGCTAAAATAAAAATCAAACAAAAATATTAATTGAATCAGTAAAAAAATTTGTAGAAATTAAAAAAAATTTCAAACAAGCGTTTGTTTGAAAATAATTCAGCAATAATTTTTTCTGTGTACTTTCACATTCATTTAGTACTTATTGTTGCCATTTTCACTTATTTGTTTATCTCTATACATTAAAATTTAACCAAACAAACTTCATACTTTATTATAGATAGCTTTTAGTTTCTTTTAAACAAATTGATTAAATTTTTATTTTTAAAGATAAATTTCATTGAAAAAATTAGTCATATAATGGGTGATTTTTTAGCTATTATCTTTTTGGCAACACTGGTTTAAACAGCTGACGCACGTTTCGTGTTTTGTTTCACTGTCAATCATCTTCAGTTTGGTCTATAATTTAACCATGAATCGTCTTACAAACGAACAACGCTTGCAAATTATTGAATTTTATTATCAAAAATTATCAAAAAATTATCAAAAAATGTATCGAAAAATTGTGTTCAGCGACGAAGCTCATTTTTGGCTCAACGGGTACGTTAATATGCAGAATTGTCGATTTTGGAGTGAAGATCAACCAGAAGCATTGCAAGAGCTACCAATGCATCCAGAAAAAGTCACAGTTTGGTGCGGTTTATGAGCTGGTGGCATCATTGGACCGTACTTCTTCAAAGATGATGCGAAGCGTAACGTAACTGTGAATGGTGAGTGCTACCGTGAGATGATATCCAATTCTTTTTTGCCCAAAATGCAAGAGCTTGACTTGCATGACTTGTGGTTTCAACAAGACGGTGCCACATGCCACACAGCACGCTTAACAATGGATTTATTGAGAGGCGAGTTCGGTGAACATTTTATTTCACGTTCGGGACCGGTCAATTGGCCGCCTGTTTTCTGTAGGGCTATGTTAAAGCTCATGTCTATACACACATGCCCGCTTCAATTGACGCATTAGAAGACAACATTGAAGCATTTATTCATGAGATACCGGCCAAAATTGGACTAAGCGGATGGACCATTTGAGGCGCAGTCACGGTCAACATTTGCATGAAATAATCTTCAAACATTAAATAATATGGACCGTACTATCGATTCAAATAAAGTTTTTATGCATTTTTCTGAATTTTATGTGTTTTTTTTTTAAAAAAGCTTTCCTATAGCTCTTAAAAAATAACCCCTTACTGCACGACTTTAAAACTTTGTTGCTCTGGCAACCGCAGATAATGAACAATATCAGCTGACTATTAAAAAGGAATAGTAAATCACGAAAAATGTAAATAAAACTAAAACAGCGTCCGCTAAAAATACAACGTCTTCCTAAATTTCGAAATTATAAAATAAAATAATTTAATAACAAATAAAGAACAATTCGTTTTAAGTGTTGTGATTTTTCATTAAACTTTTTAATTGCAGTTTATGACATTTATATTAGCCTTAACTTCATCAAATTTAATTTTTATTGAATTACTTTTAGTAACGAAAGGAATTACAACATCAAATGAATTAAAAGTTTTTTTTAAATTATTTTATTCTTGACTGAACAAGGGATTGAATTCAGGTTTACAGGTTTCGAAAATAACCACATTCATCGTAAATCATCGTTAACATTTTATTATAGATTTTGATGAAAAATGCTGAAAAAACGTCAAGTTTCATTAGAAAGGCAATTTCTGAAGAGAGTTTTATTTAAGCTATCTATTTTTTTAAAACTAGAACCACGAGGGGCAATTTCTGACTCTCCGAAACAATCTAACTGATTTCAATGCAATTTAAAACATACATAGATCCCTGTTTAGACAGACAAATTAAGCTGTGTATGTACATATCTTTCAAAAATAGGACTACGAGGGGAGGCAGGGGGCAATTACTGCCTCTTCGAAACTATCTAACAAATTTTAATGAAATTCCTCCGGGTATCCGCTAGTACACTCATAGAAAAATGCATGTTCATATTGACGATGCCCTAACATCCGAATTGTGACATCAATGTTATTACAAATTGTATCAATGAGGCAAAACTTGACATCAATCCAATAACGAACGTCATCATAACATTTTGTCATAATTTATGCGATGACACATTTTGTATATTATTAATATTATTTTCATGTTAAAAAAGTTAAATAAAAAGCAAAAATTCCTAATTCTATTTGTTTTAATTTATTTACTTCAATACATCAAATTTTCGAAGTAGAATGCCCTGCGGGAAATTTGTGTCAATTGGTCTAACAGACAGGTCATGGGATTCGTGAAAATAGAACAAGTTCAAAAAGAAAGAACTCATGACCAGTGAAAGGAGAACCAATCATTAAACTGGTTTATTAAAACCAAAAAGGTAGAACAAGTAATGAACTACAGTACAGTATTCACTGGTGGCGTGACACATTTTTTGGGACTTTGTGAAATTTAGTTCTTGAATTTAATTTTAGGACTTGTTTTATTGAAAAAATACTACATTGTATTGAAATCAAACTACATTGTAGTTACTGACACTAAACACGTTAATTGAGAATAGATGTGTGACTGGTCAAATGGTGTCAATTGAACTCCTGCAATGACAACCCCATGTAAAAGTGATAGGTCTTATTCATATAAAGTGTTAGAATAAGAACCGATCTCTACCACAAAAGACTTATCACGAGATTACTTTGGTGTCAGTTCGCTTCCCTCTAGGGTGATTACGAAAAACATATCGGGCATGCTGCTAGTGGCTTATAATTGAGAGTTCTTCTGTAAACAAAGGGCGGAATACAATAAAGGTGAATCAAACATGTGAAACGGCTAAGTAAATAATAATATTCGCTCAATTTGACTTAAGTCAATCCCAATGACATAATTTAATGACAGCTTGTCATTAAATTGAGCTTAATGAGTCTATTTTCCGATGTTGTCCGACTGAGTCATTGCGCTGATGACATTTTTTATTAAACCGACTCCGATTCG
Organism: Pollenia griseotomentosa; assembly: GCA_963931875.1. Classification (NCBI taxonomy): domain Eukaryota; kingdom Metazoa; phylum Arthropoda; class Insecta; order Diptera; family Polleniidae; genus Pollenia; species Pollenia griseotomentosa. Next base: position 102,766,105 of record OZ007561.1, read on the forward strand.
TCATTTATGTAATGCCGATGTGTTATCCCATTGATGACATAATTCCAATTTTTGACACTGATGTACAATTTAACCAAGTGATGTTAAGGCTGACATCACAATGATAAAAACTGTCATGGGGTCCAAAACGAAGACACTTGTCATAATACTGATGTCAAAACACATCAGCGTTATGACGACTTTTCTATCAGGGTACTAACATATATTAAAGTCGTTTTTGCCACTCTTTGTTTTTACTTTGATTGGACGTGGCAAATTCTTTTTATTCATTTCTTCATTTGCATTTTTTTCTATATTGTATTTTTGTTGTCGTCTTGTACTTTTGTGGTCATCGTGTTCATAATAAATATCGTTTATTATAATAAACTTGCTATTAAAATCTTAATTAAAGTCATTGTCATAATATGCATTGTAAAAAGTCTTGTATTATTAAGAATCCACTCCCCGGGCGCACATAAAACAAATAAAAAACTTATTCATGTCATAAAAACGAATACTATTAACAATTTTCTTTGGGATGTAAAAATGTAACTAAGTACCACATTTAGTTTATTTTATAAGTGTTATATATACTATACACCCGGGTGTAGGGTATTTTTTTTTTTTAACAAAAAGTGTATCAACAACCTGGTAAAAACAATTAAAACTGAAAGAAAGAGCAAAAAAAATAAACAAAAGTATAGTTTTATTTTACAAGAGTGCTGCAGAAAGTGTTTAATGAGTGACCTTTAACACACTTTTAATTCATGAAATTGCTTGGAAGATGCAAATAAAAACACACAAAAGCCATGTTGTATAAAGGAGGAACCTCAAAACAATTACAACAACCATTTCAAGTAAAATAAAATCTAAAACTAAAACTGTGGTCATACAAAAAAATGCACTCAAAAATGTTTTAAAGAGTATTTAATGGTGAATGGAAAAACGAGTTAAAAAACGAAAGAAAAATGTTTTTAGAAAACATTAAAATTGCGTTAAAGGCAGGAGCGCACTAGGAAATGTTTTAAAGATTATTGTTTGTTCCTACTACACTAGCCAACAAGGTTTTGGACTGGAGCAACCAAATATCTGTCCTAAGGTAATTTGGTGGGCTGAATTCGAATCTGCAATTGGCTTTTCTCTATCACGTTTTCTCTCTCAGGTTTTCGAGATACAAAAAAATGTTTTATTCATTTTTTAAATAAAAAATTATTAGTTTAATTAAAAATCAATGAATTTTCTAAAGTGAATGGCGTTATTTGAACGTCATTTATATTTTGTTGGTTTGGCTGCACGTATTAGAGTCCAGCAATAGTCTCCCAGTATGCTTTTGTCTCAAAATCCTTGATAAATTCTTTAAATTTTCATTAAATCTTGGTGAGCACGCTCCCCTTGTTCGCGCTTACTGCACCTAGTTTTTTTTTTTTTTTTTTTGGAATTAAATCTAAATGCGAATAAAGAATATATTGTCAGTGTCCACGGTTTGTCCAAGTTTCTGACTGCAGCACCAAAATAATGATAATATGCATATTTTAATTATTCTGATGTTGCATATCCTGTTTTCCAACCAAATATTCACCACACACACAAAGCAAAAATAGCTTGAATCAGTAACACACGATCTCCCTGACTTTCCTTAACGCTACTATTATGAAGATTTAGAATGAATGTGGGCTTCTGTCAAATAAATAATTGTGAATTTGTAGTGTCAGTATTGACTGTTTCACAGTAGTGCCAGCATGCGATAAAAAAAAAATGAACAAGACGTGATAGCCCCAATTTTTATGCCAGATTCGAATTCAGCGCACCCAGATTAGTTAAAAAAGATGCTTCGTTTCTGCAGTAAATTTTTTTTTTTTTAATTTGTAGACCAGTGTTATTAACGCTTGATCCAGAAAGTAGGCCATTGTGTGTTTAGCTTTGCAACTGCAAACCTATTAAAAGTATTTTCGATAGTTTGAAATAAATCTATGTAAAAGTATCGAAGGCTATGAAAAATGTAAAGTTTAGATTGTTTTTTTTTTTTTTAAAGAAACATTTTTATATCAGTAGTACATTTCAGCCAAAACCTCAAAAAACATTTTTTGGATTTTTTTTTTAAATTTTGATGCAATATTAGAGCTAACTCTTCATAACATATAATTACAAATTTCGAACACAATGTTAAGCCTACTTTGACTGCAGAAGTGCCGAAAAGTTAGCATATTTAATTTTTAGTAGTGCATCCAAAATATGTACATACTTAAAAATAAAAAATTTCCATTTGTTTTATTAAAAACAAAAATATAAAAAATTCAGTCTTTGTTGTTCAAAATAAATAAATTAGTACTATTTTATCAAAAATAAAACAGACAAAATTCAGACGCAAAAAACTTTTGTACATGGTAAATTATCTCTCAACGTCAACCGAAGTTAAAAGACCATGCTTGGAAAATGCCAATGCATTTGGAAAAAATTAATTTTCAGATACCACTTTGATTCCAGATCAGATCAAAAATATTTGAAATTTATTTTATTTTTTGAAATCCTTTATTTTTTTTTGCAAAACGTTTTGAATTTTTTTTTTAATTTGTCGGGCTATTCTTCCTTCCACTTTGTTAATTTTACTTTATGCAATATCAATGAATTTGACTTGAGTATTAAGTGAACTTAATGCGTCCTAATTAGTTATTCACCCTTTTATCGTGGTTGGCGAATTTAAAATACGCCTGCGACTGTTAGGTAATAGATTAAGGCCCGTTTTCACGACTTAACGATAGCTAAATGTAGGAAGTTATCGAACAGATAATGAGCTTTTAATTATCACAAGTTCCCTTTAATCTAAAAGTGAAGGATAAGCTAAAGAGAGGAACGTTCTACCTTTAACTTTTGTCGTAAGGTTTAGATTTGAGATTGCCATATTATATTCACATATTTTTTATATATGGCAACTCCAATTATTCGTATATTTTGTAAATGTAAAAAAAGTACGTAGTTGGCAGTTCGTATTTTTATTTAGGCAAAAATAATCGGTATTTTCTTTAGTATTGCCACTTTTTTAAAAATGTTAAGTTTATTTTATACAGAAGTTGTGAAAACGAAAAATAGTTGAAGGTAACTTTATTCCTCACTAGTGCTAAAGGTAGCGTTAACTATATCGAACTTTAAAGGTAAGTCGTGAAAACGGGCCTAAAGGAAATAAGTTTACGTTCTCTTTAATCTTTTACCAAACAGTCGCAGGCGTATTTTAAATTCGCCAACCACTGTAAGGGTGATTGTTTCACAAATATATATCTGTAGTTGGAAAAAGCATATGGGGGATTTCATGTCAAGTGACCCAAAAAAAAAAAACATTCCGGATAAAAAAAAAAATTTTTAAAATTTAAAAAAAAAAATTTAAAACATTTTTAAAAAAAACAAAAAAAATTTTTTTTTTCAAAAGATTGATCAAATAGCTATCGAAGCTACTTGGGACAAATTTTGCTAACACCAATAGGTAATAAGTTGCTTGGCTGAAAAAGAACACCTGTATTATCTCAGAAACTTTTTGACCGATCTTGTTGAAAATTTGTGTCTAAACTACTATTTAATAGGACTAAGCTTGGACTAAGCACCCCATTTAGACACAAATTTTCAACAAGATCGGTCAAAAAGTTTCTGAGATAAAGGGGGTCAAATGTTGACATTTTGGCCATACATTCTTAGTCCTATTCCAAATCACAAGACATCGATTTAAAAATTGGGTCACTTGACATGAAATCCCCCATATTATAATTGACTTCTGATGTTATTTAAATTTAATATTACTTTTTTAATTGCATAATCATCGGCATCACCAAGCTCTTGAAACATTCTACAATTACTCAAAGTTTTTTGAATATAATTCTGAAGCATCTAGCCAGACCCCAATCTTGTTACTACTGGCGGCGGTGCAAGGAGAACCAAGTGACACATTTCATTAAAAATTGCCGTATTATGAAATTGGCTTCAAATTTCCTCTGCAACGCAGTATAACTACGGTGACCATATTTTTCAAAGGAAAAAGAAGAACATTTCGAAATGTTGTAAAAATGATATATAGTACCAAAGTTATTGGATAGGTAATAAGATTTCAAAGAATATGATATCTGCAAGTAGAACTACTATTAATACATATACCTTTTTTATTGTCTATGAACAAATCAATAATAAATATATGTACCTAGAAATTCATATAAAAAAAATTATGTAAAAGTCTTTAAAACGAAAATATTTAATAATTAAAAATAATTATTAGTATTGTGGTTATTTTGTTGAACTATTTATGGCTTTTAATCCAAATTTTTAATATTTTTAATTAGGCTTAAGTTCATCCAATTTAGTTTTCATCATAGTATAATAAGTACCAGGTATGTTCATTAGGGAGAGTTTTCATTATTTACCCATGTAATGTCAATTTAATTTATTTGATTTTTGACGCTTGTTTTAATTTTTTTCCATATTTTCTTTGGTTTGACGTTATATGGGTTTTAAAATTGAGAACAAAATTTCTAATGACTATACCTTGTACTTATTCTACCATGGTTTTCATTAAATTATTTTTATGAAGAAAGGAATTTTACAACTTGAAAATTAATTAAAATTGTTATTGATAATCTTTCATTCTTGACTGTAGCCGGGCTCGAACTCTGGCCGGCAGGTTACCCTGACATGTTTCGATCGCAACCACTCGATCTCCTCAGAGGGATTAGCCGTCTTACACTCGCAGCCATCGACGACTGCTGACGTCAATAGTCAAACATCAATCCTTAAATCAAATTGTATTTTAACCTTTGGTAGATCGAAGTTTGCTTTTTTGAATGATTACACTGTGCATGAAATTGACACTTTTTTTTCGTGACAAGCCGGGCACATGGCGTTTTAATATAATTCGGGGACGCTGAATCCAGTGGTGCCCGCGGTTTTTTCAGATTGGCTCTGGTTTTCGAGATATACCGTTATTTCGAAAATGGAGGAGGTTGCACAACATATATTCGCGTAACTCAAAAACGGTTTAGTTTATTGAAATTACTAAAAAAACCGAAATTCCGCAATAAAATTTTATTTCAGAAAAGTAAAACTCTTTTTCTAATATGAGTAGTCGTTATTGAAACATAATTTTTTTTTTGAAAAAAAAATTAATTTTTTTATCAAAATTTCGAAATTTTTGTTTTTTAAAAATTTTTCATTAATTTAAGAATTTCCCTTAGGGAGCTCCCATACAAATATTGCGTTTTATGAAATTCTTAAATTAATTAAAATTGGTCGACTTTTGTGAATAAAATCAAAAGTTGCAAACAGATTTTAATCATTTATGGCTTGTTTTGTTTGTAGCTTCGTTTTTTATAAGTCTGTAGAAAATTAGAAGCCTAACTGCATTTTTTAATTTTGTATGAATTTTTAAAAAACAAAAATTTCGAAATTTTGATAAAAAAATTAATTTTTTTTTCAAAAAAAAATTATGTTTCAATAACGACTACTTATATTAGAAAAAGAGTTTTACTTTTCTGAAATAAAATTTTATTGCGGAATTTCGGTTTTTTTAGTAATTTCAATAAACTAAACCGTTTTTGAGTTACGCGAATATATGTTGTGCAACCTCCTCCATTTTCGAAATAACGGTATATCTCGAAAACCAGAGCCAATCTGAAAAAACCGCGGGCACCACTGGATTCAGCGTCCCCGAATTATGTTAAAACGCCATGTGCCCGGCTTGTCAGTTTTTTCAACTAGCATAGTGTTATCAATTGTAATTGATTTTACATGTTTTTCCTTACTTCTGTTTTTTCGTACTTTTGTCAAGAATTTTTCTTGAAGTCCAAAGTACATTTTTTTGTTTTTACATTTTTTTCTTTCTTTCTTTTTCTTGTTGACCTTTTTCAGCAAAACTTGAAGGACAAACGTACACATAGAGCTCGAGCCTCTGCTTTAACAATAATTAGTATTGTGGTTATTTTGTTGAACTATTTATGGTTTTTAATCCAAATTTTTAATATTTTTAATTAGGCGTAAGTTACAGTTAAGTTAAGCTACAATTATATTTTTACCTCCAATATTTTTTTCATTGGAATAGCCAAAATGTTCCATCTATATTTGATCCATTGATGTATTATCTTTTCTCCACTTCTCAGCCAATCAAAATATAAAATTTTTGCAAACACTGCATTGATTGATTTAAATCGTCAATACAGAATACTACCTGCCAACTTAGTATGACAAAATGGTTTTAATAACCAATGGTAAATACACATTTTCCTTGCGTGCAATTCATTTTAATTTAAAGTCCTTTAAAATAAGAGCAGCCTCAGGCATTGAAATATGTTGTGACTCCAGACGACAAATATATTTATGGAATATAAAGGCTTGGCCATGTGGCAAAAGTAACCACAATATAGCACATGAATCATCAAAATAAATTAGTGTTAATGTTAACCAGAGTGTTTTGTTGTATTAGTGTTAAAATATTGGGGTTTTTGGGAAAATAAAACTTATAGATTTTTAGTTTAAAGAAGAAGTCATGTTAGCTTAGATAATAAAGGACAATGCACTGAAAAAGGACAATCTACTGTCCTTTTTTTGAAAAAAATCTTAAAGGACATCGTATCAAAAAAAGGATTGCTCTCTTAAAAAAAGGACAAATGGTCACCATGTGCCAAGCAAGTAACTTGTAAAAGTTTTAAATAAAGTATTTTAAGCCCATTGGAAGCCTTAACCATGTAAGGTGCTGCATCGGTTTAATATACAAGAATATTTTGTAGAAATCTTGAAAATCTGGTATTTTATGCAAAGCTTCAAAAGAATTTATTTATTGCTTTTAAAATTTTTATTTGGAGGATTTTTTTTTTGGGTATTTGGAAATTTTTGAAGACATTTTTTTTAATATGAAAATTTAAAAAAGAAATCAATCAAAAATGTCAAATTATGCAAACAACATGCATTTAAAACCAAAATAGGCAAAAATATGCATTTCCACCAAAATAAGCATCAATATGCAAAAACAAATCGATGCCATTTTAACGCAAATTTAATAGTAGAAAGGCTAATTTCTCTCTTCGATCTTTGAAAACTGAGACTCTTTCGAGTCAACCAGTACCCATGTTCTCTAACTTTAGTGAGAATTTCTCGCCATCGTTTCTCGAAAAGTGAGAAAAAGTGTGTGTTCACCTCATGTCGAAATATTGAAAAATTTTTGACAGCGGCGAAAATTCAACCTTCGGCTATACCAAATAATGTTAAGTGCAATTTTAATGTTTGTTGTTTGCAAACGAGCTTTGAACAAATTTAAATATTTTATAAAAATATTAAAAGCAGAATAATTAAACAATGAAAACATGTATCAAAAACAAAATATTAGTATTATTCTTTGTATTTTGCATGTATTGTATAGTTAACATTTTTTTTATTCGTGAGTTTTTTTGACAGTTCAAAGCATGAGCTTTCTCACAGAAATTTTACAGACACACTTTTTCTGTAAATTGGCGAGTAACTTCCTTACGTGACAGCTATTACTCATTTAAAATTTCTGGTATATAAATTTTTTTTAAAAAATATAACATCAATAAAAAAGTGCAAAGTTTGGTAAGCTGCGTATTTTTTTTAGGGGTTTTTAGAGGTTGATGGGCCTACCCACAGGGTAGCACAAAGGCTCACAAGTAAGTACTGTGAGTTGCTCAACCATCTTTGGCCGACTTTTTTAATTTTTTCCTTTTTAGTGATCCCTACACTTAAGAAAAAACACTCAGGATAAAACGCAAAAAAAAAATTATTGTAAATCGACTGCGCATGGTAGAAAAAAAGTATAGCCTTTCTTAAAGGTATTGCGGAATTTCGGTTTTATTTAGTTATGCAATACAATGAACCGTTTTTGAGTTACGCGAATTTATGTTGTGCAACCTCCTCCATTTTCGAAATAACAGTATATATTTTTGTATAATTAAATTAGCAAAAGTTTAATAGTTTCTTGCGACCTTTAATTTTCTGACATTTTGGCGGTACATTAGGGGGTTACGAACAGAGATCTGGTGGATAAATACTAGAATAAGATACTTGAGGTCAATGAGTCAAATTAATTTACATATCAAACTTTAAGATCGGACTGTAAATGCCCAAGATATAACGAAAAATGTAAAAAGCCGACCCCTACGTTCGGGAAAAATGTTTTTTCGAAACATCCTTGCAAAAATACTTTATATTAGAGGGGGTACGGCGCACTTTTTTTCCTTGTAAGGTGGTACGCTCTAATGAACATCAAATTTTTAAAGTAGAAACCATGTCGGGCATTTTGCTGGTATTTTATAATTGAAATTCGGTTAGGTGTAAAACGGGCAAGTAAATCAATCATAATAATATTTTCCTTCTGTCTCTGAATTCGGGATTAAATAAACTTTATAATTTTTGAATCAAGTGCATTTTGTGATTGATTCAATCTTACTTAAATCAATCTCATTTTCGGATTATTTCAGTTAAGAAATCGAGATTTAATGTGGATTAGTTACGTATTTCGCCCCATTTTATTCTTTACCACGTCCCTGCATTAAAAGGAAGTATCTTTTTCAAGAATTTTAACAAAAGTGTTTAAAATATTTACTCAAGCAATTGTTTTAGCTTTAAAGCTAAAAGAACTTTTGAATAAAGAAGTGCTTTTGAAATGGGCAACCCTTGTTTAACGAGTTTTATTTATAAACTACTTTTATTGGCAAAACTTACCCAGCCGGATAGGCCAAAAGGCCACTGATGGGTGAACAATCCAATGCTGCATTGCTGCATACTGTGAGGCCTAAAACTTTTTTAAGTTTTATCTAAAATGAATGAAAAAAAAAGGAAAACAAAAAATTAGTTAAAAGTGTTACAAAATAAATAAGTAGTTTCGCTTAAATTTATTAAGCTGTTTAATTAATCTTAAATATTTATATAGACATATAAAACAGTTAATTATAAACTTGTTTATAATTAACGGCAAGTTTTTGTTCAGGTTAATAAATAAATTTTTTTATTAGAGTGTATTGCAAATACGCAAAATGTAACTACATAATTAAAGTGGAATAATAACGAGCAGAGATTTTCTTTTGTAACTTACAAAAATCTTTAAACGATTAGGAATTTGTCTACCGATTAAATACATATGTACATAAATCAAAGGCATTTATAATTACAAGTTTAAAGGTTTTTTCTTTTCTAAAAATTTATTTTATCATGTTACACACACGTGTCAAAAGTGTTACATTTCTCTGAATTTCAATGGAAAAAAAATTATCTCGATTTTACACTTAATGCTAATGTATGTTTAGCGTGTCAAATATTAAATGCAAAGCTTATAACAATTAGCCATATTCGTTAAAATTAAAGCAATTTTCAACATTCAATTTGTTTCCAATAAGCGTTAGTTGACAACACTGATTTTGAAAGATTTTCTGCCATATTTGTTTAAACTGTACAACAGACAAAAAAATAACAAGGTTCTGCCAACTGATTCTTCCAGAGGGGACTTAAAAAAGATATATGTGTCTGATCGTGTATCGGCGTTTTAAAAGTTTACTTCTGAAACTCATTTTACGGCCCGTTTAAAGTTACACCTTTTTGTAGTAAAGAAATTAAGAAAATCGTGTGATACTTTAGTTTTTGCTATATAGTGTCTTTAGAAGATTTATTCAGAGCATTACAAGCAACATTTTGTTGGTAAATATTAACCCTCTAATGCTTCTAGAAATGGGTCTTTTTGCATTTTTTTTTTTTTAAATGAAAATTTAAGTAAAAATCACTTTTAAAACAGGGAATGTATGTAGTTGAAATATTCTGCAAAAATATTTGTCATGAAATTCTTCTATAGGTCTCCGAACACATTTAAGTCGAAAATTCATCTTTTATAAATATAAATAAGCAAAAACTTAGCTTTGCTTTTACGCTGATATGCCATACCTAAACAAGAGCATCAACGCAGTGTGCTGGGATACTATCGATATTTTCGCCTATCGATATTTGTCGATAGTTCAGATTTCACTTTTGATATTACTATCGACTGAATGTTTGTACTTGAGTAGGAAAACTTTTATATAATTGCAAGGTTACATAATGTTCCAAATTGGTTTTGATTCTCAACCAAAAAGACAATCAATCTAAAGGACTTTTCCTCTAGTGGTCGTTTATTGTACTGTTCTATTTTCGAAATTGTAATTGCATTAGTATTTTTTTTACAAAATCCCGTTGTAAACATATACAAATTTTGATATAAAAGCCTTTAATTAACAGTAAAAAAGCACAGCTAAGCAATCCATACCACCAGCCATTCTTGTTGTTTGTATACATAACTGTAATTCAGAGCGAATTAATAGCAAATAAAAACTTGAGGCAAAAACTGTGTGTGTAAAGTTGCTACAACATGCCTTCATAGCTGCATTTTAAATAATAATATTATCGATAACGATATATTTCCTATAGATATTTTCGATATTTTAAGCAGCGTTTAAAAAACTGCAGTCAAAGTAGAAAAACCAAAAACTGTTGCTTTTACTTCTGATTCATTAAATGTAAACAGTCGCTGTCAAACCAACTCAAGAATCGAAAAGTTGTACACAAATTTTCGTTTCTTGTTCGACAGTTTTTGGTTTCGACTGCAGTTTTTTAAACCCTGATTTTAAGACTATCGATAGTTTCCCAGCACTAGGTGTTAACTTTCTTGTTTAATAACACCCACATAATAGAAATAAAAATATTAGGATAAGACCGCTAAATTGCCATTATTTATTAACAATAGCGGCCAACTTCCCTTGAAAACGCGCTGTCAAAATCGTATTTTGCTTCATACAAATTGTATGGGCATGACAATTTTTGACAACTACCAAACGCCTGCCGCTTTTTTTCTTGTACGGTTGTACATTTTTTTTACAAATTTATGCAATTTAAGAGAGTGTGTTCTTTTTTGGAACCATTTTCTCTTATTAATCTATCAGATTCCATTTTGCTTGAAAATATTTATGTTTATATAAAAGTTATTGCAGCTAAATTTAGTTTCGAATCGATTAGAGATTTATGCGAGTTGAAACAGTTTTTGGGAATATTATCTTTTCCAACTAAAAATTTAACTTTAGGGTGTCTACAATTCGTAAGGAAAATAAAAACTGACTCCGTCTGACTTTTAAGATTTAAAGAGACTTCTATCGTTTAATGTAGTTTTTTAACGTTGTCACCGTTTATTTTGTTGACATGACACAATTTGCATAAACAATTTTTTTTTTCAAATTTTAAAAACTTATTGCGTAAATGTTGGTCTGTGTTTTGCGGCTGTTGATTTGTCTGTTTTAGATTTTTTTATTGAATTTTATAAAGACAGGTAGAAAAAATGTAGACAAACGCTAAAAAATGCGCAAAAACAAGTTGTTAACACGTTTTACTATTGAAAATAAACAAATCTTTAATGTCAATATCGATCGGTTCATGTTTTATGCATTACACAATATTTTTATTTTTTATTTTTGCAATATAACTCTTAAAGACAAGTAAGTGATAATTGAAATAAAAATTTGTAGAAAAATATACATATTTGAAAAACTATAAATTGAAAAAGTTTCAATGCAAATCGACCAAAAGAGTTGAATAGAGTTGATATAAAAAAAAATAATATTTTCTATTAAAAAAATTTAAATAAAATAAAAATCAAATAATGTTTTTCAATACTTTTAGATCTTCGAAAAGAATTTAAAGTATATTGAACAGGCTCAACCTTAGACCACTTGAAAATATTTAACGGCTTACAAAATAAAGGGTGGTCCAACCATTATGCACGATGTAAATTGCGAGTTACACTTTAACGTCAAGTTTTTGCTTAACTTAATTTGACATTTCTTTGTTTAAGAGTTTGGCATATTCAACCCTGAAGAGGTACACAGTTGAGCAGCGCGTTAAGATTTTTGAAGCCTTTTACGAAAATGGGTGTTCAATTCGAATTGCATTTTGTGCACTTCGTGATTTTTTAGGTCAGCATAATCGACCAAATGTGTCCCCAATCGGGAGAATTGTGCGCAATTTCAGCAAATAATCTACGAGTGATTGGTTCTAACAGGATGGTGCCACAGAGCCAACATAAAGGCCCAAATACATTGATCAAAATACTCATCAAGCATTGTGTTAGTATTAGTGAAAATGTGTTTGTATGTGTGACACCGACAACGCTTGATGAAAAATCAAAAAATTTTGATATGACTGCGAATATTACGTCTAACACACGTACACGTTGAATTCGCCGGCTGGACAAGCATTTGACAAGTGTATTTGGGCCTTAACAATGGCTCTTTTGCGCGGGTAATTCAATGGTAGTGGTATCTCACGTCGTTGCGTTGTAAATTGGCCGGCACGATCATGTGATTTGACACCTATGGACCCTTTCCTTTGGCGATATTTAAAAGAAAAAGAGTACGTCAACAAGTCAAGAAAAATTCAAGAGCCAATGGATGAGATAATTCAGCACATTTACTACATTGAACCTCAATTATGTCTCAGAGTCATTAAAAATATGAAACATCGTTAAGAGGTAACCCACCGAAGCAGTGGCGAGCATTTGGTTGATATTTTGTTTCACACATAGTTGTCATAGATCCTTTTATAATAATAAGAACTATTAAGATAATTATCTGAAAACTTTTTGTCTAATTTACAATTAACATCGAGCGTTTTTGTCGGACCAGCCTTTACTACCTATTTCTAGAATTATCTTGTATTTAAAAAAATTCAATATATTTTACACTTATTTTGAAATTCCGAACACATTAATTTTATTCGACTTATTATACCCACACCACAATAGTGGAGAGGGTATTATGCATTTGTGCTGATGTGTGTAACGCCTTAAAATATTGGTCCTAACCCACCTTAAAGTATACCGGTCGACTCAGAATCACTTTCTGAGTCGAACATAACGATGTCGACTCAGGTCGCAATTTTGGAGAAAATTTGATAAAATTTGGGACATAGGTTCTTATTGGCACAATGACTAAGCCTGTTGAAAATGGTCCAAATAGTAGGACAACGAGGGAAGATAGGGGGAAATTTCTTCCTCTCAGAAACTATCAAACCGATTTTAATGAAATTTAAAACATAGATAGATCCATATCTATATGGCTATACAGTTTTTCAAAAATAGGACCACAAGGGGAGGTAGGGGACAATTTCTGCCTCTCACAAACTTTCAAACCGATTTTAATGAAGTTTATAAACATAGATAAAACCATAATTATATGGACACATAAGCATGATGTGTTTTTAAATACTGCGGTGTAGGGTATCATATGGTCGGGCTTGACCGACTATACTTTCTTGTTTTAATTTTAAATTTATTTTATTAAAGTAATTATTAAAAAAAAAAATTAATAATCACTGTATTTAACTTTGTAGTTTTTTTTAAACTATTTTGCATTCGGATTAGGGTGTTCAATTAATTGGGATTTTGATTAAACATTTAATCGATATTTGGAATTTTTGACTTATAGGATTAAACGAATAAAATTTTAAAATTAATCGATTAATCGAATAATTATATATCCAGAAATTTTATATATTACGAGATCTTTTTTTCGTTTAGCTTTATAAGATTTATCCTTCGTACAATATTTTTCAACGAATAAAATTTTAAAATTAATCGATTAATCGAATAATTATAAATCCAGAAATTTTATAAATTACGAGATCATTTTTTCGTTTAGCTTTATAAGATTTATCCTTCGTACAGTATTTTTAAACCAAACTTATACTAAAAGAGAAACGCATAAACTATTTTGTTAAAAAATACGGGCGTGTTCTGGAAATCGAAATGAAGTGGATTTAAAATCGAGCTCAATTTTAATTCCAACGGACACATATGTATGTACATTTTTTGTTTGTTTACTTGACTTAAAAACTTAAAAAAATTATACATTAAACATATATACTATATATATTTATATCATTCGATTAATCGGTTAATCGACTGAACACCCTAATTCGGATACATAAAATGCTTAACAATGTCGGAAGGTAATACATATGTACACTTGTATGTTCTATTACATATTTATTTAAATGTAAATATCATAAGCACATATGTACATATCGCACTTGTTTAGCAATACTGTATTAAGTCAACAATTAAACATTTTCAGTGGAAGCAAAACAATTTTTAATTTTACATTAAAGGCATAAGGAAAAGCACCAAAAAGTAGACAAAATAGCACGACATTTTTACAGAGGTGAGATATGAATATAATTTGTTGGTTTTTTTTTTTTTTTTCAAAAAGTGAAAAAAAAGTTTTGAGTTAATACACTATAGTTGAACAAGTGCGATATGTACAAAATTCCCCATACATTTATAATAACATAATTATATACTTTTTCTACTGATTACTTTTAACACTTTACGGTCAATAACCATTTTATAATTATTCATGGTTTGTGTGTGTTCCCTGCAAACATTTAGAAGATTTTTCGAAAATAAAATTGACCAAGCGTTACTTCTTCTACACTTCTGGGGGGTTGAAAGTAGATGAAACATATTTTAAATAATCAAAATACATTACAATAGTATGTTTAATACATTTTTAAGTCTTCTTTGTTACTTATGGGTTACAGTAAACATAGACAACAGAACCATGTATTGGAAACAAAAAATGGTTAAGTTATTTACATTTTCATTAAAATCGAATTGAAAATCTTCAAAAAAAAAAACTGACATAAACATCTCGCTATATCTAATCTGTGGTGAGATTTTTAAAATGTTTAAATGCAGAATCGAAGAATTTTTAAATATCGATGATATTTGGACAAAAAAAATTTACCGAATTTTTTATTCATAAAATATACGATTTTTTGACCTTTTTTTGACGCGTTGTAGCTCACGGGAGAATATCGCTAGAGCCAAAATATTTTAGGAATCTTCATAAAACATTTCAAAGATAGTTTTTAGGGGGGGGGGGGGGGTACATGAACAACTTTTTTTGAGTCAGTCTAATGTATTTACATCATTGGTGTCCAGCCCATACCACAATTGTGTAAATTAATTCACACACATTCTTCAACGAGAGTACACAATTCAGTCGTCGATTACCAAACGACGAGTGCATATGCGGCGGATGCTTACATATTTTGTATATTTTACTTAAAAAAACTTCCCCAGTAAACATTGCATACATAAATAGAGAAGTAATAGAATCATGCAATTTAAAAGATGTTTCATGCTTGGGAATGCTTTCGGCAATAAACAGTGCTTCTTATATTTTAAAACATTTAAAAATAAAGGCAAGATGTCTTAAAAAGACAATTTAATTACTTTCATAGTTATATAAATAAATTGAATGTAAAAGAAAAAGTAGACCTTTTTTACTTTTTACAATGAATGTTATCAAAATGCCTATTTAAAACATCTGCACTCTTATTTTTAAGTGATTCATAACATAAAACCCAAAAAATGAACAACTACTTCCTGTTTTTGATAATAAAAAAAATAAGAGTCAAATATAAGATAATTCTTATTTTGCAAGCAAAAAAAAAAAGATGGAAATAAACAAACTTTAATTATTACGGTACTGATTTAAACTATTTTAATAATTGCTTTTTATTTTGACTTGAATTGGTGTATGCTGGGTAAACTCTCTCTTTTCACTAATACTAATATCAAGCTATACAACCTCAATTTACTTTTTGGACGTCACTGATTTACATACAAACATTGTTTAAAGAGAAAGAGAGAGCACACGTTTTACAAAACTTAACAAATCGTCAGCTCAGAATTTGTTTGGCGCATATTATGTATTTATTTATTTATTAATTGATATCCTGCTCAACAATAATATTTCTTATAATTATATAGCAAGAGTATTAATGGTTATAGAAATAGAATAGAATGGTAATTTAACCATGATATGCGCCAAACCAATTCTGAGCTGACGAAATGTCTGATGCCATTTCAACTTCCGAGAGTGAATTCGGAAGTTGATTTTTTTTTTGCATGCAAACGAGTTTAAGAACAAGTTGGCGTTGCACTTTCCATATCTGTAGAACGGCAAAAGCCAAAGTTTCCAAATTAAGTACAACCATCTTGGTTACAATACACATCATCCGACAAAATGTGGGCGGGATTGCACAAGTGGGCGTTGCACAAAGCTGATTCATTTATATTTAAAGAACGGTATTTATATACCTTTCTGTTATTATCACACAATTTTGAAGGGTATAAAAGACTCAACAAAGCCGGAAATAGCACTATTACTTCTTTATTTTTTTTTTTTTTAAATTTTTTAGAATTTTAGTTGGGTGATAGTTCTTGGCTTGTTAACTTTTTTTAAATATCCCTTAAAAAAACTGTCACAAGCTGGTAAATTTGATGAACATGAATGGAGAGCAGTTAAAATAGATTGTGCGCGAAAAAATGTGTTCGTCGAATATGAATTTTACCAAAGACATTGATGCACCTGCAGTTAGTGCTGTAGCTACATGTGGTTGAAACTACAAAGTTGTATGGTTGGCCTAAGCAAATTTTCCAACATCTTACGATATGTATCACCGTAGACAGAGCTTGTAACACAAGTGTAAATTGCAGAAAAATATGGGCCAAATATCCTTTCGGACGATACACCGCTTCAATAACACACTTAAGTGGGCTAAGACACTGCACTTGGATTCTTGGTAGGCCAAATAAATTCGTTTTTCTTGTGGATGTAGCCATCCAACATAAAATTTTCTTGTTATGCAAAGCACTGCTAGTAAATTTTAAACAGTAAGCCTACATTAATGCGCTACGCAATTAGATATACAGAGATTCAGTAGGGTAAGTAAAAGAATTATTAACAAATTAAAAAAACAAATATAACACAAGAGCCTCGATATTTCCTTACTACGAAGCAGGTTTGAAAGGTAGCATATTTTAGAATAACAGTAACAAAAAATTGTTCAGCGTGTAAAGCTGATCCTTACATTCACCCATTTCTGCGTCAAAAAGTATTGCTTCAAAGTGGGAACTCGCCATATAAAATTAATGTTTTCCGTAAACGAAATGTTAAGCGAAACTTTTTCGTTTCTCCCTTACAAACCTGCTTCATACGTTGGAAGCTCAATTTTTTATTGAGCTATTAATAGAAAATGGCCATCTTCTCTCAAAATGAAATTGTTAATAAGGTCTGGATTTTCCTCTGAAAAATTAATTCATTTATTTTCATTCATTCAATGATTTTGAACGAAGATTTTTTTCGCTTTATTGACATTAAAAGCAAAAAGAACATTTTACAATTTGCAAGTGCATGTGCACAAAAAACTGAACTGGCAAATTGCTTTAGTTTGATTTACATGCGGAAACAATAAAACAATTTGTTTTTGTTTTTTCTTAAAACATTTACAACTACAATTAATGTTGGGAGAATTTCAACCAATTGTAGTGGGGAATGTAAGAAAAGATATTGGTATTTTGTTTGAGCTTTGATATCGTTGCAAATAAGACGTTTTGAGTGTTTGCAATTCTCAATCACACTGCAGTTTTATTTGGGTTTTCTAAAATTATTTAAAAAAATGTTTCCTGATGATCTGGCCTAAAATGCGCATATTGCTTATCATCCAACAATAAATTTCAGTATTTTTATAAAGAATACAAATTGGGAATTAAGCACGACAAACAAAATCTGATTAATAAAAAATTATGTATTCCCAAGAATAATTTTGATAATTTATTTTATATTAAAATTAAACAAACGAAATCTCCAATTGTTTTGGTACGTTGTTCGATTTTAGTTATTTATGTTAAGTTTCCTTGGTTATTTTCACAAAATTCTTAAAAGAAACAAACAAAACAATAATAAATAAAACAAATTTTATAAGGAATTTAAATCCTAAAGCTCACACTGGCCAGCCTGTATACACAGAAAAAAATATCTCAAGAAAATTTTTAACAACACAGTTTGTTAAAAATAAAATTTTAGTTCATACACTTTTTGTTTGATTCAATGAATGAAATTTTTTTTTTTTAAATTACACTTAGCAAAATAGCACTCAATAAAACATATTTTATAATGAAATAATTAAATATTTCTTCATAATCAATAAAAAAATATTTGAACCATTTGAATGGAAAAAGGTTCCTGATTATCTGGCCTAAGCAACCAGCGAAATAGGAACTAGCTTATTCCCCACAATAAAGTTAAGTGTATTTATCAAAGAATAAAAATTGGGAATTTAGCACATCATAATTAATAAATAAAAAAAGATGTGATAAACATTTTGTTTGATTTATTCAAACATTTCCAACAATTTATTTTAACAAATCACGTAAACATTTTGTGTAAAACAATTACTTTGGGCAACAACTTGTTTTATTGACTCAATTAACTTGGTTGTTGACTAAAAATTCAATAACTATACCTACAAAATCGCAGAAAATTCCAAAAATTTTTTAATAAAATATGTGATTTTCGAATTTAAATATGAAATATTTTCTGTGTAAGTGTAAATAATATTTTGTTTCAATTAATTTAACTTTTAATGTTAAATAAAAGAAAAAAAATTTTAAATACAACATGATTTTTATTCCGTATGGTTTTATAAATAGAAGAAAATTTACCATTTAAACGACAAATTTTCGACTTCTCAGATACATTTAAACGGACCTTATGGAATTGTTATCTTAGCGTCGTCTAGACGACTCTTATTCGTATCCCAAAGAAGATCTTACATGGTAAACTAATCGTTTCGGATAAATCTTATAATTAAAGTAGTTTAATGTTATTTTTGGCGACTATTTTAATAGAATGACCCCTCTTTTCCCCAATTCCGCGATAAAAAAAATTGCTTGCAGGGTTTGTAAAAATCAGTGTAAAATTGGTTGTACAAATGTAAAAGTGAATGTGTGTGTGTGTGCAAGTGTGTCTATATAAGTGTAGCTGACAAATACGTTTTTTTCTCTCTTCTTTTTGCATTGAAATGTATGAAAAATTATAAATAAAAGAAACAAAATGTAAAACTATTATTCATGGTGTAATGCGATGGTACAACAATTGAGGTTAAAAGACAGACAGACAACGGATAGACAGACGGACAACGCAACATATACTACCGGCAAGACTTTTTAAATCATCATCATACTCCAAAAAAAAAAACCATTAAGTTGGTTGGAATTGGAATTTTGAAAAAAAAAAAAAAAAAAATCATGCGAATACTGGCAAAAAGTTGTCTGCAAAAATTGCTGTTGTTCATGACGATTATTCGTTGTTTTAACTTTTATTGTGTTTTTTTTTCGTTATTTGGCTTATAATTATGTTAGACATTTGCTGATGTTTTATTAATTTTCAAATTTTTATTATTTATTTAATATTATCATTCAAATCGTGAGTTAGTAGTATTATCTGCGATAATTGAGGCATAATGAATGTGACTTTTTCTGCAAGAGATAAATATTTCGATTTGAAATCATTAAAATAAAAAGGTCATTTTTAAATTATAGTTGAAGCAAAGCCGTGAATAACGTTGTAAGTTACAAAATAATAATTTTTTAAGGAGAACAAAAAAAAAAAAAACGCTTTAAAAGATGAGATTAGTTTTTTTGATTTAGTTTTTCAAAAATTATGACAATACAAATTTAAACTTTAATGTAAATTTACTATTTGATTTTTATTTTGTATGATAAAAGTTCCATATCGAAAAACTTGATGATAGTTAAAACATTTTTCCACTATAGTGAAAAGCATCATGACTAGTGGATTTTAAAGAGTTATTTCACGTTTCACAACGAAAACTGTATACTACTTAAAACGTTTTTCCACTTAACCTGCTCTGGAGCATTTTATGTTCTGCTATTTATCAGCCTTTTATTTTCATTGTCTTTTCAATTTTCCACATAAACTTTTATTTTTATACATGTGTTACACATATCAGTTAAATACCTACGATAATTTCATTCATATACTTTTGCTATCAACTTACAACGTTCTTCCCCTGACTGACTCTTTGTTATTGCATTTTGATGGCTATAAGTTTTTAGTGATGTATGAGAGATTTATTAACGGCGCAAAGAAAAAATAAAAATTGATTTTAATTAAAAAATTTGTGATATTAATTTAAAAATTAATTAAATTTTTCACCAGCAAACGAATTAATAGTATCAATTAAACGTTTAATTCACTTGATTAAACGTTAAATTCACTTGATTACACCTTAAAAGGAAAGAAGGGATATAAGAATGTCATTTCTCTTTCTCTCTCTCTCTCGCTCTCTCTCTCCTAAAGCTCAAGACTTCACGACTAAAGCTTGAAGAGTGTTAACTAGCAATAACACAAAAGATCAAAAAAACAAACTCAAATAACAAAATTCTTTTAGTGTTTCCAAGCAACTTATGTCGATATAACCTCTTGGTTCCGGTGCTCAAGCTTCCTATGTCTGTATTAATGCGATGAAAACGACATGCACCTAACATTTTAGCCGTATTGGCATCAATATCATCTCCACTGCAGTGATAAGTCCAGTTTTGCCTCTTAACATGTCATGGTGAAATATGACAACAATTTGATTTTAAATTAACAATAGTATTTTTCTCTTTTCCCCGAGGAACATGCTATTAAAAGTGTTAAACATATTTTAGTTATTATTAACCAAAACATGTTCGGGGCCATCCATAATATGGTTTGACTTCTTGATGGCGAACTAATTTTACCATAATATGGTTGCCGGTGACAATAATATGGTTAAATTAAACACAGACCTCAAACCCGATTATTAACTTAATTTTCTTAATATATAAAAGGTCGAAACAAAAACATATTTAGTTAAGCATATTCACCCCTATCGTGAATAACAAGTGGAATTTTTGTTCCCATGAAATTTTCATCCCCCTCGAAGGGAAAAAAGCAATCGTGAATCTCATGTGAAAAATTTTTCATGCTATCAGTTCCAGTGAATGTAAAAAAGAAGAAAATTAGAAGAAAATTTAAAATCATTGAAATTTTTGTTTAAAAACATAAACGTATATATTTTAAAGGAAAGTTAAAATAATAAATCTAAATAATTAGTATTGGAGGGATAGGTTGATTACAAAGTAAGTTTTTTGCACTTTTTAAATTTTGTGTAGTAAAATATTTTCCAAAATTCTGCCACCACGTCTTTCACAAATCCGGCGGAAATCAACCTGTTGTTTTGCATTTTGTTCAGAGTTCCCAGTTTTATTTTAAGCTTTATCACCAATTTGCGATTTCTCATCCCCAAAAATCCCCAAAATAGCTATTTTCTTATCCCCAAAAATCTCCGCATTTCCTTAAAAATAAAAAAATAATATATAATGTCAATGGAAAAATATGCACGCATCGATTTATTTAAATAAATCCATTTGTGTAATATTATTAAAACTAATGTTATTTATTCTTTGATTTCCACGTATTTATGTAAACATGTATAGTATGTAACAAGGGTAACGTAAAAACGTTATGTTGTATGTATGTTGTTTGTTTAAAAAGTGCATTTGAGATGATTGATTAAATTTGTCACAGCTGCATTATTTTAAAGTGTATATTTATTTTTATTAATTCTAATAACTAATATTGTATTCTGTTGCAAATATTGATTTTGGTTGTATTCATTACAGAAAAAGACTAGTTAAACAGAAGTAACGCTAGTGGGTACAAAAAGCATATTTAAAACTATTGCAACAAGTTCTTGAAAAAGTTTTAAGCCGCAAAAAAGACTAAAATTTGTACCTACATCTTAGTCTTGCCATTGCAAAAATTAAATTTATAATAATATATTATCCCCAAAAATCCCCAGCGAAAAAGGTGCTTTTCCCCAAAAAATCCCCTGGGGATTTTCACGAAATTTGTATCCCCAATTACAAAAAAAATTCCCCAATTTGGGGATAAATCCCCAAAACTGGAAACACTGATTTTGTTGACCAATATATCGGTTTGTGCCTTATTAACGGATCTAGCCCTTAATATTCGATTTATAGGAGGAACTACTAACTACTAAATATGTGAAAAGGGGAAAAATTACGAGGGAAAAATTATTCACGATAGGGGTGATTATGTTTAAAATTTTCTTTAAAAGTTGTTTTGTTGGAGGTGGCCATATTAAAACATGTTTTTTTCTGGGTGTGATTAGCTAGTTTTAAGACCTAGCACAGCATTCTATCCATTCGAATGTGTCGAAAAATATATAAAACGATGTTGCCAAATAAAGAACAAAGGGCAAACTAAACCACACAAACATATGAAAAAAGTATGGAGCATGTTTGTGTAAATATTAAAAACATATTGTTGTTGACTTCTATGATCCTTAATTTGTTGATTGTTTTAAATTTTATGACGACGATGACACCCAAGATCGTTGTTCTTAATTTTAGCGATTTTTTTCTTAATACAGGGGAAAAAGTTGCCACAAGATTAGAAAAACCGCAAACCTAAAAATTGGGGTCAAATTGCGACTTAAGTCGACGAACGGCAACCCTGCACGTAATGTATTACGATCGCTTGAGACGAGATTCTTTCTCAGTGTAACGTAGAGACAAATTTCAAGCTATTGCCAGAACGAAATTTATTTTAAAGAAACATCACAATTTCTTTTTCTCTTTAAATTTAATTCAACCACTTCTATTTAAACACAAATAGTATTTTCTACTAACTACAAGAATATTCAAATTATTTTTTTTTCACAAAGTTAAATAATTAACATATTCTCTTATTCAACTTTAATTCTTATGTTTTAAAACTAAACTGCCCACTATTGTAATTTCTTTGTCTTGTTAATTTGCTTTTTTATAATTTTTTTTTTTCATTTAAAACCACATATTTAAAACTAAAGACTACCTAAAAAAAAGATCTTAATACATTATGACAATCACTAAACATACAACTACCTGTTTGCACAAATTTAGTTAAGAACCACAAATAAAAAATACTTATATATTTTTTTTATTTTATTAAATAATAATAAATTGTTACTTAGCACGCCCTCTTAATTCATATGACTCTGAAAAAGTTGCAGTAAAATTTATTAATTTGCTGGCATTTGAAACGAACTCACATTATACGACATGATGATGATCATAATCATCATGGCTCAAGATCAAGGTAAATTTATTATAAATTAAATAAAAACAAATAACTAACAAACTTATAATTTTTTATTTAAATCTCTATAAAAAAAATAAAAAAAAAAAAATAAATAAATCAAGAGTGAAATCATGTGTGACGGATTCAAAGTATTAAATTTCATTAAATCGTTATTTGATCTCATCGTAGAATTATTTCGTTATTATTTTTAAGTTTAACTATTTGCTATAATCAACTTGTAATTAATAGTAATTGAAATAATACGTTTTATAGATACTTGTTTTGTATAATTACATTTTAATTTTAATAAAGAAAAAAAAAAAAACACTTGAAAGGTTGATGTTCATGATCTTTCAAATTTTGTATTTGAAAATAATAAGAGATTTTTAATTTGAGAATAGATATTAACATTTCCAAATAATTGATTAACTGTCAATATTGAGACTGAATTACACTAAATTTTTAATAAAATGACAATTTGTTTACAATAATTGGAAACAAACAACTGTTATGCAACGAAAAAGCAATTGTGAATTCAAAAATTAATCTACGAGTACAAACAATTATACATTCAACTTAAATCATTATACAGTGGGGCCGATTGCAAAAAAGAAACAATAGCCCAATTCACAATCTTGTGCAAATCGTCTTGAATCGTAGCATTTGCAAAATGGTATAAATTTTTACTCTACACCAACAAAATATACAGCAATGCACCTGCAACTCCTTTGCAAATATGCAACACTTACAACTAATGGTTATAGCAGTCGCTTAAGCCCTTATGACACTACATTTTTTATTCTTTAATTGATAGAGAATTGATAGAAAAAAAAGTAAATGTTAGAAAGAGCAAACTATAAAAAATGTAAACAAAGTTTTTTAGTTTTTTTTCTTCTCTTGTTATGGTTTTGTTTCAGGGATGGCGTTGAGAATTTTTAAAATTGTACCAACAACCTGTAAAAATTTTACTTTTTTACCCTAATTGTACTAAAAGATTTTTTTAGTTGAAATTATTTTTATTTATGTTCATACAAAACACCACAAAAAGGTATTATAAATCTAAGTTTAAAAAGTATCAACAAAAAAGTACAATTTAAACAACATAGCCATCCCTGTTTTGTTTATTTTATTGAATGTTGCCAAATTTTTGTTTATGAGAAACCTAAAAACAAAAAGCGGTAAATCCCTAAATTTGCCCATAAACCGCTGATTCAGCAACACTTTTAATATTTCAAGCTGGAAATGTCCATTTTAAATTAAACAATTTTACATTTTTTTTGACATAACTTAATTTTTATCGATAACTTTAGTAAAATTTTGGACAGTTTGCCATTTATCTTAATACAGCTTAACTCTTTGCAATTGGTAAATTTTTGTATTACATTATATTTGTACTGTTCACCAAAACTTGAACAATGCATTAAGAGTGTAGTGTCATAAGGGCTTTACTTTCATTCATACCCTCCACCGCTTAATTTATTTTGCTTAAAAGCTAAGGCGGCTTAAAAAACCGCATATGCAAAAGAAAAAGTGAAAATAGCAACATGTGAAACGTGACGTTACAAATTAACTCTATATATATACATTTAACACTAACATTATAACTATAATTAACCCAACATCTTGAATACCCTTACTATTTTACTTACTATTATGAATACCCTTACTGTTTACCTAAATTACTTTACCATGATATAAGTCTCATTTAGTTTATTTTATTTTTGAATAAATAGACAAGGTTTTGCTCAGAACAAACAGAGTAGATATTGCCATTAACCCCAGTATTTACTCTTGGTAGTTAGTATTAACAAGTAGTTTTACGTATCTAGCCGAACACTAGAGCTTCCGAATTCTTCTAGTGTCCGAAGTATTTAATTATAAACCGTAGTTAATCGAACGCCACGGCCTCCGAATTCTCGTGGTATACGAAGTAGTTAGACGAACGCCAAGGCTTCCGAATTCTCTTGGGGTCCGAAGTATTTACGAAGTAGTTAGCCGAACGCCACGGCCTCCGAATTCTCGTGGTGTACGAAGTAGTTAGACGAACGCCAAGGCTTCCGAATTCTCTTGGGGTCCGAAGTATTTACGAAGTAGTTAGCCGAACGCCACGGCCTCCGAATTCTCGTGGTGTACGAAGTAGTTAGACGAACGCCAAGGCTTCCGAATTCTCTTGGGGTCCGAAGTATTTACGAAGTAGTTAGCCGAACGCCACGGCCTCCGAATTCTCGTGGTGTACGAAGTAGTTAGACGAACGCCAAGGCTTCCGAATTCTCTTGGGGTCCGAAGTATTTACGAAGTAGTTAGCCGAACGCCACGGCCTCCGAATTCTCGTGGTGTACGAAGTAGTTAGACGAACGCCAAGGCTTCCGAATTCTCTTGGGGTCCGAAGTATTTACGAAGTAGTTAGCCGAACGCCACGGCCTCCGAATTCTCGTGGTGTACGAAGTAGTTAGACGAACGCCAAGGCTTCCGAATTCTCTTGGGGTCCGAAGTATTTACGAAGTAGTTAGCCGAACGCCACGGCCTCCGAATTCTCGTGGTGTACGAAGTAGTTAGACGAACGCCAAGGCTTCCGAATTCTCTTGGGGTCCGAAGTATTTACGAAGTAGTTAGCCGAACGCCACGGCCTCCGAATTCTCGTGGTGTACGAAGTAGTTAGCCGAACGCCAAGGCTTCCGAATTCTCTTGGGGTCCGAAGTATTTACGAAGTAGTTAGCCGAACGCCACGGCCTCCGAATTCTCGTGGTGTACAAAGTAGTTAGCCGAACGCCAAGGCTTCCGAATTCTCTTGGTGTCCGAAGTATTTACGAAGTAGTTAGCCGAACGCCACGGCCTCCGAATTCTCGTGGTGTACGAAGTAGTTAGACGAACGCCAAGGCTTCCGAATTCTCTTGGGGTCCGAAGTATTTACGAAGTAGTTAGCCGAACGCCACGGCCTCCGAATTCTCGTGGTGTACGAAGTAGTTAGACGAACGCCCAGGCTTCCGAATTCTCTTGGGGTCCGAAGTATTTACGAAGTAGTTAGCCGAACGCCACGGCCTCCGAATTCTCGTGGTGTTAGAAGTATTTAGCAAAGTATTTATTACAAACCGTATTTAACCGATCCTGAATAACCCGAACCGTATGTAACCGATTTAGCAGCACCCGTAGCTTGACCCACACATACTAATTAAACCCCCTTTGCTTACCGAAGTTTTTACCAGATAAGGTCCTGGGCTACAACCTGAACCCCGCACATTAGCCGCATCTGCCGTCCAGCTCCGTAAACGTCACCCGACCGGTCGTTCCCGTATTCATTCCCGCCGGTAGCTGCACATAACCCACAGAGGATCATCGTAGCTCTAAGTATTTAGCGTAGATTAAGATTTCGTAAATAAAGCTTTGTTGAAATTATTGTAAACGAACATACACGAAAACATCCCGTGTTTCATTTCAAAGGAAGCAGACCTTCGAATTGACCCTGGACAGACTGAGTCATACCTCAGCTGGGAAATTAAACTGCGTTACAATGGCGCCCGAGCAGGGACCCGATTCCAAAACCGCAACCTGTGGTAAAACTCCAACCCAAACCACCAACGGCACTGGATCGGGTCAAGAACAAGAACAAAGCACAGAAATCATGTCTACGCCGAACACCTTACAAACGGATTCCCTGGGTTGGATCTACCTACTCAGAAAAGACAAACTTCTAGAAATTTGTCGGCAGCACGGCATCTCTATCACCGACAGAGTTACGGTGGACCAGCTTCGACGTCAGCTCAGCCAACTGGTAAAATTAAAGCGGCAGCGGACTTCGTCGGAAAATCTGTTGCGTGCGCTAGAAGAGGAAGTCCTGGAGGAAGAAAGAAGACCACTATACGCTCCAGTTAGCATGGAGGTACCTCGTGCCGAAGACCGGAAATGCCCCCCGAACGTCCCCAGTGATTCAGAAGTCATGGCCACCATCCGGCGGTGGGATCTGACATACGACGGGGGCGAACAGCTGATGGAATTTATCGAGCGTCTAGAGGAATTAGCTGAATGCTACGGCTTCGAGCGTCGTCGGTTGCTATTCTCACTACTGGAAATACTGAAAAGTAAGGCTTTACAGTGGTATCGTATCAAAAGAGAGCAGATTCGCAGCTGGGACGACTTCAAGGCAGAGGCCATTCGATTCTTCCTACCGAGACGTCATCTCGCTCACTTAGAGGAAACGATCTACCACCGTAAGCAGGGCAACCGAGAGAGAGCCAAGGATTACGTCATGTGCCTCCAAGCCCTTATACGACAGCATCCCGAACTACGAAAACTCGACCACACGGATCGCATCTATGACGGCTTACGCTGCGAATACAAATTGTACGTTCGCCGCACCGACTTCCGCTCGCTGGATGAATTAATGGAATTAACGGACGAGTACGAGCTGCTTAGAAAAGAAGAAGCCAGACAAGGAAGACCACAACCAACCCACTGCATCGACGTCTCGCCCTACCACCGCAGCACTCACTGCTGGCGCTGCAAGCAGCCTGGCCATGTAAGGAGGAATTGCCCGAACCCTGGATTTCGATTCTGCTCATGGTGTGGCCAGGAGGGCACTCTGACCCGAGTCTGCGCCTGCCACAGCGAACCAGCCTCCGACGGACGATACTATCTAACCGTCAGCATTTGCGGCTCCACCATACAAGCTCTCGTCGACACGGGCTCGACCCTTACGTATATCGGATTTAGGGTACGCCAACTACTTGAAGCCCATAATATCCGACCCCGCAACCACCAACGCAGCATCCAGTTGGCCGACGGATCCTGCAGAACCAGTCTCAACGTTTACCCCCTGGTCGTAGAAACCAGCGGAGGTACCACGCGTCTACTGGCCTCCGCCCTCGATAGCTTGGCTGAGCCAATCATTCTCGGCATGGATTTCTTGCGCCGCCGTCAGGCTCGGCTACTGATCGATGGAGTAGAACTACGAACCACCTCACCGTCGGGAGAGAACCGTTTGCATGCGCTACACTCGATCGTCACCCGTGATGAACTACCGGCCGAACAATCTTTACAATTACACACGTTTCTGGTCACGGCCAAGGCGGCGTTCGAAGCCATCAACGGACCTTGCACCGTAGGTGAGCATGTTATCTATATGAAACATGATCGGCCGATTAAACAGCGGTATTACCCTTGCAACCCGGCTATGCAAAATGTCATAAATAGCGAGGTCGACGAGTTACTAGCCTACGATCGGATAGAACCGTCGCACAGTCCTTACAGTTCACCCATCGTTCTGGTGCGGAAGAAACAAGGTGCTTGGCGCATGTGCATCGACTTCCGTCAGATAAACGCCGCAGCCGAACCCGACGCCTATCCCCTACCACAGATCAACGCAATCTTAGACCAGCTAAAGGAAGCAGCATACATATCAACAATCGACCTTAAAAACGGCTACTGGCAGATACCGGTCGCCGAGGGCTCCCGCCAATATACCGCCTTCACTGTACCGGGCCGCGGTCTGTTCCAGTGGAAGGTAATGCCTTTCGGATTACACTCGGCTCCGGCTACATTTCAGCGAATTCTCGATCGTGTCATCGGACCCGAGTTGCACCCAAAGGCCTTCGTATATCTGGATGATATCATCGTTTTGGGCCGCACGTTTGATGAACATTTGGGCATGTTGAAGGTAGTCTTTAACCGCCTACTGGCCGCGAACCTGCAGGTAAACTTCGAGAAATGCGAATTCGTCCGAACCAGCTTAAAATACCTAGGCCACGTCGTTTGTACGAGAAGAATACATACCGATCCCGATAAAATTGATGCAATTCAAAAGCTGGAGGCACCCAAAACTATTCGTGACCTGCGGCGAGTACTAGGCATAGCGTCTTGGTATCGACGTTTCATACCGAACTTTTCTAAACTGACCGAACCTATGACTCGCCTTCTAAAGAAGAAGACCCCTTGGGAGTGGGGAGCTGGACAAGAACAGGCATTTGTCGCTTTGAAAGAAAAATTGACCCACTCTCCGATCTTAAGCTGCCCCGACTTCGAACGGCCTTTCTTCCTACAAACCGACGCCAGCAAGGAAGGATTGGGAGCTGTACTATTCCAACGCCAAGACGATCAAGAGACAGTGATCGCCTACGCGAGCCGAACCCTAACCGACCTAGAACGAAAGTATTCGGCTACCGAGCAGGAGTGCTTGGCGGTCCTCTGGGGCATTCGAAAGATGAGATCTTACCTGGAAGGGTACAGGTTCACAGTCATCACAGATCACCAATCCCTCAAATGGCTAAACTCGATCCAGAATCCGTCCGGTCGGCTGGCCCGATGGGCATTGGAAGTCCAGCAATATGCAATATCGAGTACAGGCGTGGTAGGCTCAACGTCGTGGCCGACGCGCTGTCACGAAGCCCACTGCCAAATGTGGAAGCTGAACCATTGGCGATAATTAGCTCCAACAAACCGAATTGGCACGCCAAGGTCCTTCGCAAGTTACACGACAATACCTCAAAACTACCCGACTACCAGTTGATAGACGGCAGATTGTTTCGCCACGTTTCGAAGAAATCCTCGATATCTAACCTCCCCGAGTGGAAGCTGTGTGTACCGCCTCACGACACCACCCGAGTGCTACACGAAACACATGACGCGAAAACTGCGGGCCACCTAGGAGTCTATAAAACTCTACGCCGAACACAAGAAAACTACTATTGGCCTGGCATGGCACGGGATGTCCGCCGGTATGTAAGATCATGCGACACCTGTGGCCGGTTCAAGGTCGAACAGAGACGTAAGGCCGGGTTTATGCACAGCATGCCAGTTAATCGGCCCTGGGAAATCGTCTGCACCGACTTCATCGGCCCGTTACCGCGGTCATCCTCAGGACACAGTTTCCTTCTGGTTTTTTTGGACAAATTCAGCAAGTGGGTGGAATTAATTCCCGTACGCACGGCCTCCGCCTCCGCAGTTATTAAGGCCCTAAGAGAACGCATCATATTTCGATTCGGCTGTCCCGAGACCCTCATCTCGGATAATGGGTCACAATTCGTTAGTAAAACAGTAGAAACGTTCCTTCAGGAATGTGGAATCCAACATCGCTTAACCGCTCCATATACTCCGCAGGAAAATCCTACCGAAAGGGCTAACCGAGTTATTAAGACACTCATAGCCGAAAACACGGAGGGGAACCACCGCCACTGGGACAAGTTCGTAGCCGAAGTCGCTTTCGCCCTTAATTCGGCCGTACACGAGGGAACAACTGCCAGCCCGGCCGAGATACTGTTTGGACGAAATCTTCGACCCCCTAACCAGGTCTTCGAAGAGGGTAAAACACCAGACACCAGCAACCACAAAATACCCGGACCCCCCGAATGGCGCGAAATCGTTAAAATCATGACACGAGCTACCGAGAAGCAGCGGGGACACTATAACCTCCGGAGACGAGAATGGCAGCCCAAGATCGGCGACCAGGTACTAAAACGCGAACATCATCTCTCGTCGGGCATCAATTATTTTGCGGCTAAACTCGGGCCCAAGTATTCGGGACCTCACGAAGTCACCGGCAAAATCTCCCCAAACATTTATACCATTCGGGGCGACTCGGGGAAAATCCATCAGGTACACGTTCAAGATCTAAAGTACTACCACAAACGAAACACCTCAGAAATATAACATAACCCTCGCTCATAACCACACAGTAGTCACTCACCTAAAGCCGCAACCATAACCCTTATTATTGTTGAATGCATTTATTTTTTTACCTAGTGGTATATTAATAAACTTGAAAAAAAAACCCAACAAATAACCCGCACTTAAGGCCGAGCCAGAGCGTATACCGCTCTGGTAAATGTTACCTTCGGGTAGTGCAGACCTCCGGTCAAAACTCGCCTAGTGCACAATATCCTTTTTTATTTATTATTTAAAGTAGGGGGAGACTGAAACGTGACGTTACAAATTAACTCTATATATATACATTTAACACTAACATTATAACTATAATTAACCCAACATCTTGAATACCCTTACTTTTTTACTTACTATTATGAATACCCTTACTGTTTACCTAAATTACTTTACCATGATATAAGTCTCATTTAGTTTATTTTATTTTTGAATAAATAGACAAGGTTTTGCTCAGAACAAACAGAGTAGATATTGCCATTAACCCCAGTATTTACTCTTGGTAGTTAGTATTAACAAGTAGTTTTACGTATCTAGCCGAACACTAGAGCTTCCGAATTCTTCTAGTGTCCGAAGTATTTAATTATAAACCGTAGTTAATCGAACGCCACGGCCTCCGAATTCTCGTGGTATACGAAGTAGTTAGACGAACGCCAAGGCTTCCGAATTCTCTTGGGGTCCGAAGTATTTACGAAGTAGTTAGCCGAACGCCACGGCCTCCGAATTCTCGTGGTGTACGAAGTAGTTAGACGAACGCCAAGGCTTCCGAATTCTCTTGGGGTCCGAAGTATTTACGAAGTAGTTAGCCGAACGCCACGGCCTCCGAATTCTCGTGGTGTACGAAGTAGTTAGACGAACGCCAAGGCTTCCGAATTCTCTTGGGGTCCGAAGTATTTACGAAGTAGTTAGCCGAACGCCACGGCCTCCGAATTCTCGTGGTGTACGAAGTAGTTAGACGAACGCCAAGGCTTCCGAATTCTCTTGGGGTCCGAAGTATTTACGAAGTAGTTAGCCGAACGCCACGGCCTCCGAATTCTCGTGGTGTACGAAGTAGTTAGACGAACGCCAAGGCTTCCGAATTCTCTTGGGGTCCGAAGTATTTACGAAGTAGTTAGCCGAACGCCACGGCCTCCGAATTCTCGTGGTGTACGAAGTAGTTAGCCGAACGCCAAGGCTTCCGAATTCTCTTGGGGTCCGAAGTATTTACGAAGTAGTTAGCCGAACGCCACGGCCTCCGAATTCTCGTGGTGTACGAAGTAGTTAGCCGAACGCCAAGGCTTCCGAATTCTCTTGGGGTCCGAAGTATTTACGAAGTAGTTAGCCGAACGCCACGGCCTCCGAATTCTCGTGGTGTTAGAAGTATTTAGCAAAGTATTTATTACAAACCGTATTTAACCGATCCTGAATAACCCGAACCGTATGTAACCGATTTAGCAGCACCCGTAGCTTGACCCACACATACTAATTAAACCCCCTTTGCTTACCGAAGTTTTTACCAGATAAGGTCCTGGGCTACAACCTGAACCCCGCACATTAGCCGCATCTGCCGTCCAGCTCCGTAAACGTCACCCGACCGGTCGTTCCCGTATTCATTCCCGCCGGTAGCTGCACATAACCCACAGAGGATCATCGTAGCTCTAAGTATTTAGCGTAGATTAAGATTTCGTAAATAAAGCTTTGTTGAAATTATTGTAAACGAACATACACGAAAACATCCCGTGTTTCATTTCAAAGGAAGCAGACCTTCGAATTGACCCTGGACAGACTGAGTCATACCTCAGCTGGGAAATTAAACTGCGTTACACATGGAGTATAAAAAAGACATACATTTTTTAGGCCAAAATTTCAGTAGAAAATAATTATACATATATGGAGGATTTCATGTCAAGTGACCCAATTTTGAAACCGATGTCTTTCGATTTGGGTGAAATTAGCACCAAGCTTAGTCCTAATAAATAGTAGTTTAGACGCAAATTTTCAACAAGATCGGTCAAAAAGTTTCTGGGACAAAGGGGGTCAAATTTTGACATTTTGGCCATATAGGTCTTCTTTCTCATCCATGTAACTTATCACCTATTGGTGTTAGACAAATTTGTGCCAAGTAGCTAAGATAGCTATTTGACTAATCTTTTTAAAAAAAATATTTTTGTTTTTAAAAAAAATTTTTTTTTTTTTAATTTAAAACTTTTTTTTATTTTTTTTTTAGCGTGAATGTTTTTTTTAGATTATGACTTTTCCTTTAAGGTAGTAGTAAGCTTTCTTTTGAGCAAAAAAAAAAAAAAAAAAAAAAAAAACATTCTCGCTAAAAAAAAGTTTTATATTTAAAAAAATTTTTTTTTAAAAAAACAAAAATATTTTTTTTAAAAGATTGATCACATAGCTATCTAAGCTTCTTGGGACAAATTTGTCTAACACCAATAGGTAATAAGTTACATGGATGAGAAAGAAGACCTGTATGGCCAAAATGTCAAAATTTGACCCCCTTTGTCTCAGAAACTTTTTGACCGATCTTGTTGAAAATTTGTGTCTAAACTACTATTTAATAGGACTGAGTTTGGTGCTAATTTCACCCAAATCGGAAGACATCGGTTTCAAAATTGGGTCACTTGACATGAAATCCCCTAAATATCAACAAGCTGTGAATTTCGTGTCTTGCAACAAGCTCTGTAAACTAAACCAAAGAGGGGACTCACAATTATTAGAAAATATTTACAATTGCATAAATTTTCACACATACGAGAACATATCGCTTATTTGCTGCAAGACCGGCATAACTCAAAAAAATCCATTTCGAGATAAACGCATTTAAAGTTTTTGATTTGCTCAAACTACTTAGAAAAAAAGAAGACACATTCTCTTCAAACTGGGAAAGTAAAAAAGATATAAAGATCAATTTAATACACAATTTAAAGAAAAACAAAGCGAACAATTCTGCATCTCGAACTCCAAAATTTCATTTTTTGAGTTATGCCGGTCTTGCAGCAAATGAGCGATATTTGTTGTCAGATGTGGCGATCCTTTGCCAAAGGTGGCGATTTTAAAACTGATTCTAAATTTATAAGAAATGGCAAAAATTTGGTAAACATTGCTAAATTAGCGGAAATTCGCAATAACTTGCTTACAGCGGCATGACAGCAAAGTCTAATACATATTTAGAAATAATCGCTAAAGCTGAAAAGAATCAGAAAACTTACAGTAAAAAATCACGTATATCGCAACATGGAAAAAATTCGGGAAAAATGCAAAATTGGAAACAAACTCTAATATTTATTTGAAATCGCTAAATCGGTTAAAAAGAAAAACAAAATGTCGGAAAATAGCATAAATAGCTTAAATAATGAAGAACAAATATAATAGAGGAATTATTGGCGATGGGCTTTGTTTTTGTCACAATTTTGATAACTTGTCGACGTCGACACAACATCCCTATAAAATACCGAATAAACGACTACGTGATGTCATCGTCGACTTGATGTGACAACAATTTAAAATTTATGTCGACATCGACAACGACTTACATAATAGGGATGATCATTTTTATTCTGGTATTTTTATGTATGAAATTTTAGACATTGATGTTCGGTCTTTGATTGATAATGAATTAATTTGTCAAATGTGTCTAAATAACTAAAATACAATTTAAAACAAATTTTATACACACACCCTTATCGATAGAAGGACGGTCATAATATTTTACTTAGGTTTTATTTCAGAGACTTTTGAAAACATTCTATGCACAATACACATGATTCAAGTTGCCTGTAGAATAAATTATTAAAAAAATCTAGGCAAAAACCAAACAAACAAAAAAAAAAAAAAAAAACGTGTTTAAATTCTATTTAATTTGCAAAATTTTGCATACATGACGTGACGTATGATTAATATTAATTATTTGGTAGAAAAAAAAAACTTTGCAAAATTTAAATTAATCCACTGAAGCATTTTTAGTTTACAAAAAAGTTTGATTTGATGAATTAAACATTTTTTTGTTTTAATAATAATAGACATTAAAATTTAACCCCAACGTCTGTAATTTGCACATAACAAATCACCCATAAAAATTTAATTTTATCTACAAATTTAAATGTTAAAATAAAGTTTCTTTTAAAAAATTATTAAGAATAGAAAAAAAATTTCTTTTTTGCATGTCTTAATCGAATGCTTAATTTGTATTTCCCTTTTTTTAAAGGAAAATTGTAAAAATTAATTAACAACAAACATTTACATAAAACTTATTAATAAACTAATAAAAAAAGTATAAAATTAAAACTCTAAAGACTTGGTTGGAATATTTTGCTAAAACGTGTTTGAAATTTAATTATTATAAATATCTATATAATTATTATAAACATAAAAAATGCCAAAAAGGAAAGTGTGATAAATTTTAAAAGTGGGAATGGAAAAGAAATAATTGAAAGTTAATTTAATAAACATTTCATGATTTAATCAAAGAACAACATTTAATGATTGATGAACAACTTCCGACGATTTATCTGATTTTAAAATTTACATCATCTAAATTAATTATTAGAAAAATGTTAAAAAGTTGTAAAAATCCTAATGTTAGCGTCATGTTGCAAAATTAATCTTTTATTTTGACACACTTTTCCTCAGCGATATTCAATAGCTTTGTTACCCTGTTTATAGTATAAACTGTCTAGCTCCTTAAAATAGACACCAGATTCACTTCTTACTTGTTAACAAATCTTATACTACCGAATTTTGCGAAAGTTCTTATGATAGTTCTATGTGAGGTATATAGCTACTGTGTTTATAGATTATGGTAGCCTTGTCCATAGTCTTCACTTTCTAATAGATTTTATTTCCTGAGATGGAAGGATTTGAACACAGTGGCCATATCCCTCACGAAAATCATTCAAAACAATTTCAGTCTAAGTCATATTTTTTCAAAAATCATAAATTTTAATATTAAAAGACTAATGTCCGTATTCATTCAATTTTAAATTGAATAAAAGGTTTACAAAACAAATTTTCTATTAAAATTTTCCTAAATAATGTTAAATTTATTAATTGTTTATGAATACGGGGGTAATAAAATCAAATAAGTTTTTAATATTAAATAAAAAAGATTGATACATAATAAAAACTTTAAAATTTTCTGTAAATAATTTTCTTAATAATATTTTTATCGCATGCGATATTTTTTATCGCATGCGAATTTTTTTAAATGTATTTTTTTATCGCATGCGATATTTTTGAAAAATGAATTTAACTTTTCGTATTTATCCTCACACACATAAGAAAACTCTGTTATTTGGCAAAAAGAATGAATGCGCGAATAGTCATATTTTTCACGATTGTGTTAAGAAAATGATAGAAAGAAATTACAGAAATGACCTTTCTATCATTTTCTTAACCCCAACGTGAAAAGTGTGACTATTCGCCCATTCATTTCTTGTAGGGATCTTAGTCTGAAAAGTTTTTTTAAGCACAAAAATTAGATTTCTGTATAAAAAATTCGGCATCAAAAATTTTTTGCAAAAAAATTCATAAATTGTTTTGTTTGAAAAATCGCTGTCGTGAAGTTTACAACCGACATTGATACTATCTACAATATAATATTCAATGGGAAAAACTAAGGCACTCTAGAGTACAAATTTTTGTTTAACGAAACCCTTAAAAAGCGTTTTTTTTTTGGCAAATTTTGAAAATAAATTAAAAATTTTTAAAAGAAAATTACTTTAATGCCCTGTTGCTGATTTCCTGCAAATCTGTTACTGACAACAAGAGGTCCATGAACCAACCACCTTGAGATAAAATTATAGATGCAGGTGCAGAAACAAAGAAAGATATTGAATAACTTTTGGAATCATTAATGAATAAATAACTTAATTATTTAGCCGTACATATTTATTTTTCAGCATAACTTAAACGATTAAGCAATTTTTTGCCATTTTTTTGCGCATCAGTAATCGATTACTTATTAGCCGATCGAACAACTGCCATCACTAAATAATTAAAATTTTATTTCGTGTTGCTTTTCTTTAGTTTTAAAATTCCTACGAAATACTTAAAAATACAATAAAAATATAACGAAAATATGCAACATTGTTTTAAAATGAATTATTTTTAATACGACCTTTTAAACGCCTTCAATATTTTACATAAAAAACAGAGTATTAAATTATAAACAAACTGATTTTTAGCAAAAAAAAAAAAAAAAAAAAAAAAAAATACAATTAATGTTGCCAGATGAGATGATTTATCCTGCAAATTTGGGATTTCACCACCATTTTCGAGACAATATTTTTTTGGACAAAATATTGAAAAAATGTGAAAAAGACAAGTCTTGTGATTTTGTATAATTTTTTGTAAATGTAAATGATTTTAAACAATTATTAATTTTTTTTAGGTATTTTAAACGAATTTAAATTTTTATTTCCTTTCTTAACTTTTAACATCGATTTTCAGCTTTTATTTCCACAAAGAGGAAAAGAGATGTTAAAAACGGACAAGACGACAAGTTATGAACCCTTTCATTTATCTTCAAAAATCGCCAATTTTTCTATACAAAAATATTTTTGTTTTAAACATTTTACTCTAAAAATTATTAGTTGACAAATTTTCCTTAGAGTTCATAATCGATGCGTTAGTTTTTTATTTTAAGCTAAAAATTTGAGATGGATGTTTTTGGAGACTTATAGCCTGTTCATCGAATTCGAACGTAGACTTTGTTCGGTTAACTTACATGTAAAAAAATTTATAATTTGTTTTTGTTTTAAATGTCAGTAAGGCGAACGAAGTCTTCGTTCGGAAATTCATGAACAGGCAGTTAAAACTTTTAATTGCAGACATGAGCCACGAATTGTCCGGCAACTCTGACAAGAACACATAAATTAAATTGATTATTTGCATAAAAAAACACACTCTCAGTGACTCTATCTCAGAAACCCCCAATGCACTCGCACATCTCACTGCTGCCAACAAAAACAACACACGTTTTATTTACTTTTAATTGGGGGCGTTTGTTGTTTTAATGTTTTTTTGCCTTTTGACAAAAAAAAAAAATGTGTTTTATTATTTTTTTTTTTCTTGTGATTTTTGTTGTTTCTTTCTGTGTTCAATTACATATATAAAATTTAATAAATAAAAATTGTTAAAATCGTTAAAATTAAAAATGTTGTTTTGAAGTGCTTATTTTTGCTGTTATTGTAGTTGTCTTAAAGATGATCTCACAAGTTGAGCTTTAACACCATTTTTCAGTTGACTGTCGCTTGTCGCCATTCATGCTGTCATTTGCATTTTTTTGTTGTGTTTTTTATTTAGATTCTTAAGAATTAAATAAAGATTTTATTTTGTTATTGTGTTTAAAAATTCTAATCTGTTAGATGTGATCGACAAACATTGCAAAGTGATGACGATCGCAGAATAAATGGGTGAATTTTTATACCCTCACAACAATAGTATACTAGAAAATATTGGTCCCAGAACCACCTTTCAGTAAACCGATCGACACAGAATCACTTACTTAGTCGATATAGAGTGTTTTTTTTTTGTAACTCGATAGAACTTACGGAAGGGTAAGCTGGCAAACGAACTGTCATACTGCGCTCACATTTTGACATTTATGATCGGTATACTCTGACAATATATCATGAATGGATTCACGCTTGAAAAACGCTACCAAATTTTCAAAATCTACTTTTAAAATCAGTCTTCGATGTTTTTTCACAAAATTGTGTTCAACGATGAGGCTAACTAGTTTGTTAATTAACTAGTTTGTTAATTAACAAAATTGAAGCTAATAAATACAATCCAAAACGGACAGTACATACTTCATTATATGCAAAAAATGCCCCGTTTGGTATGATTGACACGCATGTGGAATCTTAGGTGCGGTGATTTCTTCAGAAATGAGACCGGAGCTCGCGTAACAATAAATGGAGATGGTTACCGCACCATGAACAGCATTTTTTTTTAATACGAATGACATTTATCCGGGAAAAGCAATTTGTGAAAAAGTCGCCTAAATTGGACGTCCAAAATGTGCATCGTCAAGAGCATCCGCGGTGCCCAAATGGGAATTTAGCACATTTTAACGAAACCTTTTTTAATAATTTTTTGAATCCCAAGAACAACTTTGATAACTAATATGCATGTGGCAGTGTAAATAAAACTGAACTGGCAATATAAAATAAAGTAATTTGTTTTTATTTTTATTTTTTCTTTTCCCACTTACAACTACATTTAGAGTTGACAAAAATCAACCAATTGTAGTTGGGACTGTAAGAAGAGATAAACTCACTGTTTATTGTTGTTGTTTTTGTTTAAGCTTTGATATTGTTACAAGTGAAACTGGGGCTTATAATTCTTATTCGCTTAACAGTTTTATTTGGTTTAATATCTTTAGTTTTTCTAAAATGGTTGGATGAAGTTTCCTGGCGATCTGGCCTAAGCAACCAGTGAAATGCGCATAGGAATAGCTTATCCCATCAACAATAAATTTCAGTTTATCAATAGTATGAAATGGGAATTTAGCACATTTAAACGAAACCTTTTTAGTTAATGCCATGTATTGATTTTTGCTTGTTTTATTCTATCGGCTTAAAAAAACACTGTTTATATGACAGCTCTTTAGTTAACAGGTTATTTTTCGTTTTTATAGATAAAAATAATGACTTTTGGACTCGACCAGCCCGAACAACAAACTTAAGCCAAAAGTTATTTTTATTCTTACTGCAGCAGAGGGCGAAGGTTCTCATTGGTGACAGTAGGGTATCCAATTCTATTGACTCCCTTGAGAGCCGTCGCTATGTGGATTGTATTTGCCTGTTTTATCGTTACTACAATGGGATGTCTTCTGATGAAATTAAGGATCTGGTTCCCGAAACCCGTACGTTTGTTCGTAATACACGTTTTTCCTTAAGAGCCTATCCTTGTGTGGTCGATCGGCCGGTGCATCGTACAACGCATTACGGGGAAAATTCGTTTTTTGGGCGGACTGTTTGTTTTTTGGAATAACCTTCCCTCTGAAGTCTTCCCTTTAACTTTCAACATAAATAAGCTGAAGTCAAATATTCACAAATACTACTCCCTCTATCCTCCTTCCCATAATGTATTTTCCTAGTTCCAACACAATGCAATGCATTAGTAGGGATCATCCCCTGAGTGCTGGTCCTAACAAAAAAAATTAATGTTGAAGCTACATCCGTTGAAATGGCTGTAATTTATTCAGACTGTTTAACTAAATCATAATGGACGGAAGTAAAAATGAAGCTGTTGCAAAGAATGATGCACATTTCTTAATAAATGGGAACGTTCACAAACAAAATGGTCGAATTTGGGGCGATACAAGTCGACATGAGATCTAAGACCGTCCAGTGCATACCAAAAAAATTTTTTCCAGGGCTGGCGGAATTAGTTCGGCCTGAATTGTAGGACATGTACACTAACAACATGTGGTTTAAACAGGAAGGTACATAGAAAAAAATATTGGCAGTTTTTTTTCAATTGATGGTGATTTTTGAATTTTAAAATAAATTTAATTACTTTCTTAATTGATTGAATTAAAAAAAAATATTTTTTTTCAATTAAAATTTTACTTCATTTTTCATTACGTTTGTAATTTCTACAATATTGATCTTCGACCTTACAAGTATATATACATTAGAGTTGTCAATTATTCGCATATCAACTTTGTTCGAATAATTCAATTAATTGCTTTTGTTCGTTCGATCAAACGATTAAATTTATAAAATTATTCGATTAATCGATGAGAATATCGAATAAAAAAATTTTTTTTACAAAAAAACAACGTATTTTTAATAAGTTACCCACAGCCATAAAAAATCTTCCATTTTCTTCTTTATTTTTACTAAAATCTGCTATGAATTCTTCTTTTTTTTAAACGTAAAACTTTTCATCTTAACTCCGTGTAGTTGTATTACTTAAAGGCATTATAAAACAATTAATTCCATAATAATCCGATATTACTTTGGCGTTGGCAGACCTGCCAAGTTCGGCCACACTTTTGCATACAATTTCTTCTATAGAGCAACCGCTGTCTCTTTTTATGTATTATTCCATTGATTTCCATTTTTTGATGTCGTTGGATTATCTTTTACTACATCGTTTTCAATGGCTATATTGTGACACTTACGCAAATGGTAAAAATATATATAATTCATACATTTTCTACTTTCATGATATGATTTATATATGTTAATCAATTCTTTATTTTTTTTTTAACCTTTTGGTTTATTTCTAAGTTTTTCACCCAAAATTTAAAAACCCCCTTTCTTGAAATTTTTTTTAACGTTTGATTTAAAAAAGAAACCAGTTGATACATTTTTTTGTCAAAGACTTGTTCAATAAGAACATCAAATAAATTTTTGAAATACTATGAGTACTCAACAGGATTTTTGCTTGATAAAAATTGAGATTAATTACAGTCAGGGCAGGGCTATGGCTACAATGTTTTTTAACTTTATTACAATTTGTATAAAGTCACTAAAACCGTATGAGAATAAGTAAAATTCGAAGCTTTTATTTAATTTTTTTTTAAATAAAAAAAAAAATTGTTCGATTAATCGACATTAATTAAGCGATTTATTCGTTTTTTAAAAAATCGCCATTTTAAAATTATTCGAACAAGAGTTTGGTTTTGTTTGAGCAATTAATCGAATTATTTTTAATCGGTTGACAACTCTAATATACATATTTATATTCTGCGTCCTTAGAGTAGCGAAGTTGATTTAACGATGTCTGTTTGTCCTTGTGTATGTTGAAATGGCTTTTGCGAAGACACCAGAAATGATGGGGACTAGGTGTTTATACATTTATGCCACATATACTCCGTTAAAGTTTGCTATTCAAATTCAGCCAGATCAATCCAGTAATAACTGAGATATCAGCAAAAAACCACGGCTGACTCTTATTTGCCATTCCTCCCCTCTATTGTTCTAAAATTCATGCCATGTTGTACATGTTAGAAGGGGAGACTAAAACTTTGTTTCAAATTATATCTATAAGCCCTAAAAACATATAAGGGGTTTCGGAAAAGGTACATACATATAAATATAACTTCATTTTGCGTAATTTTAATTTAACTTATTATTTTGGTTATACATACTTCCTCAATGTTATTTTGTCTTATTACAAATTTTAATTGTCAATTAAACTTGACTTTGAAAACAATTTCAAAATGACTTTTTTTTAAATACTTTCAGTTTATAATGCGTAAAATATACATTGAAAAAAGAATAGTATTTATGTTTGTATGTTTGAAGTGCACTGAAAGCAAATACACCATTTAAATGATCATGTTACACACAAGAAGTGTTTAAAAATAAATTTAATTAATATATTTTTAAACAGACATTAAATGTAACTTACCAACAACAAAATTTAAAACAAATATAAAAAAAATGAAATTAATCATCTTTTTTTCGCATTGTATTTCTTTTGAAAATCATGCAATGGAAAATGTTGTATTGTTTAAACAACATAAAAACTATGAATTAAAATGTGAAGAAAAATGAAAATGTTGCATATTTTGTTACTATGGTGAGTGAATACTACGGCGAGATATGGGGATATCTTTAGTTTATTTATAGCCGTGTAATGTAATTAAACATATGTACATACGTACAAAAATTTAAAGATCAAGTAAAATACTAAAAATATTTGGGGGATTCACAAGGTAGTCGTCATAAAGTCTTTAAATAATAACCAGAAGAAATATGATTGCTGTGAACAGAACAACCCTCATAACTTAGATTTCTACTGAATAGTTAACACAGCATGAAAAGTCTTATTGTTTTAGGACTTTTTTTGTATGAAACACGAATTTTTTTTTAAACTATGTATTGTAAAATATTAGGATATTGTGACAATATCACTTGAAAGCACACATTGTGAATCCCCAAATCAATGTTTGAAAATAAACAGTACATTATTTAGCGTTCGGCTCACACACCCAATAACGACATCTATTTTTAAGTGATTGTGTAGACAAACACAATCCTTAATACCGTTTGTTCGTTAAAAAACAGAACAATTGTAGTGATAATGTTCTATAATTTTTCATTTTTTACATTGATAAAGAAATGAACAAACAAAAAATTTTAGGTAAGACCGCAGCACGAGCAGCTAGTGTTTGTATTGTGTATATGTGTTGTTTTTGTAAAATTATTTTGCTGGCTTTTTGTTTTTTTCGCATGTGTATTTTGATTTTGTAATGGTTTTTTACCAGCCAAAAGGGACGAACATTAATAAGCCGAACCGAACACAATGAAGTTTGTGGATTTCAAAAAAACCAAACGGAATTAAATGTATTCTCATTTTTTGATGAGTTTGATAAAAACAGTATTATTTTTGTGTTCGAAAGATGAGTAACAGGAAAAAGTTATTTTTTAAATTATTTTCTACACAAATACTATAAGCGTGTGTTTTCTACCGAACCGAACACTAATGAGCGATATTTAGTGTTTATTTTCGAACGCTGCCCCCAATTGTATTTTAATTTTATAGTATTTAGCAGTATCATTTTCATTCCCGAAAATAGGTATTTGTCAAAACAGATTTTATGTTCTATTTTTGGAAAATAATTTCCGACTTTTTCGGGAAATATGATCTGCTAGAAATTTCCGATCTTTTTATATAATAAACGTATCCACAAGGGCATACTAAAGCTCTATAATCTAGCCCATTTTTAGGGTATTTTGACAGATTTATTTATTGACGTGTCGTGGAACAAATTTGAGTTACAAAATTTGGACTTGGTAAAAAAAAAAATTATATTTTGGTCATAAGTTTTTGTTTTTGGACCTATTTTTTCGACATTTTCGGGAAATATGTTCTGCTTTTTACAAAAAAATAGTTTTATCGTATATTTTAATTCCAAGTTATTCCTATTTATTAATTCACAATTCTATGTGTTATGTGTCTTAATTGCGGACTTCTCAAAACATGATCAATGCAAAATAATTTAACGAACTGATATTAAAAATACAAAATTGTAATCATGATAATAATAAAAAAACAATTCGATTTGTAAATTGTTAAATCATTCCAAAAAATGTGCATTAAGACAAACAAAAGAACAATTTTAATAAAAAATTGAAAAAAAATTACAGTTTCTCAAACCAAAAATTTCTAAATTAAGAA
Organism: Pollenia griseotomentosa; assembly: GCA_963931875.1. Lineage (NCBI taxonomy): Eukaryota > Metazoa > Arthropoda > Insecta > Diptera > Polleniidae > Pollenia > Pollenia griseotomentosa. The sequence goes on from OZ007561.1 coordinate 102,809,892, forward strand.
ACTTTTATAAATTTTTTTTAAACGTTTAAATCTTTAAAAATATTTACATTTACACCTAAAAAATTTTTAAACTACGAAAAAAAACAACATAATTTACATAAAACTATATTAACCTTGATTTCTTGCTTACTACATACAAACGTCTCTTTTATCAATATAAAAATATTAAATAATTTTTTTTTTAAAAAGATTTTTGGTTTGTTTATGAGAAAAACAGAACAATAACTCAAACATTAACAAGCAAAATAAAAAAAAAAAAAAATACACTCTCCTACACAAAAAATTTGCAGGGGTACTCATACAGGAATTCTGTTTTGTTGGAGTCTATAGATTAACAGCCATATTCATAAAAAGTTCTTATTTTAAGCTTAAAGTATGTAATAACTATTAAACGCTTTTTGTCTTATAAGCCTCTTATAAAAATTTGTATTCATAAACGTACAATAACAGCTTTTTTACTATTAACTGTTTGCAGAGATTTTCTGTTTAAGTATGGCAACTTTTTTATATTTGGCTGCCATTTTTTTGTTAGTGATGCACGAAACTTCTATTCGGTTTACATGATATTCTATATTAAAATTTTTTTAAAATTTTTTTTTCAATTGTAGACCTTCAAAATTATTCTTATCAAATAAAACTACATATTATTTTAGTTTCTGAACAAAATGTTTCCGAAAGGTATCATAAACACTTTTGTTTGAACCTTTTTTAAATATACGATAAGGAAGTAGTCGAATAAAAAGTTTGTTTACTTTTTATTAACATCACTATTATTATGATTTGCTTATTTTATTTTTTTTTAATATTTTTGAACAATAATTTGTTATTTTAAACAAAAAAACAACTATTTGCAATAATTTAATAAATAATTAAAGAGAATATCTGCATTTGCCCCTGAACATATTCATTTAAATCATATACATTTTTTTTTAAATAACTATCAATATAACATTAAATTGGCTGTCTAAAATAAAAAAAAAATAGTAAAATGTATTAAACATGTCCGTTTTAATAAATAAAACATTTTTGTCATTATTTTTCAACATATTTTACAAAAACAATATCATAAAATGCAAACACCTTTTAAAATGTCATTTTATTTTTGGTTTAAAGAAGGGCAAATCCAACAATAAATTTTGTTACTTTATGAATGGTTTATTAAAGGTTCAATAGACTATTTTTCGTTTATGAATACAACTTTAGCAATTTTTGCTTAAAAACGGTCAATTAATCATCAATAAGTTTTTATGAATACGGCTGTAAGTTTATTTCTTAAATTTAGTTAAACTATTAACTTTAATACATATTTGTAACAAATAAAACCAATTATAAATGTTTTTTTTTTTAAAGAAATTTTCATTTTGATTTAAAAGATGAAGAAATTATGGTTTTCAATTACCGCTTCCTGCAATATTAGTATTTAATGAGGTTTAAGGCTTATTTAGCTAATTTGCGAGAATGGGCCAATGTCTAGTCTTATCAAACTGCCTAAATTTTACAACAATTATATAATTTTTTACGGTTAAAGGCAGACTAAAGTGTTTCCCGAGAGTGGGTTTTAAATGGGACCTATGGTAAATTATGACTCCAGCTTCTCGAAATTTAGTAGTGTGATTTAGAGCCACTTTTTAGGTTTGAGATTAAAGTTAATTAAATTCTATAATTATCTAATCTGAGAATTAAGTTAATCTACTATCAATTAAAATTGATATTTTTGAGTGGTGGCTTAAACCATGTAGTGTTACCATACTGATCACAAATAAATGGCAACATTTTTTTGCAAATGTCCACTTTTTATCAAAGCAATATGGATGGATGTTTTCAAAAAAGAAGAAGAAAATGCGGAAATTTTATTTTGTTTACAAGGTAGAAATTTTTTGTGTTTAATGAAAAAATATATTAAAGAAATAATATAGAAAGGAAAAATTATATAAAAGTGCTTAGCAATATATCATTTTTTAAAAATTATTTTTTGTTTCATATTTTTGCAACAGTTTAACATAACCAAACATGTGTATGTTGACAGTTTAGGTTAAAGTTTAAACCACCACCATTGGCAGCGTAAGCTAGCAAAATAAAGTTAAAAAAATACAACTCAAAAAGTAAATACGGAGATTAAAGTTAATTTAATCGCTAATCTCTAACCCAAAAAGTGGCTCTTAGTGTCTTATGAAACTAAATAAGACCAAATTATTCGTTACGCTGTTAGTCATACTAACATGATTTTTGAGAGTGATCTTTATGTGGGGCCGTAGGTAAATTATGGACCGACCTTTATGAAATTTGGTGACATAAATATAAAGCGAATATCTTAAATTTAATAACAATCGGTGCATTCCGCCACCAAATTATATACGTTTTTGCTAATTTTTTTGGGAGGTTATTCCACATTTGGGTGCATAACTCTTTTCCTACTGAGCCGATTCTGCTTAATTTTAATCCCAAACTGCTAGAAACTATAAACAATTTGGCACACTTATTGTTCATTCTGTTGAGTCAGTGCCAATACCCAATAAAAAGTTTTATCATTTTGCGAAGCACTAATGGTACATTTAAAAAAATATGCGCACAATTATGCGCTACGCAAAAAGACATTCAGAAATGCAGTAAAGTAAGTGAAGAACTCTTAACAACTTTTATAAAAAAAAATAACATTTCAAGTGCTACGGCATTCCCTGACTACGAAGCAGGTTTGTAAGGGAGAATACTCAAAAATAACGGTATCAAAACATTCAGTGTGTAAAGCTGATCGTTACATCCAACAATTTTAATATGCGCTGAATAAAGCGCTTTATGTGTCAAAAATGTCTTCCAAGTGGGAACTCGCCGTATAAAATTCATGTCTTCCGTAAGCTCTATGGTAAGCGAAACTATTATGTTTCTCCCTTACAAACCTGCTTCGTTTTTATTGGGTATAAATATCCAGACTAGTGGCCGTCAGAGCTGTATTTTCTCGGCTCTACTGTTCAACCCAACGCTTGACACAATAATTAACTGGGTGACAAACAACAACAGCGGCATTACATGGGGCTACCAAGATACACTTGGAGACCTTAACTATCACGACAAAACTTCAGCACCTGAGCGATGTGCACATAAATCAGACCTCAGGATTATTATTGAGAAAACCAAGCTAATGGGCATTAATTTCGACTACACTCAACCTCTATTTTTAGATGGGAAACCGATTGAAGTTGTCGACTTTTTCTGCTACTTGGGAAGTTTAATTTTCAGTAATGGTGTGGCAAGTAATGCTATACGATACCGCATCACAAAGGGTAGAACATAGTTTGGAATGCTGAATAAAGTCTGGCGATCAGCATTCATCTCTAAGCGCACCAAACTCAAAATCGCTTGTGTAAAATCCGTTGTTTTAAAGGGGTGCGAAACATGGCACGCTGGCAATAGGGAAATAAATGCTCTACAAGTATTTATAAACCGGTGTTTACGGCAAATCTTACGCGTATTCTGGCCTAACACCATATCAAACGCCACATTATGGGCAACAACAGACCAACTACAGAAATAAATCTTAAATCTGAGGGACTAGCAGCAGGGCGTTCATGGCATTGGACAAACCAAATTTTAACTTCTTTGTTAAGGTCATATGTTCCAACTATAAACCACAAGAGTTAAAAAATAAATAAAATAACCTGAGTTCCAATTTTTTTTTCGAATATTTTTGTATTTATCGCTTTTAATATTTCATAATTCCGGCTTTTTTACTCCTCAGTTTTTCTTTTTTATTTATTCTTACAATAAAATATATGGCTAAGTTATATTATAGTAATAGGAGCTTCTTTCACAATTCGCTCCTGAGTATAACGGTCTCTACGAATAATCAATCTGAGTTTAGAATGGTACTCCATCAGAAGTTCATCTGAGTTTTATGTAAAAGGTACTCCACCAAGTGAAATAAAAATGTTATTACATGAGCTTTATATTGAAAACTGAAAAAGTTTAACTAGTTACAGTTTTACGACGCCTTACTATTAGCCATTGCAAAATAAAATGCAACAATCCAAAAATAGCATTAAAAAAGGAAGACCTGATTTGATTACCCTTAATATATAATAAAACTGAAGGACGAGCTGTTTCCCCGCCCAGAGCAATTTACGAATGATTCCACAAAAAATTCCGAATTGGTGTTACTTCTTCTTTTTCACACATATCGTTTACATCGCAAGATGTTGCTTTCAAAATCTTAGAATGCAAATGAAAAACAAAAGAAACAATCGTCATCGCACGTTAATGAAAATTAAATATTTAAGATTTTTTATTAAACCGATGACCAACAGTTTGCCTACCAGACCTTAAACGTAACAATTGGTTGCACAACTTGATTAAGTTGTACAACAAGTAGCAACGTGTAGGAGCCACATTAGGCAATACATTATATCATATAATAATTTCTTAATCGATATTCATGAACGATACTTATGAAGGTGTTTTGAAAACCTTAAATGGTGCAGATAAAGAAATCGTTTTCTACATCAGTTTATAAACAACAAATCACATGGATTTGATTTTTGAAGTTAATTCACAAAAATAAAGAGGCAAAAATCACAAGTCCGGTTGTGATTATATCCAACCCAGGATCCTCAATTATCGATTGTCCCTGGCTATGTGGACTTCTGCTCTAGGAAACCTTTTTTCGGTGCATTAAATGCAGCACATACGGCATACATGTCAGCTGTCCATTAAGAGGTCTTTCCCACAACCAACCCTAAGGCTGCAAACTGATACCTAGAAGGAAGGAAATATAGTTGTTGAGGGGTTTGTTTCTACACAGAACAACTGCATGTTAAGGTTCTTTTTAGGCTGATGTTTGGCGGACGTCTCTGCTATAAGGCTTGTGGCTAACTGGTTAAGATATTATCGTATATCGAGGGATATACATTTGTATATTTACTAGGGCATTCAAACGATTAACCGTTGTTCGATTAATCGAATAATTTTGGGCGATTAACTGTTCAAATAATTTAAAATTGCTTTTTTTCGATTAACAAATAATTCGAACAATTTATGTCGATTAATCGAATATTGGCTTTTTCACAGTATAGTTTATTATTTTTTTTATGTAAAAAACAAGCCGAGACTTTTACCACAACGATTTACATAAAGATGATATTTTTGAGACGAATAAACACAACCTTCTACCAGACCTTAACAAGACTATTAAAAGTATTAAAATTGTTAAAAAATCAAAAAGGAATTTAAGAAGACTATCATTTTTTTTTTGGAATCTTTTCTAAATCATTAAAAGTTTCATTAAAACAGAAGAAAAAATCGTTTTAAGCATACAATTTTAAACTGTATACTCTTTTTGAAAGATTATTTTAGAAGATTAGATGAAATTTTGATGCTATTTTTTATTGAAAATGTTTTTGTCTTTTGTACCTTTTGTAAAATTGTTGTTACTTTTTTTTATAAAATATGTTAAAGAATATATCTTTTGGTCTTATTTTTAAACTTCTAAGCTAGACAAAATTAAAATTATTCGATTAAACGAATAAACTAAAATCGTTCGATTATTATTCGATTAACCGAATAATATTAAATCGTTCGATTATTATTCAATTAAATTTTTACCTCGACAAATTATTCGCGCGATTAATCGACTAATACAAAACATCGATTAATTGAATACCCTAATATTAACTGATAGCAACGCTGTCATTGCAGCCCATACTATACTTCATCTAGATTTACTGCAGAACATCGGATTTCTTTCAATGAGATTGCGAAGCATTCGAAGGTAAGGCTAATGTGAATAACATGACTGGTTTCCTAAATAGCAGATGGACCTTGCCAAACAAAGTGGACGTCTGAATGACAGATTTGTAGATCAAATCGTTGGCTTTTCACTTATTTAGCGCGATTCTTATAGGCCTGCTCAGTTGGGGGGCTCGTGAATCTGCTCCTGTTCCTTAGCTAGGGCTTTATGTCATCATAATGATGAACGCAGGGCATGCTCTTTTAGTAAGGAACAAATCAGGACAGGTATCGGTAATAATTGAGCTTGCCAATAGAAACTCATGCAAATAGAATGGGTCTAAAATTTCATGCCTTCTACAGAGCTTGTCATGGCGAGGAGGAAGAGGGAACTGTGTTTCATTTTCTGTATCAATGCCCTGGAGTTCAAGATATTAGGGGGAGATACCAGGGAAAACCAGTGTTTGTGTGCTTGGCTGATCTATTGAAGATAAATATAACTAAGGTTAATTTTCATTAGGACAACGAATTGGTTGAAATTAGCAGAAATACCTTTTGAGGAACTGCTCTATAGGATGGCCATTGGGGCTGGGTATCACAAAAGGGCCACTTAACGACCCAAGTGAGCTGTGTTCTGGATGGCTGCCCAAGGAACCAAGCCTAGATTTTACTTAAGTAATTTCGTCCAACAAGGAAGAATTGCTTTATGAGAACCCCTGCCTATTTTTTCTACACTTTTGTATCACTGTGTTATCGAAAATATATAGAAATAAAAACTTTATCTTATTTTCTTTAAAGCTGACACCTGTCAACATGTTTTTTTTTTTTGTTACAAAAAAAGTATTTGTTTATTTTCTATGCATTCACAGCAAAATACGGCGAATTTGGTTAAAACTTCTAAATCTGTTTTTACAACCCACGTTACCAGTGCGGCTTGCAGGCGGCAGTTCGGTCGGTATTCAACCTCATTTACACTTGATTTGCCACCAGCAAAATTTGATGAATGATTAAAAGAGTGAAGTTGAATTGAATTAAATCGACTTGACGCAGTAAGTTTGAATTTTTTTTTAGTTTTTTATGAAATTTGTGTGTGAGTTTTATGAATTTTTTTTTTTAATTAAATCAGCTTTTTTTAAAAACTGCAGACATGTTGGCAGCATCCGTCGTTTTCATGGCTTTTATTTTGTTAAATATTTCTAGTTTAAACAGAAAATATCTTCTTGTCTAGTTTGTTTCTCCTTTATTCTAATAGATTAAGACTGATTTGAGAGTTTTTCTAAACTTTATCTTTTAAAGATTTTATATGTGGGTTTAATTTGTTTTAAAATCACCGGTTTTTATCAGTTTCTCTATTTCATTCGAAACAATGTTTTTTAAGAATTTTTTTCTTTTTTACAAAAACAATTATAATTATTTTAATTGTAGTTTGAAGTCAAAATGTAGAGCGTCAAATTGTATCAACCTCTTTTTTTTTTTTTTTTTTTTTTTGATTGTGGGTATTTAATTGTTGAAGACATGATGGATGGATAAGTCTGTTTCTGATAAGCGATAAAGTTAATTTAAGCGATAATTTTTTATAGATGAATAAAACTAAAATAAGTGAGAGTGTTATTTATATATATTTATTCGTCAATATTAATTATTTTAGGGTCTTTACCAGAACTTGCCGTTAGTTAATTGTAGGATTTTGTCCCACGTTTAAAAAGTGAGCAATATGTTTAAGGCATCTTCATCCTACCGTGTAGATTAAATTACAGTGGAAATAATAAATAACCTACATTTAACTTACGGCGAGCTGTTCTTCACAAAAATCAATTTCGATCGAAAGTGGAATATATTTATTCCGGTTGTTCCAAAATGGATCTATTACAAGCTTATATCTTTATTTCCCTTCAAGTCTTCTTTATCCGTGTAATCGCGCTGTCGAGTTGCCGTCTTCATGTATAGGTGGGCCTTCCTCTTCTTCGGCTTCGCTGTGGATTCTAGTCAAGCGCAGATATTGTCAGTTCGTGTGGTTGTTTGCGCAACATACATCCAAGCCAGTTTCACTTGCATCTTACGATTCCTTATCGATATTTTCGCTGGCCAAAAGATCTTCAAAATTAATCTTAGGCGTCTGTTGGTGAACACTTGTGGAGCGTTGACGTGGCAGGATGCTGGTGCTTAAAATAAGTATAGAATTCTTAAATGAAGGAAATAAAAGCTTGAACTTTTCGTTGGTCGTGCCAATCTATATTCTATATGTGTTTGAAAAAGTTTGTTGTAAAAAAAAGTAGCTAAAAAAAATGGCATGATTGTTTTGTGTAGAAACAACCAAGACAAGACGAAAAGAAGAAAAACATACATTAGTTTAATAAATAATAATACTCTCTCTTTCTGGTTCTCTGCGGTGTAAGTGTTTCGGTTAGAATTAATCCACTTTCGGATTTTTTAAAGTACGAATTTGGGATTAAGCCAACTTACAAATTTTTGAATTGAGAACCATTTGAAATTAAATTGTATCAAGTTTTTAAGTACGGCGCACTTGAATAATCCGCATTATGTACTTGATTTAAAGAAATCCGCACTTACAAAACTTTTGACACGGCTTTGGCTTGATTTTAGTACGGATGAATTGATTTTCTTTTCAGTGTAGAGTTGCCAACTAAATAGTGGAAATTTAGTTGGGACAGCCTTCAAACCAAATTTATGACTTTATAATATCAGTGCTCGAACAGCCCAAGAAGGGAGTAGTAAATTTAGGCCAAGACCCCCCACTTGAATCTGCGCTTGTCTGACCATCGTTATTTCTATATGAATATGCCCCAAAGACTTTACCAGCCAATGTAATGGCGTTTTGAGAATGGCCTCAGAGTTATAAAGGGTCCGCCAAATAACTTTTTTTTTTTTGAAAATGCTATAAAAAAAACTACTGAATATTTTCTCAAATTTCCTTTTTTATTTGAAAGTACAATCCTTCCGGTTAAAAATGGAAAATAATTTCATTAAAATGGCTGCCTCGGCTGGCCATGCAGTAGCCTACACGATCGGTCCAATTTTTAAGCACATTATCGATTGTGTGCAGCTGTATTTCACAAATGGCTCAGGAGTATTGCCCTTTAAAGCGTTAATTGTCTCTGGCTTGTCGGCGTAACACTTATCTTTGACGGCACCCCACAATTAATAGTCCAACGGTGTCAAATCGCAGCTCCGAGGTGGCCAAACGACATCAGCTCTGCGGCTGATAGTGCGATCTTCAAAAACAGGGCGCAAAACATCGAGTGTAGCTTCGGCTGTGAGGCACGTAGCGCCGTCCTGTTGAAACCAAATGTTGCCAATATCCTCCTCTTCAATTTTTGTGAACAAAAATTCGTTCAACATGGCCCGATAACGGTCGCCATTGACTGTAACGGCCACTCCTTGCTCATTTTCGAAGAAAAAATGGCCCAATTATGCCTCTGGACCAAAATCCGCACCAAACAGTGACTCGTTTTGGGTGCATCGGCTTTTCAATGTATGCGTGCGGGTTTTCTGTGCCCCAAATGCAACAATTTTGCTTGTTTCCATACCCGCCAAGATCAAAATGAGCTTCATCTGATTTTTGGCAAAATCGGCATCTTCTGTAAGTCGATCGCAGGCCCATTTAGCGAAGCGAAAACGCATTAGATGGTCAGTTGGCTTCAACTCCTGAACTAATTGGACTTTGTATGGCGTCATACCAAGGTCTTTATGCAAAATTCGTCTCAATGATGTCTCCGAAATGTTCAATTGTTGAGAACGACGGTGAATTGATGTTGATGGCGCTTCACGCACACTTTCTGCCACAGCAGCAATATTCTCGGGTGTACGCACTGTTTTTGGCTTTTCACGCTTTGGTTTATCGATGAGGATGCCAGTTTCTTTCACTTTTTTCACAAGATAACGAACATACGGAGCAGACGGTGCTTCTCTTCTTCCAAAATCCGTACGCAATTTTCGCACATTACCATGATTTTCAAAGTAATGTCGCAATATTTCCCAGCGTATACGAAACCATATTCGTTCAGCGGAGGGATAAAACTAATTATCTGTCAAATCAGACATGAGCTAAGTGTTACCATTCACGAAATAAGAACTAGTTGAAAAAAAAACGTTAGATGGCGGATCCTTTATTTCGTTTCAAAACGGTAATTCCGGCTTAGCCATTTAACCTTAAGTGTGCCTTATCTATCACTGAATAATTTTTTTTTTATAAATTTAATCTTGATTTTCAAAATAAATTATGGGGTGAGTTCATTCTTGATGAATTACCGTAACAAATTAACCTAAAAACTCTCAAAGCAGCTGTCACAGAACACAGCGCTGCCAACTTTAAGTTATTTGCTTCTTAAACAAAATCACACCCGATATATGAACATTGTTGAAGAAATATTTCACAAAGGAAGGGTTAAGGTATAAGGCTTTACACTCACGATTTTATTAATTATCAAAATGAGGTTAAGATATTTTTAAGTCACTTTCTCCTTTAACGTCAACTCTCTTTGAATATAATAGAAAAGCATTTTATTTTATTCGTTATAAATCACTTAATTTTAACAGTTTTCAAAAGTTTTAAAATTCAGAGTATGAATTAAAATGCAACCAGGTTCATGAACTGCGGTTCCATAGCTTTTATAGCTAAGCTCGCATTTTACGTTTTTCTTTCTTCTCTATTTAAAAAATTGTTTACCAGAAATAAACAAAAAATCTTAGAGCTGCCGATGTCTTTTAGATTTGCTACGACTTTCAGTTATTTTCTTACAATGCACTCTTACAATATTTTACTTAAAAAACTAAAGATACAAAATTATGTACGACACAAAAGAACAAGTGCTTAATATTCCAAAAACGCACAAAAATGCTTCATATGAATACATTTCTTTTTCTAATTTAGTATCATGCCACAGCAAGTTAAAATGTATTCATTTTTGCATTTTAAAGTATGTGGCATATTGGTCGGATGACTGGTTGGTTGAATGGTTGACTCGCCCGGCAAAAGACTGGTTGGCATAACATGCCCAGCCATGGCATATGTGTTGTGTCAACCATCCAATTCAACCAACCAACAAACTCAACCATTAATGCCGCTTCGCTCTTTATGTCTGTTTTGAATAGATTTGTTTCTTTTTAAAAATACAAAACACAAACAAACATTTTCTTAAGATAAATTTTTCGTTTTTTTTTTTTTACTTTTTCTCATAATCACGTCTTTTAACATACGACTTGGAATTAATAAAAAAAAGTATTAAAAGCAAATCTGAAGAGAGTTTTTGTATTTGTCTATTGCATTAAATACTCAAACATTTTAGAATATAAAATGAACTTAGGACGGATTCGGTAACAACTTGTAACTAAAGTTAGCGAACATTTCAAAGTTACAGTCACTGGCAATTTCGAAAAAAAAATTAGAGGGGTTCTTTTTAAGAAATTTATGATAACTGTTCATAAGATTGCAAAGCGCAGAGTATAATTAAAACAGATTATTCGTACTTTGTAATCCATTTGCCACACCCTTTACTTTTAACCTAAGATGACAATTTCAATAGATTTTTAATTAACAACTGTTGAATACAAAAAAAGTTAAACGAAATCCCAGAAATTCTCCTTAATAAAATTGTTTAAATATATATATCTTGGCACGCCTATGTTTAAAAATGACGTCAAAAATATCTGCATTTGTTTAAGGTTGGTCGCTGGAAGTTTACAAGAGATATTGAGAATAAAATATATTGAGAAAACTTTTTGTGTTGCTGCTTTCTTGGCGAATATTTGATTCCTAAAGACAAAAATTTCTCGAGAATATTCGGGTATTTTAGTCAGTGTTCGAAAATAAACATAAATATCGCTCGTTAGTGTTCGGTAGATTTGTGGAAAACGCAAACGCTATTAGTGTTTGTGTAGTAAATCATTAAAAAAATAACGTTTCCCTGTTTATCATCTTTCGAACACTAAAATAATACTGTTCTTATCCAACTCAATAAAAATATGAGAACATTTAATTTAGTTCGGTTTCTTTTTTTTTTCAAAAAACACAAACTTCATTGTGTTCGGTTCAGCTCATATTCATTCAATATTCGTACGTGTTGGCTGGTAGAAAAACAAAATATACATACGAAAAAAAACAAAAAGCCTGCAAAATAATTTTACACAAACAAAACATACACACAAGCTGTTCGTGATACGGTCGTTGCTAAAACTTTTTGTTTGTTCATTTCTTTATCAATGTAAAAAAGAAACATTATAAAACATTAAAATATAATGTTTCGCTACAGCATCACTGAAATTGTTGTGTTTTATTTTTAACGAAGAAAAGAACACTATATAATGTTCGGCTTTTTCTTGAAAATAGTTACGAACGTTATTAAGGGTTGTGTTCGTCTACACAAACACTAAAAAAAATAGATATCGTTCCTGGGTGTGTGAGCCGAACGCTAAATAATGTTCTGTTTATTTTCGAACACTGACTTAAATACGTGGCATTTGTTGTATATTTCTCTTCAAAACTAAAGCTCTGATAGAATGTGTGGCCTTAAGGGTCAAATACAACTGTCAAATGATTGTTATGCAGGCCAATTCAATTTTTTTGATTTTCCATCCAGCATCGTCGGTGTCACACATACAAACACATTTTCACTAACTCTACCGCATTGCTTGATGATAATTTTCATAAGTGTATTTGGCCCTTAAGGGCTCAGTTTGACTGTGTTAAATTTGCATTATTGAAAAAATGTTGTCGTTCATTCGAAAAACTCAACACATTTCGGCAAGATGCCCTTGGCAAAAACAAATTTAACACACAATTTTAATAAAAAGAAAAAGGCAAGAAGTAGCATGCCAGCTCGATACGCTTGATCGATATTATTAAAAATCTTGATATTGATTTTTACAGCAAAAAAAAAAAAAAAAAAAAAAAAAAAAAAAGGTACCAACAGGCCTTGCATATTTAGCTTATTTTCCATAATGGACCTGTAGGAAACCTGGGATCAAGTGTCTCCACGTCGTCACTTTTGTCGATAATTTTAGTGACTTTTTGGTGACACTGTCGACAAAACTTCAACACTTTTGCCTGCTTTTATACAAAAAGAGACATTTTTGGCAGCTATTAAGTTGTAATTAACGAACAGCATGCAACAGTTTATAGTGAAAATTCGGATTTTTATAATCAAGTGAATTTAACGTTTAATTGATACTATTAACTTGTTTACTGGTGCAAATTTAATTAATTTTTTAATTAATATCACAAATTTTTTAATTGAAATCAATTTTTATTTTCTTCTTTGAACATAGAAATTCTCAAAACTTCTATTATCTACGCTTCTGACGTTTAGATTTTTTTTTAAAAATAATTAATTTATTTTATGTATTTAAAATAAATTGTTTTTTTTTCTCGAATTCTAAAAAAAAAATAATGTTCATTGTACTCTGTACCAACAATAAGATTAAGTACAATAAAAAAAATACAATATTGAAATAATAAAATCAACTATGACTTCATCATTTTTATAAAAATAAACAAACGAGTTAATATTTATTGTGGCTTAGATAATAATTTCTTCTACTTTTAAATACCTTTTTTAATTTAATTTTACAAATTGTGGTTTACCGTTTTTACAATTTTATTCGTTCTTGACAATATTAAAGTTAGGGAAGTTCAGATCTTACAAATATTTGATGAAAAAATTAAAAAAAAAAAAAAAAAAACGTGACCAGTATATTTGTCAAACTTTAGCTTTATTATTAACAATTTTTTTTGATTTACTAAACTTTATTTGTAAGAAGATAATTGTATAATGTAGTTTAGAAAGGATGCTTGCTTTGGCCAAAAGTTTTGCAAAACCAACTAATTTCTTAATAAAACTAGTGGTGACGTGTAGCACGTTAAATATTTAATTGGCGTGAACATAGCTTAAGAACTAGGAATTTTTAATGGGTGACTTCATTGTGTATTATACAAATTTTTGTTTAATCCAAAATTTAGTTAATTTCATTTTAATTCGTTTCTAATGAGCCGCCTAAAAATTATTGTTTCTTAAATTTATTGTTTTAAAATGAAGTGTGTGTTTTAAAAAAACTTTGATTTAGTTTGTTTTGCTTTTTGTTTTATTTTGATAAATAAAATAATAAATTTACATAAAATTAAATTATAATTTATTTGATATAAATAAATTTTGAAAACAACAAAAAACAAAAAAAAAAAAAAAAATCAAGTTGTTTAAAAAATAGTGGCCAATAACGACGAGTATCTCACAGATAAAAATATTTTGCATTTTGTTTGTATTTTTTTGTCTTCGTTGGGTGTTTGTTGACAAATTAAGAATTGATTTCCTGTATTTGATTTTGGTGTATTTGAATTTTAAAGTGTGATTCTTTTTACATCTGCATAACTTCTCAATGAAAATGACCTTGAAAATTAAGATACGAATAAAGCGTATTAACGCTTCTAAATATGATAATTTTTTTTTAGCAATATGAAGCAAAGCAATATATTCAGCGTTATTACGGTTGTCGTTGTCGTTAACGATTAAGCCGTTTTTTTGTAGTAGATTAAAGAGCAAAGGTTGTGTGTTACTTTAATCTATTACAAAAAACGACACAGTCGTTTAAAACAGCGACAACCGTAATAAGGCTGCTTAATGAATGAATGAGAATGGCAACTTCACAGATTTCCCCAGTTTAAAAATCTACTGAAAGAATTTAAAAAAAAAAAACATAGAAAGTTACTTCAGACCCGAAAAACTACAACACTGGAAAAGTATCTAAAGGAACTTGATGCAACTCTACAGTCTTACTATTCATTATGGCGGTGCAACGAAAAATGTTAGAAAAAACTATAATTTTTAAGCCTGCCTTGCGATATAGAAGTTGGACAAGAAATAATATTGAAAAAGGAAACCTGTTTGTTGAAAATTTAAAAAATGTATTAACCCCAAATATATCTCACGATAGTATAAAAGATGTACTTTCTACTTTTTCTAAAAAACCTCCTGGGTCTATCTACCAATCCTATCTATTCTTTCGCATATGACAGCTGCATTTGGCATTCACTTTCCTTTAATTATAGACCAAGCCTTACTGAGGATGAAACTATGAGGCAGAACATAAACACAACAGTCAATCATGACTACGACAATCTCCGAGTGGGATCTTGCAAATAGGGTAGATTTTAATGCTCGTTTGCTGACCCACAGACGTCTTGTGGAGTCAGCGTCAAAGATACAGTTTGGGAGCTATTGAGGAATCAGACAATCTTGATGTTCTTGGCATAAAAATCCATGTGATGTTCGTTGGAACCAACATGTTTGTCAAATACCGAAAAAAGCATTCAAATGCAAGAACTACATCACTCCGTCTGATCTCCTTACTATTTATACCCCTTGTGCTTCAAGGTCTATATTGAAGTTTTAGTATATAGGAGTCTTTAATTTGCTAAATAAAGACACAGTTGAGTTTGTGAACTAAAAAAGAATAGAATCTTTTCATTTCAAACGGGTGCAAAGGAGTGCATTGAAGCTCATCAATGACAGTAGGGTTTCAGCTCTATTGACTCATTGTGCATCATTGTACTATCGATATTACCACGGTAAGTGTTCAGCTGAGATGGGCGAACTTATCCCTGAACCGCGGGTGCATGCCCGCAGTACTCGCCTTTCCAGCAGATCACATCCATTCGTTGTCGACTGTCCAATGTATTGCACAACGCATTACAGAGAAAATTCATTTCTCGGTCGAATTAGCCGTATGTGGAATAGACTTCCGGCAGAAAGAAGTCTTCCCAGTCGACTACAATTTGGAAACATTTGAATTAAATGTCCACAAACACTATTCCCTCTTTCCTTCTGCTCATAACCTATTTTCCTAATGGCAACACAATGCATTGCATTAGTAGGGGGCATCCCCTGAGTGTTGGCTTAAAGTAAAAAAAAAAATAGTTCGATAACTGAAGGAGATGACCTTTATGGCAAAATAGCTTAAAATCTTGGTCAAGATGCCGTGTCATATTGCAGAACTACGGAGTAGAAGGCAAGAAGAGGAATGCAAACTCGATGTTTGAAATATATCGCTTGATATCGATATTTAAATACAACTTAATGGACTTATTATTATTGAATTCTTTGAAATATAAAAGTCTTACGAATATTTTTACCTAGAGAAAATTAAAAAATTGTTTCTACAAGATTTTTTACGATACTTTACTAAAGTTACAGTGGCTTATGAGGTGGGGAAAAAGAGCAAAGTGCTATGAGTAAAAATATATATATAGATTAAACAACATATCGTCAGCTCATTATTGGTTTGGCACATATGCCAAAAAGTCGTATTGGAGAAGTTTTCTGAAAATATAACCGATAGAGTTTTTTTTTATTTTCACCACGGCTTAAAAAAAAAATTTTAATATTTTTGAACGTTCATTAACGAACTTAAAACTTGACAGTTTCTTTTTGAAAGTAAAAATTATTGTTTGTGCTGCATACACCACTTTTATAAATTTATTTAAAAAAAAATAATCTTTTTGTGCCGCATACGTCTACTTACTGCTGTGTCTTGAGTTGTTGACATTTTACTTTGCGAAACAAGAGTAAAATTTATTTTCTTGTTGTTTCATTTTGCTTTCGTTTTAACTACTTGCTTTTATAAGGGCAATGAAGCAAAACAAGACTGAAATTAATTTTGTACGTTTTATTATAAGAAATTTGCAGCTTCCGCCAAACAATGGCGCGTAGAGCAAAGTAATACTAAATAAATTTTAAAATAATTGGTATGGAGCAAAATTAATGCTTAATATCTGAGAAACCATAACAAATTTCGTTTTTCAGAAAGGGGGTATACAAAATTGTATATATGTATACTAGGGGTATAACTTATTGCCATTTTTTACAAATATCAAAATGGCCCTTGCTAGCATAGTCGAATAGTCCATTGAAAACTTTTATTAATTTTTCGCGGTTTTCAAAAAAGGGCATCCACAAAACGCGGTCAAGTTGAAAAATAAATTTTTTTATTATTAGTTGTACTTATACTGTAAGCCAAAAACTTTTTTCATTTATTAATAAAATATTTAAAATTTTTTTATTCAATTTTTTTCTTTTGGGATTTTACACAATATTCGCTATCGCGTAGTGCCAGGGCTAAAATTTGGTTATCCCCCTAGTCTATACCCCATACCTACCTCAATTTTTTTAAAAATGGTCGGTAGGTCAAACCAATAATAAATTAACGATATATCAAGCTTTTTAAAGGACGCAATTATTTAAAAACTCTTCTTAAAGAAAATGATTAATATTAGTTTTTTAAACGAATTCAGATATAACAACGTATGTATGTGTTTCCTATATATATATAAATCGTTTACCGGCCTCCGTTTGCGACATACCCTGTTTGTGGCAAAAGCTATTTAAAACAATATAAAAATTGCATTATTTTCCTTAATTCGGTAACAGTTGCTTAAAATGAACCAAAATGATCAAGATTTATAAAAATAAAAAACTTACGGACTGTTTTACAATTGTGTATTATAATACTAATTATAGATTTTTATTGATTTTCTTTCATTTTACAAAATATTTCCAACATTTAGTACTTAAAAAAGCTTTTTCGTAAAATAGAACAAATTTGTTTATATGTACGTACAAAAAGTAATCTGAACTCCATACAAATTATTTAAATATCTATTATGTTACAATTTAATGTGGTTTTTACGACACTATTTCTATTTAATATGCTCCACCATGTGTTTTTTTTGTTTTCTTATTTTAACGTATTAAAATATCCAATGTGACGTGACTCAAATAAAAAATGTTTTCTAACTTACAAAATGTTTAAATATCAAAACTAAATATTTTTTTAGTAAATAGAGGAAGACATACCTGAAAAGAAACAAGAAAAAATAAATATTTTATTAATTTATTTGGTTTTCTGTCAGAACGAATACATTAAAATATATTTTAAAAGAAGACTTTAGCATTTTTATTAGGATAGAATTGTTTTTGGAATTTCGGTCAAAATACCAAGAAATTTACTGCCTGTTCAACAATTTCGAACGTAAAGAATTGTGTATGGAAATTAATTTTTAAAACTGAGTCCATAGATTTAATTTAACTAACAATTTAATTAAAAAAGCGCCCCTCTTTTATACAATATTATTGTATATGTTATTCCCCATATTATAACCATTTTGCTATATATTATGCAATCAGTAGAACAATGGTTTCAATAAAATTTAGGCTCAACTTTCGAAAAGAAAACCATAACTTATGAGCAAAACAGCATTCTACAATGTTGTCAACACATTTCACAGCATAATGCACTTATTTTCGTTGTGTAATAAAAACCAAGTCTTTTGATTGTTGCCAATATATTTCGCAACCTCGGGAGAAAAAAAGGAGTTGTTTGTATGAAACATGTAAGAGTGCTTCACGACACGCCCACTTCTCTAATCCCGCCTATATGTTGTCGGATGTTATGTATTGATAACCAAGATATTTGTACCTAATATGAAAACTTGTGCTTTTGTCGTTTTCCAGATATACAGAATTTTGTAATGCCACGCCCACTTTTTCAATCAACACGCTATACTCAAAAGAAAAATCAATGCATCCGTACTTAAATCAAGCCAAAGCGGTGTCAATAACACGTTTAGTACGGATTTTCTTGAATCAAGTACAGCAATATTATTGATACAAGTACGGATTATTCAAGAGCGAAATACTTAACTTATCAATATTTAATCCCGAGCTCGTACTTGAAATAATCCGAAAATGAGATTGATTTAAGTTAAACTAAGACTGAATCAATCTCAAAATGCGCTTGATTCAAGTAATATAAGGTTGATTTAATCGCGAATTCGTACTTGAAATAATCCGAAAGTTAAATTAGATTGATTCTAACCTAAAACCATTTATAATTATTATTATTATTGAAATATTATTACGATTGATTTACAGAATTTTAAGTTTAAAACACCAGCAACATGCTTGCTTTTTATTTTACTTTGTAAACCAATGCGAATTGACTAGAAGGTGAGGTCAACTCTACAACAACACTGCTTCTGTTGTCGGGTTGTCAAAAATATTGCTAGTAAAAAAATAGGTTTGTTTACATAAAAAACTAGTTTGTTTACAAACTTTGACAAGTCGACCACCGAAAAAAACAACCATATGTTGACTTGACCCAACCTTCTAGTGAATTCGCCTTGTTTTTAAACATGAAAATAATGCACGTTTTTCTTCTTGTTCTGTTGTTTTTGTTGTTTCTACACAAAACAAGCAAATCGTTTTATTTTTGTAGGGTTGTTGTTGCTGTTTCTACAACAAACTTTGACAAACACACGCGTATGCACGCATTTAAAATTCTAGATTATATCAGATTTAAACGCTCACCTTGTAATTTGGTTCTCAGAGTGGCACTAGCAACGAAAAGTTCAAACTTTTTTATTTGGTATAAGAATTTTATACTTTTTTTAAGAAATTCTGGGTTTGGTTTTCGAACGTAATCCCATTTTGTTGTAAGTACTTTTTAGTGTTGTTCGTATTTAAATCTTTAAGTACGACTCGTACTCGTATAAAAAACTTAATTTATCGCGAGTGTTGTTCTTTCTATGTATGTGTACTAAATTTTAAAATTTTTTCTGATACCGTTCTCCACATATAAAGAAATGTATTTTGTGCTACGCCGACTTCACATCACGGCTACGAATAAAAATGTAGGAATTACAAACGGAATGAAAAAACTTTTGGTCAAGGGTGTAAAACGGAATAAATCGCATTCTAAAATAAACGTCCATTAATATGGTTATTACTGAGCACGCTATTGTTAATTTTGATCCAAGTATGGATAATTTTGACCATATAACGGTTAATTATGGTCATATTTAACTACAATATGGTTTTCTCAAAATATAAGCATTGTTAAAATCCACCCATAGTAAATTTAAAAATTTTACTAATAAAAAAAAAAATTAAAGTCGTGTACTTTTAACTAGTCCGCACTGCACCACTGTTTTTCGATTAGTTGTTGGAATTGCTTTGTTTGTTGGTTTTTTGGATCAGAGTCTCTGTATGAGAATCGAACCCACAACCCTTGCACTGATAGATTAGCTAACTTCCAACTGGCCTAGCGGTGTACACTTCAATCAAATAAATACAGGATGCCTGATGAATTTTACATGAATTATGCTACATTAAGAAACTGGAATAAGTTTTTTTGTAATGCATGGAATTTTTTGCAATCTTTTTTCATTTGAAAGCCCATTGATAAAGATAATTGAATTTAAATAATCGCCCTTTGGTCAGGCGACAAGGGGGCCCAATGGAAGGTCCATTTTTTTGAAATGAGCCTATTAGGCAATTTTCTGCGCTATTCGGCCACAGACGGCTGAGCTATCTCTGCACACAGAAAAAATTCTCCAAAATTTTTCACCAATTACAGCATTAATCAAAAATAAAATCGGTTTTAATTAAAAATTTTATCAAGTGAATTAAATGTTTAATTAACTGGTGCAAATTAATTAATTTTTTAATTGAAATCGATATTTGTTTTTTTCAGTGCAGTTGCACCATCTTGTTGAAACCACACAGAGTTTTTAGAAATTCTTTTTCGGCGCAAGTTCCAAATAGAAAAATTCTCAAGTAACGGTCTTTAGCAACAGTAACGCTGTGTCCGTTTTTCTCAAAGAGCAATAGCCCGACAATACAGCGTGAAGAAACTGCTCACCACACTGTGGCGCAAATTGGATGCAATTCCCTCTCACGAAGTATTTCTTGGTTGGAACCACTCCAATTTTGTTTATTTATGTTGTCGTTCAGATCAAGTTTTTTTTTGGTAGCGGCTTTCATCCGCCACCCTGTATGTTACTAAATCCCTAGTTAAATTATACTGTTTTATATATGTATATATATTTTTTTTAAATAAAACAATATAAATTTTTATAGTTTTATATCTTTTAAAAATAACAATGGTTGTAAATATTGCTCTAATTTTCTCGGAACTTTGTTAAAAACAAAAGCTGACAATGCTAAAAGCAGTTTTTAAAACAAAACTTAACGGTTTAAATTCAAAAGAAGCCCCACCACTTGAGTCATAAAAAATGGCAAAAACCGTTTTACATTTGAATTAAAATTTAATTATAAAAGTCTTTAAATTTGTATAGAAATAAATTAAAATGTAAATACACAAAACTCTTTTCAAATTCATAAATCATAACAAACATTTGAAAATAAAAAAAAGAAAGAAAGGTGTGACCAACCTTAAAAGCTAAATTTAAAATTTTCTTAAAACTGTAAAAAAAAAAAAAAATATTTAAACCGGAATTAAAAGAAAAAGGGAATATTTAACAATATGTAATTTAAAGTTTTCAGTGAATACACATTTACACATATGTACCCATACTCACTAAAGTACATAAATTGTCTAACTGACTGTCTGTCTGTCTGTCGCCTGCCCGTTTGAACGTTTAACTACTTAAAAAAGTACAAGATGTCTGTGTTCTGCCAGATAAATTTTCATATTCATAAGATATTTATACTTGAAAATAAGTTAATATCTAGTGTTTTCCATAATGCACATGGAAAAGTCTTATTTAATTTAATATTTCTGAATAAATTTGTTGGTAATTTATACAATTTTAGAGAAAAAAAAAACAAATATTTAAAATTTAAAAAAATTTCATTTACAATTATTTTTCTTTCTCTTCCAATTTATACTCACAAGTTTTTACGTACAACTATATGTGGCATTAAAATAAAAAGTTACTTTTATCTTAAAGATTTAACACAATCAAGCCGCAGAGACAAGTTGCAACAAAAAACACAATTAAAAGTATCTGGGAAGTGTAATAAAATGAAACTACTGCTTTTTTTTTTTTTTAAACTGAGAAAATTCATTTAAAATATAATTAAGATTTAATGATTACAAATTACGAAGTCAACAACATTTGCAATGAAAAATTTATTATGCAAAAAATAACTCAAAGTTTTTTTTTTTTTTTTTGGTATGTCTTCTTATCGTTAACAAAAAGACATGATGTAAAACGAAAAAAAAAATCAGTAATTGCAAAAATGTATGTAATAATTTGAACAAACTTTTGTCAGTAGTTTGAAGAGCTTTTGAAAATACAAAATTATTTCAAAACTATTTGAAAACTTACACAAGTGTTAAGTAAATAAACCATTTTATAGTTTTAATTAAAATCTAAAGATTATATGCAGATACAGATATTAAGATATGAGTATTTCCACGGAAAAGTTTTCTTTTTGTTACGTTACGCCAAATTGTTTCTCAAAGAATAATTTTTATAAAATTTTTTTACTTTAATCAGGCTGAAAATTCATCAAATTTTATTTTCCTTAAATTATTTTTATGAAGAAAGGAATTTTACAACATGAAATGAATTAAAATTTATTGATAATTTTTCATTTCTGACTGACCGGGGGACAGAACCCACGACGTTCACGGACACGTCAATTTGACATGTTTCGATAGTAACCACATTATCTCCTCAGAAATCTTTGCCGTTTAACAATTTGGATTAAAACCCATAAACAGTTCAATAAAATAATCAAAATACTAATCATTATTATTTTATATATTATTTAATTTTTTTTGTATTTTGGTGTAAAGCGCAATTTAGTGAAAGAGAGGAAACCTTTTAACAACATGGGTTTAAAATACAAGATTAATTGTTTGGTGGGGTAACGTGACACTTCTGTGGGAGTGCCCATATTTCATTTTTCAAGTAGCAGTCAGACTTAGGCGATTTGCAGTAATTTTTAATTACCATTTAATTAGAGTTTTTCTTTTCCCGGACTTTTTCATTTCACGGGAAAGCGGGATTTATTTTTCAATTTCCTGGGATCCCGGGAATTCCCGCTCTATACAAATTGATGCAAAATATTATTTAATATAATTTATTTGAAGAAATAACATTTCCTGAGATCAATTAAATAAGTTTATAAATGCATTGAACTTTTTTATTTCTGTGACAAAAAGGAAAAAGTGCATAATGTCACCTTAAGATCTTCATGTTCAAAAGTACACATGGGCAAAATTTTAATTATTTTGTAGGATTTTTGAGGAAGTTATAGCAAAATGAATTTATGTTTATCTTTTTTCAATGCCCAATATTGACAATCGTTGGCACTTGGCAAAAATGTCTTAAGTCAGAAACTGTAGTTTCTTGTTAAATTAAAAAGCATTTATCTGGTGTATTTCATAGACTTTTTTTGCTTAAAGGCTAAAGTTATTTAAACCAAGCAAAAGGGAGAAACAAATTTAATTAAGGCCAATCAAATACTCAAATGCGTTTTTTTTTTTTTTTTGACTTAAGGCCTTATTGCCTAACGGCTAAGATCTATTTCATAACACAACTTATTTACAATTATGTCAGCAGTAAAGTTGCGATAATTAAATAAAAAAAATCCCTGGAATTCCCGCAGAAATTTCCCGGGCATTTTTTCTCGAAAATAGTATCCCGTATGAAAAACACTTCATTTAATTGATCAACAAATATTTTGGAGCAAAATTATTGCAATGCCAGACCATTTTAATGTACTATTTCTTGCACCATATTTTTTTCTTATGAGAACGGTTCATTGATTGTTATATACCACTGAAGTGAATACTAATAACTGCACTTCGTTAAACCTAATAAAGTCATATTTGAAATTACTAAGCTAAATCGGCAATAACTTGCCTAAGTTTTTATTTTCCAAGTCTCAACAAAAATAATAACCCTGACAGCTATTTAAACTAACCAAGGGCTATAGGGACCAAAATAGCATACACCCAATACATTACATGGCGATCCTGCCAATACATTACATTATTATTAAAATAAATCATGAATAATGCATTATTATTACATTATCACTAAAACATATCAGGGGATGACACCTAATTATACATTGCATTGTCTTTGAACCAGGAAAATAGGTTATGGGAAGGAGGATAGTGGGAGTAGTGCTTGTGTGCATTCGACTTAATCATGTTGTAGGTGAAAGGAAAGACTTCTGCAGGAAGGTTATTCCTTCCGCATACGAATAGTCCGGCCAAAAAACAAATTTGCCTGAAATGCGTTCTACGATGCACCAGCCAACCGACCACAAAAGGATGGGCTCTTGAGGAAAACCGTGTATTACGAACAAACGTACAGGTTTCGGGAACCAGATCCCTAATTTCATCCGAACACATCCCATTGTGTTAACGATAAAACAGGCAAATACCACTCACGTTACGACGGTGCTCAAGGAAGTCAATAGGGTTGAATACCATACTGTCACCAATGAAAACCTTCGCCATCTCCTGCATGCGGTCAAGAAGCTTAAAAATAGACTTTGAAGCACCGAACGACACATGAGAGTTGTATTCCATTCGCGTTCGGATATAGGTGGTGAAAATAGTAAGGAGATCAGATGGAGTAAATTATCTCTTAAACCTAGGCACTTAATTGAATATACATATGTTCTCTCCATCGGATATCACATTGTATCTTCATGCCCAGAACATAAACATAATCTGATTCCTCAATAATTATACCATCCGTATATACAGGCAAGGCACCTTGATCTGGCGTGCGTTTACGCATCAACATGCAACATTGGGTCTTTCGGGCATTAAAACCGAACCTATTCGCACGACCTCATTCCAAGATTATGTCAAGGTCTCGACCAAGCGCATGGCACAGGTTAATGTCATCTGCAAGGGACTAGATAGGATAGGAGGTCATTTACAAAAAATAAGAAATAGAGAATGAGAAAGAATGGAGACTTGCGGAGCCTCTACTACTTTGATAAGAAAAAAATGTAGTGCATTTCCATTGATTTTGTTTAATATAAAAAAAAAATTGTCAATGCATTAGCATATTTAACGCATTTGTACCAGGTCTTAATACTAAATTCTTTTCGAATCTTTATGAAACGGAACTTTTAAAAAATTTCAATTATGTTTTTTCTGAAAAGTAATTTTTAAATCCAGTTGGAATAAAATTTACCAGTTGCAATACCCATTGGAACGATTAAAAGCAGAATCTTTAAGCACATTGAATGCGAAGCCAGCCAGAGATCCAACAAGCTTAATTATTATATCGGGTGATTTTTTAAGAGCTATAGGAAAGTTTAAAAAAAAACACATAAAATTCAGAATAGACATGAGCTTCAACATAGCCCCACAAAAAATAGTATAAAGGCGTTAAATCACACGATCTAGGCGGCCAATTGACCGGTCCCGAACGTGAAATAAAATGTTCACCGAACTCGCCTCTCAATAAATCCAATGTTAAGCGTGCTGTGTGGCATGAGGCACCGTCTTGTTGAAACCACATGTCATGCAAGTCAAGCTCTTGCATTTTGGGCAAAAAAAGTTGGATATCATCTCACGGTAGCGCTCACCATTCACAGTTACGTTACGATTCGCATCATCTTTGAAGAAGTAGGGTCCAATGATGCCACCAGCCCATAAGCCGCACCAAACTGTGACTTTTTCTGGATGCAATGCTTCTGGCTGATCTTCACTCCAAAATCGACAATTCTGCTTATTAACGTACCCATTGAGCCAAAAAGAAAGCTTCTTGGCTGAACACAATTTTTCGATAAATTTTTTGATAATTTTTGATAATAAAATTCAATAATTTGCAAGCGTTGTTCGTTTGTAAGACGATTTATGGTTAAATTATAGACCAAACTGAAGATGTTTGACAGTGCAACAAAACACGAAACCAGTGTTGCCAAAAAGATAATAGCTAAAAAATCACCTATTATGATCAGAAGCTTTGCGTAAACTTCTTTCAAAGTGAATGGTACACTCAAAAGAAAAATCAATCCATCCGTACTCAAATCAATCCGTAGCGGTATTAATAGTACCGGTGAGTACGGATTTTCTTGAACCAAGTACAGAACGATTGATTCAAGTACGGATTTTCAATCGAAAAATTCTTAAATTATCCATATTCAATCCCGTTTCTTACTAGAAATAATCCGAAAATGAGATTGAGCTAAGTAAAACTAAAATTGAATAAATCTCAAAATGCGCTTGATTAAGAATTATAAAATTGTTTTAATCCGAATTCGTACTTAAAATAATCCGTACTTAAAATAATTATGTAAAACTAAGATTGAATCAATCTCTAAATGCGATTGATTCAAGTATTATAAAGTTGATTTTATCAAGAAATTAGAAATTAGAAAGAAAAAGTTATAATGATTGATTTACTTACCCGTATTACACCTTACAGAATGATAAAACACCAACATCATGCCCGATATGGTTTTTACTTTAGAAATCTATTGTACATATTTAACTAAAAATATAAACTAAATGAGAATCAAGAGTGCAAATTTACTTTTTAACCCTTAGTGGTGCACATGCGTCTCGCCAGACCTTTTTTCAATGTGTATAGAAAATTAAAACATGCGTAGGCCGGAGGGTTAAACACAACAAAAAGTTTAATCTTTTTTTACTTGATTTAAGAATTTCATACGTATTTCAAGAAATTCCGGGATTGATTTTCGAAAGTAATCCCATTTAGGATTGTTTTGAGTACGTTTAAGTGTTATTCGTACTTGAATTTTTGAGTACGACTCGTACTTAAAGTAATCATAAAAAACTTGATTTATCCTGGGTGTTTTTCTTTCTGTGTACAAGCCAACTTATGAGGATTAGTCGGAGGGACGTCTTCAATCTGCTGTCAGTTTGAACAGGTTATTGTCCGAACGGTATTCATGTGAATATTCTGTTTGTTTACAATTTTATGCACATTGCCGCAGTGGCGACGATATTCAGAAATAGGAAACTGTGTAATGTCCAACAGTCAAAGGTTCCTTGACGACTAAACACCGACCAGTCTTTACGCGCTATCGGAAATACGAGTAGTGTATCTACTGGGATATCTCTGGCCAATGGACACCAGCGATAAAAATTTCGAATATTTTAACTAATTTTGCTCTCTGTAGGTTAGATTAGGGTTAAACAATAATAGTTATCTCCATATAAAGAACAACTTAAAAACCCCGTTATAAAAAAATGAAGAAGCTAAAGTTTTCAGAGATACCTCGGTGGGCTAGTTAGTAGTGAGAGGGTCTATCAGTGTCAGGGTTGCGGTTCGATCCCCTCCAGAGACTGTGGTCTGTTATACTATAACTAGCTGTAGATCTCCGCCACCATTACTCAGTAAATTAAGTTAGAATATAATTTGTTATTGTATTTGAAACTTTTAAAATTTAAATAAATAAAAGAGTACTTGAGGGATAATTTATTACTTCCACCTTATGAAAATTATTCATCACTCAATCATCGTATACTCTTAATGAATGTGATGATCTTGTGCAACCTAGACATCACTTAGATCATCATATTTATATAATTCAGTTTATTCAACCTATGTATACCAAACATGATCCACACTCTTACCTAAAAGCAGGCAACTTACGTGACGGCTGGTCTATAATAACTTTTTGATGGGGCTTAAATCTCTCTGACTACTGAGTTTTAGGCTCACCCTTATCGAGCAAGTTAATCCGCAACTTCGTTGCTCTAAAAGCACAATAACAAGGGAATCAGCAAAGTTCAAGCAATAAATCTTCTTGATATTATCACTTTTGCTTATTTGAAGCAGTTGATATGTTTCCTTAAAATGTTTAGAGCTACCTGACACTCTAAAAAATCAAACAATTTGGTTGCTTCAAGAATATTTGGTTTAGAGTTCACAGCACCCATCCCAAAGCCTAAATGACCTACGATTGTCTACGCCCATTATAAAGACACATTTAAGGCCCAAATAAACTTGCCAAAATACTCATCAAGAATTGTGGTAGTATTAGTGAAAATGTGTTTGTGTGCGTGACACCGACGATGCTGGATGGAAAACTCAAACAATTTTGATATGACGGCGAATAGTACGTCTAGCACACGTACACTAGTAAATTCTCCTGCATGACAAGCTTTGGACAAGTGTATTTGGCTCTTAACGCATGTCCACTTAGATCTTTCTGAAAATAATGTGCACTTCTAAGCCTATTCAATCTATAATTAAGATCATTCTGGAAAAACTGTACACTTCTCATACAGTTTAAAACACGCAGAGGATGAATTACTAATTGTGCTAACTATTTCACTCGGCCCTGCAATCAACCTGGAGCGTCTTTGTAATCATGTTTTATTAAAACAGTCTTGACTGAGCTATCTGCTGGGGATTTAGAAAATCTAAACGACTTAGTCTGAAAACACTGCTCATATCCGTTTTAAAAGCATGTATAGAATAATGTTCAATACCACCTGTGGAAAACTTACTGAACACAGCCTTTGCAATCTCCGGCATGGCATTGCTATAGACTCTGGCAAAAAGTAAAAAAGGTCTCTTAATTGATCTGTTAGTTCAGTTCGCAGCATTTAGTCTAGGATACCAATTATTGCCTATAGAATTTCGCCATGAATATTGGAATTTCACAATACACCCATTATAAAAAATTAAAATGTGTTAGCTGAATTTTAGCATTGGAAATCGAATCAAGATAAAGACTGATAACTACAGAATGTGTGTTAATGAGGTCTATTTACTATATCAACATCTTGAAGAGATTTCGATAAATAAATACCGACCAATTCCAAAAATGTTTGATTGTTATGTTTAAGATTTCTTTCAGTTAATAACAAACTAATCATTGGCAACCGAATTAAGTCAAATTAATGTAATAGAAAAATTGTCAAACTCTATAGTATGGAGTCTATACTGTAGTGTCGCTGTTACAAACAAATACTGAAGATGAGTGTTGACAACCAATATATGAAAGTTTATGAACGTGTAGAAGCAAAAAACAAATGCTTTACTATAGTGAAAGTGCTGCTATAAAAAATACTCTCAAAAATTAAGAAATACAGGCAGAAATTAGAGTGGGAACAAAATATAAACACATACACTCTTTATTTTTTAACGTGAGTTGGGGAAAAGTTTGTACGAAATATTTTGAATGTTAATATCTTGATAATTTTGCAACAGTTCTTTGCAAAAATCATTCTTTGTATGCCTTTGCCGCATATGACACACAAGTTAACTTCACAAAATCACGCAGACCGCACGAGTTAATTTTCAATTACTATCAGTATAGGCAAACATTTATTTACTGTATTGAAAGGTTTTGAAAGAAATAAGTACTGGAGTCTAATCACCGCATACGATATCGAGCAAAATTTATAAACATTTTTGACTTTTAGTGTATCATAACACTAGATATCGAATGATATGTTTCATAATTTGAGATGATAGCATTCGATATCGAGTAACCAAAGACATTACATCTCTCAAGTATTCATTCGATACGTCAGTGTCTATCGTATGCAGAAAAATACGAAAGTTTACTCGATACCGAATGCGGTGATTAGACCCCAGCTCTTTGTCGAATTCAGCGTTTGTCTGTTCTTTATGCAGATTTATATCAAATATTTAAGGCGGAAATAAATAATAGTTATTCCAGAATTAAAAATTTTACCTCATAAGCAGCTACATCCTCTTTGCCATACATGGCAACTGGTGATGAATTACGGGGAGCAAACATTTTGTTTTTTTTTATAATTTTATAATAATTTTTTCATTTAAATAAAAAAACACATAAAATGATCAAAATCATTTATTCACTCAAATTCCATGACAAACACAAAATTGTAATTTTTAATGATTTTCTTCAGTAATTACAAAACAATTTATTTGTTAATTACAAATAACTTTTTTTTTTTTCTGACAATTAAAAACAATATGGCACTTTGTTGAAGAATTGAATTGACGAAGAGCAAAAGAATTTGAGAGAGAGAGAGAGGAGAGAAAAAGGTCGTTATTAAAGAAAAAAAAAAACCGCCTTCTATTAAAAATTTCTGCTTTAAATCAAAATTGTTTTTTTTTTTAATTCACAATGATTTCATTTTAAATTAATTGTATCGCACAATTTTTTTTTTGTTTAATTTTAACACAATTAATGACGATGACTGAGCTGGGTTTCCTTAATTGTTGTATCCAACATTCGTGTTTTTTTTTTTCAATTTAGTTTTGAAAAAATTTTTTTTTTTTAATAATTTAAATATTTTGTATCTTTTTCTAAAAGTTTTGTTTTATGTTTGTTTTTGTGCTGTTGCTCAACCAGACTTTGAAGTCAAGGTCACAAGAGCAAAATATAATTTATAGTAATTTTTTATCTAGATACTTTAAACTTATTTTGTTGTTTACAAAACTGTTGTTATTATTGTTGATGGTTACTGTTAAAACGACTACGATATTAAGAAAAAAAAACCAAAAATTCTCTGCAAATTCTTATTAATTTTATGTGTTATTTAGTGAGTAAATGCTTAAATATCTTAAAGATACTTTATTTTATAGTTAAAATACTACTTTTTCATTAACTACTTTTTCTTGATCTATCTTAAAATAAAACTTTATTTTTATTTTTTTTTTTTTTTGTTAATTTTTAATAAAAAAAAAGTTTGGCACTTGGTTGTGGCTTAACTACTGCTTGTTTAAATTTCTTATATATTCTTAAACACGTATTCGTAAGATACTATTCTGTATCCGTATTTTATTTATTTATTTTTTAGTTACAGTATTTAAAATTTTTCGTTAAAATCGTTCGTTGTTTATGAAAACAAAAATCATAATAAAAGAGTAACCGCGTTAAAAAAAGACCAGCTATTTTTTTATAATAAAAAACACTTGTTTATTGTCGTCGTTTTGGTCGCGCTGTTAATTTGTTATTGTCTCGCATCTTAAAGATACGTTTATTAACACGGCTCAAATCAAACTGATTGTCTTAACATTCTCTATATGTTAAATGCTTAAGCTGGGGAGCAAGAAAAAAAAAAATATAAATATCTATATGAAAAAAAAAATACAAATCTGAAAAAAAAAACTAAAAATACAAATCCCAAACAGCCAACAAAATCATGCTCTAACACCACACACAATTCCACCAACTAATCGAAGTACAGTGGTGCAGAGTAGTTAAAAGTCAAGAACTTTTATTATTTTTGTATTTTTCAAAACTTAGAGTAATCGCAGATCTCCATTTTTTTTTTTTTTTTTTAATTTATAATTTTAATCTTTTTTTTTTTGTAATTTAACAGATCTTTTTAAGGCAGCAAAAAAAATATTGATCTAGGAACTTTTGAATGAACGCCATGATGTTGTTCTTGGACGTGTACGTCCTCTAATATAAAGTATTTTTGCTGCAGGGGCCATGGTATGGTTGAAATTCTTAATTGTGGCCCCAGCAGCGCGTAGGAATTTTTCAAAACCTGCTAGAAATATATTTAAGAAATAGTCCCATAAGTACCTTTTAGAATTCGCCACCAGGTGGATAAAATATATGACCGACATCAATTAGTTTTTCCTCCATTTTCCATTTTTTCTTCCTAAAGATATTCTCAAAACAAACTTGATCTTTATCTGCACCGCTTAGGGGGCTCACATTCAAATATGGCGTTTTATGAAATTCTTAAGTTTAATTAAAATTGTTCATCTTTTGTGAATAAAATCAAAAACTGTAGACAGATTATAATCATTTATGGCTTGCATCTAATCCCAGACTGCCGACTGTTCTGCAGGAATTATAGAATTACTTCCTTAAGCTGGCCACACACTAGTGATTTGTGCGTGTGATTTGTTAGCGTACCATTTCTCCACACACGCCGAACAAATCACAATAACATTAAACGTCAAAAAGACAACATGAATTGTGAAGCGGATGATGCAATTGCACTTTTGATAATTTATTTGTGTACACAACAAAAAAAGAAATTCAAAAAGATGAAAATCGAAAAATAATACAAAAAAAATGTATATGCTAAGCAACTCCGCAATAGATACAATTCGACGTTTTGTTGTACACTAAAATTAAAAAAAAATTTTAAATGTTCGAGCACAAGCCCACTAACACATCTAACAAATCACAAGAAATTGAACATTTTTACTTCATGTACTTGTGATTTGTGCGAGCACAGCCCCAGTAATAAGTAACAAGACATCGAGCACGCACAAATCACAAGCACAAATCACTAGTGTGTGGCAGGTTTAGCAAAACTATAATGATTTTTGCGAGCTTTTATTTTCTAATTTAATTTAAATAAAAAAAGTCATTTAAAAATGTTTCTGTAATTATCGAATTACTTCCTTGGCAAAAGTTTAATAGTTGCTTGCGAGCTTTTATTTTCTGACATTAAGGAGTTACGAACATTGATCTGGTGCATAAATACTAGAAACATTGGTCATCTCGAGACAAAAACTTGATATGTATATCATACTTTAAGATCGGACTGTAAATGCCCAAGATATAACGAAAAATGTAAAAAGGCGACCCCCATGTTCGATGAATTTCACTAAATTTAGCAGAATTCTTGCAGAAGAAGCAAGAAATTAGTAACATTCAAGCCAAAAACAACAATAAGCGGTACGGACTTTAATAGTTTTATATAAAAAACAAGATGTACTGCATTTGAAGGGATGGCAAAAACTCTTTTTAAGAAAAGATAAACTCACTTTTTATTGTTGTTGTTTTTGTTTAAGTTTTGATATTGTTACAAGTAAAACTGGGGTTTATAATTCTTATTCGCTTAACTGTTTTATTGTATAATATCTTAAGTTTTTCTAAAATTTTTGGATGAAGTTTCCTGACGATCTGGCCTAAGCAAACAGTGAAATGCGCACAGGAATAGCTTATCCCTTCAACAATAAATTCAGTTTATCAATAGTATGAAATGGGAATTTAGCACATTTAAACGAAACCTTGTTAATTAATTGTTTGAATCCCAAGCAAAACTTTGATAAAAACTCTTTTTTATAATTAAAGATACTTTATTAATATAAAATTTCATTCTGACTGATGCAATTTTCTTGTTTTTGTTTGTTGATCTACCTGGTTTAATATAATAATTATGTGCAAAAGAAAAAATGGGGAGTACTTTTGGAGGGTGGCACAAAAGTGAGCAAATTATAGCCTAGCCATACAAAGTATGAGAAGGGCTTTCTTCCTACATACCAGAAATTCGACTTTAGAGGGAAAGGATCCGAGATATTTTAAGTGGTGCCCAGAATTCATTGTCGGATTAAAAAGTCACAAAACAAAAAAATGAAGCCATAGTGAGGCCATTAATAATGATATGCGATACAATAAAATTGGACTTTAAGTGTCGGCGCTATTTAAAAAAACAAAAAGTTCAATGTAATATATATAAGTAAAAAAAAGAGGGCCTAATTTTGGGGCGTGGCATAAAAGTGAGTACGTTAAAAACTAGAAGTACAAAGTTTTAGAAGGGCTTTCTTGCCACGTGCAAAAAAAATGGACAGTAGGGTGGTACGTTCCGAGATGGCAAAAGTGGCGCCCAGAATTTGATGTCGTACTAAAATGTCACCAAAGGCAAAAATGAAGCCATACCAAGCCATGAATAACGATATGGCATATGTTATTATCGGACTTTAAATAGCGACACAGTATACAAAAAACTAAAAGGGCGGAATCCAGAGGCGTGGCAAAAAATTAAAAAAATTTTTTTTGGAATTCTTTTCAACTCATCTTTAATCCTAGGGGGTGACTGGCTCAACTTTTTTTTCGAACCACCTTAGTGTACGGGGAAGAATATAACTTAGAAATAATTTGATGATCAGTGATAAATTGAAACATTTTAGGTTGAATTTAGTTTTCAGCGAATTAATTCCCAATAGAATTCAATCGTTTGAAGGGTGGTTGATAACTGCTTTATTTGCTTACTATTCTCCTTTATTATTCACCTTTTCGGCCCACTGTCATTATTAGACAAGACCATTCAAGCCAAGTGTAAGCTGCTTGCTGGTGTATTTATGAGCAAGTGCTTGTTGTTATTGTTGTTTGCTGTGTTATTCATATTGGTAACAGTGGTGCTCATAACCTCTATAACAAGTTAATATGCGTGCTCTTTTTTTTTTGAAAACAACAACAATAAAAATAAAAAAAAATAAAAATATCATTAAATAGCAAACAACCACAACAAATTTAGTTATTTTTATTATTAGTAGAAGAGTCATGCTCCACCATCTACTACTACTACTCTTTCAATTAGTTCGAACTTCAAAGATCTTTGCTCAGTCACTCACTCACTCTCTCGACTATTAAATGTTGTCGTTTTAAAAATGTTGCTTTGACAGTGGACAACCCCAAGTGACCAAAGTTGTGGGAAGGAGAAAAAACTTAAAAAAAAAATTAAACAAAAAACAAGTAAGAGTGCTATATTCGGCTATACCGAATCTTATATACACTTCCCCATAGTGCGATAAAAACAGAAAGTTATATAAATACCGTTCTTTTTATTTTGTACCATGCCCACTTCTCCAATCCCGCCCACAATTTTTCGGATGTTGTGTATTGATAACAAGATACTTGTACCTAATTTGGAAGCTTTGGCTCTTTTGCCGTTTTTCAGATATTCGAAAAAAAACCAACAAAGGAATTATGGATAAAACTAGAGACAATCGTGGTTTTTTGCTCATATCACAGCCATTTGTGGATCGATTAATAGCAAAACTTAACGGAGTATATGGGCAAATCCTGTGTAACGAACGCTACATTCGCACGAGTTTTCTGATTGATATATAAACATTTTTTGGTCTTTCAAAAAAGATAGCTTCAACTTATATTTAGTATTTTGTGACATTAATATGTACCTACGAATGGCATATGTCATAATTTCTTAGCAGGTATTTGTTGCGAAAAAATTGATCAGAAAGTTTTGTTACGCACGCCACAATAAGTGGAAGTAACTTTAAAAGTTGAAGTGTGTTTTCCTAATTTTAAGCGAATTTTGCATCTGATTCCTAAAAGAAAGATGCCAAAAATTTTGTGATTTTTTGACAAAAGTCGCGATCCCCTTTGTAACGCACGGCTCACAGCACACGCTACAGTTTTCCAGTAGAATAAATAAACCTAATTTAATTTATTTTAACAAAACAAATTATTTTTTTATGAATTGCATTTCTTAATTTAATTTTGTGATTATTAATGACTGTATGAATATCAATTTTTTTTTACGAAATTTATATTTTGATGAGTCTGCTGTAAGTGCTATTTTAAGCACATAAAACACCTAAAATAATGTTAAATTCAGGTATAACATAAAGAGATCAGGAGTGGGGTAAGAATTTGGAAAAATGATTATATAAATAATCATCGAAAATGAAATTGTACATCTAGTCTTATATTCCATTAAAAAAAATTTATTTGAAAAATTTTTGGTCGGTGGACTGTTTCTGGAATTTGCCCATATGTAACAAAAATATAAACCAACCGAGTCCCCATCATACACGCAGAGAAAAAATATGGTTGGGCATGGTTACGGCAACAACACTATGTTTAATGTAACAATATATTGTTGTCGTACACAAATAATTGTTATTTTTATTTAATATCAACAATATTATAGTTACTGTAAACATATCAATGTTTATCGCAATTATGAATTTGAGTATTGTTGACCGAAAAATAATTATTTTTCTAACAACTTAATTATGATAACTTTCTAAACATATTATATTTCTCACAATCATATCA
The DNA here is from genome assembly GCA_963931875.1 of Pollenia griseotomentosa. Taxonomy (NCBI): domain Eukaryota; kingdom Metazoa; phylum Arthropoda; class Insecta; order Diptera; family Polleniidae; genus Pollenia; species Pollenia griseotomentosa. The sequence goes on from OZ007561.1 coordinate 102,845,144, forward strand.
TGATATTTAATAGCCATAACATGATAACTTTCTATACATTTATCATATTATGTTAAAGATAACTATTTTTACTCTAATCATATTATGTTAGCGCCATTTGTAAAATAATTTTGAAGAAGTTGTGTCGTTTTTTCATTTGTGAGCGGTTAAACAATTAAAAGATAAAATTCCATAAAAAAATAAGTTTAAAGAAATTAAAAAATTAAAATATTAGCGGAGTTCATTAAAGTATTAGTGATGTAATAGTGCAAATGCAAAATATCATAGTTTTTTGTAAAATCCAACAACAATCCAACACAGAGATTTCGTTATATTTTATAAAAGTGCTACGATATTTCTGTGGTTTTCATGGGCAACCGCGTATGTCTTAAAACAAATTGTTCAGGAAAGCCGAAAACCCATTCTAGATCAAAGTATGGGCTAGGTATTGCACATTTTAAAATTTGTCATTACGTTACAAAACGGAATTGATCCATCTTTTTTCAAAAAAATATAAAGAGCGTTCAAAATTAGGCAATATGGCATCAACATCTTAAAATCAAAAAAATGGACACACGCGGTTGCCCATGAAAACCACAGATTTTTCATTTGCTCTTTTGCAAGCCTTATATTGAACTCCGCTATTTGATTAACATTAAGAAAAATTGTAAAAAGCCACAAAATAAAAAATCGATTCAAAAATATTTAAATTTATTTTGTATTTTTATGACAGCTATGAAGGGTGTTGTATCATAATATGATTGCTTCTAAATTTATTATGATTAACATGATGATAATATGATTACTTCTTAGCTTATTATGATTAACATGACAATAATATGACAATAATTTGATTACTTCTTAACTTAGTATGATTAACAGAATAATAATATGATTAAGGGAAAAATATTATGATGACATATTACGAGTATATTGAGTCATAATATGTTTCAATAATCTTAATATGGTGACTACAATCATAATTCTTATCATAATATGTTGCTCTTAGAATATGTTTACCACAACCATGTTTTTTCTTTGCGTGTATCTTGGGTTTTCGGAAAACCCATTTCAACAGACAGACGTTCAGAAGGTCATCGTTAAATCAACTTCGCTACTCAAAAGGGCGCAGAATATACATATATACTCTATGGGGCATTTAATCAATCCTGAAGAAATTACAAACTTTTACATACACTTTTACCTTCGGTGAAGGGTATAAAAAACGAATGAAATTTTAAGGAATTTATATTTTATTACGAAATGTTCGAGAAAAGCGATGATTAAAAAGTAAAACCAAACGACTATCAACCTTTTCGAAGAGCAAAGATTTATCTGTCATATTAAAGATACATTAATGTTGCTTTCTTTTCTGACAATAATGTTCCATGTATGCTACCATTCGAGCGGGTTTTTGTTCTGTTTTAAAAAATTATGCAAAAATTTGAGTAGTTGTCGTTTTCCTTTATAAAAATGTTGCAAAAATAAATGGCAAATTTGTTCCATTTCTTACCCCCAGTTATAATTGAGTGTGAGATAATACCCTTTTTTGCATCTGCGGTAAGTACTTTTTTATGCAAGCAAGTATTTTTGTATTACATTTTTCCTTGTGTTTGCGTACAATTTGTGTTGTATTGTCATTTTTGGTTAAATTGTGATAAATATAAAATCTTTTTGTTTTTAATTCGTTTTACTTTTATTAAATAATAATTTTTTTTTCGCAACATTTTTAACAACAGCTGACTTTAATTATTGAAAATTAGTGTTGTTAACGCTTATTGTTATTCAAAGGAAATTTAGTGTTGAAAATTGCTACAACCGTGGTGAATATCGCTTATTAGTACAAACTTTGCAATCATATAAACACGCTAACTACACATTAGTGCTGAGTGTAAAACGTAGCTATTATTTTAATCTCTTGTAATATAGAAAAATGTATCATTTTGTGAGGGTGCGTGTAACCTGATAAATAGAAATAGAATAGAAAAGAAAACACCATAAGAACTGCAAGCGAACCAGTTAGTATTACTAACTTAATAAAGCTGGTTCTAAAGATTTGGAAAGAACTAAAAATTACAATCATTTTCACTCGCCATGGTCAACTGGGTATAACAATTGAGTTTTTGTTTGACTGGTTTAAAGTGGTATTTGTTTCTACATATTTTTTTTTAGTTCTAAAACGCTAACGTTTTCAATTTATTTATTCATTTATTTATTTATATTTGTTTCTTCTCTTTTTGTCTCCTACATTTTCTTCTTATTTTAATTTGTTCTTAAGGTTGAGGGTGTGATGTTGTTGTTCTTGTAGTCGGTATTTCTTGGTTGGAGCCTCCAGTTGTTTATTTATGCGTTTCTGTATTTCGTATTATTTTTTTATTTTTCTTTTCTTATTTCATTTGTTTTTATTAGTACGACTATTTGCCAACTTCTTCTTGTGCTTCATTTTATAGAAAAAGCAAATTGAATGATTTTGTAGTCATTATTGAAACATGAGGGGTCAATAGAGTTTGTCATGACGTTTGTAACCCATTCAAATAATTGTCGGAGATTTTTTAAATTTTTTTAATGTATATACTAGCGATGTTGTGAATATTAATTTTTAATATTCGCGATTACGAATACGAATATCTGCTCCAATATACGCCGAATACGAATATCCAATCGGAATTTAGCGCCACCCGATATTTAAAATTAACTGAAAAAAATCTCCCGCTTGCGTCGATAACAATAAAAAAAGCTGTCTCGCTACTTAATGTATTTAACATTATTATGACCAGGGAAATTATAAATATGCAATTGCATGTTTTTCCTCGTGCGACTAATGAAGGCAGAAACAATTTATTTATCCGTTTTAGAGATTTTTAAAAATTTTGGCATCGATTTGTTAGTGCATATTTTACTAAAACTAGTAAAATCCAAATAGCGTTTTATTGGTTTCGATAAGTTATTTGAGAAATTCAACACGAAAAGGAGTTTACACTTTATAACCACAAAAATGTTGCATTGTGTTATCATGACAAAAAAAAAATTGTTATCTCTAATCAATCTGTATACATTGAAAATCAAGTGGTAGGTATAAAAAATTCGGCTTAGTCGCATACAGATTTCTTACATATGATTTTCTTGATTTCTTCGCATTTGTTTTCGCTTTCTTATACTACGACTTGACCGACCATTATTTACTTTTGTAGTTAGAAGTTGTTGTGTATGACTTCACACAGTCCATACAGATACTGAATTCTTTTATGGCCGTGTTGTACCTGCCGGCTTTGTGGCGTGTCTTTCATTATGCTTTCATTTTACTGCCGCCGCCTTCGCTGCTGGTTTTGTTGTCAGTAGAATTTTCTGTTTTTTTTCAATAACAATTCATGACAAATGATAGAAATGTAATGTTATCGTGTCTTCTGTTTGCTTTTCACATTGAAGCTGGTTCTTTTTTTAATGGTTACAAAACAAGCCGGACGGACGCATGGACTTGCTGTGGGGATTTGGTTGTTACGAAGAGAATTAAAAGAAGTATTAATGAATTTAAATTAGTCTTTATGAAGGCCTAAACAACTTTTACAGCAGTTAATATTGTTTTAAATAGAAAAGTTTAAGTTATTTTTAGAAATCTCTTGTTGTTTATGTTCAAATTGAAGAATTTATGGTGTTTAGTCGGTTGTCAAAGTTTGAAAGTTGTGTGAAGTAAAAATCTTTCGAAAGCAATTAGACAGTTTTCCAAGGTAGAAAAATGTCTTAATGGTTTAAATTTTGTAAACTAAGAAGAAACAATAATTCGAAGAATATTTCTATAACAAGAGTAGCATTTAAAAAGATGCAGAGTACTGGGTGCTCTAAATTACTCATTTTGTTTTGTGTAATATTTTTACACAGAACGTTTTTTTCTTAGCCCAAATTGCTCCATAAGTTAAAAATTTTGCGTTTTCGTGCTTAAAGGCAGTTCGTCAGCTCATTATTGGTTTGAGCTGACGAGTTATTAAAAATAATAGCCAAATGAAACATTAAGATCATTACAACTGAGCAAATCTGAAACTATTCACCATTTGAAACCTGTCCTATTGGCTTCTGAAACATGTCCTGTCCTATTGGCTTCTGAAACATGTGAACACAACCATTTTATCGATTTTAACTACAAATTTCGCTTAATAGTTTTTAAAACAAAGACAGAATTATATTATAGAGATCCCAAGACCGTTCTAGAAAGCCAAAAAGGCAATAAGCTCAGTGAAATTACAGAATTATTTCGCCAACATTAGAAAAACTGCCATTGAAACAGAAAAACAAGAAGGCTTCCAAAAGTTTTATTCCGAGATCCATTTATGGAAGCTTGATAAAAGTGTCGTAGCCGAAAACCAGTCGTTTTTAAAAATGATTTTCGTAAACGGCAAAAATACGACAAAATTTGTATGTGATTTACGTTGTTATTGTCGATCATTTAAATTTACAAAAATGTCAAATGACTACGACTGCGAGCATGACAACTACTACCATAATCACTTCGACCACGACTCTCAAAATAAGAATTTACAGCGACAACAATTTCAAATGACTTCGACCACGACAACGGCTTTCATAACTAGGCTGAATGTTTGTTATTATCTTTATTAGCATTTAAATGATTTTCCAAAGTGGGGTTAATATGGGGCCTATTAAAGTTATAAGCCGATGTTTACGAAATTTAGCTAAGTAGCTTCTTATCGTACACCCAGAGAAAAACATGTTTAAATATGGTCACCGCCAACAAAACTATTTTTTAAGAAAACTTTGAACATATTATGATTCATTTAACAATATTATTGTCACCGACAACCATATTATGGTTGAATTAGTCCTCCATCAAGAAGCCACAACCATATTATGGTTGCCTCCCATCATGTTATGTTCAAAAATAACTAAAACATGTTTAACACTTATAATAGCATGGTTGGTTTTTAACCATTGCATGTTGCTCTTGAAAAAGAGGAAAATACTATTGTTAATTTTAAAATAAATTATTCTCATAATTAACCATAACATGTTCAGTGGCAACCATAATATGGTTGTGGCTTCTTGATGGAGGACTAATTGAACCATAATATTGTTGTAGATGACAATAATATGGTTATATTAACCATAATATGTTAACAATTTTCTTTAAAAATAGTTTTGTTGGAGGTGACTATATTTAAACATGTTTTTTCTCTGCGTGTATGAAACTATGACAGACCTAATTTATCTGCAACACATTATTCGTTACGGTTTAAGGAGTACTAAAAGGTTTTTGCGGGAAAAGCTTCCTGCCTTTCAGGAAGATTGTCTTTGCGGAAGTTTCGCTGACACAATATTGTCGGGGATCACGTGGTGGTTGCGGTTTACTGTCCAAAGTCACGGGAAGGGATATCTTGAAAGTCCGACTCAAGGCCTGATTTTTCACCGAATGTGAAAGAGTTCCCAAGACTCTGTTGCTACTCAACAGATATTGATAACATTTTTCCAAATGCAGCGGAGGTTAGATAGCTGCAGCTTCTAAAGAGGGGCGAGTGTATAATCTTGCCGGATTATACACTCAAATTGCTTCCTGGGTATGTTGGTTGCACTTACACTCGGAGGCAGTTGGTAAACGCATTGTTTGTCACTACTATGGATGAGATCTATCATGAGATAAGGACGATGTGGCAGGTTCTCATGTGAATCTTTTCCACAACTGTCCCACTGTACTCTATATGCGAAACATTTACAAGAACAAGTTTAACCTGTTTATGTTTGCCTACAGCTGATCGATGCGTTTTATTTTCGATAAGACAATGGAATGGATCAACAGAAAAACCTCTTCTCTACTTTCCATCAGGCGGAAAACGAACATGTTAAAAACTCATTAGAGATTGCTATTTCAGAGACAATTTGATTTTTCTTTTTTGTATACGTATCCGTTTATTTAAGGTGAAGGCTGCAAAAATTACTCCATTAAAATAATTTTTCAACATCCTGAAAGTATAATTTTAGATAAACTAAAATAAAATCGCTCAAGGACAAATTAATCTAAATTTTATTGGTTGGAAACCCTGAACATTTGAACTTCTTTAGCAAAACAAAAACGCGTATTTCAGCACTTAATCATTAATTTTAAAGACTTACTTGCAAACCCCAACACAATCGGCTGACAGACATAAACCTTTTTAAAACGTTAAGTTTACATCTTTATTAATAACCATAATTCCAACTGTAACATTGTACGTTTAAATTTTAAAGTAGAAAAACAATAAACATTTATGAAAATAATTAATGACGCCGACATTGAATTAATTACTCTTCTTGGTTTTTGTCCCCGGAATAAGAGACTTATTTGTGCCAAGTATTAAAAAAAAAAAACTAAACAACGACAAGAAACAACAATAAAATGTTGACAGCAATTATGTCAATGACAAAAATAGTGTGACAAAATATTGAACAGAAAAAACAGCATACAAACAGACACTGCAAACAAAACAACAAAACTCAAAACGTATTTAAGCTGTCACCAGTGATGCCAGCTCTTGGGACACTAAGCGCGTGAAGACATGTGAAAAATCTAAAGAAAACAAAGCTATATTTTTTGCACTTTAAAAACAGTACCCGTATAACTGAAGCTTTAAGTAGAACAGTCCTTTTCGTTTATAGTCACTTCTGTTTTTAGTCACATTAGCGATATAGTCCATTTTATCTTTCTCTCTGCCGCTATAAGTTAATTTAATACAATGAATTTACGTTATAGCCCATTTAGCGATTTAAGCTCAATTGCCATACATTCCATCTGTCATCGTCAATCAAAGTCAAAAGTAAAGCAAGTTATTATCGTTAAAGTCACACTAGCAAAATATACTAAAGGGTATCTTACACAATCACACAAGTCGTACGTATTTTGACGAAAATGCATCTCTGATCTTATAATTTGTTGAAAATTTTCAAAATCAACAAAAACTTAAACTGACAGGATTGTATTTTTCTTAAAATACGTACGACTTGTGTGATCGCGTAAACTACCCTTAAGTTCTTTTTAGTTTTCGAGGCCACAAGCCATATAAGAGAACTATCCAACAGAGCAAAATAAGAGATTCCCAACAACATGACAACATATATGATTGCAAATGACGTATTCTCGCAATCGTTTTGTAAGTGTTTTTGAGAGTGATGTCCCGTTATTTGACGCGTGCCTAAATTTTATATTATTAGTTAAAGTTTTCAGTCTTTGTGTTTTGTTCGAAGAGTGAAGTGTTTTAAAGAGTTTTAAAAAAAGTAATTAAATATTATATAAGTAACAAACTTTTTGTAAATATGTATGCCATAAAAAAACAGAGTGTTCGTAAAGAATTTAATCTTACTAGGATCGCCCGGTGGGCGAAATTCGACCACTTGACATTTACTTTCGAGAGAACCGTTATACAATAAAAACGTACACATTTTAAGATATCGGCAAAATGCACTATTCACCCATCTTTGTACGTGTAACTGCAAAATAAATTAAAACTCTTTTAAAACCCTTTAATCCTAAAAAATACCTTTAAAGCGATATATGTTTCATTAAAATCGGTGGACGATAAGATACTTAAAAATCAACCACAAAAAAATTGTTACCGTATTTATATATAAGATTATAGATGAGAAAAGTATTTTTTCTGTAAGCTTATTCTATAATTAGACTTCTAAGCTTACATTATATTAAAAACAAGTAGTATTATCGCAAGGGATCGGTTTTCATTATTTAACAATTATTAATAAGCCTTTTATAATAGTAATCACAACACTTCTCTAAGCTTAAGGCTCTTATGTTAGGAAACAAATTAGTTTTTGTTTTTGGTTTTAGAGATGAAATATCTTATTACTAATTTAACTATTTTTTATAAATTATGCAACTCTGTAGCACAACCATAAGCCTGCTGTCGGTGTAATAAATATTTTTTCATTTTCTATACTGACATAAGCTGATTACATTCCAATTTGGTTCAATGCCTCATAGTTGCATATATTTAAATTAGTCTCATAGTCACATTAGCGATATTGTCCACGATTTGAATCTCACCAAAGGATGTGACTCAACTCATAGAAAAATGCATCTTCATATCGGTATAGCCCTATCATCCGAATTGTGACATAACTGTTATTACAAATGACATCAATGAAAAAAGAGTTAGATCAATTTAATGACGAACATCATCATAAAATGTCATATTTCAACTATGCTATGACTACAGTGACATCAATTCAATGCCACATTTTGTGTACTATAAAAATTATTTTCATGTTAAAAAAGCAAAAAAAGGAGCAAAAATTCCCATATTCTGTTTGTTTAAATTACTTAGGTAAATACATTAAGGGCCAAATACACTTGTCAAATGCTTGTCCAGCCGGCGAATTCAATGTGTACGTGTGCTGGACGTAATATTCGCCGTCATATCTAAATTTTTTGACTTTTCATCAAGCATTGTCGGTGTCACACATACAAACACATTTTCACTAATACTACCACAATGCACAGAAAAAAATATCGCAGGTAATAATAACGAAAAAATTTAGTAAACCTTTAACGAAAAAAATAGTCAAATAAACTAAAATTTTTTTTAAATCAACTGACGGTTTATCCATATTGACATATTTTCTTCAAATATACATAATTTTTTTAGCAAAAAATATATTTTAGTAAAAATAGTTTATTTGAATAAAATTTTGTTAAAAAATATATAAAAATTCTACTAGAACAACAAAAATTTAGTAAAAGTAGTAGTAACGCAACGTAAACGAAAAAACGCACAATATTAGTTAAGTTTACCCCCCTAATGGAAGTAAATTTGAATAAAATTTTAGTTTATTTGAATATGTTTCTTAATTTTTTCTAACGCAATGAAGAAGAAGAATAATAATAAACAATTAAGGTGTTGAGTTGAATAAAATTTCGTTAAAGTTTTAGAAAAGCAATTTATTTTAGTAAATAAGAAGAAAATTCTTCAAACTGACTAATAGCAAAAATAATTCAAAAAAGGCCAGTTAAGTTGAAGAAATTTCGTAAAATTTAACTAAACTGGTTAATTGACATTGTTCAAATTGACTAAATGCCAGTAGAATTGAAGAAATTTAGTAAATTAACTAAATTGCTTTAGTAAAGTTCAAGAAACATCTTCAAACTAACTAATTTGATTTAGTAAATATGAATAAAGGCATGTAGAACTGAAGAATTTTTTTAAGTTTTGGAGAAAGAAAATAAAAAACAAGATTACTTCTAAATAAGTGAAGAAAAAATAATAAGTGAAACAAATTAAAAAATAAATAAAATAACAAACGTAAGAATTTAACAAAATTTGTGAGAATGAAGTGTTTTATATGTGAAAAAAAGTTTTGTTCAATAGAAGCCATTCGCTTTCCTCAAATAGCACCTTCCAGTGTTGTGAGGAATCATGCTCACAACTATTTAGCAATGTTCATTCTTTAAAGCGGCACATTACAAGGAAGCATACAAATCTCCAAAATTCTAGAGTTCCCATAGCAATTGTTTCTACGCAGCAGAGCGATTCGACCAAAAAACTTCGACCATGCTTGATGAGTATTTTGATCAATGTATTTGGGCCTTTAAAAATATTCAAAGTGTAATGATTACGAAAACCATAGAGGCATGGTGCTGGTGTTTATAATTCAGAGTTCTTCTTTAAAAAAAAATGGCGGAATACAACAAAAGTGAAACAAACATGTGTAACGGGTAAGGCCCCTAGTTGAGTTGTAATAAAGACAACTGGTTGTGTTGAGTTGAAATTTTTTGAAGTTCGCCGCAACTATAGCAAAGATGTAAGCCATAATACAAAAATTAAAAAATTACAACAGAGTTGAGTTGTTAGCCATAAGAGGGGCCTAAATACCACTATTCTCTCAATTGACTTAAGTCATCTTAATGACTCAATTTAATGACAGTTTGTCCTTAAATTCTGAGTCATCGCCTGATAAAATATTTTTTTAAACAGATTTCGATTCGTTATTTCTTTAATGCCGATACGTCATGCCATAGATGACATAATTTTACCTGATGAAAATTTGTCCAAGTGATGTTAAGGCTGATATCACAATAATGAAAAGTGTTATGGGGTCAAAAACGAAGACACTTGCCATATTTCTGATGTCAAAATACATCAGCTTTTTGACGCTTTTTCTATCAGTGTAGCTTGAACACCCACGATTATTATGTTTTATACACTAAAAGTCCTCTTAAGTTAAGCGTTTGATTAAGGATATATTAATATCTTTACAGAAAACATTATTCTCTCGATGTTTTTCTATTCGCACGTTTTTTAAATTTTTAAGACATCCGAAATAGCCTGAAAACAAATGTTAATTGTAATATCACAAAAGGCTGAAAATTAGAGTTTTCTAGTTTAATGCGTCGCGTTCCAGGTACTTAAAAAAGAACTAAAATTAGCTGGAAAAGGGCTAAGTTGGCATCACTGGCTGTCTTAATGCAATTGAGAGTGGGAACTGTCATCGAAATTTAACAACAATAAAAAACATACACAAATTATATTTTACAACTAATAAATATCTACATGGAGGGTGGTATAGACATCTTTTTTTACACTTTAAAGTAAACAATAAACAATGCCACAATAAACTTTTCCAAATTTATCGGAGATAAGCAGTCAAAACTTTTCGACATTCGAATACAAATTTTGTTAAAAAAAAACTTTCGCTTTCTTAGATTCGTTTGTTTGAAAATAAATAAACTTTTTGACAAAACTTTTGTTTTATTTTATTTTTTTTTTTTTTTGGTAAAAAGTGTTGCAACATTGACGTGGTGTTGCACAAGTTTTCTTAAGAGAAAATGCAAATGAGCATGAAAAGTATTTAAAGAAATGTAATTTCAATTTAAAATCAGAAGCTACATAAGATAAGACCTTTCAGACCTGGCTCTATACTATAGGTTTACCATGGCTCAATTAGTAGGTCTGCGCGCAACTACAACAATCCAACAATATAAAAAACACGCATTTTGGTTGTGTAAAAAATGATACAAATGTCAAGAACAAAAGCATTTGTTTGTGTAAAAAATAGTAGAAATGTCAAAAACAATTGCTACAAAACGTCTCATCTAAAACAGGTTGCATTGCAAAATAAAGCAATAAAAATAAGTTTTGTTTTTCAAAATATGCAAAAATATGCACTAACAAATCGATTCCATTTGACTGCAAATTTCTTGATTCGCAAATATGTATGTTGTAACGTTTTTCCTTTAATAAACGCGTTTAATAAAGTAACTTATGAAAAGAAATAATTCCCAGATTCCATTAATTATTATGTTTAATTTATCCAACATTGTTAGTCTCGAACTACACCGTTTAATGTCTCAAAACAAACTAAACTAAACTATTTACGAGTCAGCCTGTATTTATAGTTCACAACCAGTAGTAATTGTAGACTACTAGATTCAAGAACCTTCTAGTCCATTCCAGACCATTCTGTTTGAATTCGAAATTCTACAATTAAATCTAAGGTCTACAATAAAATGAAGCAAAAGACAATTTAAACTTATACGGCATAAATTATAATTTACAAGATAACTTATAACTAAAGCTATAAATAATTCTTAGATGAATCAAATTTCGTAACAATATTTTATATGTGGTAATCTCAAACTAACGACAACAAATATGCATTTGCATAAAAATCCGGTCCTTGAATTTTATATTGTGATCAGTGTTGCCCCCAAAGAAATGATAAATTACACATGGATCATGCCAAAATTACACATGAAAATACGAATTACACATGCTATCTTTTTACGCATGCCACAGAAACCAATTTCGATCAAAATTGGCATTAAAACCGAATTTGACTTCTTCAGAAAACGTAAGCCAATTTCAATTTCTGTTTGCAAACAAACAAACAAATATCGTCACCTAAAATGCTAAAAGGCGTAATAACTATTTTTATTTTTTTTACAGGAGAAGAAAAAAACTTTAGAAAATCAAACCAACAACAAGGTGTAATTGGCGTTTGAATTTCTTTAAAAAATCGCCATTTTTGATCTAAAATTGTTTGTGAACATAAAGTTTAATAAAACGAACAAAACTCAATCAAAAACCCTTTATTTTGAATTTTTTTGTTGTTAAGCCCTTTTGCATTTTAGGTGAAGATATGTAGCTTACATTTAATTTGGGTATGATAAAGGATCTGATGCATCCCTCAAATGTCGTCGACGCAATTTTTCAACAGAATGTTAATTCAGGTCCTCTATCGCTGCAACATTGGATATGTCGCACATTTTTATATTTTTTACTTATCCAACACAAAAATATTTTTCAAATGTCTTTTTATTTGCTTTTTGTTTACAACAATCGTATCGTTGCTATATTTAATGCAAAAAAAATAATATTTTCGTTTTACCATTTAAAAGATTAAAACAAAAATAGCTGCTTGCAGAGTAGGTAATAATCTGTCTCCAAAGGAATTTTTTATATCAAAAACTTTTTTCCAATAATATTCTGCCATCAAATTACTATTTAGCTAAAAAATTTTAAAATGTAAGAGTGCATGTTGTCGCGAAAATATTCTTGAAACTCCTTAAGTTTTATCTGCCGAGCATTACTTCTACTAAAACAAGATCTAATATTACAAAGTAAATCTGCCAAATATGTTGGAAGGTTCAGACAGGCCTTCGACGTTACCAAATGTATTAGGTGGCACGAGCATTTTATAAAAATAATAACTGGCTTTTCGTCTTTTAGCAACTTAAATTCTGAATTATACTGTCCAAACATAACATTAGGTGTATCTGAGGCAAATCCAGCTAGATTTCAAAAGAAATCCCTTTTTCTATAATCGTGCTTTTGAGAAGCTCAAACATTCTTTTGCAGTCGATGATCCACTCTCTTTAAAATAAAAAAGAAGAATAATGTACCCAGGATGTTTCGTCGTTATAATAAATTGTGGCAAAATATATCTAAATGCCAAATGGTTAGTAGTTAATGATCCAAACATTTTTAGTTCAGCTCTTTTAATTAAATTTTTAAGTTTTGCTAAGACTAATAAACCTTTTTACTTCTTGTGAAAAAATAATAACAAAAATCAGAGCTACAAAACGTTAAAATATTAAATTACACATGAATTACACATGCAGTAAATAACACATGGGCTACACATGAAAAAAAAATATTACACATGATATGTGTAATTACACGTGAGGTGGCAACACTGATTGTGATGCTTACGTTCATGTATACTATATGGATGATTTCATGTCATGTGTCCCAACTTTTGAAACCGATGCCTTCCGATTGGGATGAAATTTGCACCAATGTTAGTCCTATTGGATTGCATATTGTTCACAATTTTTCAACAAGATTTAACATTTTGGGCAAACAGGTGTTTCTTCTCATCCATGTAACTTATTACCTATTGTTCTTAGCAAAATTTGTCCCCAGTAGTTTAGATTTCTATTTTATTAAAAAAAAAAAAAAAAATTGTTAAGTTTGTTTTTGCACAATCAAACATTTTTTTTAAATTTTTGTTTAAAATGGGCCCTCTTCTCCTTCAAGAGTTTTTTGGTCGCTTAACTGGATGCGAGTGGGATGCACGTAAAAACACAACTCCGCACAAAATAAGCAGGCGTTTCGCACAGCCCTACTAATTGGGCCATGGGTTTTACCATTTCTTATATCCGTAAGGGATTTTCAAGACACGCACAATTTATGCATCCCGTTAAAATTGTTAGCTAAAACGCATTTTAATAGCATCAAAATTCTTCGACTGGTTAAAAACCCTAAAATGTATAATTTGTTTAGTTAAAAACTGCCCACTTTACTACTTGTTAACGATAAGTACTTTTGTAGTTACAAACACAACTTTCATTTTGATACAACTAAAATTTGACACAAGAATTTCGCAATAATTGAAGAAACGGCAAAGCGAACAGCGGAATAATGTGAGAGACAAACACAAAGAACAATAATCGATGCATGCCGGTCTATTTGGTCAAGTGAAAATTGGAAGCGAAAATATTGAGACCGGTCTCAATATTGCAACTTCTAATGCGCACAAAAAATGTTTCGGGAATTTAAATCGTATTCAGAAAAAGCTTTGGAGGGCAATAAAAAATTAAAAGAAAACTTCCGGCAAATGATGCTTTGTTGGCAAAAAATTCGACATTTTTGAAACACACTTTGTCATTTAATGGCTGATAACGTTTTCTATCCTGATGCAAACGTAGCAAGAATATTTTGTACCACCCAAATTTTAATAAACTTATAAAATATATTTGACATTAGTTTTGGATTAATAAAACTGCGCTATTCAATAGGGTCAAGAAAAATATTCGAAAGCGTTGAGAAAAAAAAAATTCTTTAAAAAAAATTAGGGAACAAATTTTTTCCGCGAAAATAAAAAAAAAAAAAGCGAAAAATTGTATTTAACCGATTTTAGTTGATTTGAATTGAACAATAATCCCAGAACTATAAAAAATTACCTTTAATGGTACTTTAGTATTGAAATTTTTAATCGCGAATACAAGCGTTAACCTTGAAAAACGTGTGTCACCATTGAATTCAACGTATTCGAGTAAGCTTTGTCAGTAGGGTGCCCAACTTGTTAAAATCTGTGACTAGTACAGCGTAATTATCCACAATGATTGTTTGACCTTCACATTCGTATAGCCAAAAACTTCCACAATCTCCACCACCAATCAATTTGATTTTTAAATGGTACACCACCAGTATTTTACCTGATTCAAGTCAAATCTGTGTTTTATTTGGTTCCCCATCAGACAAAAGGGTTAAAAACGATTGCAAATGCAGAATTTCAAAAAACGTAAAACTGTAATTCAGTACAGTTTAGGGACGCCAAACCGATAACCTAGCGTTATGAAATGCAAAACGAACCAACGACGAAAAACAAGCACGGCAAATTCAAGAAATCGTTTTTTTTTTTCAAATACAAGAACACTGGTAAAGCAAGTGTTGCATGTATACCATTTTGCTGCAATTGAGGGCGAAACATATTGCGTATTCTTGTTTTTTTTTAGACACAAAGAAGGGAAAAAAGGCAGAGTAAAGGAATTATTTATGCGATTTTTTTCAAATTTAGTTTTTTAGTGATCCAACACATTTCAGACAAATACCCCTCATCAAAAAATTTAATGCAATAGCATCAAAACTAACGGTAAAACAAACAATTGTAGAAGTCATTTTGCATCATGATACACACAATTTCTCTTCTAATATTGCAATTCTACATGAGACCAACGATATGACAGATGTTGTTAAGTTATTTAGTACATCAACCATTGTGAATCACTCGTTTTTAAGTTATGCAGCCTTCTAGGGTCAGGGAAATACTCTTTAATTGGTAGTTAAATATTGGTAGTTTGTTTTATTTGCTAGTCTCGCAAAAACATAAGAGTTTTCCAAGCATCAACTGAACAATCAATTGATCCTCGAAATAAACAAAAAACGTCTACAACTTGCCACCAGACGTGAAACGGAAATTATCCATCGTGACAATGATTGTTTTCTAGATAAAAAAAAAAAAATCCATTTAAAAATCCATTTGTTCCAATCAATTTAGGACAATTATGTTTTTTTTAAGTAATCGAAAAATTTGCTTGATTTGTTTAAAATTTTCTTTGGAGCAAAATTAACTATTGCCAAAAAGTTTTCTTTACAGGAAATAATTTTAATGATATGGTAATTGAAAATGTAATATTGGTAATGAGGTCGCTGACGAACTCGCGAGACAGGGTTTGAACCTGGACTTAGAGGTAAGGGATGGGGGGAGGGAGTAAAACCCCCCTTCTGCTACTACTATAATAGAATAGAACGGATTGCAGGCTGTCTATGGCATTATGGCCCGGATTGGATGCAAGGGCAACTAAGTTTATATTAGGCTTGGATAGAAGTGGTCTTAGGCCTCTTATAGGGTTTTCAAGGGTCTTTGTTCTGTTAGCATTTCTACAAGAAAATGGGACAATATCATACGAGGGCTGCTGCA
The DNA here is from genome assembly GCA_963931875.1 of Pollenia griseotomentosa. Taxonomy (NCBI): domain Eukaryota; kingdom Metazoa; phylum Arthropoda; class Insecta; order Diptera; family Polleniidae; genus Pollenia; species Pollenia griseotomentosa. The sequence goes on from OZ007561.1 coordinate 102,861,098, forward strand.
GATTATGCAAGGATGCTGAGGAGCTATAGGCAATTGAGCATGTACCTACTGTGCCACTGTCCTAAGATGTAGGGTCTCAGGTAGAAATATATTTCACGATTAACTACCCAGTAAAAACTTCGCCTACAAAATAATGTGTTGAGTAATCAGAAAAACATAAGAGCACTACTTACAATTCTACTGAAAGAACCAATGAATTTTACAAGGGATGTCCCAAAATGAACGCATTCAAAAGCAAGTCATTATTTTTTTACTTTAATACATCCAGAAAAAAGTAGTTATTGAAGTTGTTATAGATGTAGTTATAGAATAAAGCTACTAAATAATGAGTTGAAGAAGCTATTCATTTTGAAAAAGTAAGCGAAGTTTTTACTGGGTAGGGAGTATCGCTGGATGTAATCCAGTCGATCTAATGGGGTTTGTCAGGCAAATAGACTGGTAATTTCTTGTGAGGGGACTGTAGGGAAAGTATTGTTCTATCTACTGTCTGCTATCTATCTTAACTCTACCTATCAATTCATTTACTTCTTTTCTTCACTCTTTCTTCTTCCTCTATATTAAAGGGATTCATAATGGACCGCATTGGTCTCCGAGTGAAAGTGTGCTCCTGGGCGCATAACCTTAACCTGCTTAACCTAACCTAAATTTATATTAAATTTTGGAAAATATACAGGGGTGTGCTGGAAATCGTAAACGCAAAACGCTAGAATTTGAAAGTTGTTTTTAATACACTTTTAATCTAATTTTTATAACTTTTGTTATAAAATTCTGTTTAATAGTGAAATATTTGTATAATATTTGTCATAAAAAACTTTTATTACAGAAATCTTCTTAAAAAACGACTTTTAAAATTCTTGCGTTTTACGTTTCCGATTTCCAGCACACCCCTGATAGACACCGATAACTCTTTCGCACCACCAATATTTATGAAATTTCATTGGAAACAGTGTAAAAATAACAGTTAAAATGAATGTATTTGTCAAAAAGATTAATGCATTTTAAATCCAAGATTGGTAACAAACCACTATTTATTATAAAGACACTAAAAAATTCGCAAACACACACACACACATAGAAAAATAGTAAACAAAAGATGTCAGCTGTTTCCTTTTAAACTACCGTTGTTTTCTCATGTTGTTGCTTGTTCGTACATTCGTTTGTTCATTGTCTTGTTCAGCTGTTGCTGATGCTTTTTGTTTTTTTTTCAGTTTTGTACAATTTACTACACACACATTTTGTTGCAATGTTGACAGCGACAACAACAATAATAATAATAGCAACAACATTGCCATTACAAGTAGCAACAAACATCATCAGAATCACAAAACAAAATTTCTGTTTGTTATCATGACCACATTACGAGCAGCAGTTGTTTTCTACATCTTTCAGATGAAAACATAAAACAATCTGTTTGTTTAGATTGATTATCTTTTAACTCTCTTAATTTTTTTTTTAAAGTTGACTTCAAACCAGAAAACTTTTTAGTATTTGTTGTTGTTGATTTTGTTATATTTTTGGCTGCACTAGAGTTTGGGTTGTAAATGTGGATTGTTTAACAGCTACTTGTTGCTGCAGTCTGGTTTATAATGCTGCCAATTATTTTAGCGCTGACTTTGTTGTTGACAAATAAACAAGGCAAATAAAAATAATAATAGTGGTGGCAAAGTTTTAAAGTGTGGCACTGTGGGAAGGGTGTGATAAAATAAAAAAGTAAGAATACCATTTGGTTTAAAGATTGATGTTTGAATACTGACTGTCAGCCGTCGTCAATGGCGGTTAGAATGAAACGATTTCTAAAGAGAGATAGTTTGGTTACTATCGAAAAATGTCAAATCAACCTGTCCGTGAACGTGGGGTCGATTCCCCGGTCAGTTAACAATGGAAAATTATCAATAAATTTTTATTTATTTCATGTTGTAAAATTTCTTTCTTCATAAAAATAATTTAATGAAAATTAAATTTAATGAACTTAAACCTGATTTGGTTAAAAAAAAATTTTTTATTGAGGTAAAAATTCTATACAGTTTTTTTTTTCTAATTTGCAAAGGATTTTCCTTTAGTTATTAATAGAAAATTGTTTTGTAATTTGTTGTTACTCACGAAATAAGAAAGAAGAAATCAAAATACGTACCTGAAATAGAAAAAAAAATATCATTAATTTTGGGAAAAACTATGTAAAAATGTACTGTAAAAATAACTAAAAGACATAGAGCTATCGTAAAAGTTATTGTCGCCAATTTGTATGTCAATTCCAATATTTATTAGAAATTTAAGACATTTTCAGCAATTTTCGGGAATACGGACCGATTCAAAGATATTTGGTAAGATGATTAAAATTGTCATAAAATTAGTTTCGACCAATTTTAATCTAAAAATCAATATAATAAGATGTTTTATGGGCACACAGACTCCATTCCGGAATGAGGCTTGTATGGGGACTATATCTAGTTATTTACCACTTATTACCATCTTATATCCTTGTGAGAATAAGAACCTATTTACCAAATTTCATAAAATTATCTACAAAATTGTGACCTGCACTTTACGCTCAAGTTAACATAGACAGTCAGCTGGACGGACGGACATCTTTAGAATCACTTAAAGGTAAGTCTGGAAATAATATTTGAAGGTGTTACAAACATCAGCATACACGTGTAATACCCTTTTTACTATTGGGGTGTAGGTTTGCCAAATTTCATAAAATTATCTCCAAAAATGTGACCTGTACTTTGCGCACAAGTTAACATGGACAGTCAGCTGGACGGACGGACATCTTTAGAATCACTTTTAGAGACGATCGGTATACTTAAAGGAAGGTCTGGAACCAATATTTGAAGGTGCTACCAGCATCAGCACACACGTGTAATACCCTTTTTTACTATTGGGGTGTGGGTACAAAAACTGTAAAGCAGTACAATTTTTATAAAGAGTTTTCCTATAGGGACTTCGATACTTAGACAGGTACCAGCGGCTATTTTGAAATTTCCAATTTTTTCCCCAACTTCCCCATAGTGCTTTAACCAACAACACATTAATATTGTTATATTCAAAACTTTAAAAGTATCTAACTGAACTTTGCATATTTTATTAAAAAAAAAAATTAGATTTATTTGCATGACTTTATTTAGTCATTTCGGTTAAAACAATTGTTCGATTTTTTTCGTTACATTTAAACCGTTTAATAATTTATAACAAGCATTTTTTTCTCCAACATTTTTTTCTAAAATAAAATTTTAGCATGTAAATAAATTGTATTTTATTTAATTTTTTTTGTTATACTTTACATAAATAAATAACTGGCTGACTACACCTACATTTTGGACAAAAACATAACACAACAATAAATAACGAACAGCCAACATGCAATAATTGTTTAACAAAATATTTAAAAGATTTTGTAAGTGGATGCAGTTCACGGGAAAAGAAAATCTACGATTACAAAGGTGTTTCTTTAAGATCGAGTTAAATATTGCAAAAAAAAAAAAAATTGGTTTAAGTTAAGTTTTAAAAGTTACGGCAAAAAGTTTTGCTAGCGAAATAAAATTCATTTAAATTAATTGACATTGTTAGAGATACAATTAAATGATTGGATTTTTATTTTTTTTTAAAGAAAATCGTGTTTATCACGGTTGATAAAGTTGTAACAATTGTACTTTTTTTTGGTACAATTCAAAACAAAAAAGTACGCTGGTACTCTCGTGACTCATTTGGTACTATTTTCAAATTTTTCAAACCTATTTATAATTGATATAATATGGCAACTCGTACTTACTGTCCAATGAATATAAGCGGAGTTTAGTGTTTGGTGCAAATAGTCTTGCGAAAATGCAAAATATCGTAGCTTTTGTATGAAATCTAAGGGAAACTCTAATTTTTGTTGTTAGATTTAACAAAACAGCTATGATATTTTGCATTTGCTCTTTTGCAAGACTATTTGCACCAAACACTGAACTCCGCTATTGTGAACAAATTTCTGCACTTGTTCAGTCGAAGCAGAGCCGACTTCCTCTCAACTTAAGATAGTTATCACGTCAAGAACTAATCAACAGAATTTTGGAACAGTGGGGGCCCACTCCATTATTATTTTACTCCGAATTTTTTTGAAGGAGATTTTACAAGTGCTAAAATAAATTTCATAATATCCGGACTTTCTACTCCTTTCCTGTTTTTGCAGTACATTTTAAAAATTGTAAACACAATAAATTTGGAAAAGCAATCCGGAGATGCATACGATGTGCATACGAACATATTTTTAAAAAGCTTCTTTAATTTTTATAATTTTATTTTCGTTTAAAATTCGAGATTCAATTTTGAGAAATATTCTTCAATTTTCCACATAAAAAAAACGATAAGTTCTAAAAAGTGTACGAAAGCGCTCTCTGGTGGCAATCAAGAATAAAAATAAATGGATTTCTCGAAATAAAATAAAAAATATTTATAAAAATAAATGATTTAGTACTATTGGGGTCGAAAAAGTACGATTTTAAAAGTTCGTTGGTACGATATTGGTTTTCTTATTTATCATCCCTGGTGTTTATTAAAAATAATTCATTTAAATGTTTGTATCGGTCTTGAAGATTGACCTCTTTCCTTCGATGGTGTCTTAGGCGGATAAGAAGCTGCACCCAGTAGCAAATAACTAATGATTATCCTAGGCTTCAAAAAGTTATATCGATGACTGATCAGAATCCTATTTGAGCTTAAAATATAACACAGAAGTCTTAATTAACAACTTCTCTCTTTCGATGTTGTTTTAAGGCGAATGAACCCAGCCGCCATTAACTCAAGCTTGTCAGAGGCTTTAAACTGGTAGACCAAAGCATGATCAAAATCCTATCTTAACTTAAAACCGACCACAGGAGTAGAGACAGACTGTCTTGATGAGAAACTTCTTTCTTTCGATGTTGTTTTAAGGTTAATAAGCTAATTAAGCTAATAATTCAATATTGTCTGGGGCTTAAAATTGGTAAATCAAAGACTGATGAGAATCCTATTTTGACCAAAAATGTGCCATAGGAGTAGGGACAAACCCGCAACCATTTAAGAATCAGGTTGTGGCTGTAGTTTATACATAAATTGCTGGGAGAGAGATCTTAAAAACAGTTAACATGCTGATTTTTGCCAGTATACTAAGGCGGAGTTTTGCCTTACATGAGGTTGGTTAAGAGCAGCTTATAAAACGGAGGAAATGTCTATGTTTTGGATATTAATGCACTGAAATTGGCAACTGTTTATTGGGGCGCGGTCGCGTGAACCCATTGCTTAGACCTGCCATTATGAGCACCGTGAAGTAGGACCGTAATGGCAGTTACTTCCCTTAATTTTGGAGACAGATCGGCATTGCCTTGTTTATAAAAGTTATGGGCAATTATAGAGCAAATCGTATACAAATTGCTTTAACCTTAGATAAAAGTTAAGGCCCAACTGTAATATACTCGAGTTGGCTTAAGCAAATGGGCGAATACAAGTAAATCAACCTCTTGTTAAGTTTTAGGAACCTGTCATTTGCTTAAGCGAGACAGATCGCACTTTCCGTACGGAAACAAATGTGTGTTTGGTGTTGTTTTTGTGTCTTTAAATGCATTTGAGAGGATTTTTGTTAATTTTTGAGAGAAGCTTCAGTAAACTTATGCATATTATAGTTGTGACTTTATTCGTGCTAAAAAATATCTTAAAAATCACGGCTTAGGAACTGATTTTTTGCCAGAGACCGAGGGTGGAGTTTGGCCTGAGTGATTTTGACTATGAGTTACGGTTAGATAGCTACGGCATTGTTTAAACAATAATAAACTGAAACTGGCAACTGTTGTCGGACCCCCCGCCGTCGGTGCAGGGAGCATCTAAGGGCAAGGGACCGCACTGACTATTGGTTGAGTGCCATAGTAAGTGTGCTTCTTGCGGGAAATGCTTCCTGCCTTTCAGGAAGATCGCGTTTGCTGAAATGTCGCCTGACCGCTGACAGGATACTTTCGGGCATCACATGGCGGTAGTGATTTACTACCCAAAGTCGCAGGGATTTCCTAAAAATTCTACTAAAGGGCTGATTTTTGTTTTAGTTCCGCTAGGGGTAATTGACACAAAAGTAATCATGTGCCTGGATTTTGTGCGGGTACTAGCCGCGTATCTCTAAATCTATTACTTTATTTGAAAGCGATCTAGCATATCAACATGGTTCACTCGGGACAAAATCTGCGACCGGCGTTAATTAAATCAAAATTGAATGTGTCCACTTAGGTTATTTCAATGACGTATTACAAAATGTCAAAAGGGTGTCAATTAACCCCCTCCTAGTAAATCGCCATGTTAAAGTGACAAGTCCCCTTTATATAAAGTGTAAGAACTAAAACCGGTCCCTACCACCTGAGAACTGTCACGTGACAAGTTTGGTGTTAGTTCCCATTCCTCTAGGGATATTTATTATTTATTTATGAATTTATAAGTAAATAAAAGTAATTTGCTAAAAAAACATTTAGAAGTAATTTTTTCACAATTATTGATTTAATTTATTGATTTCCAAAAATTAAAATTTTAATAACTCGAAGTGCAATTAATCAATTAAATATAGTGATTCTGTAAATTCATATGCACTTCCCTGTAAGTTTTTTGAATAGAATCTGGTTTCTAGGATTTTTTTTTTCAGTGCGATCGATTATTAACGGTTTGTGTGAATTATAACCACAAAATTTTATGCGATCAGCCAACCAAACAGCCACCATTCACTTTATAAGATTTTAATATTAATTTTGCATAAAAAACCACAAACACTTTGGTTATTTGTTTTTTTTTTTTAACTTTGCAATATCACAATATTTTTCAATTTTCTATGAATTTTTTTAGGTTTTTCATAATTTTTTTTTTTTTTGATTTGCTGGCCGATCGTGTCATGCAACAAAATATTATGGAAATTCATTTAATTTTAATACAGTTTGCAATTCAAATCAAATTTTTAGATTAATAATAAAAAAAAAAGTTAAAGAATTGCGAAAAGGAGGTCAGAAATTATAGAAAATGACACAACATACCGAAATTATGGAAAAATAAAACTGGAGTTTACATGCATTATTGTGTTTTTTTTCTTGCACGGGCACTCCTTCTAATGCATATCAATTTAATTTTAAACGAAAATTTTACATTTTCGCACAAAATAGACATTTTTTTTTCAAAAGATCAATAAATGCACGTTGATTGAAAGAGATTTTTAGATAAAACATTCAGTTTTTTTTTTTTGTAATAATGATTAAACTTTATTTTTTTGCGAATTTTTCAACTTTCATACTTGCATGGGATCTTGTCAAATTGGTACGATAGAAAAACGTTTGTACTTGTTTTGGAAAAGCAAAATATATACATACACACAGAAAAACATATCAATGTTTAATTAACATGGCGCAATTTTGATTGAAAATCATGGTAGATTCTTCAAAAGTATGAACCTTTTATAAATTATCATTGCTTCATATTAATTGTAAATGAAAAATGTTAAAACAACATTGTTCAATATTGAATCCATAAAATCCTATTTAACTTGTTTTGTAAAGAAACAACAACACGAAAAGAAAAAAATACACTTTTTTATTTCCATGCTTAAAATAATTTATAAAAAGAAGAAAAATTCCCGTATTCTTTTTGTTAAAATTATTTAGTTAAATAAATAAAATTTTCAAAGTAGAATGATAAGGAAAAAAAATATTGGGCCATACTGCTGGTGTCATTTAATTGTGAGTGCTTCTGTAAAGAAAGGGGAAAAGAACTAAAGTGAGACATGTTGTAAACAGTGGTGCCAGGACCAAAAAAAATTTGTAACCAAAATGTAAAATTATAGTAACCAAACGCAATAAAAAGTAACCAAAATATTTATGTAATAAAAACACTATTTTTATTGTACTCAAGTAAAAAAATATTATATATGTATAAGAATGTATATAGTCACATAAGCCACAGGATCGATTTTTATAAAATTTTAACAGTAACTGATGGTCTGGAAGGTACAATAGCCTTATAATTTTTCAAAGTTGTTTTGCGGAATTGGCACCGCCCAAACAGAGCTAACACTTATTTTCGTCTATTTACAAAACTGTATGCGTTAGAGCTTTCAAAATTTTGAAGATTCAACAGACTATAACTCTATGTACATTATTAAGTTTCAGTGATGTTATATTTTTTCTAAAGTCCCTACACAGCCAGAAAAAAATCCATATTTTTCCTTACGCATTCAAAAAATTGTCCCCACAAAAATCCTTAAAACTTTAAAAAAGACCCTAAATTTTAATGATTTCAAAAAATCTTTCCTTCTATGACCATTTTATTTTCAAGATGTCGTCAAGAAAATCGAAAAAGATGCTCATTAAAATTGTAACTAGCTGTTTTCTTGAACGTAAATTGAATCACTCAACTTGAAAGAGAAACTGAAAGCAAATAAGATTTAATTGATTAATTTAGTGAACTGGTAAAAAAGTTTGAGGCTTTTAAAGCTAGAAGTGTAAATCTTGATCGTCTAACACAAAGTAAAGCTTCGTACAGACGGTGGTCAGATCTTACGATGTTGTCATTAAAATTGACTAAAAATGTCTTGCAACTGTGTGAACATTGTACGCTATTTTCATTTGGCAGATGTGTTAAATTAATGCATCTGACAATGGCACCATTGTCAGAAAAATGACAACATTGTAAGACCTGACCATCGTCTGTACGAAGCTTATGACAAAAATTGGTAATTTTTCAGTTGAAAAAAGTAACCAAAATGGAAAAAAAGTACACAAGTACACATTGAGAAAAAAATTAACCAATTTTGGTTAAAAGTAACCAAAACGGCAACGCTGGTTGTAACTGGAAAAAAATAATAATATGCTCTCTCTTTCTCTCTCTCTCTCTCTCTCTGGTTCCGAGGGAAAGTGCTTAAAATTATTCTAAAATAAATAGTATATATATGATGATATTTATATCAAAGTATATTTTTCTAAATTAAATTCATATGATGTATTTGAAGCTTCTTCTCACTGTTATTTCACACTTTAATCTCATCGATTCTACATAAAATTCACTTCGTTTCAACTTGAAACAACTTTCATTCAACGTGATTTGTAGTGTTATTTAAATATTAATGTAATTTTGCTCTAACTTTACTAGAATTTTTAATAAACATGAGTTAAAGTGAGTTAAAAGATAAAATGTTGCACGCAATTTATTGTTAAATCATGTTTAATTAACATCAAGTAACTATGAAGCAAAATCACTACCGAAAACGATAAAATCAAACTTGATTTCTACGATTTTACATGATTTTTTTTTCTGTGTGAATAGGCCGTTTTTTGGTAAATTTCGAGCACATGTTCTCCGCGGCTACGAGTAATATAGTTCGTTCGTTCAGGCCAATTTTTTACTACATTTTTGCAATTAATCTGGCAGTATGGCGTCAACAGTGGCTTGAATATTGGTTCTCAATGCTTCAAGTGTTGCTGGTTTGTCGCCATAAACCAAAGACCTAACATAGCGCCATTAAAAGTGATCCAGGGGCGTTAAATCGCACGAACGAGGGGGCCAGTGAACAGGACTACTTCTGGAAATAATGTTCTCACCAAATTAATTTTGCATTAAATCGATCGTTAAGTTAAGTTAAGTTGCACCGCACCGTCTTGCTGGAAACAAATGTCATTGATGTTTAGCTGGTCAATTTTTGGAATCAAAAATTCAGTCAGCATGGCTCCATAGAGCTTGCCATTCCCCGTAACGGCAGCTCCTTGCTCATTGCGAACGAGCGTGTAAGCCGCACCAAACAGACAATTTTATTGGATGTAATGGTGATTCGTTAACGGCTTGGGGACGGTCTTCGCTACAAATACGGCATTTTTGCTAATTGACGAAGCCATTTTACCTGAAATGAGATTCGTAAGATGGACTAAGTGCTCTATGAACTTCGCGAACAGATTGATTTGTTTTCGAAGTAAATTTCCACAATTCGGAAGCTTTGTTTTAGTACATAATGTCTTGCCAAGCCTTACTGAATGGAAATGTCAGCACAGTTTGATATTCTCAGCTGTCAAACCATAGTTATCGATATCGAAAGTTATCATGCAGCTAAAAAAAAACGCCGTATTATGTTTTATATCCTCCACCACTAGTGGTGAATGAGAGTATACTGTTATTCAATAAAGTGTCATATTCTGGGTCCTTAAGTAATTCTCAGTTGATTACGCCATGTCCGTCTGTCTGTCTATTTAAAATACAATTTCGAAAGATTCCAAAACTAACCTGCGCAAGTCTGTTGAAAAAACCAAAAGCTTCGCTCTTAATGAAAAATTTTAAATGTATATTAATTCAACAATTCTCTAAGCAAAATGACAGTAATAATGTTTTTATTAAAGTTTTTGTCACGCATATTAATGCTTATTTTTGCATATTTTTAGCATTTTTCTTTGTTTTTAAGCTGTTTTGGTTGCATATTTCCAAAATGTTTTTAATGTTTTTGTCTTCTTGGTCATATCTTTAAGTTTTCTTTCTCCTACATATAATAATGATATTATAATTTAAAAACTTTTCAAACACAAAACTTTTCACCTAAATACAAGCAACTTAAACAACTTTAAAGAAACACAACAACAGCACAAAGCCACCTAACTACACAACGTTAAGCTCGTTGTCAAAGTTGTTCTAAGATTTTCAAGGAAGTTTTTCTATCAACAACGCAAAGCTAAAGCGGCAACAAACTATAATTGAAGATCAATTAGGAAAGAAAAGAGAAAATGAAAAGTTTTTAATAAAATCCCACAATTTAAACAACTAAACTCGCTTTTAATGCATGTAAGTATCATTGAATGCATTAAAATAAATTGCCATGAACAAGAAAATTAAACTAAAAATACTATTATTATATAAACATTTAGAAATAATTAGAGTTATTTTCGTTTGAATGGGTGATTTTTTAAGCGTAGTTTTTTTAAAAATCTAATAAAACACTAAAATTTGCATCATATATTCAAAATTTTTATTGGAATCGATAAATTGGTCTTTGCCATTTACTTTTTAAAAATAACTTTATGTAAATGTTGCCCGCGGCTCCGGTTAAAATGGTCCATTCGTAAGGTCCTATTTTGCACAACTTTTTCGAGCATTTCGGCCTGTATTCCATGAATAACACGTGTTATGTTATACTCTTAGGCTTCAATCGTGTTTGGCTTGTCCACATACCCCAACGACTTCTCATAACCCCACAAGAAATAGTCAAGAGGCGTTAAATCACATGATCTTGGCGGCCAACTCACAGGGCCATTTCGAGAGATAAACTGCTCACCAAATTCATCCTTCAATATGTCCATTGTTTCACGAGCTGTGGCATGTGGCACCGTCTTGTTGAAACCACATATCAACCAAGTCTAGCTCAGCCAATTGGGGCAAAAAAAAGTCGCGTATCATGGCACGTGGTTGAATAACACATGCCCAATACCTGAAAACGGCGACGAACTGACTTTTCACTATCCTCATTAACACTGGTCGCTACGGCTGCAATATTCTCTTCGGTACGCACTCCACGAACGCGAATCGGTGGTTTAATGTCCAACAAAGTAAGTTTGGTGCGAAATTCGGTGATAATAGCACGAATTGTTGATTCACTAAGTCGATTATGACGACCACAAAAAATTCGTAACAAACGATGGACATTTCTTACAGAGCACGAATTTGGATAATAAATTTCAACGATTTGCAGTCGTTGATCGTTTGTGAGTTTTTCCATGATGAAATGGCAGAGTATACTGAACACTTTTCACTTTCACAGATGTAGTTTGGACACAATTACCAACGAGTGCTGCCAGCCCGAAAAACTTAATTCATAAAAAATCACCCTTTAGATTCAGTTAGGAAACGAGAAAAAATTGCAAAATGCAATTAATCTATCAAATTCACAAAGTGAAAGAAACCGCTACTTTGTAAATGAAACATGAGTTTTTATTTAATTAAACAACAAATTTCATTAAAAATTAAAAGAAAAATATATAAAAAATTATAAAATATGTTTATGCTTTAATAAAATTTATTAAACATTACAATTAAAACGTATGTATTTTCGCACTGATTCTCTTTTTCTCTCAGTTTTTTTTCTGCCCAACAAATTTGTTTAGTGGTTTTTTGTTTGGTTTTGATTTATTTAAAATGATTTTGCTGTTGTTGTTCACTTCACCAACAAATTACAGTTCACTTATTGGCAGATGTAGACATAATAAAAAATCAGCAACAACAATAAAAATAAAAAAATTGAAATTACAACACTGCATGTGCATTAACTGCGTGTGGGCGCCTACTGGTGGTCACTAATGCCGTTGGCCATTTGTCGCCGTTCTACATACGGACTTTGCCGTTTGTTTTGCTGCAATGCACTGAGAAAAAATAATGAGAATTGTTGAAGATATTTATTAAAAGTAAAAATGCCTCGTTACTCATACGATAATGTTACCTAATAGTTGCGTTCGATTTCAATGGTTGGTAATTACTGAAAATAAGTTAACGTGTTGAAATGCGTTTAAAACAAAACAGAAAATTTGACAAAATGTTTATAATTAATCAAGAATTTTGAAACAATATGCAACAGGCATTATTTCTGTGATTCGTGCTTTAGATATTTTTTGGCGCACTTTCTGCTTTGTTATGTGTTTTCGAACAGCTGACATTTGCAGTAATGTCTTTATAAACGCGCTGCGTATCAGGTGCAGCGCAGTGATGCATTTCCGAACAGGCCCAAACATAAAATTCTTTCACAGCTGGTACGTAAAAACGGAGAAAAATTTCAATTGTATTCGGTTCATTGGCAACGCAACCTCACGTTTACGTTAGAGTACCTATCTATACATAAGCTTGGTAAGGTAATAAAACAGCTGATTCGCAACGTATACGTTAACGTATAAGTAATGAGGCCTTAATTTATTCAAAATTTAATAGTTTTATTTTTAAATTATTTCATTAAATTTATAGTAACTTTATTGGACCCATCGGGCCCCATTTGTGCAGTAAATGATTACGATAATGATGAAATAAACAGGCGGCATTACTATGCCAGATGACTGAATGCATTTTTACGCTTGCGTTGTTTGTCAAAGTTTTGTTTATGTTTACAAAAATCCAAGTTTTGTGTTGTGATTAGTATATTTTTATTAAAGACTTTGTTTATTTTAATTAAAAATAAATAAGATAATCCCCATAATAAAACTAAAATTTGCATAGAAATTATTTTTTTTAACACGTTCAGCGGCACGCCTTGATTTTCGTTTTAAATAATTTTTGGTGAAAGCTGGGGCTAGTTCCCATTTTGAATGTTATATTGTATACGTTGCCGTATTATATGTATTATGTCACCATGATAATGATAATATGGAGAACATACTAATGAAGAAAGACCTACCAGTCTACGTTGTTGTTAAGAAAGATTTGCAGAATTCTTTAAAGCTTAAATATACGATTATAAAAGATCACTTTAAGTGATTCGATCTACAAATATTTAGAAGGGGTTTTTCGTTTCGATTGGACAAGCAATTCGCAGACCCCGCGTGGACATTACCAGAAATGCTATAAATCAGCAAAGTAGTCGAAGAAGGGGACGTCCCAGTCACACGTGGAGACGACAAGTGGACACCGAGATAGCTGAGGCAAATAAGGCATCGAACGAGCTTAAGATGCCAGCAGCAGCGAGAACCTAATGGAACAATTTTGTTGAGGCCCTAAATTCCTTGTAGGAGCCAATGGAATTACAATTTGGGGCGATTCTCACTTCAAATGAGCCCTATGTTCCTTGTAGGAACCAAAGGAATTAATATATATGGGTGATTCTCACTTTAAATGCTTTTTTTCGTTTACGTTGAAAGTTTGTTTACCATATCATAATATAAACATATAAATTTGAAAATAAATGTACATAAGTTTGTTTTTTGCTGTAAAACTGTCCATTATGTGTTAAAAACATAGAACTGGTTCGACTCTCTTCATTCAAAATAAAGTGTTCCTTTTCCTTCGTGTTGCTGTTCCACATTAAGAAACTATAAATTTCACAAAGCACGAGGCTTTCAAAATATTTTTATTTGGTTTTATTATTTAACTTATCAAATATATCAATCATTTGTTGCTGCTTGCAGATCTGTGTCTTGAGCGTTATTATTTTTTAGTATGCTTCATTGCTCAGTTTAATTGTTGAAATCGCCTTTACAACATAAACTTAAACAGCGACGTTTTATAATTTTAAATGTTTAAAGGTTTTGTGAACTGGTAAAATATTGTTATATTGCAAAAGGTTTCATCGATGCATTATGGTTTGTATTCCCAAAAATGTATTGAGTGTTTTCGAAAAAAGTTAAAATTTATTTAAAATAACAATTGTGATTTTATTTTATTGAAACATGTAGTTAAAATTGAAAATTGATAATCAATTACGGCAAATTTCGATCCACCAATACCATTGGTTAAAGATAGATGTTTTACCAGAGGCTGGCAGCGCCGCAGTGGCGCAAACGGTAGAACGGCAAAGAATTTTGATGATGGGAATATGGTAATTCTCGAGACATGTTAATTCGACCCAAATTCAATCCCGTGGTCCGTCAAGAATAAAATTATCAAAAAAAATTTAATCATTTCATGTTGTCTATTCCATCCTTAATTTAAAATAATTAAATGAAAATTAAATTTGATGGATGAACTTTAGCATAATTTAAATATCAAGAACTTCAATTAATTGAAACATTTTAGTTTATCAGGCCTGTCACAGAAATCAATTCCGATCGAAAGTGATTTCGGTTTTTGGAGAATCAAAATACGAAATCACTTTCACTTTCGATCGGAATTGATTTCTGTGACAGGCCTGTAGAATTCAGGATTTTATTTTAAAACGCATCGAAGATTATGCACCTCAATTGTCATAATTTGAAGTAAGAAAAAATATATAAAATTCTGACAAAACGTATTGAGCGTTACATTGACAAAATTTTTATGTATAATTATATGTAAATTTAATGACGGTAAACACCAACACAAAGTCAGAAACGATATACACACAGAAAAAAATAAAAATTGATTTCAATTAAAAAATTTGTGATATTAATTAAAAAATTAATTAAATTTGCACCAGTAAACAAATTAATAGTATCAATTAAACTAGTTAATAGTATTAATTAAACGTTTAATTCACTTGATTAAAAGTTTAATTCACTTGATTAAATTTTTAATTAAAACTGATTATGTTTTTGATTAATGCTTTAATTGATGAAAAATTTTGTAGAATTTTTTCTGTGCAGGGTGGTTAAATTTTAAGAGCCGATGTTGATTTTGAATAAAACACAAATTATTTAGGAAATTATTGTCATTTCTTTTTATGATAATATTGGTATGGTTGAATTATGCATGGATCAAAATATCGGCCAAATGACCGCCGCGACCTCAGCGGCACACCTCCATCCGATGGTCCAAATTTTCGATGACGCTGAGGCATAATTGAGGTTCAATGCCGTCAATGTGCCGAATTATCTCATCCTTTAGCTCTTGAATTGTTGCTGGCTTATCGAAGTACAACTTTTCTTTCAAATAACCCCAAAGAAAGGAGTCCAACGGTGTCAAATCACATGTTCTTGGCGGCCAATTGACATCGCCACCACGTGAGATAACACGGCCATTGAATTTGTCGCAAAAGAGCCATTGTTTCTTTAGCTGTGTGGCAAGTCCACATCCATATCTTCCAATTCGGGCTATAAAAAGTTTGTTATCATCTTACGATAGCGAAGACCATTCACAGTAACTGCCTGACCGGCCTCATTTTGGAAAAAATACGACCCGATGATGCCGCCAGCCCATAAACCGCACCAAACAGTCACTTTTTGATGGTGCAATGGTTTTTCAAAATCCACTCTTGGATTATCATTCGCCCAAATGCGGCAATTCTGCTTACTGACGAATCCACTGAGGTGAAAATGTGCCTCATCACTGAAGATTATTTTCTCCGAAAATTGATCATCCACTGTTGCCATTTCTTGCCACCATTCTGACCATTGCACCTTGTAAGCGTGGAAATGCAACTCTTTATGCATAATGTTCATCAACGACGAGCGTGAGAGGTGCAATTGTTGGGCACGACGAAGAGTTGAGGAGGACGGCTCTTCAGCCACACTATCGCAAACAGCAGCAATATTTTCTAAAGTACGAGCTGAACGAGCACGCACTAGTGTTTTCACATCTCCTACAGACCCGGTTTACTTAAATTTTTGCACGATTTTTCCGATGGTACGCGCATTTGGACGATTAAATTGACCGAAAAAATCACGAAGTGCACGATATGCATTTCGATTTGAGCACCAATTTTCATAATAAGCCTGAATAACTTTAACGCGTTGCTCGATTGTGTATCTTTCTATGGTTCAAATTGAGTTAGTCTGAAATTGAGAAATGTTATATGAAATGCAGGAAAAAACTTGACGTTCACATTCAACAACGGCCCTTAAAATTTAGCGATGTGTACATATTTTGTATTAAATTAAATTAAATTACAATTCTGCATATGTTTAAATATTGGATAGGAGTACCCCTAAGGCGTAGAGATATATATTGCAAGTATGTTTTAAGAAAATGTTAAGAAAAAAAAAAAAAACAAATGGAGGTCGATCATACATTTCCCCTAGGGGCGACTTCTTGGCAGTTATCAAGCTTTTTGTTCAATACAATTCTAGTCTGTATTGGAAATTTTGTATAGGAGCCTCCTTAAGGAATGGAGATAGCGGGTCGGTTTGTTAAAAACATACGATCAAGATTAAAAATGAAGTGGGGTTGGTCATACATTTGACCCGGCTAGGGGAAACCTAGGCGCTGCAGGGGCCAAATTTAAGAATTTAAACCATAAAAATATGGAGGTTAAATGAAATTCTTAAGTCAAGAGGTTAGCACCACTGGATTCAGCGTACCCGAATTAGGTTTAAATGTCAGGTGCCCTGCTTGTCTCAAAAAAAGTGTCAAATTCTGTCACAGTGTAACTATTTAAAATTAAAATAAGTTCGACTCAGAAAAAGATTCTGAACCGATCGTTTGCCACTGGTTTACTAAATAAACACAGAGTTTGTTATAAAACGTAATATTTTGATTATTGATTAATTTTTGATTAACTTTGTTTACCGAACAAAAGTGCAGTAGACCTTCAGCTTTTTATAGTGAAACAAGCCAAAGACTCTGGGAGGTATGGAACGCGCAATCCTTACACTAATAGACTAGCGTACTTTGTTCTACTTAATAATTTTTCAAAGTGTATAAGATTACGTGCATCTTGCATAAACCTTAATGTGTGAAATCACCAAGACATGAATGGATTGAAGTATTTAGTTAACAAAATGATTTAGCTGACAGAATTTATACAAAATTATTGAAAAAAAAACAACATCTCTTAAGATTGAAACGACAACTAGAAGCGACAGTTAGATCAAAACCCAAACTCAAATTTGACGAAAATCTAGCAAAATGTTTTTTATGTAAAAAACTTGGTCAATGGAGTAAAATTTTTTTTAAATATTTATAAAAAAAAACTCAACATCGACATGCAAATAATTTATGAATTTTTTTTTGTTTTTCGTTTTGTAAAAATAAACTTCAAAGTATGTATTAACGAAAAATAATACCAAATAATAAGGCGTTCGAAATGTGTGCCAAACTATAAATTTTAATGAATGGAAAAATACGAAAAAAGAAGTTCATTATACTATTTTGTTTTTACATGATGTGTCATGATTAATTAACGTTTGCAAAGTGTTTAAAGCTGTTTTTGTTCGATTTTTGAAATAACTTTAAGGTGGGCAGGAGTTGCAGTATTACAAGAATACAGCATCATATTTCGACCATGATGAGATTAAATATGGCTGGCTAAACAGGATTGTTCGGCGTGTGTGATGTGATGGCAAAAAGAGCCTCAAGAAAATTTTGTAATTTAATGGCACTTTAAATATTGAGATGCATATGTGGGAAAGTAAAATAGTTTTAAAGTCAGTTAGCCGAGAGTAACAGTAACTTAACGTTATCGTAAAAAAAGTAAGACCAATCTATTTCTTACAGATTGAGACTTAACATCTTACTGGCAACTAAATATAATCGTTATAATTGCTTTACATACAACAAAATGAAGCAGCTGATGAAGCAAAAAATCGCTTCGAGTAGGTTTTTTTTTTGTTACTAAAATGGTAGCATAGGCAAAGCGAAGTGTTAGCACCAGTTTTTTTTTTTTTTGACAACGTAAACTGTTTCTAAAGTCGCCATTTATCGGATATTCAACCAATGAATTTCACAAATTTCTGCAGTAGAGCTGGCAAACAAACGATAGTACTGCTGCTATCGATAGTTCTGTTAACATTGGACTATCAATGTGACAACATAAGCTACGGTCACATTTATTAAATATTTGACCAAATAAGCGTAACCCCTACTTTTGTTAATAGTTGGTGAGATTTAACATGGTCTTAATATCACAAAATAAACTAACTATACTACTAGACGTAGCGAAAAACTGTTTTGTGTAAGATGTGGTATTATAATCAAAATAAATATTGAAATTAAAGGAAACGATTATTAAGTTTGCTTGTTGGCCCCGTTTATTTCGTCAAATATTTGACAAGTGTGACCGTAGCTTTAGGATTAATAGCCAAATTCGAAAAAAGAAACAACAACGGAAAACAACACTGTTCTCTCTCTTTCTCTATATGAGAAAGATTTCAAACTTAATACTAAACAACTTTGTCCGTAAAAAAATTTTATGCGAAACAAATAGTTGACTTCGCCTAAATTCATCAACCCATGCAGTCTTTACGAGATATCGTTACATTCAAACAAGAAACAATTTCATCTATACGCATTCAATACAATTATAAATACAAACTTTTTTTTTTTTTTTTTTTGTTGCTTTTCCTTTTAAATAGCATAAGTGGGAGAAGGGAAAAATTCTCGAAAATTTTTTTATTTTTTGCATGAGTACAGACCAAATTGTTTCCTGTTCGAACAAAGTGATGTCTCGTAAAGACGGTGTAGGGTTTAAGGTCTTTGGAATTTTTCCATTAAAAACTCTGATAATTTACGTTTTTTTTGCAATTAAACAAAATTAAAATAAAATTGAAATATGTACATATTTTTATTTTTTTAGGTTATATGAAAAAAATTATATATATCACTAAGTTTGTTTTTAACAATCAAATTAAAAAAGCTTTCTGATTTTTAATTTAAATAATTATAATTTCTTTAATGAGTTATAATATTCGAAAAAGTCGCCGTACAAACATAACGAAAAAAAAAAAACATATAAGAAACTATAGTCGGTCAAACGCGAACAATTGATACCCTTCAAAACAAAATTATTTTATGAAGTTAAGATTCATATAAAGTTTTTTGCAGCGTATATTATCTAAATATCAACATCATAATGAGATTTGCTTGTCTTAAAGCGATTTTTGAGAGGGGGGTTTTTATGAAACCTATGGTTCACTTTGGAAAAAAAAGAAAAATCAATCCATCCTTACTCAAATCAATTCGAAGCGGTATTAATAGTACGGTGAGAGTACGGATTTTCTTGAATCAAGTACAGAAAGATTGATTCAAGTACCATATCCATATCTATATTCAATCCCGATTTCGTACTTGAAATAATCCGAAAATGAGATTGATTTAAGTAAAACTAAGTTTGAATCAATCTCAAAATGACTGATTTACTTACTCGTATTACACCTTACAGAATGAGAAAACACCAACATCATGCCCGATATGGTTTTTACTTTAGATATCTTATGTACATATTTAACCCAAAAATATAAACTAAATGAGAAGCAAGAGTTTGAATTTACTTTTTAACCCTTCGTGGTACACATGAGTCTGGCCAGACTTTATTTTCAATATGTATAGAAAATCAAAACATGCGTTGGCCGGAGGGTTAAACACAACGAAAATTAAATCTTTTTTTACTTGATTTAAGAATTTCATACTTATTTCCAGAAATTCCGGGAATGATTTTCGAAACTAATCCCATTTAGGATTGTTTTGAGTACGTTTAAGTGTTATTCGTACTTGAATTTTTGAGTACGATTCGTACTTAAAGTAATCATTAAAAACTTGATTTATTCCGAGTGTTTTTCTTTCTGTGTACCAGCACAACATTTTGACATGACATAGTTGGTATTATAAAACTTATCGTTGCTAAATTTTGCAGCAATACATAAATTTTTAAGGAAGTTGAGGTATTTTAAAATATTTTCGGGAGTGTTGTCTGTATGGGAGCTATGACCAAATATAGACCTATTTCAATAAAATTAAATAAGATGATTTCACTTTTAATTAAATAAATTTTGACCAAATTTAACCTAAATTTCGTCGAAATAAAATAGTTTATGGGAAAGAAGTTTGTATGGGGCTGATTCTCAACACTTTCAATAGACTTCATCCATATGACAATTCGAATATATGTACCAAATTTCATCACATTATCTTCAAAATTGCGACTTGAACTTTGAGCACAAGGTTACATGGACAGACAACCAGCCAGCCGGATGGACGGACGGATATCCTTAGATCGGTATATTAAAAAGTGGTTCTAGGAACAATATTTTTTAGTGTTGCACATATCAGCACAAGCGCATATTACCATTTGCACTAATGTGGTGTGTGTAAAAAAACAATATATCGTTAATATCAAACAATTTCACTTGCCATCAATGTGCCGGAACATTGGAAGCCTTTAATTAAATAATAAAACATGTCATTCAATAATATTTATGTATGTGGAAATATTTTTCTGTTTAATTATAATTATTATTATAATATCGGGTTTTTTACCATTAATCAAAACTCAAGAGTAGTTATGCTTCTTGGAGAGCAGGTATCTCAATTAAACAAAATTTTATTTTTAATTTTTTATATTCATTTCAACCACTAGTCAGCCAGTAGAGCTGGCAAACAATCGATAGTACTATCGATAGTATCGATAGTTGTCTTTCCATTGGACTATCGATAGTTTATTTTCGATAGCGATACTATCGTTGAAATCTTTTTTAAGAAAATTATCAATAATTTTTTGTTTCCAAATCGAAACAATAACAAGTCAGCCGTCGTTGCCGCACAGCTTAGCTAGTTGCGGCAGTTATCTAATCGGCTTAAGGATCAAACATTTTGAATAGCCTTGCTTATCCTCATGCCAAACAAACAATTTTTATAAATGTATGTACCAGGTCTCTCAAATTATTTTCCACCTGAATCGCCAAATAGTATATCGAAAATCGCCAACATTTAATATTTTTTGATTTTAAAATCGCCAAATACGAGTTTAAGTAAAAAGAGTATACTAAAGTTATTTTACCTTTATTAAAGTTTTCTATATTAACTAAAATAAAAATTTTCGTTTAGAAATTTATATTGAGAGCAAAAACAAAGTTGAGTTGTCTTATTGTTGTTTCAGTATATTTTCCCAAACGAAAATTTTTAACAAGGTTTCGTTTAAATGTGCTAAATTCAAATTTCATACTATTGATAAACTGAAATTTATTGTTGAATGGATAATCTATTCCTATGCGCATTTCACTGGTTGCTTAGGCCAGATCGCCAGGAAGCTTCATCCAAAAAAATTAGAAAAACTAAAGATATTATACAATAAAACTGTTAAGCGAATAAGAATTATAAACCCCAGTTTTACTTGTAACAATATCAAAGCTTAAACAAAAACAACAACAAAAAAAAGTGAGTTTATCTTTTCTTACAGTCCCGACTACAATTGGTTGATTTTTTGTCAACTCTAAATGTAGTTGTAAGTGGGTAAAGAAAAAACAAAAATAAAAACAAATTACTTTATTTTATTTTGCCAGTTCAGTTTTATTTACATTTTTATTTTATTTTGAAAAATTTTGAATACATTATTAATTTTTTTTTACATACTAACCAGTGCACATTTTTATTCTTGAAGTTTTGAAAATTCAACATCACATGCAATCATAAATAAATTGAAATATGACAACTTTTTTAATTGGAATCCGAATTATTGCAAACTGTTTGAATATTTTAATACAAATTTGAAAAAAATTAAGCTTGTGATAAGGAAAATGACTTAAAATCTAAGAAAGATTAAACTTTATTCCAAATTTGGAAAATTGTATTTCTTTATATTTCTACATGGACAAGTACGGTAATTACTTACAAATTAAATTAAGGAATTCTACAAAAAATTCGATACTATCGATAGTATCGATAGTTTGTCAACAAACTATCGAAAATATCGAATGTTGCGACTATCGATAGTTTGTCAGCTCTATCAGCCAGCCAAACAGTCTGCAGATATTTTTAACATATAAAATTTAAATACATAATAAAATAAAAAAACAAAAAAAAAACGAAAAACTATAGACTTAAAAGCTGTAGAAACAAAATATAAATTGAGGGGGCTGTTTCTTTTTCGTAAATTATGAACATTTGGGAGTTGATACTTGACAGCTGACACCTGTTATTATGGCAATGACGATGATTATTCGCTTTAAGAGGCTGCCTGCTATTTCTTAAATATTTATTTTTTTTCCATTGAAATTATTATGAAAATAAAACTTTTACAAAGATTGTACCTGTTGCAAAAATTTTGGCTTTTTATTTTGTTTTTCCTGCCAGAATTTTGCACCAAATATCTGGGTACCCTACACAATAGAATATTTAAGCAATTATGCAAATGGCATTAAGCTTGGTTACAATTACAGCATTCTATAATCGAGTGAATATCATTTAAGTTTGGGAATAATTGAAAATATTAACTCCTAATAAGATTTAATTAAGTTCTAGACCAAGATTTCCCAAAAATCGTGAAAAAATAAATAAGGAAATCTACTTCCGTATAGTTTCAAGTCTAAATACACTGGTCTGCAAAAAAAAAAAAAAAATCATCGAGCCCTGTCAACTGAATTTTATGTAAGTCTGCTTTCACACGTTTCATCTTTTGATGCTCAACTCCTATGTTTTTAGGTGAGGGAAGAAAGAAGAAAGGGGGTTAGTACGGAGATGCCTGTACTCGGTCAGTACGCTTTGTGTTTTTATTCGGTGGTATATGCACAACGATGGCTGCGTGTAATTTTTTCTTTTCTTTTTCTCTTTGATTTGCTGTTATTAAAATTATTGTTGTTTTGAACCGTAAAAAGTTGAAACCCGTTGCTGCGTGTGATTATATTGGCATCTTTAAAAGGGAATTGAAAAGAAGTTGAGCATCAAAAGATGAAACGTGTAAATTCAGACTAAAATAACCTCCTGCTTTCAATTTCTACTTTCGTTTTCCATCATCACCGGTCATCATTCCGGTGAGTCCCGCCACTTTCTTTTTGTCCATGTTCTATATTTTTTCAAGTAAAAGGCTAAAATAATTCTTTATACTACCCTAAATTAAATTCACGGAAAAAAATGATCAAAAATGAATAAAAAAAAAGTGGGGGAAGGGGAGGCTTCCCGGAAAATAGTGGTTGATAGTCAAAAACACAGGTCTTTACTTTCTGTTTCTATTCTGTTCCGTGCCGTTCTGTTACGACATTGTAATAGTTACTTTTTCTGCAGCAACTTATCAGCCATCTATGACAAACTTATTAGTTTTGCACCGTCCATTGTTTTATTCCAATAACTTTAATGCACATAAATTTGAAGAAATTAAATTTAATGAATCTTAAAATCAAAAAACAGTTTATTTCAATATAAATATGTATTTTTTATTTTTTATTTTGCTGTCACTTACAATTTCTTAACAAGTTTTTGATTTTAACAAACTGAACCGCAACAGAACAGAAAAACTAATCAATTTCACAGGTTTTTTAATAACAAAAACAAAACAGGTGATTCGTAACAGAACAGAAAGTAAAGACTAACTGAGCCTTAAGGATCAGCTTAAACGATCTCTCGGCCGGTTTTCAAGCTGTCTCTGTTGTCTCTTTCATTTTGCATATTGGAAAATCGTTCGAAATAAAGCGGGTGAGATTCATTTGTTTATCACCCTTTGCCGTAGAGGGCAACCTGTCAATTTGATATTACATTTTCAGCATTATTCGCTTATCATACTATTGATAGTTTCAAAGTGATTGTCTGACTAAATATATTAAGTTAAGAATACAAATCAATTTAAAGTATTTTCCCAACGCATTCAATATTTTGCACGTTGGCAACTCAGTTAAGACTAACGCAACGGATTTGTTTTCAATACCCATTTACAATCCGAAGCGAAATAAAAAAATACAAAAACATAAAATAAAGATCGAGGCGAAAATTTGAAACGGACCAGAGTTAATGAATTTAATTGCACAGTTCATCGTTTTCTTAAAGTCGTGTCTATTTAATGTTCGTCGAAATCTTTTTGCGTCTTAAATATGCAAAAAATACAATGAAGTCATTAAATGAGTGACCAGATGGATAAAACTTTAATACTTACGCTAAAAGATTACAAAATATTTACATGGAAAAAATCGTCCAATAGGATATGGACCCATACCTTAACTCTACCGAAACGACAATGTTCTAATTCTAATTCACCATAACTTATTGATATAAAATTTAGCGACGATAACTTTTCTAATAGCTGCATGGCAAAAATCCACTTCCTAAAATCACTTTAAGACGAACAAATCTCTAATAGATATTGAAATCTATATAATATTATCTTATATGATTCGTAATCTCATAACATAATTATGTTCTGCCGGGGCCATGATTGCCCATGGCTCCCTGATATGGTACATTCTCGAAAACTTCTCTATATATAATGTAGTGTAGGGCAGGAAATGTTTGGGATTGAGCGACTATATTTTCGTATTTGTTTTTTTTTTTTTTTTTTTTTTTTTTTTTTTTTTTTGTTTTAAACAACAATTTAGTCTAAAATTAGATTTTCCTTCTTCATGTGACATACTCGCAAAAATATTTAGTTTTTTTTTTTTTTTTGTATTGATGTGCCAGCAGTTACATTTTCCTTTGAATTCGAACAGCCATGCAAAGTTTACGTACAGCATCTATGAATTATTTCATCACCCGTGCGATGCCTTCAACGTCCACTTACGGATTATGGCTGCTGTGAAGGTGCTTTTTATATCGTAAACTCAGGTTATTTTTACAAAATATAAAAATCAAGTCAAAGTGTGGGTGTTATTTTTTTTTTTCGTAATTAACTCGAGTTTGATTGCACTTTTCAGTGCAAGCATACACAGGTTTTTATGAAATTTATACATTCAAGTATATTACAACTATCTACCACTCTATCTTTATATACTTACATAAACATATTTGACTAATGACATGTGTCATAACAACACAATCCACCCACTTGTCATACCAGCTAATTTTGTGGTGTGTTTGTCTGTTTGTAGCTTTGTAACTCTCTGTATGGAAAGCAGTTTAAGTATTTACAACATTCAAAAATGTCACACACCAACTTAAAAGTATTTTCCAAATGCGTTTTAATCTTTATTTTAGCCACTGAATTCAGTCGGATTTATAGTGATTAATTATTTTCACAGTGCTCAGTTTTCAAGTTTCATAATATCAATGAAAAGCGCAGAGAATTGAGTTTTTTTATTAATTGGACTCATTAATTGGAATTATGTGAAAATAATTAATTGCTTTTACACCTGAATTATGTCAATACATATTGGGAAAGAAATATAAATTTTCTTTGCAAGAATTAGAATTCGTTTCAATTTTGTAAAAAAAAGTTTAAAGTTTTTTTATTGCTAACTTGGATATTCTGTTGGTCTACTTGTTTTACAACAGGGTGATTATTTATTTAGATGCCATTAGCGCTATTTCTTAATGTTCCCAATCTACTAGAAGTACTTGTGATCAATAGACACGCAATTTTTTATCCCCTACAAGATACGAAGAATTAAAAGGGATTTTTGGTCCGATAGGAGCAATATAAAAACCAACCCTGAATAATTGTAAAGCACTTGATTCGTTTATTTGGTTATTGGTTTCGTTTTATTCATAATAATTTTCATGAATTACACTGTGCTCGAATTTGACACATTTTTTTAAACAAGCTGGGCACCCTACCGGTAAAGCTAATTTGGATACGCTGAATTCAATGGTGATAGCCTTTTTTCAAAGTTATCGCTCGTATTCGCGATTAAAAATTTCAATAATACAGTACCCTAAAACGATATTTTGAATAATTTTGGGATTATTGTTCAATTTAAATAAAGAATTTGTTATGCGTTTTTTTTTTAATTCGCAAATTTAAACTATAAATAATTCAACTGTGGTAACTAAATGTAAAAAAACGTTACGTTTGAGCTAACTCCATGGATTTACAAGAATCTTCAAGATTTAATTTTATTTAAAGAAAAACTTTTAAGGAAAAGACATAAATCGAAAAACAAACAGAACGTTAATGATATCTTAAAGCGAATCAGCAAAGTTATAAAAATTTCTACAAAAAAGTGTAGAGATGATTATTACGCTGGAAATTTATTGAAGGCAGGTAATGACCCTAAGAAATCGTGGAAATTTATAAATAGTACTCTTGGTCGAACAAAGAGTAACGTCATTAACCTTAAGGATTCTCAAGGGCAACTAATAATACGTGACCAAGATTAAGTGAATTGCCTTAATAATTATTTTATTACGAGTGTGGAAAATCTTAAAAGGGAAATTGAAATTTATCCTGGTGATGGATTCAATTCTTTACGGCCCCTTTCACAGTCACCTCATCGTTTTACACTTTGTAACGTTAATGATATTGATATGTTTGAAATAATCCAAAATTTGAAAGATAATAAAAGTCCAGGCTTTGATGGTATTTCGCCTAAATTTGTAAAAGAATTTGTAAAAGAATAATTTGTAAAAGAGATATTATAATCCCGATATTAAAAGGTATTTTTAATAAAATCGTTAACAATTCAGTGTACCCTGACGTCTTAAAAGTGCACAAAATAGTTCCAATTCCGAAAGAGGTTAATGCACACTGAAAAAAATAGCAATGTAAAATTAACATGGAAAAATGTTGATTGAGAATCATAGTAAATTTCTGCAAAAATTAATTTTAATATATATTAATTTTAAATAAAATAACCTTAAATTACGTATATTTTATATTATTTACTGTTAAAATAAAAAAAAAAATTCCGACCACGGTCAAGAATGAAAGATTATCAATAACAATTTTAATTAATTTTCATGTTGTAAAATTCCTTTCTTCATAAAAAATAATTTAATGAAAATTAAATTTAATGAACTTAAGCCTAATTAAAATATTAAAAAATTTGAAAAAAAAAATATTCAAATATAAATAAATATGGGTTCAATATTGAATCCATAAAAACCTGTTTTATATTAAAATCAAAAGTTTATCTTGTTAAATTAACATGCATACATACTTAAGTATATACATTTTTTTTTTTTCATTTTTAAAATATGTTATAAAAAGAAGACAATTCCCGTATTCTTTTAATTAAAATTATTTAGTTAAATAGAACATCAAGTTTTCAAAGTAGAAAGATGACGAAAACCATATTGGGCCATTCTGCTGATGCTTCTGTTAACAAAGGAGAATACAAAATAAGTGAAACATGTGTTACAGGGGTAAGTGTTTTGAATTATTCTTAAATAAATGCATATGTTGTCTCTGAAGCTTCTTCTCACTGTTATATCACACTCAAACCAGTTTGATTCTACATGAAATTCACGTTGTTTCAACTTGAAATAACTTTCATTCAACGTGATTCGGATTGTTATTTCAATATAAATGACATTTTGCTCTAACTTTACTGCAATGTTAAATCAACATGAATTATAGTTATTTTAAAAGAAAAAAATGTTGTTCGCAAGTTATTGTAAAATCAGGTTGAATTAACATGAAAAACGTATGAAGCAAAATCATCACCGAACAATTTTAAATCAACCCTGTTTTCTACGTTTTTAACTTGATTTTTTTCTGTGTGTGCAACGAATATAGATAAATATAGACCTCTTGCTCTTCTTTCTACAATTGATACAATTTTTGAGAAGATTCTTTATGATAAAATTTCTATTTTATATGGAGGAAAATACTTTTTTATACAATTATCAATTTGGATTTCGAAGGGGTTCTAGTACTGAAGATGCTGTGTTGAATGTAGTGCAGTTCATTTGTAGTGGGCTTGATGGAGGTTCTAGTGGAGTTGCTGGAATATATTTTGATTTTACTAAAGCTTTTGATTTAGTAGATCATGAAATAATGGGTGCGTTTGTAAATGCATCACTGCGCTGCATCAGTGATTTCATATGGTTATATATTTATCAGTGAAGTCAATGTGGACCAAAAAATTGTGAAATACTCCACAAAAATAATAATCACACAATAAAAAAAATTATAATTATTCTTTTAACGCCGTTAAAAATTGTTTGCTTTTCTGATGCAGCGCAGTGATGCATTTACGAACGTACCCAATGTTACAGAAATTAATGAAATATGGTGTTCAGGGACGAGAACTTTTATTGTTTAAAAATTATTTCGTTAATAGAAAACAATATGTTAATATAAACAACACGGACAGTTTTCTTGGTTCTGTTGATTATGGTGTACCGCAGGGTAGTGGATTGGGCCCTCTTTTGTTTTCTATATATTTGAATGATTTAAAAAATCTAAATTTAGATGGGGAACTTTTTATGTTTGCAGACGATGGGTGCTTGTTTTACCACTACAAGTACGATTTATCACTTAAAACAAGAATTGAAAGAGATGCTGCTTTGATATTTGAATTTGCGCGATTAAATCGATTAGTTCTTAACCCTGATAAAACCAAATTAATACGCTTTAGACCACATGCTTTAAGTATAAATAGTGATTTCAACGTGTTTATTAATGGAAAAGTTGTTTATGAAACCCATTCCGTTAAGTATTTGGGATTCACATTGCAAAGTAACTTGTCATGGGATTTAAATATAACCGATTTGAAAAGGAAAATAGCTCCAGCAATTGGAATTTTATATAAATTAAAAAATAAACTGGATGTTAAATCAAAGATGATGATATTTCAATCTTTGATTCAATCGTATTTGAATTACTTAGCAATTATATATGCTTACAATAAAAATAACATTTCACTGAAATCGCTTCAATGCATGCAAAACAAAGCATTAAAAATTATTTACCAGCTACCAATATTGTATTCAACTGGCACATTGTACAAAGATATAAGCAAAACAATTTTACCAATGTATGGATTGCATGAGTATCAGGTGTTAATGTTTGTTTTTAAATGCATTAACCATATTGGTCACCAAAGCATAACATTTTCTCAACAGCAATTTAGTTTTAACACACGAAATAGAACAAAATTAAGAATTCCTCGATGTAGACTAGAAACTACCAAGCAACGCGTTGATTACGTGGGTGCTGTAAAATTTAATAATTTACATGCAGATTTGAAATCAATTAATCGAATTTCACTACTTTGAAACGCTTTTGTAATTTTTTATTTTTTTGTAAAACAGTTTTTATACTTATATTTGTAATTTAATAATCTTAACATTAAGTTAAATCTTTTATTTGTACTTTTGACAATGAATTAATTTGCCAACTTGCCTCAATAATGCCTTACGGCGCTGAGGCCGAAATTAAAATGTATTTTAAATATTTTGTACAAGTAAAATTTTTTCTGTAAAAAAGTTTTTTCTATAGAAAACAAACAAAAAAAACAAGCTAGATACCCTACCGGTAAATCAAATTTGAGTACACTGAATGCAATGGCGATAGATATTATATTATGTAGAAAGCAACAACAAAATTAACAAAATATTTATGACTTTGTTTTTGGCGTTGCGTTTTACATAATTAGGGCCCTAATTTTGTTGCTGCAGTTTGCAATTAAAACTCGAGGACCAACTTTGAAAAGGAAAATATTTTCTGTGTAGTTTTTTTTTTCAAAACTGATTTACACCCACTGAGAAGTGCGATTTATTGTCTTTTAAAGTTTTTAGCTTTGAAGGTTGAGAATTGTAGATAGACAATCGATTTCATTATGCTCTTAACTCTCAAATCTTTCATTCAGAGCTAATGCCACGTATGTCGCCAATTTTTGGGACTCTGAACTATTCTGCATTTCAGTTTATTCAATTATTGAATTTTATAAAAATGTTCGAAGACTATTAACTAGCGAAATAGCGTCAGAAAATATAGCAATGGATTTGTTTTGGATTTTGTGATCTCTTAAAAGTTACCCAAAATTCGTAGCAAAATGATTTTTATTTTCAAAAAAGCCATTTTGGTTTGACAAAAAACCCGTATAAGAAATTGCAAAAAAGAAGAGCTATTTTGAAGTCCAGAGAACAAAACCTAAGCTGGAAATCTTTAGAGGGTGGTACCACAACCAGTCGACCTACAATGAAAAACCCTACAAATTTGAAAAAGAATTTCTTTATTTTTTCGTTTTGTGGAGGATGTGTACGAAGAAGATACAGACAGTTAAGCACATTCTGTATCACTCTCCTAGATGAAGAAACGGCAGGCTGAAATGGGTGGGTAGTAGTAGATTCATGGAAAAATAAGGTGACGTCTCGAGCTGTGGGTTCAAGAATCTAGTAGGATTTGTAATGCGTAGTTTTAAGCTGGCTATCATAGGCGGCAGAGAGCTCGAACTTAGGAAACTAATGGCCGTTTTCTCTTTACACGATTATCTTCTTTCCCAACGCAAAACTGTACATTACAGAAATTTGGTTTTCTCAATGTGACATTTTCTTCTATTCTGTCTTAAAGTTAACCAGCACTCATCTGCCAATTATTTATTTTACTTTTATTTGCCGTACATATAAATTAGGGATATCGATCGAATAGTATTCGACCGGTTTTAACCGGTTAATTTGGTTGTGCTTAAGTCGAATAGTTTAAAATGTCTGTTTTTCGAATATCAAATAAACCGGTTATTTTGGTATAACTAACCGGTTATTTTTAAAAAGTTATAATTCATATATATTTTGCTTTCATTTTTTTAATTATACCCGTAATTTAAGTATTCATCTAATCGTAATATTCGGCCTTATTTTTTAATACATCTGGCAACTTTACACTTTTCATAGAGAATGTCATAACAAAAGTAAAGAACATAATGAACGGTTAAAACTTGTAAAAACGTGAGTGGCTATAAAAAAACAAATATTTTAATATCACAAAATAGTATTCAATTTAAAAGGTAAATGACAATTTTTTTAAGAATATTCTAAATATTAAATATATTTTTATAAACATACACACATAGATGTCCTCTGAAGTGTGGAGATATTTCAAGCGGGAAGAAGACAAAGCAAAGTGCCTAAAGTGCCCTAAAATGTTGAGTTGCAAAGGCTCATCAACGTCAGGACTTATAAACCATCTAAAATTAGTCCATAAAATTGAAATAAATGTGAACCAAGAAAAACAAGACTCAGATCCCAGCAGTTCAAAGCCGTCGGCAAATAATACCTTACTGAAATACGCAGGTAAAAATGAATCATTAGGTGAAATATTAGGTGAAATATTAGCTCGTTGTGTTGCCGAGGACGGAATGTCCGTTAGGGCACTAAAAAAATCTAAAGTTGTTTTAGCATATCTCCATTCTAAAAACTACAACATGCCGGCGGAATCAACTATATGGGAAAAAATTCATCAGTTTTATTTAAAAACACACCAAGACCTAAAAAATAAAATTGAAGAAATCAAAAATAGTGAAGGAAGGTTTTCAATTGTGGTCGACGAATGGACAGACATTTCATATAAAAAATATGTAAATGTTACTATTCGTTTCTTTAGTGCTAAAACAAAAAAATTTGAAATTTACAATCTTGGACTTGAAGAAATCAAAGTAAAAGCCACCGCAAATAATGTAGAAGAACTTATTAAAAATAAGTTAGACGAATTTTCTTTAAATATTAAAAGTGACATTGTGGCATCTACCCATGATGGTGCTGCGGTGATGCAAAAATACGGTCGCAACATAGATGCAGAATCTCAACTGTGTATAAACCACGCAATTCATCTTTGTGTTGTGGACACAATTTACAAAAAACCAAATAGTAGTGTAATCGAGAATTCCAGTTCTGATGAATCGGAATTTAATGAGCAAGATTCGGAAGATGAAGTTTGTTATTTAATTGATGAGAATACTTGTTTGAATGAAAATATAGCGGATACAATATGCCGCGTAAGAAAATGTGTAAAAATGTTCAACAAATCAAGTGAAAAACAAAAGAAACTTCAGATTTATGTTAAAGAACAAGAGAAAAAGGAACTTAAACTAGTACACGATGTAAAACACAGATGGAACTCAATGTTAAAAATGATTTCGCAATTTTTAAGAATTTATAAATGTGTTAATCATGCTCTTTTAGAACTAGGACTGACTCCGTTTAGTGAAAATGATATAAAAACTTTAACTGTTGTGCACAATACTTTAAAGCCGTTAGAAGTTTCCATAAATGAATTGTCAAAAAACTCTGCTACTTTAGTTGAAGCTGAAGGAAGTTTTAAATTTTTGTTTTCAAAACTTTCAAATATTCAAAATCCTCTTTCAATCGATTTACTGGAATCTTTAAAATCTCGCGTTAACCAGCGGCGAAACAAAATCCTTAACACTTTAATAGTATATTTAAGCACTGGATACTTTCCTGTTAGCAATTCTTTTCTTAAGTATTCTAACAAAACTGATACAAAAGAATTTGCATTACAATTGTATAACCGATTATTTAGTGGTATGGATGGGACTTTATCAGATTCAAATGAAGACATAGAAAGCGACGATTATGAGCCAGATTTAGAAAATGAGCTGAACAATACTATTAAATTAATGCACACACCAAAATGCCCTACAAAAACCAAACATAAAGAACAAATTTTTGAAGATTTTTTTTATTTAGATAAGTGTCATAAGAGATCTGAGAGGCTAGAAAGATTGCTTAATGCTTTGTATTCTATAAGTCCAACAAGTACCCTAAGTGAAAGGTCATTTTCAATGTCAAGTTTTATAAAAACAAAAGAAAAAAATAGATTTACCTCAAAACACTTGAATTGCATCTTGTTTTTAAAAGATTATTTTAAAAGAAGCCACTAAGAAAATAATTTTTTTAAAGTTTTTACCTGACTAATATGATCTCATTATTTTATGTTAATATGTTAAGTTTTTTATTATTGAACAAATAAACTTTTTATTTCAATTACTAATGTTATTATTGTGTTATTTATGTATTCGAATTAAAGCCGGTTAACCGGTTATTTTAAAAATGGCTATTCGAAAACCGGTTTTTTTAAAATAGCAACTATTCGCACTATTCGAAAACCGGTTATTGAAAAAAGTCGAATAATCGATCACCCTAATATAAATTCAATTTGTTAAACAAAAAATATCTAATTAAAGATGACATTTACGATCACTTCTGAAATTTCGGACAAAATAACTTATCCTACCTTGGGATTGCTAATAGCCTTTTCATACTTGTCAACATCTACCATCAATTTGCGAAGATGTTGAAATTTGCCAATAAGAAATATATAGAAGCTAAAAACAATATCTTTACAAGATGTTCCTATCTCCACCACTGGAAAAGTGGCAATAAATTTTATTATTATAGTGGCATCACTGACAAATTGGCATATCGACCCCTTTGCGCGAAATTATCGTATATGCCAATTTTTTTGAAATTGAGTTTTTGATGCAATCTTGTTCTACATTCAAGGAGACGTCACCTGACAAAATATTGTAGGCGAATTCCACTTGGTTGC
Source organism: Pollenia griseotomentosa (assembly GCA_963931875.1). NCBI lineage: Eukaryota > Metazoa > Arthropoda > Insecta > Diptera > Polleniidae > Pollenia > Pollenia griseotomentosa. Next base: position 102,894,798 of record OZ007561.1, read on the forward strand.
TCCAAAAATTGAATGTATATTTTCATTTTTATATTGCAAGCCATAGCAGACTAAAGTAGAAAAATGGCTGTCCTGTAAAATTTGGTTTTTGTAACATACGATAATTTCGCGCAAAGGGGTCGATATGTTTTGAAAGCAGCGTAACCATTTGTCAAGTTATTCTTTTTTTATAAGTCTTTTTTTGTTAATATTTTTTTTTTATATTTATTTTATATTTTTTAAACAAAATAAATTCCAAATACATTTTTGTGTTTTTTTTTATAAATGTTTACACTTTTGTAGAAAATGTATTAAAAATACAAATTTTTTTTTTTAGAAATGGTGACCTTTTTTGATTGATAGTATTTGTTTCAAGTGTCAAAGCATGTTTCATATTTTCAACATCTTCTATGCGTTTTTCCGAAATGTTTGCAAGTGTACAAGGGTAAAAGAAATAAAATTCAGGGTTTAAAAAACTGCAGTCGAAACCAAAAACTGTCGAACAAAAAACGAAAAATTTAAGTACAGCTTTTCGCTTGTTGATTTGGTTTGACAGCGACTATTTACATTTAATATACATATACAAATTAAAAGCAACCGTTTTTTTTTTTTTTTTTTTTTTTTGCTAATGACAAATACAGAAGTGGAAGAAATGGCAATTTTTTCACTTTAACTGCAGTTTTTTAAACGCTGATAAAATGTAATTTTTTTAGGATTTAATAGTTGAAAGAGAACCACAACTATTTAAAGCTCTTCTATGAGAATTATAACATTTAATGGATAATCTATTCATAAATAAATTCTTTTGAAGCTTTAAGATATTTTTAGCCAGGTTTGCTTAAAATTATTTGTGTTGGTGTTTCTAATTGAATACTAAAGTGTTTTAAATCTAACTTAACTTACGCTTGAGCAATAAAAAAAACACTTAAAATTCTAATACAAATTCACATCAACTTCCCATAATTAGATAATTATTTTTTTTAAAACGCAAAAATAACAAGACGCCCCCAAAAATTATGAATATTTTTAAAAGACAAAGAAACTGGGAATAACAATAGAAAAATAATAATAAAAAAAGAACTTTAACGAAATGTTTCATTTATCGCTTGTTTATATTTTATAATTTACAAAAATGGCAAGTTTTTCAAACTTTTTGCTTGAAACTTAAATTTTGCATATTTTGAACTTGGATCGTTCTTTTTAAATTGATTTTTTTCTATCAAAACTACAATCAGTTTTTTTTACCCACACCACAGAAGTGGAGAGAGAATAAGGCGTTTGGGCTGCTATTTGTAACACATTAAAAAATTAGTCCTAGATCCACCTTTTAGTATACCGATAGAATTACTTTTTGAATCAATCTAACGAGGGCTGTCCGTCCGGCTGGCAGGCTGGATGGCTGTCCACGTAAACCTTGTGCGCGAAGTGCAGGTCGCAATTTTCGAGATAATTTAATGAAGTTTTATACATAGGTTCTTTTTGTCACAAGGAAAATGGTGAGAATGGATCCATAATTTCACATTTCAATTGCTGTTCCAGAGTTATTTTTACAATTGCTAAATGTATGTATTTAATTTGATTTTTTTATATATGTATATACTTATCAATGTTGTTGTGTTTGTACTTTATATGTATTTGAATTATATATGTTTTTTTAATAAAAATATATTCTTGATATTAAATGTTGTATTGGTTTTGTTGTGATAACCATATAACATGTTAAAATATAAATGTTGCATTGCATGGTGTTAAGAAATCGCAAACGCAAACATTTTAAAAGTAGTTTTTTAGTAAGATTTCTGTAATAACAGAATTTTATGACAAATATTATACAAACATTTCTCTATTAAACAGAATTTTATAACAAAAATTATAAAAACTAGATTAAAAGTGTATTAAAAACAGCCTCCAAGTTTTTGCGTTTTGAGTTTGCGATTTCCAGCACACCCCCCATAGCAAAATGGTTTAAAAGATCGTTTGCCTTTTTCTTCTAAGCATTATAATATGTTTGAGACAATAACAAGCTATTTACATTATGTGTGAACATATATTGTTACTTAAGACGTGTTTGACACAATCATACCCACAAAAATTAATGATAGTTTGCGATTGTATCAACCATGTGTTTTCTTTCCGTGTAATGAATGTAAGAATGAATATCAATCTTTTTTTTAACGAAATTTATATTGTTATAAGTCTGCTGTAAGTGCTATTTTAAGCACATAAATCACCCAAAATAATGTTTAATTCATGTATAACATTAAGAGATCAGGAGTGGGGCAGGATTTGGTAAAAATGATTGTATTAATGATCATCGAAATACATATTTTTTAATATAAAAATGAAATTATACATCTGGTCTTATATTCCATTAAAAAAAAAAATAATTTGAAAAATTTTTGGTTGGTGGACTGTTTCTGGGATTTGCCCATATAGATTAAATTTTTTCCAAACTTATTTTATTGCAATCGAAATTTTATTGGAATCGGTCGATATTTTCTTATAGCTCCCATACAAAAACTGCCATAACTTCCTCATTAATGTCTGTATTAACATACAACTTGGCGGCAATAACTCTTACGCTTGCGTCTATATCATGACAAAATGTTGTGCTGGTAGGTCGAAAATTAGCCATAGGTCCCAGTCCCATCCTACAATCACTTAATAATTTTTGTCACAAAAAACTTTTACATGAATCTTATAATTCAAACATAATTTTGTCCTGACGGGTCCATGATTGACGATGGGTCCCAAATAGGCTTCACTCCCGAAATTTAGCTTTCAAGTACTGTGGTGTAGTGTATCATCATATGTTCGGGCTTGACCGACTATAGTTTCCTATTGGTTTTTAAATATGAAACTATTCCAAAAGGGGCTTTCAAATCAAAGTCAATTAAGTTATTTTGAAATAACCGACCATGTAAAAGAATATACAAACAAAATTTATTTGATTTATTTAACAATAAATTAACTACTTAAATATAACCTTGAATTTATATTTCAAAGTTGTTATTTATTAATTATATGTCACAAATACAATTACAAATTATTAGATATGTTCTTGAAATCGAAATCGCGTAAAATTTAAATTTCACACAAATTTCGAAAACTATAATTTGATATAACTTTTGTATACCTCATTATTTGCGGACCACTTATCTTTACCAGAACTACATACTTCTAAAATCAGGACAAACTACGGTTTTTTAAAAAAAAATTTAATCAAAAATATCTATCGATTTCAATTTCACGTGATATCGATTTCTAGCATAATTTACCGAGCAATCGTTAAGTAGACCTTCGGTCCGTTTTTATCTCTTACACTGATACCATTACTACCAACTAGCCCACGTCAGCCTACCGGGGTTTCCTTAAAAGTATTTTTTGTTTAATAAATTAAGAAAATCCCTTATTCTCCCCAATATAATTTTTTTTTTAATTTCCTAAGCTAATCCCGTGATGCTTTATGCTTTTCTGCAGGAAAGAACAGCAGTTCAAAGCATCAGTTACACGAACTGCAGGGCATTCTTTATTTATTCTACACAGATGCTTCAAATCGTAAAATACTTTTTGTATACACCCTTTTATTATTTTTAATAGTGGGTAAAATTAGAAATACTGTTTAGCATATTTTGTTTTATTTATGGAACTAAAGAGAATTCAGAAAAAAAATCAAACTAGTTTTTCTCTGTTTTTTTGTAAAAATGTTTGTTATGTTATTTTATTTTATTTTTTTTAAAGTAATTATTAAAGAAAAAAAGAAAAATGTTTGATAATTAATTGCTACTTAATGTTTATTGACAAGATAATTGTTTCTTTTTTTTCAAATCTAGATAAATTAGTTTTTTTGTTAGGTTTTTGTATACATTTGTGCATATATTAAACAATTCATAGTTGTATACAAAAGTATGTACACACTAATATATTCGGTATTATGCCTTTGAGCTGATGTGTGTTACACATAGAAATATACAAGACTCCCCCTTTAATTACACCGATCGATCTTATGGAGTTTTCTTTTCTAAAAAATAATATATATATATATATATATATATATATTGGTTCCTTTAGTTCCTAAAAGGAGCATAGGGCCTCCTATAAGGAGCATTGGGCCTCTAAAAAATAATAATGCATTTTAATTGTGTAATATATTTATCAGGTTACACATACCCTTACGAAATGATACATTTTTCTAAATTATAATGGAACAAAATAATAGCTACGTTTTACACTGAACACTAATGTGTATTTAGCGTTTTAAATATTATATGCAAAGTTTGTACTAATAAGCGATATTCACCACGGCTGTAGCAATTTTCAACATTAAATTTTCTTTGAATTCCAATAAGCGTTAACAACACTGATTTTTAATAATTAAAGTCAGCTGTTGTTAAAAATTTGGCGCCCAAAAAAAATATTTATTAAATAAAGATAAAACGAACGAAGAACAAAAATTTTTATATCCATCACAATATAACCAAAAATCACAATACAACACAAATTGAAAAAAGTTAATAAAAAAAATAATTGCTTGCATAAAAAAAGTACTAAACGCAGATGCCAAAAAGGGTATTATCTCACACTCAATTATAACTGGGGATAAGAAATAAAACAAATTTGCCATTTATTTTTGGTACATATTTCGAAAGGAAAATGACAACTTTTCTAACTTTTGCATATATTTTTAGAATAGAACAAAAAGCCGCGCGAATGGTAGCATATATGGAACATTATTGCCAGAAAAGAAAACACTATTAGACTTATTTTTTTATACTCGATATGATGTCCTTCCCTAAACCTCCTAATTATTGTAACGTACCAATATAATCCCCATCCCAAAATCACTTTAAGACGAAATGATGTTGATATCTTTAAGACGTAATGTTGATACAGTATTTATCGCGTTCTTGCACACCGGTTATAAGCATTTTACGGTTTTATGCATCCAAACTTGTGCAATTACAGTTTGCTATTTAAAAAAGCAGACATTGTTTCGTGTATAAGCGTTTGCTTATATGCATATGCCTCATTTATTATTATATTGTGCAATATAGTACGATTTTAATAAATTGCTTTAGAAAAATTCTAATAAAATAAAAAATCGCACAATAATTATTTTACCAAAAATAAAATGTGCTAAATTTTGATCAAACTTTGAGTGTATTAATGCAGATTCAATTTAAGTAAAATAGCTTTTTCCCTGATGCTGATGAAATTAAGCGATTTTTTTTTATAAGTGCATATACTAGCATATAAGCGAGTTTTTAAAAATACATTTCTCGTTTAAAAGCATCAAAAACGCGATAAATACGGCGGCGCGCAAAATGACCCCAGGAAATATCGCCCCAAAAGGAAAGTGCAGAACGGCCCCAAAATTTTACATGAGCCACAACAACACGCAATTTTGTGGCGGCTGTAGGAAATATCGCCCAAAGAAAAATGGCCCAAAAAAAACAATGAAAAATCGCCCAAACGAAGAATCGCCCAACCAAACATGAAAAATGACCCAAAAAGGTAAATACGAAATTTTGCCCAATAAAAACGAAAAAGGGCCCAAAAAGAAAATGAAAAATGACCCAAAAAGCAAAAACGAATTTTTTCCCAAAAAAAAAAAAAAAAAAAAAATTGAAAATTACTCAATTTGCAAAAAAGTGTTTATTATTCATATAAATTTAGTTATATACAAATATAAGTTTTATGTAAAAATTTGCATTGTGCCTTCAACAGCTGTTCGGCAGTATGGACAGTAATACTCATTTAAGCCCTCCGCCAAACTTTATGCCTGCAGTTTAATCACACATTCATTGCAGCATTTCAAATGTCTGCATGGCAATAATGCTGTGTTGGGGGAATTGATAAAGCATACAATGCATTTGAAAGTATTGTTTTCGTGGTTGATCTGTTTCTCCCGGATCGCTTTCAAATATGTCTTCGAACGGTTCCCAATCAGTGCAAACATTATTTTTAGGGAAAACCATTCGGTTTAAAAAAGTACCAACAGTAATTGTGGCTGCTTCTAAAGCTTTACTTGCCTCTATAATTATTCGTGCTTTAATTGCATATTGCCGCGTGACTCTTTTTGTACCAAGCGTGCCACCACTTTCGATCAAGAGTTTTAGAATAATAATGTTTTTTGGATGATTTTGATTTTATTTTAAATAATTGTTTATCAACTTTTAAGTAAATCAACTGGCTTTGAATTTTTTTGCCACAAACAAATTCATATTGTAATTTTTCCATTGCCACTTTTTTCCAATTGTGCACTCTTCGAAAGTTAAATATTAATTAATCACTGCAAAGTTATAATCAATTACTCAAAACAGAATATAACTTTTTTACAATATGTCCCGTTATTTTTATAATGATAATGAATGATTTGGACAAATAGTATGTAACATTTTGGAAGAATTTTAAAAATGAAAAATGGCCCAAAAAAATGGGCTATTTTTCATATAACAATTTTTGGGCGATTTTTCATAATGAAAAATCTAAAATCTAGTCTATGTAGTGAAGCTTTAGTGAGCGAATCCAGTGTTCGTTATACCATAGAGAAGAATTTAGTTAGCGAAGCCAGGGTTCGTTATACCATACAGAAGAAAATCCTTGCGCATGGCCGATAACCCAACCATGCTATCAATCGTACGATTTTGAAAACCAAAACTATATAACTATTCGGATTTTGAAATCGGGATTCTAAATTTGGGATTTTTAGTTTCGGGCATATGAACTCCACCCAAAATTTTAATAATAAATATCTTTGAGTTCTTTTTTGGGGTTAAAATTCATTAGAAATTTTGAGGTGATTTTTCATAATGAAGAATTGCCCCAAATTAAGGGTCATATTTCATTTTATTTTTAGGGTTATTTTTAATTTTTTTGGGGTAATTTTTCATTAAAAAAATGGGGTCATATTGCATAATGAATAATAGCCCCAAATTTGGGGTAAATTTTCATTTATTTTTGGCGCCATTTTTCCTGGGGCAATATTTCGCAGCGCCGATAAATACTGTAAACAAAAACACTTGTTGAAAGTAATATAAAAAAAAATTATCAATACATATGACTTTTTTATCAAAATAGATTTTTTTCCAAAAAAAAGTTTTTCGATTTGCCTCGCATTTTCCGGATCCCTATTGCATACGCAAGCCGGGATTTGATGTACATAAATCTCAACTTCATAGCATAATTTTGTTCTGCTGGGTCCATGACTGCCTATGGGTCCAAAAATTTAAATTTGAAAATTTGGTACTTGCTCGGTATGAATTGGTTACAGAAAATTAAGCTCTACAATTCCCAAATATTAATACATATCAATATCGCTTTAGTACAATTTATTTTACAGCATTTAGTTTTTTTAAAATTTATATAAAAACTTACGATATGTGTTCATTGAGTTTTTTCAATACGTACCTGAAAGTACAAAAAATAAAAATTATTAAATAGTTTATTTAAATTTTAAAAAATTCTAAATTTAGACAGTTTTATATGTTTTCAAACTTTTTTATTTCTAACAAAAAATTTCTAATATATGAGTAGTCCACCTGCAAAAATCGCTAAGTTAAAAAAAATAAATAAAAGTTCGGTAAAAACCGCCATTTTATGCCTCCCTAAGCCATTATCAATCTTGTTCAAAACTCGATTAGTTACGCGTAAGTTCTGGTAAAATATTCAATACTCCTTCCTGTAGAACTCTCTATATGACATGGCATTTCAATTTTTAAAAAACTGTTTGAATCGATTTTTTCAGAATTGTGTCATTTTAACATAGCGGTGTTTGCAAGTGGCCTACTCATATATGCGCTTTGCAGTGAGGCCAGCTGTTTATGATCAACAGTGTTTAAAGTTATTTGCAAGAAATGTTTGAAAGCTGGCTAAAAAAAATATATAAAAATGAAATGATTCATATTTGAAATGTTTAGGTACCCAAAACTAAAATCAAACCAAATTAGATTTTTCTAATTATCGTGAATCGTGAATAAAATTTCCCTCCAAATTTCTACCCCTTTGCCCTAAAAATGTATGGGAAAAAGAATAACTTTACGTCTAGTTCAGGATATATTCCGCTTGTAAAAAGCATTATGAAAAAATTTGCATTTCATCTTAATTACAGCTGCATTAATTAAAGTTTTCCACAATTTATTTTTAACTCAAAGAAACTGTTGCTGTGCAAAGATGGCCAATAAATAGCTTAATTCATTTTTTAATAGCTAAACAAGATAAAAAAATGGCTTAGTTGGCAACACTGGTGCTATACATAGTAAACAATTACACAAATTCTCTAAATTTTTCTTTACCCCCGTTACCACATGCAAGTGAAAGTTCGAAAAACTCAATACACTCATACTTTTTTTACTAACATTCACACATTTTTTTTACTTTCAGCCAATCGGCTCTTTCCTCGATTTTTCGTTGATAATACGTGTACACTACTTGCAAGTTATTACTTGCATGTGGAAACTTAGGGTTAGAAATAGACAAATCACTTGCGGAGTTCAGTGTTCGATGCAAATGGTCTTGCAAAAGTGCAAGTGCAAAAACATTGAAGCTTTTGTTTGCAATCCAACAACAAAATACATAGAATTGCAATTTTTTTTGCGCAATACTAAAATTGAATAAATTTTTTTTGTTACGTGTATTGCGTTTGCATCCCTGATACTCGAACAACTGCCATTTATAAACAATAAGTAAACATTGTCGAACATGTTTCCTAATGCTTTAATAATATTTTCATTTGCACTACTTCGTAGCAATTTAAAACAAATTCAAAAAATAATCAAACTACTCTTTTAACTTTCACGACCAATAATTCTGTATATCATCTAGCATTGCAAAGTCATTTAATGTGAATGACAAAATTATTGCAATAACAAAAAGTTGCAAGATAAAACGCATCAATACCGCATGAATACCGCTACTGTAATTTTGCAATTAATTCACTTTATTAAAATATAAATGATTCTTGTCTAGCATTTTTTTTTTACCACCACTGTTAATTGCCTGTATTGAAAAAAAATTAAAGACGCTATCTATTCACACTTTAACTGGTGCAGGCTTTGTGAAGACATTGAAAATAATATTTAAGTAGCAAATTATGTGTCTTAATAACGACAAGTCAAGACAAAATACTTAAAAAAACAGACAAACAAACCAGTCATTTATGTTCTACAAAATATAAAATAAATTTAGTTGTTGGTTTAAACTTGTTGTAACGATAATTAAACAACAAAAAATCTACACTACAAAATATAAAATCTTATAATTTTAACAAAGAAGACGACTAGAACAGAAAGATTGAAAGAGCGTACTTAAAATATATTTAAATTCAATTATTTTTTTTTTTGTCTAACTCTTTAAGAAAGCCTCATGGAAGGCCTCTACTCTTTCGTATAAAAGAAAAGTTACACCTTCCACATTCGCTTCTATAAGAAGGGAGTAGAGAAAGAGTACCATTTTTGGTATTCGAATCGATAAAGTACTTGATCACGACTGCGAGAATCTGGCCCCTGAAGCTGAATTTTTTATTTTGTTATATTCTGTCGTTAAGCTAACCAGCACTGAGACTGTGGTTTCCTGCAGACAAGCGTAGAGCTTCGCAAGCTCAGCTTAGGGGGGAAAAGTAAAGCTGAAGGTCCAGTGCAATTGCATATGACAAAATGCATAGAATGCATAGACGTATGAACGCATCAAAGTAGGTTTACTTTCTACTTTTGTATCCGTCGCATGTGTGGTGAATAAAAGTCAGCTGTTATTGATGGCCATGGATGACAAATCATATTTTATTTTCAATGTTATCGATAAATATGTTTGTGTGGTGGATTACTTTTTACTATTTTTTTGCATTAAAAAAGGTTTTTAATAAAAGAAAATGTTTTCGTAATAAAGATTGCATAAACTTTAAAGAAGAAAAAACATTAAAATGAATGTTTAGCACAATTTTACCACGAACAAAATTTGCCATTCTAGTTATCGATTACTTTTATGTTCTGAGTGTCATCTTTGTTGTGTTAATTTTTTTTTTAACAAATGCCATAAACTGGAAAGTTATTGATACCGTGGAAAATCACGAATATTTGTATAATAAAAGCTTTCTCCTCTTTGAATTCTTTTAAAGAAATTCTATTAAAATATCAATAACACTCTCCATTTTTGCCAAAATTGTTTTTATTTAATAAAAATGTTCTCACAACAGCTGATAAAAAAAAAACAATATGGTGCATAAAACGCATTGCATGTAACTTGCATTTAGAAACGCATCAAATGCACAAAAAGTATCATACGCATCTACGCATGAACGCATGGTGTGGACCTTCAGCTTAAGAAATGTGATATACATAAGTTTATTTTGTTTCTGTTTCTGTTTTAAGAGAATAAGTTTATTTTTATTTCTCTCTCTCTCCTTCTTTTCTAGTCGTCTTCTATGTCTTATATATATATATATATATTTTTTTATTTTTAAGTAAAAACAAGAATGCTTAAATATTAAATTTTTTTGCAAAATTTCTTATTGCAGATATGAAACGTTCTTTTAAACTTCTGGCTACATATATAATAGACAATTTAAAAAAAACTAATAACATAATTTTTTTTTTAATTTAATACCATTTAAGGCGGTTCTTTTAATATCACAGTAAATATTGTTGTCATTATGTTCATCTCATCGTCATCGTCATCGTCAGCATCGGTATTAATTCGCATCCTCATTTTATCGCTTTGATATTTGTAAAGAAAAATGATGAAGAAATTTTTAAAGCAATCAATGCGAGATTATCGCAGTAACTGACAATGATTGGCAGTTATTAAATGTTGCCATTTACAAACAAAAAACAAATAAAATATTTCATTGTTACAAAGAAAAAGTGCTTAGAAATAAAAAAAACAAAAATTTTATTTTTTAGTGCAAATTTGTGGATGGCTTTATAAAATGTAAGCTTTTTATCGTGTGGCAATATATAATGGCGGACTTTTGCTTTGAAACAACGGTTTCTAAATGAATTTCCGTTGAACTTTTTTTAAGCTGTTTTTCTAATAAAAATCAAGCTTTTTTAGGCGTCCATGAAAAAAAAAACAATAAGTTCAATGAGTAAATGCTTTGCTTATGGATTTTTTCTAATGCGTTTTTTTTTTCTAGTTTAGTGTGCCGCCATTTGCTGATATGCTTACACAGGTGGCAGTTTTAATACATGGCTGTAAGGCTTACACTAATTATTTTTTTAAAAAAGGAATACATGCCATTTCTTGACGAAGGTCATTCTGGACGTCCAGTTTGGGCCACCGTATGTCATGAATAAAACAAACAATGCTGGCCTCTAAGGCTTCAATTGTTACTGGTTTATCAGCATCAGCGTTCAAAAAACTGCAGTAAAAGTAGAAAAACTGGCAGTTCTTTCACTTCTTCTTTTGTCATTGGCCAATATAAAACTGTTGTTTTTTCAAAGTAAATTCGTATAATTCGGTAGCGTTGTTCAAGCGTATATCTTGAACCAGAATATACTGATCTAAAATTCAAAAAGTTAGCGCAGCATGCCTGTTTGCTTGACAGCTTAGCCTTTTGTAACTTTTATCGGGCTTAGGTAACGTAAGGTTCCATAGGCAGCAGTAATCAAGCACAACATTAGTTCCCGCTGTGTTACCATATTAGAGCGTCTCCCAAGGGTTCTATGTAACCTGGCTGCTAATATTCTCACTCAGGCACCCGGTTGATTCAATAAAGGAGAGGTCCTGTTCAAATTAATAGCAGAGAAACAAGTTTAGTACCCAAGGGTTCTTCGACCAAACAGTTCAAGTCTTAAATCTCCGAATGCCAGACAATGACAGAGAAGGTATTCCGTTGACTCTTCTTCATCACCGCAACTTTACCTAAGGCATTGCAAGGGAGCCCTAGTCTTTGGGCGTGCCTCCTAATGGGCCAGTGGGTAGTGGGCTTAAAATCACCCATTACTTAAAAGAAATATTTTTTGATACTGCTGGGTCTAATTTGTATTCAATCGAAAAAAAATTATCTTTAGTACACACCCAGGATTATAGAGAGATTTCTTTAATTGTCTAACATTTGTCAAGTACTTTTTGTCAATATTTATTGTAAGTTTTGTAAAAAATAAATCACAAATAATCTGTCGCTTGTTTTTTTAGCATTTGTTTTTGTTGTTTTAAATGAAACTTTAACTGGCACTTGCTAAATTGCTTGAGAAACTAAAATTTTTTTTTTTTTTTTTTTTTTTTTTTTTAATTTTATTTTTAGCAATTTTTTTTTTATCTTTAAATGTGTACATAAACAATCTGTTTGAATAATTTGTTTGGTTTTTTCTGTTCGTTCGCAAACATTTTTGCAGTACTCGCCGTTCTCAAGTATCTTTCATTCATTTTGGTATTTTTTTTTGACCCATCCCCCCCCCCCCATGTCTGTTTATTTGTTTAATCTAGATTATTAAAAATATAAATTGCGAAATTTTTGTTGTAGTGTAATTTTAATCGTTAAACATTTAATTTTTTTTTTTATTATTTTTTGTAGTTTAATGATAATTATCCGAACAGACATGATTTGAAAGTTACGCTGTATTATAGTGTAGTGTGTTTTTTGTAATTTGAATGTGAACCATGCTTATTTTGTTAATTTGTGTTTGGGATAAATTATTTCCAGTTAATTTAAATTAAGACAATGGCATTAATACAAAATACTTTTTTAAAGAGCAAAATATTCCAAAACAAAAGAAGGAGACAATTTGTTTTCTACAACAATGTTTTTAATGAATGCATTTAAAATCGTCTTTGTATGCAAAAATATAACTTTTCGAATCAACACTTTTTATATAAAAACAATTTTCGAACTTTTATCGGAAATGGAAATTTAGTTTAATGCAATATCAAGTTTATTTTTGCTATTTTCATTTTGAAAAATTATCTAAAATTAAATCGTTTTCGATAATACATGAAATCCAAGCCGTTGGTTGATCTGATGTAAAAAGGCCCTAACTCACATAATTGCAACTTTAGAGGGGAAGTTAAAATCATAATAGCAGCTGTATTTATCAAAATGTAAAATTGCTTGTGAAACCGTTTTTTTGCATTAAATTTTTTGAAGAGGTGTATTTGTGTTAAATGTACTATTGAAATCGCCAAAAAATTTAATTTCGAAAAAAAATTGAGTTAAGTCCTTTCTACATAAGACCACCCATACAGTCTTCTACCCTCAAATAGCTGCTCCAGTCGGACTGCTGCAATAGACGTGTGATTTTCTAAGTCCCATTATTTTCTAAGCTCCCTTTTGACACATTAAAACCGATTAAAAAAGATCTCTTAGACGGACATCTCCCGTCAGCATTCGTACATATGTTAAACCTTGGCAACAATAAGTTAGTGTTAACAGGTACCATCTGACCTTTAGAATTGAAAGTTTGACTTGAAACCTAAAACCCTTTCTGTTGCTTACACCCAGCCATCAGAAAAGTCCGACGTCTGGCAGATTTCTGAGAGAAACGTCGACAAAAAGTCGGGATCGTATGAGAATTCCTTCAGATTTCTGAACCAAAAATATATATAGTAGTTAACACGAATTTTGGCAGACATGTCGTGGGAAATGCTTTTTGCCAGTATTTCCAATAGATATCTGACAGAAATCTAATTAAAAGGAATGGAAGGTTCTTATATGTTAGCCGACATATTTATTGTTTTCTGACAAAAACTGAAAGATTATGGAATACAATTCTAATTTAATCAATGTTTTCTATAAGAAGTCTTTTCTTTTATTGAAAAATAAAAGCTTATAATAACAATAAAAAACGTATGTAAATTAAAAATATGTATTTTCAACTTAATGAGAATTGTGATTATTTTCAAAAAAAAAAAAAAAAAAAAAATAAAAAAAAAATAAAAAAAAACACACACACATAACAACTTAGGCACATCTGTATGAATTCAATCAAAAATCTATTAGACATATCGGCACCTAAATTCTCCCGATATATCCATGCGAAATCGATCAGAAAGCGGCAAGACAGTATATATTATCCATTTCTGACAGAAATCTGAACAAAGTCTCTTTAAATTAAGTCAGACATATGCGAGAAGTGATTGATTTAGATAACGTCGAAGTATTTTAGTGGCTAAGCAGTGACATAAAAATTTTGTCTCAGCGAAAAGTGAAATTTTCCTGCGATGATATTTTTAAAGACTTTCGACGTGAATTATCAGCACCGTAGTGCATCAATCCACTTACTTCGACTTTAAATGGTGGTATACCTGGAACTTAACTGTTTTTGCAGTTTGCTTAGGGAGCAAGGTAGTACAGGTCGTCCAAAGCAGTTGTTGTGCAAAAACACTGTGCGCAGACTGATAAAGCAAAATCGACAAGTGAAATATTACGAGATTAACTGGCTGTCTCTCGATTTCGATAGAAAATTCCGTTCGCTTTACTTACATTTAAAATCAAATTTTTCAATTTATGCAGAGGATTTCGAGCTTTGAATGAACTATTCCTAGAAATTTTCTTAAATTTTGACAGAACATCTAATTTAAAAAGTTGAAAAATTTTCATTCAAAAAACATTTTTGTTAACGTTTTTAAAATTTTGTATTATAAACGAAATTTTTCTTTAATTTAATTATTTAATAAAAATGATTTGTTCATTTCATTACTAAGATTTCTGTTTGACGTGGCAAATTCCCAATTATTTCACCAAGTTTTTTTTTTTAAACTGTTTGAGTTAAGATACTCGACTTAAGATTGTTTGCCAAAATGCCACAGATATAACAAAGAACTTTTTCTTTTCAAGCAACTCTTAATAGTTGTATGACATTTCATAACAGAATACATCAAATTTGCCTTTTTATTGCACTAATTATGAGTTAATAGCAAAAATAACACTGACCTTTCAAATTAGCACTTGTAAACTCATGAGACCAAACACAAGAACCCTTCTTACTCAAAACTGAAAACCAGTTCAGGTTACACACTTATCTTCACCGCAAGTTGAAGACCAAGAAAATGATGCAATTAAAACATGGGAAGTTAAAGTTTATTAAAACGGAAATTCTATTTAAAACACAATTTAGTTGAGTTTCCCTACAGAAGTATTTTTTATTATATGGGCATTTCCGTCCACCGTGACCGAAAATTTAAAAGTTATTAAAAGCTTATTATTTTACGATATTGTTATAGAAAAATATTTAGATTTTACTAATTTTATAAATTTACCCATAAATTTGTTCACTTAGATAAACAATCAGACTGCAAAGTTGTGCAAACGTAATTTCTTATTTGTAAAAATGTTTTATTGTATGTTTTCTTCAATATTATCTGCCTTAAAAGAGGTGATATTTGATGAAAATTATTCCAAAAAAATTTTCTTATATGGTCTGTAATCTAAGGAAGAGTTCGAAGAGAAATATGTTATTCGGATTAACGGTAAATTTATATTTTTTTTTTAATCATTAATCAGTTAAATTATTATGGAAAAAATGTCACGTATCGAACCAGATTTTGGCTTAAACCAAAAAAAAATACAGAAGATTTTGAAATCAAATCAAAGACATTTAAATGTTACATTGCTACGTAAAATTCTGAAAGTAGTTTGACTAAAAAATTGTGCCAGGTTTCGCTGAATTACGCCTTTTTATACATGGCCACAAAAACTACTTCTATTTTTTTCACGTTCGAACCGCTACTTCTTTTGCCATTATCTTTGACCTAGAATCGCGCCCCCCATAAACTTTAGCATAGATAATAGTGCTTTCTTAGTGCTATAATTTAAGGGATAAAAGAACGTAAAAATATTTGTTGTTTAAAATGTTATTGCATTTTGGATGCGTACGACTGTCACGTTCAACACTTTGGAATTACCCATATGTAGGTATCAACTTCTTTTTTGTTTTCTTAACCATAAAACATCTTAAAGTCATAACAAAAATAGTTTATGTTGCTCCCATACTATTTGTTGTTGTTGTAGTCATCAACTTTCTGGACTTGATCGCAAGCACACCAGTATTAACCAAGTGAAAATAAGTTAAAATTAATGGAGTGAGGAGGAAAGTAAATGTCTGTTTACTTGGCTGACGTTGGTGAGTCCGTTTTCTAACCGTCTCTTTACCATTAAATGACAACTGTTGACTAACAAGAATTAAAAAAAAAAAACAATTCTGAGTGAAATAACAACCAACATTAAGTCAATTAATATTTAAATGAAAAAAAAAAATAAACATGAAAAAATTATACTCAACAGAAAATGAAGAAATAAAAATAATTTAAGTTGAAATTTTAACATGGTTAACATGATTTCAGTGTTTCTTCTTATTGTTTTTAGTTTTTCCTTCTTTTTTTTCATTTAATTCACTTTCGTAGTTGTTGTTATTATTGTTGTTGTTTGTTACCATTTCAGCTCAAACTCAATTACATTAATTTTATTCTACTTAACTAGTTACATGAAGTGATAACCCAGCATATATTTTTGCAATAAAATTAACATAACGGAAATTTTTCTACAGTTTTTACACATGTTTCCCATTTTTCAGTTTCAAAAGTAAAGTTAAATAAAACACACATAAAGTCATTATGTCGATGAAACTTTTATTTCATTAAAATGCTGCTTGGACGTTGCCATTACTTACGAAATACAATGTCAAATGACCGCCTCTAGATTGGTTGCAGCAGTCGATCCTTTTGAGATACTTTTCGATCACTTTTTCGCACATTTCGGGTGATATTTCGCCGATTACTTGACGAATGTTGGTTTTCAATGCTCCAATGTATGGAAACTAACCGCGTATACACGGTAGCCTCACAAAAAAAGTCTAACGGCTTCAAATCGCATGATCTTTTTGCACACTTGACGTCGCCAAAGCTTGAAATTACACGTTTTGGAAGCTTTCCATGCAAAAAAACTAAAATCGGTCGCGTTGTGTGGATAGTGACACTGTCTTGTTGAAACCACATCTTACTATTTCATAATCTTCAATTGCAGGCCAAATAAAGTGGGTTATCATACGGCCATAGAGCTCTGAATTGACGGTTCTTCCGATATTTTAGGCAGTGCGTACATTGCGAAGATGCACAGTCCACAGACCACATATGTAACGCTTTCAGCCTATTCAAATTTCTTTATAATCTTGCCAATTCCTTACACAGTAGGTCGATTATCAATACCATAATCACCCTGTAATGCTTGAAAAGCGGCCACGTTTTAAATATCAATTTTGTAGTAAGTTTTAACTATATAACTACGGTGACCATATTTTTCAAAGGAAAAAGAAGAAGAACATTTCGAAATCTAGTAAAAATGATAAATAGTTTCAAGGTTATAAAATCATTCAAAGAATATGATATAAGCAAGTAGAACTACTATTAATACACATTCTTTTTTTTTTGTCTATCAGAAAATCAATTATATATACCTAGAAATTCATATAAAAATAACAAATTATGTAAAAGTCTTTCAAACAATTTTTTTATGTATGACTGTTTTAACATAAAACTATTTTAAATTCTGCACACTCCATTTGAAATTTGCACTTTGTTATTAAAAGTGATTCTTAAGTAACCATTTTTAATTGGGGCTTTTCGACAATTCCACAATTTTGGAATTCGATCTGACGCTGGCATTAATGTTGACCAGCGTGTTTTGCTGTATTAATGTTGAAATTTTGGGGTTTCGGGAAAATAAAACTGATACTTTTTAAGTTTAAAGAACAAGTCATATTCTAACAAAAGGACAATTCACTTAAACAGGACAATCTATTGTCCTTATTTTTTGAAAAAAATCTTAAATGATATCGAATCAAAAAAAGGACTGTCCTCTTAAAAAAGGGGCGAATGACCGTTCCATTCGAATGACCGTAGATATAACCGAATAACGCGTAAAGTTCATTGGTTGTTAAACTATCCATTTTCGTAAGTGTCAAACCTTTCACAAAATAATTTATGACCCTTTAGATGGCTGATATTAAACAGCTGACAGCCTTGCCAGACAGACTGTTTTAAAACCACTAAATGGATAATCCTGTACTTACGCTGTCTTAAAAAAAAATCCGTTTGGCTTTAATTCGGAAATTTTGAAGTGGTCATCGAATTATTTTTAAAATAGGATCTCAAAAATCTAGGCTTCTAAATATTTAAGGGACATTTTCCTTCTTCTGGCAATACTTCATTTGATTTTTACACGATCTAAAGCAGGATTGCGTTTTTTGGTAGTTTTTTTATCTTGAAAAAACTACACGGACATTTAACAGTAATATTTGATGTATTTTCTGGGGGTTACCGCGTATTTCGATTCGAAAAAAATAATTTACGAGTTCGAACGATTTGTACAGTGTATTCGTTTCGAACGATTTACGCAGTACGGTTTAACTTTCGAACTGGAAATTTCTTTCGAAAAATTCTACTTTTCGAATCGAAATACGAGGTAGCCCCCCTGAATAGGCTGTGTAACAGAACAGCCATAAGCCCCAAAAGAATTTTATCTATAATCCTAAATAATTTTGAATCAATCTCACTTTAACAGCCGGCTTTCATTTTGAACAGCTAGATCAACATTATCAACGTTCAGTCAATTTACTTGTACGGCACAGCCGTAGACCGACATCTTGAGCAGGGCTCACAGCACCAAATCTACTGATGTGTCTGTAGATAAACTCGGCAATTGAAAAAAAATTGCAGATCACTACAGTGTATTTATTAAGATCCATAAATAATTAATCGATTTAAAATCGGACTCAACGTAACGACAACTAAGGCAATTATGTAGATCTTACTTTAAGGCTAATTAATTTAATCATGTACTTTTTTGAAAAAACAGAGGTTTTTGGTTGACTATTTATACGCTATACCACCAAAGGTTCGTCCGTTTGGAAAGTCCGTGTAAATCTTGCGATAAGTTGATGAAATTTCGGCACATAAGCTTATGTTGGTCCTAATTATGTTGCAAGATAAATTTTTATATTCAAAAATCACTTTTATCACCATTCATTAATTCTCTAAAATGTTGCGAAAAGCGTTTAAAAAATGGCACAACTATTTGAAGCGGCATTAACGCGACATTATTTTTGACGTCTGGATATTAAATTTTCCCGTTTATATTGAGTAACAATTTTGTTTTGGGAGGAAATAGTGAATAATACATGCTTCCACCACATTCTCTTTCTTCGTTTTATTCACATATTCTCTATTTAAAAGTAAATAAAAAAAAAATGGTTTATAATTTCGTATAACAGAGTTAAACACGGTTAATAAAGTTTATCGTTGCAAAAAAATTTAAATCGATGCAAACAAGATCCAGGCTTTGAACACTAAAACTTATATGGCAACACTGCAAGGCGTTTTTTTAAGACTCGGCAGAAATTAAAAATATTGATTTCTATAATAACTTTCAGTTAAGAGTATGTTCGCTATTCATAAGAAGAAGAAAAATCAAGCAAACACAATAAATATTTAGTAAAAAGTTTTCGTTTTTTATTAAGTTTTCTGAATATTGTTTTCAGGTTTAACCAAACATATCACAATTGGAGTCATCCGTTGACAAACAGCGAAAACTTCTTGTAAGACCAATACCCTAAAATTTGTTTTCTAGGGTTGGTTCCACTGTAAAAAAATGTACGTAGAAGATAGTTGATAACAATTTTAAGTTCCTCACATACATATATATTTTTTTTTTTTTTTTGCAATTTAAACGCAAAATTATTTGCTGGGTTATCCATGTGTCCGCCTAAAAAACCACTACTGTTTATGTGACTACGAAAATAATACTTCATTTACGACAGACAACATTTATTTAAATATTTTGCATGTTTTTTCAACGGGTTTGGTTGGAAAGAATAAAATTCATGTTTAGGTTCCATAAAACAATGCAAACAAACAGTTATAAAAATTTGTTTATAACAAAACAAAAAACAATCGTTATTATTATATTATGTAGATATAATAAAAACAACAAATTAAATAAAAAAAAAAATTATTTTAAACGAAATAATCGCATACAAAAAAAAAAAAAAAAAAAAAACTGGTGGCGTAGTGAAGTTGTCAACCAAAAGTCATTGAACTCTTTAACTCCAATTTGAGGTTCATTTTAATTAAAAAAAAAAAATAGTCAACAAAAGGCAACCAAAAAAAAAATTGTCGTTTTGTACACCAAACACCGAAACAGCGGGTTGTTTATTAGAAAAAAAAATTAATTTTATCTACAATTGTTTGGTTTTTTACACTATTAAATTTGTTGCTAATTTTTTTTTTATTTGCATAATATATTTTTTTTTACTTAATACGAAATTGCTTTCGCGGAGTGGTTGAATGGTTATTTTTATGTTAAATTAAAATTAAAACGTGACTTGTTTCGTTTCTTGCTGGCGGGCTAAAAAATGTCTATTACTTTTTATATATTTGAAATATATACACTTTTAATTTAAATATTTAAATCAACAAATTACCGCCCATTTTAGTATATTTTTGATTTGTTTTATTGATATTTTTTTACATACACCGTAACAAATTTAAAATATGTACAATTCTGTTGGCAATGCAAAAAAGTTCCTGCTTTCTGACAACAACAATGTTTTTGCATAAAAAAAAATCAGATAAATCGAACGAACGTTAAGAAAGTTGAGGAAGGTTTCCAAAACTAATAGAAGCATATAAGTAAATTATATAATACACTTATCTCTTGCTTAATAAGCGCAGCTTCACTCCCTCTACTGCTAAGGCAGCTTCTGTAAAATAGCAACATCACAAAGATCGAAAAGTATACACTCGCGTCTTGTTAAGGAGCCGGAGCTATATAACCTCTACTGATATATTTAAGTCCAGCAGCATAAGTCGAATAGCAACAGCACCAAGGCAGCCTCCACAGGCCAAACTTTCGCACAAGGTTGAAAAATCAGCCTTCCATGTGGAAGTCTCCCTCCCTGCAGTTTTGGTTATAAACCACAGCCACTACGTGATCCCCGCATTTATCTTTTCATCAAAAAAAAAAACTTCTATACTAATGTGTTATTTGGCCAAATTTTAATAAATATTTTATGTTTTAATCGTATCAAGTCAGCTAATTAGGCCTATATTATTTAATGTAAATAAAAAACTTTTCTTTACATGTTTTCCAACGTTTCGTCAATTATTTGTTGACTTTATCAGGGTTACGTCTATTTAATTAAAAAAATATAATACATTAATAAAACATAAATACACCAAATATTTTTTCTTTAAAATTTAACAGTAATTTTCACATTAAATTTGATATAAATAAATTTTACAAAAAACAAAGAACATTTAACACAAAAAATAAATTAAAACCACAGCTTAAAAATTAATATCACAGTTTGAAGTTATACTGCAACTCTATAGCTTGTGTTTATATTGTCAGTATCTTCCTTTTTGTTCATTGTTCTTTCTATTTTTTGTTGTATACGTAAGCTTTCTATTGTGTACCTTTCAAAACTTCGTTTAACTCTTTTGTGAGTTTATGCCTTCCAAAAATGGGTCATAACGCCGAAGATATTTTTTCGATAAAAATAACTATCAGTCCATGGTGATTTGGTAAAACAGACAGCCAATTCGATAGCTCAATATGGCCGCTAGCAACTGGCTAAGGTTGGAAGTCCCTATTAAAAGACCCTTTATTTCCACTAAATCAAATTTCAGTGAAGGTCGTTTTGCAAAAAAAAAAAATCCATTACAATTGAGTCCATGAGAGTAGATTTGAAATTTTTAACGTTTGTAATTGTACATTTTGTTGGTTTGTTAATTAATGCTAATTTTTTATTCTTATCTCATGAGATAATAATGCAAACATAAAATATTGTATATTTTTTTCAACCATGCAAACAATTTATTATTTATTATTGTTTGTATTGGAATTCTAACAAACAAATTACATAATCTGAAATGTAAATAAATAATAACTGATTTTTTCGAATATAAAAAATTGCCTAAAGCCGATAATAATACTGGGTGTGTCAATGGTATCGCCGCCATTACATTGTAAGCCTCGGAATAGTTTTCAGTTTGTTTTACTCTATATTTTTATTTTTATCTAAGCGTCATTTTGTTAACTTTAATTTATTTGTTTATTTTTTATTACAGTGTTTATTAAAATTACTTATGGTTTAGTGTTACTTTTTTTAAAGCACTTCAAAAAAAAAAATGATTTATTTTCCACACCTTGCTATTTTTAGAATGACTAAAGTAAAAAAACAACTAATTAAGGGTGTTTTTAGGACCGATAGAACTTAAAATTTAAAAAAAAAATAACACAAAATTATTAATTAAAAAAAAAATGTTTTATTCGAAATGACATAAACAATTGCAAATGATGTCGGACATATGAACACTGCGGCTATTCTTGGCGAAGAACATTCGAGACGTCCGCTTTTGGACCACGTTTGCCAAAATTGCTGGCTGTATGTCATGAATAGCACGAGCAATGTTGGCCTCCAAGGTAGCCCCACAAGAAATAATGGAGAGTTGTTAAATCACACGATCTTGGACAGGGCTGTCAAATATGGCGATTTTTCGCCAAACGTGGAGATTTTGAAACGTGTTTGATATAACTGGCGATTAACTTTCTACAAATTGTAATTTTTTTTTTCATTACTAATTTAAAAATCTAGCAACTTTTATATACATGATTTTCGTTAAGTGAATTTTTTTAAATGTCAAAACGAAATCAAAAGTCAATTTTTTTTATGTTGAAACATATTAAAAGCGCAAAATAAAGGTAAAAGAAAAAATGCTTGAAATTATTGTGGTTAATTATGGCATCTTCATCTACCCAAATTGGATCGTTGTCACAAAAAAGGATGGGAAAACGAGGATTGGTCAAGAGCTAAATATACTTGGATACTTTTGTATCCATAAGGGCCTATTTCACCAATTGGCCATATGGGCAAATTTCACCAATTTTTTTTAAATATAAATTTATGTTTAAAATTCGTTTTTTATATAAAATAAAAATAAAATTATATGAAAACTATACTTAGATATAAATAAATCTATAAAAAGAATTGGTGAAACTCTCTTTTTAAAATTCTTTAAATGCTAAAAAAAGGATATATGAAAATAAATGTATATTTTACTATATAATAATCAGTATGCACAGTTGCTAATAATTTATGAAATAAATAATAAAAAAAAAAAAAAAAAACTAAATTTACTTTCGGCGACCTTTTTTGGTTTTTCTCAGTTTTTGGCGATTTTTGACTGAAATATTATACTAGCTTTTTTTGCGTAAGCAAACCCGAACAAAATCGACATTTGGCGATTTCTGGAATTCGGTTTGGCGATGGAGCTCAAAAAAATCTGATAACACTAATATTGGAGGCCAATTGATAGGTCTATTTCTCGAAAAAAAACTTAGTGCCCGTTTACATTGTACGATTTTTGTCGCTACAATTCTTAGAGAGAGGAATTAAAAGGTGTACACAAGCGATTGTACTTTTCAATTCGTCTTGTTCGCTCATTTGTTCTCTTATTTGACGAACAATTAATTTAAGTTCGGTCGTGCAGAAAAAGTTGCTGCGATAAAAATTGCACAATGTAAACGTAAAAGCAATTTAAAAAAAGTACCGACAAATGTTGCAATGACAAAAATCGTATAGTGTAAATAGGCACTTATTGCCTTATTTTGATTTCAGTAAGCCAATGGTTGTGATCGCCGTATGGCAAATAGCGCCAGCCGGTTAAGACCACATCTAGCCCCCAGACCAATATCATCCCTATAACAAAAATCTTTAAACATGGTGCGGCAACAATCTCCATTGACCGTAACGAGTGTTCCTGCTTTATTTCTGAAGAAATACGGTTCGATGATGCCACCAGCATGTTGACCGCATCGTTTGTGAATTGGTCTGACTTCATATGCGGCAATTTTGTTTAATAACAAAACCGTTAAGCCTAAAATTAGCCTTATCGATAAACACGATTTGTTCTTCCATATGCTGCGCGAATCGACTGACTTTTAAAGTAAATTTCGAAAATTTGACAGCTTTGCTCAAGCGAGAATCGTTCATGCTGATTTGCCAGAGTGAACTAATCATAAAAAACAAAAAGTGAGCGCAGTATGACATTTCGTTTGACAGCTAACCCTTTCGTTAGTTCTATCGAGGTTAAAAACACACCGTTTATTTTAAAGGTACCAGAATGCAAAAATATATTGAAATTTGATAATGAAGATTTCAGCATACGGAAAAACTGTTGAAAATTTAAAAAATCAGTAAACATCGCAGGTGTATACTTGGTTAAGAATTTTCGTGGGGACCTTTCTCACCCTACGGTACTCAAAATCCCTGGAAGAAGACAAGGCGTCTACCGGCGCCCAAAATGTAAAAGTATACTAATCAGAACAACACACACAGGTGGCACTGCTGAAAAACAGACGCTTCTGTTGATTAAGGCCGTTACACACTATCCCACAAAGTCTTAAGTATTTTTCAAAAATGCTTCCCTGATCTAATTATTCTTTGAAAATTTTAATAAAACAATAACAACTTATTTATCATGACAGTGTTGCATTATCGTAAAATACTAAAGACTTTGGGGGATAGTGTATAACGGCCTCTAGCAACAGCTCCAAGGGAGATCCGCCATCAGACCAAACTTCGCATCTCGCGGGTTTGCTTACAAACCAGCACGTGATTCATAAAATGGCCTCATCATTAATCAGTCTTGAAGTTAAGTTTCAGGGCCTACTGGTTCCCGTGGTGCACAGCATGTTAACAAATATATTTCAATGCATTTTTTACTGCTTTTAGGATTGAAATAGAGAAACCTTATTTTTAGTATCTATTTATTAAGTAAATGTTACAAAAAGAAATGGTATTCTTACTATATGTGGGATTGGGCAGTAACGGACGAACGACAAGGAGTGGCAACTCTTTTTACACATGGAAATCTGACATAATGAACGAGAATAACTGACGAGTGACGCGAGAATGGACGACTGGGCGGTTGATCGACGTGTACAGGACGGGATGGTGGAGAGTTCAAGTTGAGATATCGGACAATAAACACGACACTAATACAATGTTCGCACTTGGGTTCTTAAACGCGTTAAAGCAACTCGAACGTGATTAAGCTATAATCACATCAAAATCGAGATGGTTCATAGACATTGAAGTGATTTTGTTAATCACTTCAAATTGACTTGATTACAACTAAATCACTTCATAAATCACATAGAATCTACTGAACATATCAAATGTAGAATCGCCAACATGATCGTGTACAACCGGCCACGATTTTGCTTTATGTTTTTATTTTTTCTCCTTATATAATTCATAAATTTTCACAATTTCATTATTAAAATGATTAAAATAATCTTTTGATAACTTTATAAAAGTATTTTTATCCATTTTTAATACTTTAAATAAATAAGGGAAATCACGATGGGTAGTGCAAAGTGTGCAAACGATGCAAATGCGTGCAAAAATACACACGTTTGCACAATAAAACAACAAAATGTACGTATTTGCAATTTGCTCTATTTTACTTCGTTTGCACTAAAAAAACCATGAGCAAGATTAGTAGTGCATATTTGCTCCGTTGCAAACAAATGTAAACAACAACATTTGACATATTAAGCATCATATTGTTGTTAAGGAAACTTATAAATTGAACATTTTCGTGGGTTTTAATATTAAATAGAGAATTAAATTTAAATTAATTAAAAAGAAAATATTTATTTTGATTTGCTTGTGTATAATTGTAAACAAATGCAGATTTTTTACAGTGCTGCCAGAAGTTTTTAGTGCTGCCAGAATAAATTTTTAGAAAAAGAGCACATTTGCACAAAAAATAAAAGTGGTATGCTCACGATCAATCATAATATGCACTGCAAATTTACACATTGCAAATTTGCACAATGACCATCGTGATTACCCTTAATATAAATTTGTTTGTTGTCATAGACTAGATAACTACCAACTAGCTTACCAGGGAATCTATAGAAAAACTCTTAATGACGCTTCTCTATCTATAACACACACCATTTAAATGATTCGGCACTTGTTTCTTGGAACTCCTTAAAATTTTGTTAAGATCCTGCTTTAAACGTAAAAAACATCATTTTTTCACTCAGTCATATCACTGCAATTATTGTACATGATAAAAATTCAATTAAAATAACAGTCCATATGTAATCATCATTTAAAATCAGGAAATATTGCAAAGCTTACTAGTCTTTTGCGGAACAACGATTATGGCGATACATGATGTATAACAAAATATCAATTATTAAATGCATTCAAGACAGTATCATTCCTCTTCGATCAAACGCAATGTCAAAGCTTTTACAAATTTTTAGAAAGTTTTCGGTTTGTTGGTTTTTTTTTTCTTTCGCCAATATCTATTTATGTACATATTTTAATTTTACCAGGGGATTGTAATATTACAACATTTCAACTTGTCATAATTCTTGACTCAATGATATAAAACATTTTTATACAATAGTTTCTCTTTAACAACTAAAAAACAATATTTTTAAACGTGCATTTCCTAAAGTGATCTATTTACAAAAGGTGAATACAATACAAAACCATTCATTACCAGAGTAAATGACTGCCCACAAAAATGCAACACTTGAAGTGAGGTGACCAGAGGTTTTTAATGCAACGCCATTAAGATGAAATGATAAATAATAAGTTTTGTTTTATTTTAGCTTAGCCCGGTGCGCTTTGCTAAAATAAAATTAAGGGGCGTCCAAATTTGAGGTATCATTTTGATTTTGCTGCCATTTTTTCTACCTGAAATTTTTTTTCTAAATTTTCAGATTCAAAATACATTTCGGTTAATTAATATGGGTACGTTACACGAAGGAACAACGTGTTTTTTTTTTATTAAAACATTTTTTTGAAAATGGCAATAGTTTTCCAGATGTATTTAGAAATTAAGAACAAAATTCGGTAGAGAAAATGCTCCAGCTAATCGGGTCATGAAGCTGATGGTTGAGAAATTTTAAGAAACTGGATCCGTTCATGATAACAGAAGCAGAATTTGTCAACGTAGTGGTCGTTCAACCGAGAATGTAGCAGCTGTGAGCAGAAGTATTGAAGAAGATTCAAAAACTTCCATCTGTCAATTAAATACAAATTATCTCCATTAAGAGGCTTATGAGATCCAGCTGACCCAAGAATTAGAACCAGCTGTTCGGGCATTACGTCGGCAATTTGTTTCTTGGGCCATCGAAAAACAAAGAAAATGAGATTTTTTTTACAAAATAATCTTTAGCGACGAAGCCCATTTTCAATTAGTGCGAATAGAATCCAAGTAACCGTTTGGTGTGGTTTGTGGTCGGGAGGAATCGTCGGACAATATATTTTTAAAGACGAAAATGGAAATGCGATTACGGTCAATGGAAATCGAAAATGTGGTTTCAACAGAATGGTGCTACTTGCCACACAGCAAGAGAAACAACAGATCTTTTGAAACAAATTTTCGAAAATCGCATCATTTTTCATCGAGGAGGAGTGACTTGGCCACAAAGATCGTGAGATTTGACACCTTTAGATTAGTTTTTTAATGTTTTTTTTAAATCAAAAGTCTAGAGCAATAATTCCAAAACAGTTCAAAACTTATGGAGCAGGTATCAACCATTGACAACAGTTTATTGAAAACAATGATTAAGAATTTTGGTAAAAGATTGGGAGCCTGCCGAGACATAAATTTTCGTTTTTAACCGGAACCTATTTGCAATAAACTAAAAAAAAAATAATTTTAATAACTCGAATAATTAAAATGATACCTCAATTTTTGGACACCCTTTATTATCCTTCTCCATGGGCCTAATTCTGGCAGTCGTGATCGAGTACTTTCTCGATTCGAAAAAAATTTTATTTCAGTCGATACTAAACGAATTGAAATTATTTTTTCAGTATTGTGAATCTCAAATTAATGCTTAACAACACCGAAAAAATAATTCCGATTCGTTCAGTATTGACTGAAATAATTAGATATTAAATTGCTTTCGAATCGAGAAAAAAACTCGATCACGACTGCCAGACTCAGGCCCCAGATATGTAGACAATTAATTTAGTTGTGCTGGTAAAAGGCGATTTTTTAGCCCGATATGAATTACGAAGGAATTATCTGTCAGACGAACTGTCATACTGCGATCAATTTTTGACATTTATGATCAGTATACCCGGCAAAAACACTATGACTAGATTCACTCTTTAAAAATGCTACCAAATTAACCAAATTTACTTTCAATATCAGTCATCGATGTTTTAAAGCTAAATTAAGTTGTGCGATGTGTCTCACTTTTAGCTTAACGATTATGTTAATAAATTTTAAATTTATTAAATTGCCGCATATAGAGTGAAATCAATCCACAACAGACCCTTTAGACTTTAGTACATCCAGAAAAATGTATTGTTCGGTGTGGTTAACACGCTGATGGCATCAGGTTAAAAAAAAAACTGCAGTCGAAACCAAAAACTGTCGTAAAAGAAACGAAAATTTGTGTACAACTTTTCGCTTTTTGGTTGGTTTGACAGCGACTGTTTTCCTTTGATGAATCAGAAGTAAAAGCAACATTTTTTTTGTTGGCCAATGCCAATGAAGAACTGGAAGAAATAGCAGTTTTTGTACTTTGACTGCAGTTTTTTAAACGCTGGATGGCATCATTATTTTCACAAATTAAGCCACAGCTCGCGTTACGGTCAATGGTGATCGCTAACGCCTCGTGATTAATAATTTTTTGTTCTAAAACATAAATGATATTCATCTGGCCGAGATGTAGTGTTAACAGGATGACGTTACAAGCGATCGAAGTGTCTTAATTCTTCCCGGCTGGGCTTCTTGAAGTCACTTAATTATGCTCATAAACCAGCAACAATTGACGCCTTGGAGGCCAACATTGTTCGTGTTATTCGTTGCGGTACCCACAGGTCCGAAATAATTTTTAAATGTTAATGTTATTGATCGTTTTAGTTTTAAGTTCTACCGACTTAAAAAATTTCTTTTCTTATGGCCAATTTTCAGGATTGATATTAAAACACATTTATGTTTAAAATCGTTTTAAATACAAAATTCCCTTTTTCACTAAATACTTAAATCAAACTTAATTCACCGATGTGGTACACTTAATTTCAACTTAAGTTTCTATTGAAATATTTTAGCAAAGTGGCCTCAATATCACGACAATACAACAACAAGAGGAAAAGCAATAACAATCAGCTGTTTTATGAGACCACCTTGTAAATAAGTATACTCTTTTATGATATTTTTTTGTATTTAGTAGTGCTACCATACTTTTATCTTATTTAAATAAGACTTTTCAAATAAAACTCAAAAAATCAATCTGTATTTAAATACGATTTAAGTTTTTATGAAAATTAACTTAATTTAGATTTAATAACCATCCTGAAAATTGGGCATTAGGCTTTGTATTGATAACCGAACTATTTGTTTTATGTAAATCAGCCTAGATTTATACGTTTAGGCTAAAGAATCACAGTGAACATGAGGTCCATATTCGGTTGATAGATACATATCAAAAAACTGTAACAGTACAGATATGCGACACTTGACCACCGAACCAATGCAGTGAGGGACCGTAAAACACACGAAAACTTACAAACAAAAACGGCCTGGTTGGCTCTAAATGATAGGAACAAAGACGCCCGAGTTGTTTGCCAGCCAAGCGCAACTTTACGACTCCAACTTTTACTTTAATCGTTCTGAAAACAGCTGATCGTCGGTGCGGTGTTTTTGGTGTTTACCATGCGGTCATCTACATGACGGTATTGGCATTGCTATGTTGGCGTATTCCTGTTTTTGATGCTGCCATCTTCATATAAGTAGTGGCGCGTTGTATTTTTCTGCCGTTTCTGGGTTTGCCATCTTCTGGTAGCGTTTCGCACCGGTTGTTGGTATAATTTCTTTTGCTGTCGTTGTATAAAAGGTGCCACGCCCACTTACAACTTTACAAATATGTATAGCCTATGTTAAGAGAGAAATCTTGAAATTATCGTAAAAATTTCAGGAAAATCGATTCAGTAACTTAGGAGTCTTAAGGGAACCCACAAACAAACAAAGGCATTTAAATTTTTATATATAAGATTGCATTTGACTTCAGCCATATTAAAAACATTAACATATTGCTAGTTTTCTTTAACCCCACACCATTTACATCAATCATAATTTACCCGAAATTGTCTAAAGTTTTCCCATGTTTCTTTAACAGATCTTTAACACAAAGTTTCTTCTCACCACTCGATATTACATATTTTTTAGATTTTAAATCCGTTTCTTTTGTTTGTACCCAAATGAACTTCATGAAATGAAAACCAGTTTTAAATACAATATTGTTTGGTTTATGGCTTTAATTTTTGAAATACTTTAAAATGACACCACATGTCAAGTTGAGCCAAACGTTACAACAATGTAAAATGTGCACACACACAAAACGTCACGTGTCAGTCAAACGGAAAAAAATAGACAAAAAAAATTTAAGTAGAAAAACCTGTTAACAAAACGATACTTAAACCACATACATACAATCACGTTAAGATGAGTTTGAAAGAGGAGAAAAAGGTGCCCAGGGACGGGGGTTTTTTTTTCAAAACTATGTACAAGTTACAAGTTCTACAAAGCAATTCCGAAAAGCAATAATTTTACATTTATTGTTTCGAATTTATTTGTAGTTTTGAAAAATGTTCAGCAATTTAATTTTTAGTTAATTTAAACATAAGTCCGTGTAAGCCCATTTAAACATTTTTCCACTCGTATATTTTTAATTTCGCTTTTGTCCATGCTACGTAACGATTTCTTTTTCTTCGTCTTTGTAGTGAATATTTTTTATAGTAAAGAAATTAGTATTTTTGTTCGAGAAGTTCAAAAATTTCGACATAATATCCAATCGATTTTCTAGTTTTCATGGATCTTTATCGCATAATGTCGTCAATTCTTGTTTCTCGCCTTCCAGATGTTTCATTATTCTTAAAATCAAAATTACAGTTTTCCAAAACTGCTCGCTAAAAGGCAAACAACGAAAAAAAAAAATTTGTACATTCAATTTGTTTATTACACTGCTTTACAATTTTTAATTTGGAAAAATACCAAGAACGCCACATGCCTACATAAGTTAATTAAGACCTCCTGAACACGAAAAACGCTGTAATTCTTTTTTTTTTCTAAGTACTGTTTTTTAGATAACGGTACTTTTGTGTTTTTTCGGTGTATGGTCCCACTTAAACCCTTGTGGAGCCCAGCCGAAAAGTCCGATCGAGATAAATAGCATATCGTTGGAAAGGTAATTTCTATCTGATAAGAAGTGGCTGAGTTATAGCACCTCAAAGTTCAAAATTTGCCTATTTTTTATGTTTTATTCAAAATTTTATTTAATTACCAAGATTTTAAGCGTAATTTGAAAAAAATCGGATTAAAAATAAAGTTTTTATTAAGGATTTTGTGGAACGACAATACTTTCATCTTCATTGCTCACACACTATATTCAGCGTAAATTCAAAACATTTAAATTAAAATGACGAGCGTCTTGAACTTTTGCGTTTTTTTTTTCGGATGGATCTTCGCGAATGCGGAACCAACAATCATTTGTTCATCCCACCAGCCTTTGTAACGTCTCTCGATTTCTTCCATTTCCATTTCCATTTCCATTTCCATTTTTCACCTTGTTCATCACTTTCGGAGCTCAAGTTCGTGTGAAAAATATCCAAATGACTGAATTAGAAGTGTTATTTAGGTCCATCAAATATACCAGCTTCAATTTAGCTCGCTGTGGCTCTCGGAAATTTTTGTTTAAGGTAATTCATGGCAAGACTGTCTTTTGGCAACTTTTTCACAATATTTGTAAATAGCCCAAGCTTAATATGTAATGGAGGAAGTATTATCTTCTCCCGGGGAATGAGTGGGTCATTTTTGATATTGTACTCTCCGGTCACGGCTGTCCTCAAATTCGGGCTCTGTACGGTGACCAAGCATTTAATGAGTGTTTAGGTCCAGCTCATTTGGAGGCATGGGAAGCATTCCAGGACATCGTTCACAACTTTTTGGGAAACTACAGAAGTCCTGATTGCGCTGAGAAGATCGACACATTACTGCAAAAATTCAATGCCATCGGTAAGCGTTGAGTGAAAACATGTATATCAAAAAGGCCGTTATCATTTGAAAATTTATTCTTTTTATCTTTTAGGTTCCAATATGACACCTAAATTACACTTCTTATTCAGTCATTTGTATATTTTCCGAAAGTGATGAACAAGGTGAAAGACTTCAACAGGAAATGAAAGAAATCGAGAGACGTTACAAATCTTAAAATCTTGGTAATTAAATAAACTATTTGGTAAAAGAATAAAACATTCCAGATCTTTACTATAACGTAGAAAAAAACGAAATAAAAATGAAAAACTTTGAATAAAACGTAAAAAATAGGCAAATTTTGAACTTTGAGGTGCCATAACTCAGCCACTTCTTATCAGATAGAAATCGACGGAAAAGGAATTCAATTACCTTTCCAACGATATGCCATTTATCTCGGTGGGGCCATACACCGAAAAACACAAAAGTACCGTTATCGAAAAAACGGTACTTAGAAAAAAAAAATTACAGCGTTTTTCGTGTTTAGGAGGTCCCAATTAACTTATCTAGGCATGTGGCTTTCTTGGTATTGTTTCGCTGTAAACCAGTGTTACAGAGCAATCATGATGGTCACTCTAGTAATTACACAGAAAAAAAAAATAAAAATTGATTTCAATTAAAAAATTTGTGATATTAATTAAAAAAACAATTAAATTTGCACCGGTAAACAAATATATATTTTATATGATAACATTTTCTGCTGTAATGTTGCTGATAAAAATAAGCGTTTAATTTCCTTATTTTAATTTTTAATAAGAGCTGATTTTATTTTTGATTAATGGTTTAATTGAAAAACATTGTGGAGAATTTTTTCTGTGTATAAATTAAAAAACCATAATACATACTTTTCAAAATAATTCTTTCTGAAATATTCGAAGAACATATCGCACTTGATCATAAAGAGGGTATTAACTTAAAATTTTTATTTCTTTACTTTTTGGAAAAAAACGTCACGTAATATTGAAATCTATCTACTTTGGAATACTAAAACGGTTTGTTTAAAAATTCTTTATCATATGAATTTAATATTAAATTAAAATTTGTTTTTCTTTCACTCAAAATGTTTAAATTTTGAGTTAAAACCCTCTTTATGATAAAGTGCGACATATAGAAGTCTATTATGACTATCAGAGGGAACAAATCTCCCATTTAAAGCTCAATATAAGCAAATTTCTTGATCGCGGAGTGTTTGACTGCACTATGAAGTGAACGCTTTTTCGGTTGCAGAGATATATATGCCAAATATGTCTCCATTTCTTTCTCTGACAGCGGTAGCTGTGTGCTGTTGCTATTTAACAGAAGCTGTTTTTGCAGTGGATTTATAAAAACTCAGTCCTTAAGCCTCCTTTCCTACCTACAGGCTATTTTCCAAAATCATTCAATACATGAATTTAGTTATCTGTGAGATGGAAAATTAATAAAACTGGGTTGTTTAATTTCCTACTTTTCCCACGTTTTGTTTAAAATATGTTATATAATTTCCCAAAGTCCTTCCGGAATAAAGATTTTAGATTAATGAAATCCCCATTATCTGAAAACAAGAAAACCAAACGAAATATTCAACATAAATAATTGTTGTCCGATTCGCAAGCCCTGTGTATGGCTTATCGTTTAGAAAAATACGATTTTGGTTAATGAACTTGTGAACAGACAAATTTTTTATATCGTTACTTTATCATCGTATTGTCAAATGTCAAAATTGGAAAATGTCAATTCCATGTTCAAGTCAATTCACTCTGAGCAAAATTTTTAAGAAGACCACCAAATTTCTTCTTACCAAATAATAAAAACAAAATATGATAAGTGAAACAAAAAAAGCCAAATAAATAATTATAGTAATAATGACTTTTTACTTCACTCTTGATTTTAACTTATTTCTTCTTTTTCTTTAATAAAATTTGCCATTCACATTATTCGATACCATGAAATTAAGCCAGGTGTGGGAGTTTTAATTTGAGGTAAAATGGTAATAAATCGTAAATGTGAGCTATTTTAATTAAAACAGTTTAAAAAATAAACTGAATTGAAATGAAATAAAAATTAATTAATTTAAAAATATATATTTATCTTTAAGAAGAATTAAATTTTTGGTGTTCGATATCACATTCTAAAAATATTTTTACAAAATCAGCAAACAAATTGAACATTTCCAGCCAGGGTATAAATACAACATTTTAAAAAAAAAAATCAATCGTATAATAAGAAAACACTTTTGTCGGAAAATTACTAACAAAAAAATACAAAATTGTATAATTAGACGATTAGATTTGTCTTAGGAAGAGGGCGACAATGCGAAACTAAGGTCGGCACTCGTTATAACGAGACGTTATTTCGCGTGCATGAGTGTAGTAAAAAAGAAAACATGGAATTGTCTTTTGAATAAAAAACAATTTTAAGACTATTTTAACTCATTCGTTGCTTTTGCGCCAAGCCCTAGAGAAAAAAAAGCTGCAATAAAATTTGCTTCAGTAATGAAATCGAAGGAATATTTTCAATTCTATTGATTCCAAAAGGGAATCTATTCCATTCCCCGGACTTTTTTCATTACCAAGAGAGCATCATACATTTCTTTTTTAATACAACAAAACTTATTTTATCAGAAATAGAAACTGGATCATTTGTATTGTTTGGAATACGTCCAAAAAATTTTGTCCAGCTTGCCTTACTTCTAAATTACTTTGCAACTGGATAATGATGGAATCCTATTTTAAGAATCTTCCACAGCGTTTGCTTAAAATTAGAAGATTTCTCATTTCTATTTCGATATGTTAAGTATTTCTCAAAGATTCTATTAGAAATCATGTCCTCGGCCGAAAGTCGTTAATATAATTTTTAGATTTTTGACTATTTCGACGTTTCGTTGGTTTTTTCAAAGGGTCATATTTTTTCATAACTCTAGCGATTTTCTCGGTCTATAAGACATTTCCCAATTAAAATTTTCTAATTTCTAATCTTTAAATAAATCAAATTCCATAAGCCACGCATTTGTTCAATACAATTACAAAAATTTCACCAAAACGAAACCTTGAAATATTTTCTGTCTGTAACAGGGATCCGTAAATAAAAATAATTGACCTGAATGTTTCTACAACTAGAGAAATGCAAACAAAACCAGAACAACATTCCCATTTCAAACGACTCGATTCGATTTCGATTTCTTTCTATTTTTTCTTTTTCTTTAATCAATTTCAAATTGTATCCTTGAACAAAAGTTTTCAATTGTATCGAATACATAAATCAAACAAATGAAAGGGAAAATGAATGTTAACAAGAGAAAAGATTTGCAAACCAAAAAATAAAAACAAATAAAAAAAACTTGAAAGATGCAGATAAAAATGTCTTAAATAAGATCAACAGATAAATGAAAAACAACAACAACAGAAACTATTAGTTTAAGTAGAAACAACAACAAAGTAATAAAAAAGAAAATTGAAAACTAAAAGGAAAATATCTACATGAAAATGAAAATACTTTAAATGGGTTTATATGGCTTAAAAACAGATAAACAAAAGAAAAGTCTGCAATAAGATGCAGCAGTAGCAGGCAGGCAGGCAGCAGCAGCAGTTGTGAAGGCAAAACATCTAATTGTATGCAAAATACATTTAATGCACGAATAAACCGTCAGCGAATAAAAAATTTAAATATCTTTTTAATACCTAAAAACTAGAGAATAGCAAAACCAACCCAAAGAAAAATTATTCAAATATTTATAGTTTTTCGTTTGTTTTTTTTTTTCGTTTCCGCTGGTTTTAGATACAATAAAATTGATTGTAAAAATGAAAAAATTGTAAAGCAGCAACTACTTCTTGCCTTAAACAAAATCTCTACGTCAAGTCTCTCCACGGTACTCCATCAGTAAATAGTCTAACTCGCGCATTGTGTTGGCACCAAAAGCAGGCCATAACGAAAAGTAATACAAAAAACAGCTTCTCGCTGAAATTGTAGGCGAAATAAATAAAACAAAAAACAAACTAAGAAAAACCCCAAAGAAATTAAGAGGAAAAACTGAGACTGATGCTGGCACATTGTTAAAGTAATGAAAACTTAAAATAACAACGAAAAAAAAACACAGAATCAACAACCTCATCTCAATCTCAAGTCATTGAAAACTTTGAATACTACTGAACAGAAAACTACAAAAGTGCAAAAAAAAAAGTATCAGGCTGAAAGTAAAAGGAAAAAGCACTTTATTGTTCGTTCGTATGAAAGAAATCTGTGATAACGGCAGAAAAAAAAACTACAGAAAGTTGAGAGAACAAAATGCCGGCAAAATTTTTTTCCAATATGGGGATGTAATGTGAATTAAGATAGACTTCATAAAATGTTCATACATATAAGGATGTTTTATTCATGTATAAAAGTCAATAAATAAGGTGGCCAAATGAATTTTAGTTGTATGTAATGAATAGGATCAAAAGTGAAAGAATCCACAACGAGACCACTTTCGGAAATAAATACAAACAACTACATCAAACTCACCATCTTTTCTTAAAGTCTTACATAATAATATATTTTAAAATATTACTTTTTTGAAGATAGAGGCTTGTGCGGGTCTTATAAGTTACTAATTTGCTATTTATTTTACACCCACCACCAGAGTTTAAACCCCAATTTGAAAATATTAGTAAGAATCGGCCCAAACCTTTATTCCGAAATAGAGTTTCGGAAAATGTTTTTGTTCGTTTTTTTTTTTTTTTTTGCTATATTTTTGATGTTTGTAAAGATAAATACGCACAGTTAAATTAATTTTTTTTAAATATCGCATGCGATAAAAAATATATTAAAAAATAACGCATGCGTTAATAAAATTTTAAAAATAAGTATCGCATGCGATAAAAAATTTTATAAAGAAAATACGATTATTACCACAAAATTTTCAAGTTTTTATGATATATCAATCATTTTTATCGGTTTTTTTTTTGTTTTTTAATTTAAAACTAATTTGGTATTTTATTAGTCTTTTAATATCGAAATTATTAAGTTTTGAAAAATATGACTTAGACTAAAATTCTTATGATTGAGTTCCGTGAGGGATATGGCCATTGTGCCCAAATCCTGCCATCTCAAGGAATCTTTAAACTAAATATCCAAATTATATTTGTAAAAATTTTAATACATTTTTTAAAATTTGACTTAGAGTGAAATTATAATGAAACTGCTCTGGGATGAATACTAACACAATTTGGATATATTGTTTTTAGATAATGGTAGCCTTGTTTATAGTCTTCATTTTCTAATATAGTGTTCCGTTCTTCGTTAAAAAAACAGAACAATTGTAGCGTTCTGTTCTTCGTTTAAAAACCAGAACAATTGTACCGATACTGTAGACAAACATTATATTCTAATGTTCTATAATGTTTTTTTTTTTACATTGATAAAGAAATGAACAAACAAAAAGTTTTAGCAAAGACCGCAGCACGAACAGCTTGTGTGTGTATTCTGTATATGTTTTGTTTGTGTAAAATTATTTTGCTGGCTTTTTGTTTTTTTTTTTTTGTATGTGTATTTTGTTTTTGTAAAAAATGTTTGATTTTTTTTTTTACCTGCCAAAAGGGACGAACATTAATAAGCCGAACCGAACACAATGAAGTTTGTGGATTTAAAAAAAAACCCGAACGGAATTAAATGTTCTTAACTTTTGTTGAGTTGGATAAGAACAGTATTATTTTTGTGTTCCAAAGATGACAAACAGGGAAACGTTATTTTTTTTAATGATTTTTTACACAAACACTAGTAGCGTTTGTGTTTTCCACAAATCTACCGAACAGAACACTAAGGAACGATATTAAGTGCTTATTTTCGAACACTGATTTAATGACTTATAAAATATCAAACAAGTTTTTAATATTTAAAAAAAAAATTCGATAAAAATGATTGATATTTCATAAAAACTTAAAAATTTAGTGTCAATAATCGTATTTTCTTAATAATATTTTTTTATCGCGTGCGATATTATTTGTATATACATATTTCAATCGCATGCGATATTTTTAAAAAATGAATTTAACTTTTCGTATTTATCTTCACACATATATTTTTTTGGGGGTATTTTTGATAAAAAATAAATAAATTAATTCTATTGGCGAAATCGTCCCCCATGCTAGAAAACATATTTTCCAATATGGTCACCGCTTACAAAACAACTTTTAAACCTTTTATGCTTTCTTCTGCCATATTATTGTGACAGACAATTATATTATGGTTAGATCAGAAATGCATGGGGAAGCCACCGCCATGTTATGGGAGAAATAAAATTAAGTGATTTATTTATGTTAATGTTTAAAAAATTAAGAAATTTGCAATTTGAAAAATTTCGCTTATACAATAGTTTACATAAAAACCTATGGGTTAATATAATTTCGTTATAAGTATGTGAAAAGCAAACACAAACCGAAAAGTAAAACAAAAGTTTATCTTGACATCTTTGAAAAGCAGTTCTCCAAATGGTGGTCACCTTTTCCCGGGGGAGTGCTCATGGCAAACATCATTTTCCGTTTACTGTTCTTTCTCTTCTTGTCATGTTACAAGATAAATTAAAGCCAAATATTATTTTTTTATGTCTTATCAAGGCCACTTGTAATGGCAAAAAGAAACAAAAGGAAAAATAAACAACCAAAAATTTATAAAAGTTGAAATAATTTCTTAACAACAAACAGGACACAAAAATGTAATTAAAAGTTTTTTTTTTCATTTTCAAGCATAAATTGTCATGGCTAAAATACGATCATGAATTATAATAAATAAAGTCAATAATAAATTGCTAAATAAAATGTATGACTTTAAAAAAACCAACCACCCACCTACTCAAAATGACCATAAGTGGACTTTGGACAAGACACTTGGAAAATAAACATTTTCCATGTTCAAAATAATGGGTTGGGCCTTGTGTTGTAAACAAAAAAAAAATAATATTTAAAAGGAAAAAATACAGCGAAAATTAAAACAAAAATTTTCCTTTAAAAAAAAATTGTAAAACAAAATATAAGAAAACATTTGCCTTCAAATTTTAAGAAAACTTAAAAAAAAACTACAACCAACAGTCGAAACAAAAAATCACGATTTGAACCCATAAATTAATGCTGTCGTTAAAGGTGACACAAAAGTGTTTAGGAGCAGAAATCGAAATGAACACAAAAAATTTTTTTTGTTATTTTAAGAGATTTTTTCAAAATAAAGAAAAAACTTAACTTCCCTAGCAAACCGTTTGACTTTAAGACAAAAAAAATAGTTTTTTTAGGAAAAAATTAAAGTGGTGAGTGCATTAATTTTCTAGTATCTGAAACTACTAAAAACATACATAAAAAATAACCCAGGAAAACACTCAACAACTAACAGATTTCATTTAACATTAAAAAACCCAGACTTACCGGGACAGACATGCAGACAGACGATCGCTAACAAACACACACTCATGACAATAGCGTTTCAAATGGTGAATAATCATGGCAAAAATTCACAAAAATCTTATGTGAACAGATCAAAAAAATAAATTTATATTGGTAGTATAAAAAGTTTTCGCTTTAAGTCATGGTTCCCTCTATTATGTATATTGTTATGAACAGTGTTAGAAAATAAACATTAAGTATCGTTCCTTAGTGTTCGGTTCGGTAGATTTGTGGAAAACACAAACGCTAATAGTGTTTGTGTAGTAAATCACAAAAATGATACTGTACTTATCCAACTCAACAAAAAGATGAGAACATATAATTCCGTTCCGTTCAGCTTTGTTTTTTAACCCCAAACTTCATTGTGTTTAGTTCAGATCGTTCAGTTGGGCGCTACTTTTGGCTGGTAAAAAACCAAAAATTTTGTACAAAAACAAAATACATATACGAAAAAAAAACAAAAAGCCAGCAAAATGATCTTACACACAAACATAAACACAATACACACACAAACAATTCGTGCTGTGGTCGTTGCTAATATTTTTTGTTTGCTCATTTCTTCATCAATCAAAAAAAAAAACATTATAGAACATTAAAATAATGTTTGTCTACTGTACCATTACAATTGTTCAAAGAACAGAACACTTTATAATGTTGGGCTCTTTCTTGAAAATAGTTACGAACGGTATTAAGGGTTGTGTTCGTCTACACAAACACTAAAAATATAGATATAGTTTCTGGGTGTGTGAGTCAAACGTTTAATAATGTTCTGCTTATTTTCGAACACTGGTTACGAATGCCACAGCTTTTTTAACGAAAAGTTAAAACATCATCAGCACAACTGGGGAATCTGTCTTTTGACTTTGGTGAAATCACAATTATTTCTGCTCCCAATTAGAATTAAGAGAAAAACCAATCATTAAATGATCCTTCAAAGGCTTAGTGGTCCTTCAAGACCACGTAAATTTCTCAGTCTGGCAACGATTCATCTTTTTACTGATGCAACGATTTTTCCCAAAAGCCAAGAGAATGTATTTAGAGCCACCATAGCATAACTTAATCGTCTAAAAGAGAATATGTGCTATTTTACTAACTGCAAAAGCAATCGACCTGTAAGCGCTGGAACATTTTAGTTAGATATAAAAACATCGACGATTACAAAATTTCACGCTGCCGTGCCAAAAATTACAGAGATAATAGAAATCGGATGAACTCTTGGAACAAAATGTTGATATGCGCCTTATAAGAAAAACATTAAGTGATCTAATAATAGTGACAATATACTATCATCGATCTAGAACCCGAAATTCGCGTTAACATTATAAAATTTGTGTGCATTTCTTTTTTAAATAGGTTTGAAAAAGTGTCAAGTCGATTGAGAATTTCATTAAAGAAAAACAGAAAAATGGATTCGGCAACCTATGTCTGAGAACTTTTCTTTTTAAAAAAACTTCCTATTTGGTTGGACTCAGTACTAATTCAAAATCTAAATTTTCCATCTCTGGTGTTTTCTATGTTGCTACCAGACACTGAGCTATAATTTTCCAACAACCGTGTATTTTCAAAACACCGAAGGAGGAAAATGTATAATTACTGCCTTATAGATGCCCCCACTGTCTTGCCCCTTTTTGAATAATGCATTATCGCCCTTTGATTATTAATTTCAAAAGATAGCAACTTCTTTCAAAGAAAATCTCTATAATTCTAGAAAGTTAGGAAATTTTATTAAATTAAGGCCGGGTATTTGAGATGTGGATTAAGTTTAAACTTAGTTTATCGTAGTCTAAAACTCGGATTTTTCCGCAAAATGTGATTTTTTTTTTATTATTTCAATAAAAATTAAGCACGACAAACAAAATCTTGTATATTAATAATTTTGTATTCCCACAAAAATTACTTTGATAATAAACTGGCAAGTGCACGGCTAAAAAACTTAACTGGTAACATGCTTTATTTTTTGCGAAAACAATAAAGCAAGTTCTTTTTATTTTCATTTTGTTTTTTCTTTACGTACTTACAACTACAATTAATGTTGGAAGAATTCCAATCAATTGTAGTGGGGAATGTAAGAAAAGATAAACTCACTGTTTATTGTTGTTGTTTTTGTTTAGGCTTTGATATGGTTACAAGTAAGACTGTTGCTTATAATTCTTATTTGCTTAACAGTTTTATTTGTTTAATATCTTTAGGTTTTCTAAAATCTTTGGATGAAGCAACCAGTGCACAGTGGTTTCCCCCATAGGCCAAAAATCAAAAAAGTTATTGTTTTTTTTTAAGCTTTATTGCACAAAATTTATTGATAACACTCTAAATTTTATGAATCTAACAAATTTTGTTGTTTTTTTGGCGAGATTTATTGTTTGTGTCCGTTGAAAGTGGAGGTATGTTTATATTGCGTATATTGTGGTTGCATAGTCATAAAAGAAAACTTAAGTTTATCCAAAAAGTTATTCGCGATATTGTGGCAGAAGTTTCCAAAAACCCTACAAACATTACATTTTAACTTATTTTCTACCAAATTAAATAACAAAAGCTGCAAAAATATGAGCCCATAAAAAAATCGCTGAAGAATACTTTTTTGACCTTTTTAAAACACACGTTTTTCAAAAACTTCTTTTTCACGTAGACTTTTAGTGATATGGCCCTCATCTGCCCACAACGCCTTATGCATCAAATTGTAGGTTTTTTATCCCTCTTTAAATTAAAAAATATTGTGGCCGCGGGTTTTTGCATATTTTCGCATATGGGTGTAATTTACATAGTTATCCGACGAAAAATACTAACGCTCTAACGGAAACTTCTTCTGCAATATGTCACATATGTGGTGCCTTACCTACAGAAATGAATGACATTGAAAAATGCCTCGAGAAAAAAGTAGCTGAAGCTCGTTACGAATTCGGACTGTCACCATTACATGCCAACATACGATTTTTTGAGTACTTCATTCACTTATCGTACAAATTAGAGCTAAAAGAAAATGATAGACCAGTAAGAATGAAAAGTCATGTGTTTTGAAGAGAAAACAATTTATTCAACAACGATTTCGGGCCGAAATGGGACTTTTGGTAGATAGACTTTTAGTAGATAGGTTGCGGAAATTCAAATGATGGCAACACAGCGCGGAGATTTTTTCAAAATGTAAACCTTTCATCAAAAATAACAGGAATCGATAAGGATATTTTGCAAAGATGTGCCCCAATTCTCGAAGCTATAAATTCTGAATTTCAAATTGATGCCGAAAAGTTTGAGGAATATGCTGTAGAGACAGCAAGAAAACTTGTGAAGGAGTATCCCTGGTACTACCTCCCTCCATCGGTACACAAAATTCTTATCCATGGAGCTGAGGTAATCAAGCATGCATAAGTGTCAATAGGTCAATTATCGGAGAAAGCAGCTGAAGCGAAAAATAAGGATATAAAACAGTTTAGATTGCAACATTCACGAAAAATATCGCGCATAGCTACAAATACAGATCTTTTAAATCGCCTCTTTTTAAGTGCAGATCCATTTATTTCTGGAGCCCGAAACTTACCAACAAAGAATAGAAGTAGTTTAAGTCAAGGAGTTTTAAATTTGCTTAGTATTTGATATATATTACTACTATTTTATTTTATTACCTTATATGTATTACTTAATAATACCCTATATTGCATTATTTAACTTTGTTTAACTTTTTAATTTAGTTTTTTTCAGTGTATATTTCGAATGAATTAAGATGAAATAAAAATTTACAAAACTTGTTTAAAACAACCAAATTTTCATATTAAAATACTTTATTTCAAAAATTTTTAAAACAGATCTATAAGCCAATTAACCCTTAAAAGATCAAATGGTTACTGTGGCTACAGTTCTTAATATATTTTCCTAAAAATTTGCCAACTTTAAGTTCTTCGGGCATGAAATGAGCTGAAAATTATTGAAGACCTCAGCTTTTTTAGTTTTGGAGATATTGATTTTTGACCGCTTTTCCATATAAGGGAAACCACTGTGCAGTGAAATGTGTAAAGGAATAGCTTATCCCTTCAACAATAAATTTTAGTGTTTTTATCAAGAATAAAAATTGGGAATTAAGCACGACAAACAAAATTTTGTATATTAAAAACCAACATTTTAAGCAAAACTAAGCTGTTCCGTCAAAATTTTGTATACAAACTTGGTTATGGCGGCACAAATCTGTTTGTAGGTTAACTAAACCTAATTTAACTGAGATCTTTAAAACCCAGCCCTCAAGTATATTCCAAAAAAAAAAAAACAAAAAAAATACATCAAGAATTTTTTTACACCCCCAATAGTACTAAAACTATAAATTT
The DNA here is from genome assembly GCA_963931875.1 of Pollenia griseotomentosa. Classification (NCBI taxonomy): domain Eukaryota; kingdom Metazoa; phylum Arthropoda; class Insecta; order Diptera; family Polleniidae; genus Pollenia; species Pollenia griseotomentosa. Next base: position 102,938,536 of record OZ007561.1, read on the forward strand.
AACCTAAAGAAAATCTTTTTAACATTTAATCTGACATCAACAAAAACCACAAAAAACCCTGTTGTCTACAGTCTCCATTCATCCCAACATTTATCCGTTATATTGTTTACAGATTTTTTTTTTCTCATTTCAAAATTTTTGATTTTTCTCAAAAGCCGCCAAATGGCTAAAAGGCACAAAATAGTTCACGTTTTCTCTAGTTACTTTGTTGCAGTTATTTAGGCAGAGAAACCAAATTACAACAATAATATCTTAACGCTTTTATTAAACTGAAAATAATAGTGGAAATTCGTATTTGAAATTTACAACAAAATGGAAAAAAATCAACAACAAAAAAATTCAAATTTACAAAAAAAAAAAGAATTTCTAACAAAGTTTTGTTGTTGATAAATGTTTGCTAATTGTAGTTGCAATTAACAAACAGCTTCGTAAAAATCTCTTCTCTAAACTCAGTGAAAGCGAAATTAGGAAATTTTTATAATGTAAGAGATAAAACGCATATTTCAACAGTTCAAGGGTATCAACTTCAGATTTTTTTTTTTGCGCTAAGTCCCCGTCCATGTTATGAAACATTTGCAGCGAAACATTGAGGTTTGATAGTAAAAAGGAAAAGACGTATAAAAAAAGTGTTCTTTGTTAGTGTAATAGCAGATTTTTTATTAAAAAGAAGAAGAAGAAAGAGAGAAAGAAGGCTTACAAAATACCTAAATGCTGCAAAACAAAAGTTTTATTGTATGGACACGAATGCAGTTTCAAAAGAGAATTGAAAAAAGTTTTGTAGTAAATGTTTTATTAGTGCTCTTTTACATTTTACGATTTTTGTCGCTGCAACTTTTGTCGGTTCTTCTCTAAAATTGCTTTTGCGTTTACATTGTGAAAGCAACGTTAAATACGTTAAACACTTATTTTTGTCGAATAACGGAACGAATGAGCAACCCATACGAATCGAAGAGTACACACGCTTGTAAAACTCTTTTTATTCCGTTCTCCCCTCTCGCCAATAAAAGCAGCGACATAAATCGCACAAGGTAAACGGGCACTAATATGGACGAGGAATAAAGCAGCTTTTTAGAGAAACAAAATCGCTTTTTAAATGTCTGATACATTTTTGCATGATCTATTCCCAATAATTCTACAAGATTTGATTGCCTTCAGTGTTGCCCTATTGTTTTTTGTTTTTTTTACAAAAACTGACAATTTCCAATAAAAAACTGTTTTAGGGAAAAAACTGCTTCTGAAAAACAAAGTAATACCGTGTTCAGATATACACCTTAATTGAGTTTTACGCAATAAATGACATTATTGAGCTCAATTATTCATATAAAATTGCAATTTAGTTATTGCTCAATTAATACGAAAATGTTATAAATAATGAGTAAAATTAAAATACGACCCTGTCACAAGTGTGTTTACCGAGCGTAACACAACTTACAAACTGAGTTTTGACATTTGGCAACTGAAATTACAACAAAACGAATTCCCATCCATTAGGTCGTCGCAAAAGCCAGATGTTTATTCCTTAACACAGAAAAAATTATTTTTCCAATTCAAACAAAATATTTGTAGAATCAAAACATTTTTTGTCTGAAATCGGTCCTACAAACAAATTTGCATATTCAAACAATTTATTTGCATTTCGTTTATTGAAAAAAAACCCTGATTTTTTCAAACAAATAATTTACTGAATCAAACAAAAAGTTTACTGAAATTCATATAAATTTCTAGCAAATAATTTTGCTGAATCAAACAAAAAAGTTTTTGCACAAGCAATGACGCGCACACAAGCAAGCACTCTAGGAGATGATGAATACTGAGGAGAGAGCAGAGCGGCGGCTGGCTTTGAGACACATTTTTTTTTGGAATAATTTTTGAACTAAGTCTTGTTTATACACACAATGTTTTTCTTCTTCACTCGCTGTTGCTGTATCCTTTCCTTGGCAGCAGACCGACTCGACATGTTTTTCGTCATCATTTTATTTTTGTATTTGATGTATGTATTTAACTAAACAGTTTTAAAAAATTGAATACGGGATTTTGTTTTTCATTCTTTTTTACCAACTTTGAAACCTACCAAAAATTTATTTTGTTTCTTAAAATGTTGTTGTTGTTTCTGTTGTTTAAAAAGAGTGAAAAGTTTTTTCTTTTACCTGCTATTGTTTTTGTTTTTCTTTAACTACAAACCCCGCCACGCTATTTTACCATCTTTCTTATTGTTGTCCTTTTTTAAAGCGTCCAAAAATAGACTGTATGTGTTTGTGTCGTTGCTCTAATATTTCACATAAAGAAGTGTTGCTTACGATCAAATAAAAAAATGCAAAAAAGAAACGACAACATTAAATGGCGTTAAATATTTCATACAAAATTATGAAAACTTGAAACCAATAACGCGTATATTATATTTTTGAATAGTTGTCAACATTTTTGTTGGTTAAAATAAAAATCAAACAAAAATATTAATTGAATCAGTAAAAAAATTTGTTGAAATTAAAAAAATTTTGAAACAAGCGTTTGTTTGAAAATAATTCAGCAATAATTTTTTCTGTGTAAAGATGTCAAAACTTGTTTACATTTTGCTTATACATGTACATTTTTGTTTCGGTTGAATGTTGTATGTAGTAGTAATATAAATTGAGTTAGCTAAATTGTGTATATGTGAACAGAAAGATAATTATGTCAATAAACCGAATATTGACTCAATAAAAAAGGTATATCTGATCACGGTATAAGAAATGATGATAAAACCATATTTTTCCTAGTTCTTGGAGTATCGATCAGTCTATTGATTGTTATTTTGCCTTGTTTTAGTTCCGGTAATTGTTTGTTGCATGCAACCATTTTATTGGTAAATCAGTCCTCCATCAGAAACCCATAACCATATTATGGTTGCCCCTGATCATGTTGTGGTTAATTATTACTACGTGTTGCCTTATTACGAGAGTCGTTGTCGCTATCAAAGTTGTAGTAACAACTACATTGTAAAACACATAAAAAGTTTGTCGTATTTTTTTTCGACTACGAAAACAAAACTTACAATAAGGCCGATTATTATTAAATAAGTCTATGATTGTTATGGTACATGTTGCTTTTTAAGAAAAATTATTTTACAAAAGGTTAAAAAAAAAATTTTTATTAATGTGTTTTTTTTTAATTTTCTTATTAAAATTTATAGAAAAAAATAACTTTAATGTTGTTATCCAACTAAGCAAAAAGGTGAGAACATTTTTATTACGTTCTGTTTCTAAAAAAAACCACAAACTTTGTTGTGTTAGGTTCACCACATTAATGTTGATTCATTTCAGTTGTGCTAAGCATCCTTTTAGCTGGTCAGAAAACTAAAAAATTTCTACAAAAACAAAATACATATACGAACAAAAAAACAGCAAAAAAAATTGTACACAACCAAAACATGTACACAATACACACACAAAATATTCGTGCTGTGGTCGTTGCTAAGATTTTTCTTTGCTCATTTCTTTATCAATGTAAAAAGGAAACACTATGGAACGTAAAAATTTACAGCCCAATCATGAATACAAATTCCCCGGGAGTTTTTTTCCTTTCCCCATTTTTACAATAAAATTTACATAGGAAAAATTGGAGAAGGGAGAAAACTCCCGGGGAATTTTTATTCATAATTGGGCTGTTAATGTATATCTACAAATTGTTCCGTTTTATAACGAAGACAGGACACTATATAATGTTCGTTTCTTTCTAAAAATAGTTACGAACGGTATTAACTATTAACGGTATTAAGTATTAGTACACAACACTAAAAAAATAAATATTGTTTATGGGTGTTTGAGTCGAAAGCTTAATAATGTTCTGTTTATTTTCAAACGCTAAGCTTTCACTCGAAATTTGTTGCCTTTACATTAAAGAAATACAAAGGAAAAAACTGTTTCACGATTAGGGCTGACAGAAACCAATTTTCAACCAACGGACAGTGTAAAAAACTCGTCTGGATTTTGTAAAATTAACTGGACAATCTAAAAAGTGCAAAAAAACTTCATATTTTTTTTTTTTTTTTGCCTAATGTAAAAACAATAAAAATTCAGTTTTACGTCATATTACATATCGTCACCTAAAATCAAAAAGGGCATAAGTAACAAACAAATTCAAAATCTACTTTATTTGCGAAATAATCACAAGCGCGAAAACACGAATTTAACCTGAGAAGATTTTTTCTAATTATCTTAATATCTATCCGAAAATCCAATATTAATTGTGCACGATTTTAGATCTTTGTCCAAGAAGTGTAGAAATGGACCAGTGCATTCCACTGATAAGATTTCTTCAATCGGACTAAAATTAAGAATTCTGGATTGTTTTTAATTTTTGTAGTTCTTGATGTGCCCTAATTGGGAATATGTCTATAGATCCCTAATCCTTTACCCTAACTGGAATACAAGTACTTAATAAGCATCTGGAATTTGATTTATTATCGGACTAAGCGTTTACAAAGTCCAGAAAAATTCCCTTATTTGGTTCTTAAACCTCTAATGGCCATTTTCTCATTAGGCGATTATCTTTTTTCCCAACGAAAAACTGCACATTAAAGAAATTTGGTTTTCTCAATGTCTCATTTGCTTCTATTTTGTCGCAAAGCTAACCGGCACTCATCTGCCAATTATTTATTTTCCTTTTATTTGCCGTACAGATAAATTCAATCAGCTGACTCCCAACTTTTACATGTATTTTGAGTGGTGTTGCCAACTCAAACCAATGTTTTTTGTCGGTATATTGAGAAACCCAAAATCGTTAACGGACAGTTTATCGGTATAATAAATTTATGTTGACATTAAGTAACAGCCAGTTTGTCGATACATTGAGAAAATGGCCATAACTGTGTGTCGCTTACGATTTACAGAATTTCCTAACTCTTTTTTTGAGCTGTAAGCAAATATATTTGAACATTTTTCAAACTTTCATCAAAATTAAGTCTTATTATGATTTTCAAAGGACATCCTTTTCTTTTCTTATAAGTATAGATTATTTCAAACACTTAAAATACTTTCGAAAAAGCCTAGTAATTGGTTTGGAAAATACAAACGAGATCCATTTATGTATAAAGATTTCGAACGTTACGTTCACGCATTTTTAGATATAAATTGGAACATCTTTGGGCAAGATTGTTCCTTTAAATTAAGTATGTAATTAATAAAAAAAATTATTTTTAATATTAAAGAAATTCTATTTAACTGGACAAATTGTATTTGAGCTGGTAACTGGACAAGACCCAAAACAAACTAGACAATCCAGGCCGTCTGGCAACCCTATTCACGATATGATCGCAATTGCCCGCCTAAAGCTTTCAAAAATTGGATCGATTACTGGACCAAATCAAAAATATTTATAAATTTTTGACTAAACACTTTTCCATTTACCAGAAAGAGCTCAAATTCTTGTTTAAAAGTATTTTTTGATATTGTAACTTTTGTTTAAAATTCAATGAATTGTAATCCAATTGATTTTATGTTTCAATTCCATTTCGTTTCACCCTTCATTAGGTTAATAATTTGGTTAAGGCTACTTTACACCTTAACACAAGTCTTCATTTCCAAGTATTTCATTACACTTTGTAAGATAGAAATCTAATGAGTTTTGTTGCGAATATCAAAAAAATCTTATTTCATATTACAGTTTGTGTTCACACTTTCACACATGAACATGGTTTTGTAAAAATGCAACCCTAATAAAATTAAAAAAAACTATTGTTTAGCAAAATTTCGAAAAACGATCTACGACGATTTCGTAATACTTGTAATTTTCATAACACATTGCATTCACACTATCAATCTTTTACATATTACTGAAGATTTTGATATGTATCAATACATGGTATAATAGTGTAAAGTAGTCTTAACTAATACCGTTAATTTTGATTAAATTTTTCCTCTTACGTTTTTATTATATTTTCTTTATCTTTTCAATTAATTTTTAGCTCATTTCGCATTCATGTTTAGTTTTCCCTTTTATTTTTTTTTTATCTACAACGACCTTTTGGTAAATTGGAAAATTGAAAAATTTTCTTTCATTAAGAAAATTGCGTGTGAAAATGCAGTTTCTTTCTACTTTCGTCTAATTTATTCACCTTGAACTTTTTTTCGCTGTTTCTCTTGTTTTTTTTTCTTTTTTTTTTGCAAAAGTTTTTCCTTCTTTTCTTGTATCATGACTTTATAATTGTTTAAAACGCTTTCATCATGCGTTCGAAATTAAAAGTATTAACTCTTGCTTTTGTTTCACTGTGATGATTGATGTCTGTTCATTAACTGGCTTAAAACTCATGTTGAATAATGTTTGGATTTTTTTGATGTTCACATCTAGATTGGGATTTAAAAAAAAAAATAATACATATGTATCTACAATATTTATTATTGTTGTTATTAATTGTTGTAATTTGAACTTAGTTGTATGGAGAGAAAAGATAACAAAATGACGACATATTGTAGCAGTGGTTCTTAAACAGTATAGTTTTGTATCAAGGCCTTTTTAGAAAAAAATTTTTTTGATAAAAATGCAATATATGTTATTCTAAATCTGTTGGAAAAACTAATTCTTTTTTAATAAATTTAAAGGAGAAAATTAACCCTGGAAGGTTACTCTCCATTTAAGTACATCAAGGTGACTCTTCGTTAAATCGACGAACTATTTAAAAAAATATTATTTTTTTAAAGCTTTCGTCATCACCTTTCAGACTCGGTAGTTAGTTGCGCAAGTTACTGGCCGACAACAACAAAGTCTGTACTAAATTTATTTTTCTTTACCCCGACCTTACCGCTAACTTATAAAAACCAAACCAAAAGGGTCTAACGGTGTTGTTACATAGAATTTTAACTAGAACAGAAAGAGAGAGGAAAAAACTTAACTTTGCTTAAAAAAAACCCCAGCTGTGTGGTTGTGGTTTTAAAAAAAGTGTTAACTTTGTTGTTGTTACTTCATACGTACGAAGAGAGTTTCTACTGTAAGCAAAATGAACCGAAATTTTTTTAAAAATGAATCAGTTTTAGCTTTATCTCGAGCCAACAACAATTAAACAATTTTAAAATTTTCATCGGGGCATCCCGGAATTTCCCAGACAAATTTAATTGTTTTCAATTCGCACCTTCATGGGAAACCAAGAGGGAAAAATTATACTATAACATTCATTGCATTCATTTGGAAAAACATCATTTATTTTTTCAACATAGTCTCCTCCTTTGAGCTCTATACAATTTGTCCAACGATTCCTAATTTTGTTTATACCTTCCATAAAATAAGATCTATCCAGTTCATTCAAATAGGAAATTGTTTGTGAGGTGATTTCATCGTTAAAGTCAAATCTCTTACCGCCGAGCCCTGTTAAGCCCGGAGATTAAAGCTCAAATTAAAAGTGACATAACCATAACCATACGAAAAAGCTGTTTAAACCAACCTTATGGCAACACTGTATTTGGTTAATTTAGTCACGTCTAATTGGGCCTTAACTCAAGGAGTTTTGCCATTGAAACTGCTCATTCGTTAGTGGTCGGTTGCGGCACCCATCTTTCAGAATGCTTTTTTATTGCCAAATAATCATTCAAAATTTAAACCACAAAAGAATGCTATTTGAAATCGCAAAACGCTAGATTTATTTTTTATAGTGTTCTTAAGATCGTGTGTTTAGCTTGCAAAATACCATAGTTTCGTATATATATCCTATTTCCCTTAAGCATACTTTTGCAATTTGAAGTCGCCAAACTTTTTGCTTATTGTGATTTACAGAATACCTATTGCGCGATTTTAAGTCAGAATCGCCAATATTAAGCGTTTTGCGATTGTAAGAACATACCCGTATGGCTTCTATAATCTCCGATCGGCCGACACCATATCATGAATAATTTTTCAATTGTTTCGGGTGTAGAGACCTCAGCTGGGTGTCCAAAATGTTCGGCATCTTTCGTGCTTTTGCGGCCACATCGAAATTCAGTAAACCACGTTTTTTAAATCGAGATTGTTGGTAGAGAGTACCCAAAGTATTTATCAAGATAAGCCTTGATATGAGTTTCCCGCAAAAAATCAAGCTTAATGATGAACCCACAAAATTCACATTTTTTTTTTGTTTTTTTAATGGCGCGGTTTATTAAAATAAAGGCAGCACAGAAAAAATCTGTCCAATTTTTTTTAAGGCAAACCATTAATCAAAAATAAAATCAGTTTCGATTAAAAATGTAATCAAGTGAATTAAAAATTTACATATACATATCAACAAAATTACTGCAGAAAAATTTTTAATATCAAAAAACATTTCATCGATACAATTAATTTGTTAACCGGTGCGAATTTAATTAATTTGTTTAATAATATCACAAAATTTTTAATTAAAATCTATTTTTATTGTTTTCTGTGAAGGAGTCGACAGATGTCCTTTGACATGAGCAGTGTTGCCCTTTCAGTAAGGAAGCGCGAATTTCAAAAAGTCACGGAATTATTATATAGAACTCGATTATCGATAATTTGTATTATTTTTTTTTTTAGAGATTTTACGTTTAAAACCTATCGGACCGGTAAATTTTAAACATTTTGCTGTATTTAACAAAATTCAATTTATTTAAAAAGATAAACCTGTTATTAGTCAGGGAGTACGATACGGCAATCGCTTTTACAAAGTTTAAAATTTAAAGTTTCCGGGTGAAAACATTTACATATGATTTTCCATATTCAGATGGCTTAAAGAAAGTTTTGGTGATTGTGTCTGTGTTTTGTTTTCTTTTCATAATCCATGTTCTTGACATTTGAAATGTTAAATTTGACTTTTGTTTGTTTAGATTCGAACTAAATGTGTGTGGTTAAATCAAAAAAACTTTTTCTCCATATGAAATTATTTTTTTTTATTTGCCCAAAAACTTTAGCAGGTAATTAGTTACGGGTATTTGCTGTTCTTTAAAACGTAAATTAAGTAATTTTCGTTAAAAGATAAACAAACTTGAAAGTGTAAAGTTGTCAACGAGAGAAGAAAACAAAAAAAAAAAAAACGTTATCGTATGAAACAAAATTTCATGGAATATTAACTTTTAATTTAAATAATGTAAAACTTAAATCACTTTGTAAATTTTTAAAGTTATATAATATTGTTTCTCTTTTTTTTAAATGCATTTATTCACTGTTAAAAAGAAATAGAAAACAATACAAAAAAAAAAAATTACAATCATAAATTTAATTGTATTACATAAAAGCCGTAACAAAGCCATAAAATACTAATATTTTGTATGTTTGGAAAAATTTTATATCAATGGTTTCCTTTTTTTTTTTTTTTTTGCAAGCCACACCAAAACAATATGAAAATCAAGGAAAAAAGAAAATAAATTTTCCATAAACAGCATGAAGGAGAAATTAAATAATCGAAAAAAATGTTGGCCATAGAAATATTAAAAAATATTTTGTTAGCGCAGAAGTAAAATAATAACTAAAGCACTAAATGGAATTAAAACTAAAAGAAATTGGGTTACGCCGACTAAAAGGAAGCCTTACATAAAGGAACAAGTTCGTTATTATCCTCTATAGTTTAACGAAATTAGAGATGTTTTAAATGCGGTTTGTGAACCTTTTTCGCAAATCGTTTCATTAAGGTATTTAAAGGCTTTTTCATTTGCTATAACACTTTAATCTTACGAAAGATATTCCAAAACAAGCAAGAGCTCCATATTCGGCTGTGCCGAATCTTTAAAACCCTTTACCTTACGTAACGAAAGGTCTTAGACTACTCACGCACTAACGCGCATTATCAAACAGAATAAAAAAAAAGTTGATGACTTTTTTTCCTTAAAAACAGATATCTCTTTTAAAACGGCAAATCTTGTTTGTAAAGGGTGGTCCAACCAAAACATAAGATGTTAATTGTAAATAAAAATAAGTTTTCAGAGTATTAACTTGATATTTGTTATTATGATAGACGAATCTATGACAACTATGTAACTAAATATTGGCCAAATGTTCGCCACAAAAGGGTACAACAAGCCGATCTTACACAGAACTTTTAACATAATCTCCTTTTGGAACAAAACGTTTTTCGCAAGGATACTCAAAACTGTTAAATCCTTTTTAAAGACAAGCCAACCTTATAGCTTTTTCCATTTCTAATCTTTTCAGTGAATAAACATTTAATAGGGAAAATGGGAGAAGGAAAAGAACTCCACGAGAATTTTTTTATAATAATTCGGTTGAGTAGGAACTGTCTAGCTCCTTAAAATAACCATCAACTGCAGCGTTTATGTGATGAAATAATGAAATAAAAGAAAAACACCCCATTAGGCGAATAAGAAAAGGCTGTTTCGTCCCCAACGAACACGAGGATAAACCTTTGATATGAAATGAATTTTTTATTTGACATCAAACACAATTCTCAAACGTTTTTCAATTTCACTTTAACATTTAAATTCAAATTGATAATGATTTGAAAATAAACATTTGACATCAAATGTATTATCAATTTGATGTCAAATTGGTATCAAATGTTACATTCAAATCAGAACTAAACTTGGCAATACTTAAGCGAAAAATAAATGTAAACATTAAAAATGGCGATTAATGTTAAATTTTTACTTCGTGGTTAAACGTGTTTTACAAGTGAAGAGTTTTATTTCTTGTGAAAAATAAAAATTTTTTGTGAGTAATTACAATGATTAAGAATACGAAATACGAAAAATAAAACGGGAAAGTGAAGGAATTATAGGTTTGGTGTATGATCGCGGTGCTACAATCCTCAAAATATAAGGGAGCCAAGTATTTCTTCTTTGCAAGAATTAGAGGACATAAAGAACATTATTTCATCTTTTTTCTAATGTGCCGAATGTTTATCTCACAGTTTATTTAAATAAATAATGAATTTAAATTAAAAGAAATAAAATATTTTTATTTATGTTCCACATTTTATTATAATCCACATTTGAAAAACATTTGGGAATTACGTTTGAAAGCAAGTTGCAAATACAGGCATTTTTCAATTTGAAAATAATTTCCTCTTTTTGTTGAGAATGCTATGATTTTCAAATGATTTACAAATCATTATCAAACGTTTGTCGTTTGAGAAAACGTTTGATTTCAAATCATTTTTAATTTGAGATCAAGCCTCCGTGTTTGTTGGGTCAAGACAATTCCTAGTTTACACATCTATATATATAAAAATAAGTTGTCCTATGTTTGTGATTTTATAACTCGAGAACTACTCAACCGATTTTCAAACGAGTACATGCACTGATATTTTATAAAAAAAAAACTCTCGATAGGTGACGCTGTTTTCGTGATATTAAAATTTTTTTATTGATGGAAGATAGCGCTGGGGTCAAGTTATTAACAAAATTCTCCAGTATTTCATTTTTAAGTTCACTATAACGATTACCAAAATTAATGAATTTAAGTTCGATTTACTGCATCACACGTCTTATTCGCCAGATTAAGCTTCCTGGGATTATTTTCTATTTTCAAGCCTGAGAAAATGACTTGGCAGTAAAATATTTGCCAACAATCGTGGAAAATCAGCCTTTTCTTATTCGCCTAATGCGGTGTTTTTCTTTAATTTCATCACATAAACGCTGCAGCATACAGCTGTTAGCATACAAATCGCCGTTTGTTGTTTTGCCTTGTGGAAGGTAATCAAAAAACTAGGCGCATACAGATGGAATTGTTTTCGCCTTCTTTGGATATAATTATTTCATTTCAGTCCACTTTTAAAACATATTCACTTTCTCATCTTTACATTTTCGGTCAATATGCAATTTAAAGCAGTTTTTAAAATGTCAAAATGTCAAATACAATTTTGTGGACTTTCTTAACTATTTCTGGCGTGGACACTTCAATTGGCGCTGGTCTTGGTAGCTTGTACGGCCTCGTTTAAAATCTGCCTTCCAATTTTTTAAAGTCGTAAACGAAGGAGGAGACTATCCCAGAGCAGAATCTAGATGGGCTTTAATATTGTTTGGACTGAGAACTTTCACATGAAAGTATTGAATTACGTAACGGTGACCAATTTTTTTCCTGTTTAAAAATTCACTGAGATCGCTTTTTTTGATAGCAACAAAATCAATACCATACAACGTGGCAAATTAAAACGTGAAACAATTGTTTTTTAAGGTTGCAACTTTTCACCAAAATAATTTTTTGAAACTACTGCCGCTATTTACAAATCAGATCGCCTTATTTTGCGAACGCCTTCGTACCTTAGATATACGTTTCTCTTTCCAGCAAAGATCTATGTTTCCGAATATTTTCGATTTCTGGAGCTGTATGAAGTATGTAATAACGTCCCTAAGAACTTGTTTCTTAATCGTATAGAGTCAATTAATGGAATTAAAAAATAATCATTTTTCAATATTTAAGGACTTATTCTTAAAAAAATTATTAAAGGTTTATAAACTTTTTATAAAAAAAAAATATTTTTTTTAATGTAATAGAAATGTAAAAGTGTCATTACTGACGACACATTCTGAATTGATTCCCTAAAATAGTTGAATCTAATGCACAGAAGAAATTCTCGCAAATTCGTTTTTCAATTAAACCATTAATCAAATATAAAATCAGTTTTAATAAAAAATTTAAATAATAAAATTTATTAATTGAAAATAATTTTTATTTTTTTCTGTGAAGCTTCTTTTATCAATACCACGTTTATGTATAATCGTTGCATAAGGTGTCTTTCATTACTCGCTTTTATTTTGCTTAAACAGTCAAGTTCTAATTTAACCCAGAACAGCTTCATAAAGGCTTTGCTAGCCAATTTCACTAAGAACTCTTCTATAAAAAAAAACTTAAATTTAAATTTTCTCAAAAGTTAATATTTTGACATTGGCCCTTTTAGCACCAAGATTTATGAGTAGACTTAAGTAGACTTAAGGAAAAAAAGTTGTCTGATAAAATTAAAGCAAACACAGATCTTTTACACGAAATTACATAAAAATGTTTTCGCAATATGACCATGTTTTTAAAAACTCTAAGAAATATTGATTTGTTAAGACTATACAAATGCTAATCGGGACTGGGTTTTCAAGTTCCCTCTTCCCGCTTCCAAATTAAAATAAAAACTTTACTGCACTTTTGCTAGATATAAATAAAACGTCATTTGATTCTCTATATATATTTAGAAACTGCAGATTTATTTTCCCTTTTCCAAAACCGCATACTGCGTAACGACTCCGACATTTTCAGAATGTCGTCTTTAGAATTTAATAAATTTACTTACAAACATTTGATTGATATTATTTTAAAACATACCTAAAAAGAGAAAAAAGAAAGTATTTAAATTAATATTAAGGATTTCGGAAAATAAATGTAACATTTCATTAAAAGTAAAATGACAATTAAAATTGTAATTGCAAAAATTTATTAAAATTATCGAGAACATGTTAAAGTGTTCCCTGTAGGAAATATCAATATTGACAGTGTTCGGATTCACTATTGACTTTGTCACCAGTACTACTGACCAAAATGTGTCTGTCATTTTAAATCCACTACTGTCCTTTGAACTATTGAATAAGAAGTTCTGATGGGACTACTACTAGATCTAGTCTTAACTTATTTAGCCATAGAATGCAATACAAAAATTGTAGACGCTTCGAAAATAGTGTCACCAAAATAACCGACAAAAGTGCTGACTAAAAGTCACTAAAATCCCGTTTTACTACAGGGATATTTGTGCATACCTCTACTTAAAATTAAGATTTTTTTCCAAAATGTCGTTTATATGTGAAGCGCTGCTAATTATAAAAAGATCTTAATCAAATCTGACATCACCATTTTTAATCATACAGGCTGATGAATTTTGTATGAATTTCACTTCATCAAGAAACTGGAATAACTTTTTTTGTCATGCATGGAATTTTTAAAATTTTTTTTTCTTGTGAAGCCCATTGTATTACAAAAAGTTTAATTAGTCTTAACCCTGCACGGTCACTCTTCGTCGAATCGACGAAGCTTATTTACATTTTATAATAAAACTTTTGTACAACATGTATTCAAATTACGCTCTTTTTTCCAACAACGTTAGCTGATGCCGTAAGCTTGTAGTGAGTGGGCGTACGCTAAATCCTGATATTTTTTAAAGTTAATATTAAAACGACGAATAGTAACCTTAGTGTCAGTTTTTGTGTCTATTTTTTGGAATTTTAAATATTCCTTTGTCAACTCCTACGTCATGAACACTCACAATAGGTTCCAAGAACCGACGACAGTATCTGAAAAATCTTCATTAATCTCTCGTGGCTCCCTATTTAAGAGGCCTCCCTTACAGGCCTTAATTAAGGAAAAAAAATTAAATTAAAACACCTAATCGAAAAGAATCCGTCGAAAATGTTGTCAAAGGACCAAAAGATCGTAGAATTTGTCATCTCTGTCGATATAGCACACTCAGAATGACGCGAAGTACATGTTATATATGCCCGAAAAGCATCTGTTGTGAACATAAAATTGAACTTTGTGTCTCATGCGTAAAATATGGCTAATAACTAAATATTTTTTTTCTTTTGTATTATTTGACTGATTATTTTTAAAGGCTGAAAAAGAAAAAAGTAATTTATTTTTTACCTTCTTAGTTTTTGTGGTTTTAAAAAGTTAATTAATTTGAAAAACAAAAAAAAAAAGAAGTTCAAATTCGTATCGAATTTTAGAGAGAAAAAGAATTTTTATTTCTTGTATTTAATTTTTTTTTTTTTTTTTAATTAAACGCTTAACTAAAACAGATTTTTGTTAATTTTTTACTCGAAAAATCGTTCAGCTAGAATTTATTTTTTAAAAACTCGATTCGACGAAGAGTTACTCTAATGTACTAAAATGAAGAGTAACTTTTCAGGGTTAAAGATAACTGAATTTAAATGGCCTCCCTTAGGCCAGAGGGGAATGGAAGGTTGATTTTTTTGAAATGAGCCTGTTAGGAAATATTCTGCGTTATTCGGACATAACCGGCTGAGCTGTGTGTGCAGTAGCACCATCTCGTTGATACGACACAAATTTAAAAGGAATTCTCTTTCGGCGTAGTTCCGAACATAAAAATTTCCAATAACGGTATCCAGTAACCGTAACGCTGTGTCCGTTTTGTTCAAAGAAGTATAGCCCGACAATACAGCTTGAAAAAAACTGCACACCACGCTGTGACGTGAATTGGATGATATTCCCTCTCATGCAGTATTTCTGGGTTGGAGCCATTCCATATGCGACAATTTTGTTTGTTTATGTTGCCGTTCAGATCAAGTTTTCTTTGGTAGCGGATTTCATCAGCCACCCTGTATAACACTAATATGCCAAATTCCGTGATAGTTTTATTTTCGTAAGGTAATACTTTAAAGGACCGATCGTTTATATACATATAACGGGTGGTTAAATTTTAAGGGCCGATGTTGAATGTGAACCACACCCAAACGTCAATTTTTGTTTGCATTTCATTTGACATTTCTCAATTTCAGACTAACTCAATTTGAACCATGGAAAGATACACAATCGAACAACGCTTTAAAGATATTCAGGCTTATTATGAAAATGGGCGTTCAAATCAAAATGCACTTCGTCAATTTAATCGTCCAAATGTGCGTACAATCTAAAAAATCGTGCAAAAATTGGCGCAAACCGGGTCTGTAGGACAGCAGAAAAATTTCTGCTGTTAGCGATAGTGTGGCTGAAGAGCCGTCCACCTCAACTCGTCGTCGTGCCCAACAATTGCACCTCTCACGCTCGTCGTTGATGAACATTTTGCATAAAGACTTGCATTAACACGCTTACAAGGTGCAATTGACTTAAGAACTAAAGCCTCTTGACCATTCCAAACGTCGTCAATGGTCAGAATGGTGGCAAGAAATGGCAACAGTAGATGATCAATTTTCGGAGAAAATAATCTTCAGTGATGAGGAACATTTTCACCTCAGGGGATTCGTCAGTTGGCAGAATTGCCACAATTGGGCGAATGATAATTCAAGAGTTATTGTCGAAAAACCAATGCACCCACAAAGAGTGACTGTTTGGTGCGGTTTATGGGCTGGCGGCGTCATCGGGCCATATTTTTTTCAAAATGAGGCCGGTCAGGCAGTTACTGTGAGTGGTGTTCGCTATCGTAATATGATAACGAACTTTTTATGGCTCGAATTGGAAATATGGATGTTGACGATATTTGGTTTCAACAGGACGGTGCCACTTGCCACACAGCTAACGAAACAATGGCTCTTTTTCCGCGACAAATACAATGGCCATGTAATCTCACGTGGTTGCAATGTCAATTTGCCACCAAGATTATGTATTTTGACGCCGTTGGACTTCGTTCTTTGGGGTTATTTGAAAGATTTATTGGTGTTACACATGGAGTGCCAAACTTAATATACACTTCTTCGCTACTCATGGTGTAAGAAGGTATAAACACATTCAGACTGTAGAGAATCAAAAAACCAGTGCCAAATAAAATTGCGCTACTCTAAACCAAAGTGAATGCATTTGGAAGGTGGTAAATAAAAAACAACAACAAAACAGAAGACACGAAAAACATCGATAAAATTAAATAAACAACTAAATAAATTTTTCACTTAATAAGTCTAGTAAATGGCAAAAAAAAAAAAAAAAAAAGAAACGGACAGGAAAAACAAACTGCAATTTAATAATTAAAAAATCATTCAAAACATAGTAAAACCAATTGCTACAGGCGGCCAGCGTCATTATGCTGAATGCAACACACTCTGACGTGCCACAATCAGCGTAAATAAATAAAGTTACCACAAATTAAAACAAAAAAAAAAAAAAAACAAAAAAGAGAGAGAAACATAAACTGATTTTTCAAATAAAATCAAGAAGTCATGTCAAGTTACAAATCGCAGAAATATTAAATTAAATAAATGTCTTAGATAAAATTAATGGCGGTGGCAACATGGCAAGTGCCATGAAAACAACAAATAAATTAATAAATTTATTAGAGTTTTTTGTGGTGGAAATTCAAATCAAATGACAGTTAGATATTTACGTAGAGTTTTTTTACATTTTTGTTTAAATTTGTTGTAAAAAATACATAAATGGATAAAATTAAATGAATTTGCAATATTTTTATAATTTAGAAAACAAATTATGATTTCCATAAGATTTATTACATAGAGAGAAAAATCCAACCCCTATTCAAATTGGCAATGCATGTTATTAAAGCGAAAATGGGGAGTTTTCAATAATTGTAAAACACAATGTTGTTACATCAGGGTAAAAATGTTAAATCAATAACGAAATGTTGTAAAATTAAGAACGAAAATGTAAATAATTTCAATACGTTGTCAAACTGAGAAGATCTTGACATACATTAATGATTAATCTTTGAAAGCCCAGCTATTGGCTGTTTGTTAGACGATTGTGTTTAACATACAACTCCTAAAGGAACCTTCTGATGATCTGACGCGTAACAATAGCAAAAACAAAAAAATTAATATCTTTTCTGACACGTTCGTTTTTTCATCTTAGAATGTTTAAGATTCAAGTTTTAAAAAAATCGTTTAACAATTATTTCAAGAGGCAAAATGCAACAACGATAGACTTTATTTTTCTTTCGTGAAAACATCCTCGAATGAACTTTTTGCGACTCTTTACGTGTTTTAAGATAAGTCTCGTACGATTCTTGACATCCTTTTTGGAAAATTTGTTTGATAACACTGTGTTTTTGAGTTACGCGAATATATGTTGTGCAGCCTCCTCCATTTTCGAAATAACGGTATATCTCGGAAAACAAGATCTAACCTATAAAACGGTTAGCACCATTGGATTCAGCGTACCCGAATTATGTTATAACGCCATGTGCCCGGCTTGTCTATTTTTGCAACAAGCACAGTGTAATCTGTACACACATAACAAGCGATTCCCTGTGCGTATAATAAAAGCGAATTTCGCTGTGTTGTGGAAGAATTTCACAGAGGAATCACCTCGTGAAACAATTTCTTCCGTACGAGGAATCTTCTGCAACTAAAAAATGGGCTAGCCGACTATCAAAAACGCTCTTAACGCGTCAATAACGAAATGTTGTCAAATTAAGATTAAAAATTCACAAAATTACAATTCTTAGTCGAATCAATAACACCATGTTGTCAAACTGAGAACAGCTTGTTGGCAAATAACAGCAATATGTTGTCGTCTCGTTGTTTACTTTTCTAGTTTCATGTTTTTAATTCAAACTTTAACAATAAAGCTTTGAAAGCTTTAATTTGTTCAGAACACGTTGTTTAATCAATAAAGAAACATTGTAAACTTTAGAACGAAAATGCACAAAACTTCAATTTGTAGTCAAATCAATCACCCTTATTGTTGTTGGTAAAATTCAAAATACGCCTACGACTGTTTGGTAATAGATTTAAGAGAACGTGAACTTATTTCCTTAAATCGTTTTAAGTTCGCAAACCACGATAAGGGTGAATATAGATTTCTAAATATCTCAAGAACGGTCATAGTAGAAGTTTCCAAATTTAGTGCAAAGTTTTATATAATAATACACAACATCTGCAAAAAAAGTGGACTGGTTTTAAGAAGTGGGTGTGGCACCATCATACAAAACAATATAGATTTCTAAATATTTGGAGAATGGTTTAACGAATATTTCAAAATTTGGTATTAATAGTTTTAGATATTAATACACAACATCTACGAAAAAAAGGGAGCTGGACTGGAAAACTGGCGTGGCACATCCCATATTAGGACACTATTTCTGTATATCTGGATGGAAAAAGTATTACAATTTGATTAATATAAAAATCACTTCGTTAGCGAAATATTGTTAAATTAAGAACGAACATGTATAGAATGAAAGTACAAAATTTTAATTCGTAGTCAAATCAATAACACCATGTTGTCAAACTGAGAACAGCTTGTTGTCAAAAAACAGCAATACTTTGTCGGCTCATTGTTTACTTTTTTAGTTTCGAGTTTTTTGTTTAAACTTTAACGATAGAGATTAAGCTTAAAAAGCCTAAATTTGGTTAAAACACGTTGTTAAATCAATAACGAAATGACGTCAAATTAAGAGAGAAAAGTACAAAATTTCAATTTGAAGTCAAATCAATAACTTCATGTTGTCAAACGTTGTTTACTTTTCTTTAAACATTAAATGTTAAGCGTTTAAAGCCTTTATTTAGTCAGAACACGAAGTTGGCTGCTGTAAGCTAAAATTAAACTAAAGTTTAATAAAAGTCTACTTCTACAACATAAAAATATTCAAGTGATTTTTTTTTGTCATGGCTTTAAAGACTACCATTTCTTGCCTTTAAATATTGTTCAAAACTTATTTATTTATATTTTCTATTATTTTCTAAAACTTCCTCTCCATTTTCAATGCACTTTTTACGGAAATTGTCTTTATATCTCTAAACATATTTGAAAGGATGTTGTTTGTTTGTTGTTGTGTGATAAGCTGGCTAGAAAGGAAAACAAACAACATTTTTCTTTTTTTTTTAGATCATTTTTCTCGTACAGACAAATATTTTCATTTACTTTCACGCATTTGCAATTATACTTTCATTTACCAAGTCTTAAAAAGACTTAATGATGATTATGATGAGGATAATGATGATAATATTTTTAATTGTACAGCAGCAAAGTAAGTCATGACTTAATAAATCAAAGAGTTAATTAAAAGAATGGCGGTGAATTTATCTGAAGTATTTGTAGTAGAAATTTCTAGCGAGTGGAAATCATTAATCTTAGGAAATACTTTTAAGTATTTCCTGGAAGCGCAGGGATATTCTTTTTAGTGCATGCTTTCTTTTAAAAAAAACATGGGCATTTTGTTGTAGATATTATTGGAGGTATAAAAAAGATTTTGATGTTTGACAATAGAAAGCTTTATGTTTGTTAATATTTGGTAATATTGTCACAATTTTTGGAATCGGAAAGTTTGGATAGTAACTAACAAAAAAGAACGCAAAATTAGTAAAATTCGTATCGAAAGTGAATCACTTTTCCGTAATGGTTAGCTTTGAAAATAAGATTTTGGCCAGGCTGACTTTTATTTGTGTCAATCAATTCAGGAAGTCCCGGCTTAAATGCGCCATGTAGTCGGGGGTTTAACAAATTCGCTCTATTGAGAACATGAGCATTTCCTTGAAGCGGAATTCGTTTACTGCGAAATCTATTGACTATTTAGACGAAAAACAATCATAATTTATTTATTAGACGGCAGGAACTTATTGGCACCACCAATATTGTCTATAGAAGGCCCTTTTTCATTAAGAGTGGAGCATTCGTTTGTTTAATTAAAAAACTTGGGGGTTAGAGAAATGATTTCTATTTCAAGGAAAAGTACTAAGAATGAGTTTGTGGAATATGAAATCGTTCAAATGTCTGCCGCGAAAGCACTGGCGTGAATGTGCAATGAATCGAGCACACAAATAACGAATTTCCATAAACTATCTCGTTTTAGTTTGACCAGCAGCTCTTCTTTCGTTGTTGGCTTGTTGGCATAGACAAGCGATAAAATGTAACCCCAAAGATGAAAAAAATGAAGGGGGATTAATCGCAAGCACGAGGCTGTTACACGGGGCACTACTAAGGCAGCCGGCAGATAAGTCGTTTGCACAAAATGTTCTTAAATAATTCGATTGTTTCGTACGCTGAACAGTAAATGATCTAAAACATTAAAGGCCAGTACCCATGTTCTGGAACTTTGGCGAGAACTTCTCGCATCGAAAAGATGTAAAACAAAATATTCCATCGTTTCTCGAAAAGTGAGAAATAAATGTGTCTGTACGTCATGTCGAAAACTACCAAAAAAGATAACGTCGTTACGTTATAATGTCAAGCAATTCCACTCGAAGGCGATGTGAAATTGCAGACGTTGAGATCGCCAGTCACACATATCTTTGACGGCGGCCAAAATTTACTAAAATGTTCAACGACGGTGGCGAAAAAACAACCGTCGCCTATAGCCTAGTACTCTGTTCAAATTTTTGAAAAATGTTGAGCAACATTGATTACTACACACGAAAATTTTGACATGCATTAATGTTATCCATCTTGCGAGTTTGTACAATTTGACGTTTTTATTCCTTCAAAGTATGCGACATTGTTTTGCGTATGAAAACCAACCCCACATGTATTTTACTAAAAAATATTTTTTTAAATTAAAAATGTTATAAAAAAGAAAGTAAATATGAATAAAAACCTGCTGCAGGTTGTGTTATTTTAATTTTTATTTAATAATAATTTCATAAATTTTTGCTTAAAATTCCATGTGAAATAAGTGTAGCTTACATTATTTCGCAGTTGTAAACAAAAATGTTGCCAGAAACATTTCGGAACTTTTTCACAAAATGCACAGAGTACAACTCTATCAACATTATTTCGTAGGTATTTCGCACAAGTTTTTTTCAAATGCGTTTTTACAGCATTTCACGTGAAATGTTGAAGAGAGTACCAGGCTTAAACCAAAAAATGTAAAGTGCGACTTGAATGTTCGTTGTATACAAAATAACTTTGAAAACATTCGTATATTTTTTAAAAGTATTAAGAGTAAAATAATTAAACAATGAAAAATCTGCGAAGAACAAAATACTTATCTCTTCCGTGAGTTTATTTGACAGTTCAAAGCGGGAACTTTCTCACAAAAATTTTACGGACACACTTTTTCTGTATATTCCTTACGTGACAGCTATTACTAGCCTAAAGTGTTACAGATGCAGTTTAGTGAGAAAAACAGTTGTCTGTTTCAATTTATGGAATTTTTGTTTCATTTCTTTCGTTTCAATCGAGAAGTTTCTCCACGCGGGAGTTACAGAACATGGGCACAGGATTCACTATCGTACGGTTCATAACAGAATCTGCAGAATTCTATTCGACATAAGGAATCTGCAAAATGCTGCCTGACTATCACAAAAAAAAGATGCAAAATCATATAATTCAGCTATTTCACAAGAAGCGAAACTTTTATCGCACAAAATCTATAATTTTTTGAAAATTTCCATAAACATTTGCAAATCTCTACATCAATTTCATATAAAGAACACACTACCATACTTAATGAACACACACGATTTCTTCTGACAAGCTGTTAGACTGAATAGGAGAGTAAATTCCCCCGGCTTAAGACCCGATTAGTTGTCGTCCTAACTGTTTACACATGGTTCACACTTGCAGTGTTTTTAATTCTCTTTTATTTGATTTTAAATATTATAATCAAATGTGTCCGTATTTATTTATTAAACTAAAAATACAACTGCAATGAAATTATTAAAAAGTTTTTTTTTTCTTTTACATTTTGTTTCAATTTAAACAATGTTGCAGTTTTTTTTATATTTTAATTTAAATTTCATGTCTTAACGCCATGTGATTTAAATAATTGCTCTGAATTTTCTTTGTTTCTTAACTTTTGAAATTTTTCTCTTGCAAAAGTTGTTGCTGTTTTTTTTTTAATCTAAAGAAAAATTTTCATTAATTGAAAACATAACAATTGTTAGTTTTGGAAAACATTTCAAATAGTTTTCAAATTATTCAACATTTTTCTTTAAACTGCTTTGAATATTTGAAATTTATGTAAATTTTTTTAATGTTTTTATTTTTAATTAATACATAATTATTTTTTTTTATTATTACTTTTTAATATTATATTATTAATGATTTTGTTATAATATTTCATTTTACTATGATTGTTATTAAGAGCAGCAAACATTATTTTACTTGACTTAAGCGTTGAGATATTAATTAAAATTTAATTTGTTAAAGAAAAATGTTTGTATTTTCAGGCCGTAATTGTTTGATTAATTAACAAATTTGTTTAATTATAATAAAAAATATTTATTATTTTGTTTGTAATATTGCACTTTTTTTTTTTTGTTAATTAATGAAAAAGCAATTTTATTTTATTATTTAATTAATAAAAAAAAAAACTTTACTGTAAAGCAGTTTATTTAAGCGAAAATTTTAATGCAGAGTTTTACGAGTTTGTTAAAAGTTAAAAATGGTGGGGATTTTGCACAACTGGGGTTTCTATTTAGGAAGGAAAGATTTTAGGATTAATATTTTAATTATTAATAAAAGTTTTAAGACGGGAAGTTTCCAAAGTTTTCGCCTTAAATTTAAGTTTTTGTGACAATAAACGGCACTTACTGTGCATTGATACATCAATAAGCTGACGATGTTTCAAATTATCTTGACACTCCGTTCATACAATTTCGTTTTAAATTTTTCATTTATTTTTTGTTTGTTTTTTTTTTTTTTTTTCTTAAAAAAGTATGACACATTATTTTGTTCTTTTTTTAAATCTCATTAAAATCACCACGATACTACACCATCCGCAGACGTTTCTGTGCCATCTAACTAAACAATTTTCGCTTTAAAGTACTTAATTGATGATTTATAGACAATAAAATGGTAAAAAAACATTAAATCTCTTTTGTAATTTAAGTTAATTAAGCGTTAAACGAAAATCATAGTTTTTTCTATTAAGAAAAATGGGGTTATAGAATATAAAAAAATTGTGTTTAAAATGTTTGTAACAAAAATCTTACTCTTTAACTGCAGTATTCATAAAAAATAAGTTTGAAATGTGTTTTAAGGCAAAATTACAAAAAAAAAAAAAAAAAATTCTTCATGTTGTAAAATTCCTTTCTTCATAAAAATAATTTAATGAAAATTAAATTTAATGAACTTAAGCCTAATTAAAAATATTAAAAAATTTGGATTAAAAACCATAAATAGTTCAACAAAATAACCACAATACCAATTATTGTTAAAGCTAAGGCACGAGCTCTATGTGTTCATTTGTCCTTCAAGTTGTGCTGAAAAAGGTCAACATTAAAAAAAGAAAGACAGAGGGAAAAACAAAAAATGTACTTTGGACTTCAAGAAGAATTCTTGACAAAAGTACGAAAAAACAGAAGTAAGGAGAAAACATGTAAAATCAATTAAAATGGATAATCATTCAAAAAAAAGCAAACTTCGATCTACCAAAGGTTAAAATACAATTTGGTTTAAGGATTGATGTTTGACTATTGACGTCAGCAGCCGTCGATGGCTGCGAGTGTAAAACGGCAAATCCATCTGAGGAGATCGAGTGGTTGCGATCGAAACATGTCATGGTAACCTGCCGGCCTGGGTTCGAGCCCCGGCCACGGTCAAGAATGAAGGATTATCAAGAACAATTTTAATTAATTTTCATGTTGTAAAATTCCTTTCTTCATAAAAATAATTTAATGAAAATTAAATTTAATGAACTTAAGCCTAATTAAAAATATTAAAAAATTTGGATTAAAAACCATAAATAGTTCAACAAAATAACCACAATACCAATTATTCTTAAGATACATTTTAAATCCATTTTAATTTTTAAGTGATTAAGTATTTACAACTTTTGCTTTTGTTAAGTTTTATTTTGATTTTACTTTGTACTATTGCAAATTGAAAGCAAAGCAACAGTTCACAGTTTTTAAAAATCTGAAGACAGAATAGCAAAAGTTTAAATTTGTATGCTGTTGCTTTGCAGTAACAGTTTTATGTTCAAAAAGTAAGCTCTTGCTTTCGCTACTGCCAAGGCGAATTCACTAGAAGGTAGGATCAAGTCAACATATGGTTTTTTTTGTGGTAGGGTTGTCAAGGTTTGTACAAACTACAGTTTTTTTTATGTAAACAAACCTTTTTGACTAACAATATTTTTGACAATCGGACCACAAAAGCAGTGTTGTTCTAGAGTTGACCTCAGCTTCTAGTGAATTCGCCGTGACTACTGTTGTGGAAATAAATATCAACTGTTGAAAAGCCTTTTATTGTCTTTGTCAAGGCTGTCAGATATGGCGATTTCTCGCCAAACGTTTCGATTTTGAAACGTGCTTGGCGGTGGGATTTTTCATTTGGCGACTGGCGATTTTGGATATGACTGGCGATTTACTTGGCTATTTTTACCTTTTATATTATTTCAGCGATATTTTTAACAGTTTGTCATTTTTTGTTATCATTAATAATTAAAAAAAATCTGGCAACTTTTTTTCACATGATTTTTGTTTTGTTATCATTTTATATTTACTTTTTAATTCCAATAGTATGTACCTATGCAGGTCAAAGCACCTGTAAAGCTGTGTGTCCACTACCAAGTTTTCTTGTGGAAGTTGCTTCCAGAAGTGACTTCCAGAACTTTTTGTCGTGTAAACATGTATTAGAAGTCGACTTCCAGAAGTCACGGCTTGCAGAAGTTACTTGCAGCAATTATGTGGAAACACGTGTTTGTTGCTTGCTGGAAGTAACTTGAACGACTTGCTGTGAACTACAAGTGTTTTGAAGACTTGCAGAAGAAGTCGGGTATACGTGAGTAAACGGTTTGTAATATTCTCTTCTGTTTTCAGTTTTGTTTTGTGTGTGTTTTTTTTTTTTTTGAGTTCTTTTTAAAATTTATAAAAATAGAGAAAAATAAATTCGTTTGGAGTAGTGAAAAAACACATTTGGTAATTTAAAAACAAGAAAGTTATCCTGAATTATGGGACACGTCCTCAAAAGACTTTAGGAATAAAATTAAAAAACAAAATACTTTAAAGGCAATAGCCAATTTTACATTTTTATACTGTCATTCGTAAAAAAAGCAAACTACTGCAAGCTGTACTCACAATGTGTGGAAACACGTCTGCAATTTCTTGCAGCAAGTTCTTCGTGATAACTTCTACAAACTACTTCTGGAAGCAGACTTTCACAAGTTTCGGTTTGAGTGGAAACACTTCAGCAAATACTTGCAGAAGTTCTTCCGCAAGTGACTTGCTAGTGGACACACGGCTTAATGAAATCGATGAGGATGAAGTGTGCGATATTATAGACTTGTGTACTTAATTTTAGTTTTTTTTTTTAACTAAATATATGATCTCCATTTTATGTTTTAAAAAAATTTAACAGGAACTAAACAAAATTTACTTAGAAACAAAATGATGTATGAGATTTTTTGATTTTACTTTTCTCTTCTATTTTCACAGCTGGAGCGAAAGTCGGGGTGTAATGTAGTTCGCCCCCTCGTGGTGCACCCTGGGTAACTCTAACTGAACTACAGCGATCGGAAGCCAAACATTTGTCAACAATCAACAACTTATTGATCTCCTGGCTAATATACAAGAAAGATATCAGAAGAGATCTGCGCTGAGCGGCTGAGTTTTTGAAGCCGTCGCCGTTGATGGTATAGTTTTATATCGGCTTAGGACTCTGATTTTTGGTAAACAAAGAAAATAAAATTTATTTGTGATGGGTTAGAATAAAAAAATATATTTTGATGTTAGGTAAAGAGTTATTTTTTATATTTTTTTTAAGTCAGCTGATATAAATTTAAAATAGCACACTAAATTATGAGGGGTTGTTCACAACAGCCGTATTTGCTCATGTTATTATTTAAAGACTTAAGGTCCAAATAGACGTGACATAACCATAATGCCACAGCCGTAACGGCGAATTTAGAAACCAAAATTGAATTAGTTTGTATGGTATGTTTATGTCGTTTTGGTAGTACAGTGGTGATGGTAATACAGTTTTGCTATGGTTATGTCACGTCTAATTGGACCTTTATGACTTTATGACACCTCGTGAATCCCCCAGATATATATTTTTTAGAGTTTGTGTATTAGTACACAACCCTTAATACCGTTGTTCATAACTATTTTCAACAAGTTAACGAATATTATATGGTATTCTGTTCTTCGTTGTAAAACAGAGCAATTGTAGTGGTTCTGTAGACAAACATTATATTTTATTGTTCTAAAGTGTTTCTTTATTACATTGATAAAGAAATGAGCAAACAAACATTATTAGTAACGACCACAGCACGAATAGCTTGAGTGTGTATTGTGTATATGATTTATTTGTGCAAAATCTTTTTGTTGGCTTTTTTTTTAAATTTGGTTTCTTTTCTAGCCAAAAGGGTACTAAGCACAACCGAAACGAACAAACATTAATGTGCTGAACCGAATACAACGAAGTTTGGAGTTTTAAAATAAAACAGAACGCAATGAAATGTTCTCATATTTTTGTTGAGTTGGATAAATACAGTATTATTTTTGTGTTCGAAGATCACAAACAGAGAAACCTTTTTTTTAAAGATTTACAGCCATATTCATAAAAAGTTCTTATTTAAAGCTTATAGTATGTAATAACTATTAAACGCTCTAATAAAAATTTGTATTCATAAACGTACAATAACAGCTTTTTTACTATTAACTGTTTGCAGCGATTTTCTGTTTAAGTATGGCAACTTTCTTTATATATAGCTGCCATTTTATTGTTAGTGATGCATGAAACTTCTATGCGGTTTACATGATATTCTATATTTAAATTTCTTTTATAATTTTTTTTTAATTGTACCCCTTCAAAATTATTCTTATCAAATAAAACTACATATTATTTTAGTTTCTGAACAAAATGTTGCCGAAAGCTATCATATAATCATTTGTTTGAACCTTTTTTAAATATTCGATAAGAAAGTATTCGAATAAAAAGTTTGTTTACTTTTTATTAACATCACTATTATTATGATTTGCTTATTTTAATTTTTTTTTAAATATTTTTGAACAATAATTTGTTGTTTTAAACAAAAAAACACCTAGTTGCAATAATTTAATAAATAATTAAAGAGAATATCTACATTTGCCCCTGAACATATTCATTTAAATCATATAAATTTTTTTTTAAATAATTATCAATATAACTTTAAATTGGTTGTCTAAAATAAAAAAAAATTAGAAAAATATATTTAACATGTCCATATTAATAAATAAAACATTTTTGTTATTATTTTTCAACATATTTTACAAAAATAATATCATAAAATGCAAACACTTATCAAAATGTCATTTTATTTTTGGTTTAAAGAAGGGCAAATCCAACAATAAATTTTCTTACTTTATAAATGGTTTATTAAAGGTTCAATAGACTATTTACCGTTTTTAAGCAAAAATTGCTAAAGTTGTATTCATAAACGAAAAATAGTCTATTGAACCTTTAATAAACCATTTATAAAGTAAGAAAATTTATTGTTGGATTTGCCCTTCTTTAAACCAAAAATAAAATGACATTTTGATAAGTGTTTGCAATAAGTTTTTATGAATACGGCTGTTAATATACAAACACTATTAGCGTTTTATGCTTTCCACATATCTACCGAACCGAGCACTGAAGAACATTATATAATATTTGCTTTGAAACACTGTTAAAAACTGTTGCTTCAAAGCAACAGCATAAAAATTAAAGCTTTTGCTCTTCAGTTGTGAGTTTTTAAAACACTGCTTTAAAGAATTCAGCCAGCCAAAATTATATTTGAAAAGTGGAGTGTCCGTTTAATAAAGAGAACTTAATTAAATATGGTTAAAGGGAAGGAGGCCTAAAAAATGCCGCAACTGGCGTTACATTCCACTAATGCCAGTTATCAGTAAAATATTTAATGAGACCCTGCTCAATCGAATGATCATCTTCAAAGATTAGCAAATAAGGAAGTTGCAAGCTTAGTTTCGACCTTAAATACCTTGTATTGATCAAATCAATTACCTCAGCTTTATAAATACAATAAACACAACTCAACGTTATACCCCACATTAATGGATTATAAGAAAGCCACGTGGTCGGAATTCAAAATAAAAGGAGTACCAACGAAAAAAAAAAATCATTGAACAGCAATATGTCAAATTAAGTGCAAGGGTTGTTCATAGCGACATAATGTGTGAACCAATTCAAATACTTGCCGGAATTAAAGAGGGTGGCATATTATATTGTACGCCACTACAATAGATGCAATAATCCACAAAACGAACTGGTCTCATCTGCAACAAAAGTACGAAAGGCGAATTTAACTACAGATTGTGAACCTATATTTGTTTTGTTGTTTTCGTAGTATCAACACTACCTGTTGTTGAATTCGCCTTAAACAAAACAAACCTCTGTGCTCCACCAAGCATTATCAGAAGCACGCCCATCGGAAAGGTCAAAATATTTTGTTATTTGGGCAGCATTATAACATCCGACGAAGTCGCCTATGCTGATGGGGAGAGCCGAATAACCAAAGCCAGAAGTGTCTTTTACAAGCTTTATAAAGTTTGTAAATCGAGGGACCTCCCTAATATACCATTTGAATATATTCTGTGGTTTTCATTGGCAACCGCGTATGTCTATTTTTTCGATTTTGAAATGTTGATGCCATATTGCTTCATTTTAAACGCTCTTTACATGGTTCTAAACATTTTTGAAAACAGATAGACCCATTCCGATTTTTTTTTATTTTAATTAAAAAGTTCAA
Organism: Pollenia griseotomentosa; assembly: GCA_963931875.1. Classification (NCBI taxonomy): domain Eukaryota; kingdom Metazoa; phylum Arthropoda; class Insecta; order Diptera; family Polleniidae; genus Pollenia; species Pollenia griseotomentosa. Next base: position 102,967,718 of record OZ007561.1, read on the forward strand.
AAGGTGCAATACCTAGCCCATAGTTTGTACTAGAACGGTTTTTTCGGCTCTCCTAAAAAATTTTATTTTAAGACATACGCGGTTGCCCATGAAAACCACAGTATTATGTTATTTCCTAAGGTAGCTAAAATATTTCTACAAAATGTTGTTTAAGTTTATCATAGAAACCATTTTCAATTCAGTTAAATTAATGAATAATAAAGAAAATTAAAATCAATTTTTTTTTATTATTTACTTACACGCAGAGAAAAAATATGGTTGGGCATGGTTACGGCAACAACACTATGTTTAATGTAACAATATATTGTTGTCGTACACAAATAATTGTTATTTTTATTTAATATCAACAATATTATAGTTACTGTAAACATATCAATGTTATCGCAATTATGAATTTGAGTATTGTTGACCGAAAAATAATTCTTTTTCTAACAACTTAATTATGATAACTTTCTAAACATATTATATTTCTCACAACCATATCATGATATTTAATAGCCATAACATGATAACTTTCTATACATTTATCATATTATCTTAAAGATGCAATCAAACTATTTTTACTCTAATCATATTATGTTAGCGCCATTTGTAAAATAATTTTGAAGAAGTTGTGTCGTTTTTTTTTATTTGTGAGCGGTTAAACAATTAAAAGATAAAATTCTATAAAAAAAAATAAGTATTAGTGATGTAATAGTGCAAATGCAAAATATCATAGTTTTTTGTAAAATCCAACAACAAAACACACATAGATTTCGTTATATTTTATAAAAGTGCTACGATATTTCTGTGGTTTTCATGGGCAACCGCGTATGTCTTAAAACAAATTGTTCAGGAAAGCCGAAAACCCATTCTAGATCAAACTATGGGCTAGGTATTGCACATTTTAAACTTTGTCATTACGTTACAAAACGGAATTGATCCATCTTTTTTCAAAAAAATATAAAGAGCGTTCAAAATTAGGCAATATGGCATCAACATCTTAAAATCAAAAAAATGGACACACGCGGTTGCCCATGAAAACCACAGATTTTTCATTTGCTCTTTTGCAAGCCTTATATTGAACTCCGCTATTTGATTAACATTAAGAAAAATTGTAAAAAGCCACAAAATAAAAAATCGATTCAAAAATATTTAAATTTATTTTGTATTTCTATGACAGCTATGAAAGGTGCTGTATCATAATATGATTGCTTCTAAATTTATTATGATTAACATGATGATAATATGATTACTTCTTAGCTTATTATGATTAACATGACAATAATTTGATTACTTCTTAACTTAGTATGATTAACAGAATAATAATATGATTAAGGGAAAAATATTATGATGACATATTACGAGTATATTGAGTCATAATATGTTTCAATAATAATCTTAATATGGTGACTACAATCATAATTCTTATCATAATATGTTGCTCTTAGAATATGTTTACCACAACCATGTTTTTTCTTTGCGTATATCTAAATGCATAATACAGGGTTTATCATATCACTCCTTTATTGCAACATAGTCATATCTCCAAAAAAATCGAACTTGGCAAAATGTGATTAAAGTTTTCAAAATGTTTTCAAATTAAATAAAATATATTTTGCTATAGCTTCGGTTCAGTTTGAGATAAAACACTGATTTTCTTTTTACATATAAAGAAGGTATGAAGCAACACTTTTGCTTAAGTATGTTGCAATAAAGAAGCGATATGGTCAGAACTTCTCCAATAGATTTTTACCTGATTTTTTTTTTATAGAAATCTTCTTATATTAAATTAATACAGCGTTCTAATAAAATGTCATGGTTCAAAATTATGAAAATAATAAATTCAATTATTTAGAAAGTGGCAACGCTTGTTGAATGTCTTACTTAGAGAAAATCTTACTGTTTTTGGCGCCATCTATTAAATTGAATTCAGAAAAACTTACTTTATCTGTTCTTTCATAATTGGCCGGTAACTTCGATGTTACTTTATGGACTTTTGGTATCGGTGGATAATCAAATGCAGAGCCCATTAAAGAAGCTGGTGCCGTTAAAGGTGTGGATGAGAGAGAGGATAAACCATTGTGATAGTTGTTGTTGTGGTTGCGGCTGCTGCTGCTGTGGGTATTAAGGGGTATAATGCGGCGGACGGAGGTATACATTTTCCACTTATTTTTAGTTAAACATTTAACTATTTTTTTCTATACTTTTTTTTAATAAATAATTATAGAAATTTCATAGAAATTTTTTACACATATTTTTCTTTTTATGAATTTTAATTTTGTATTTTTTCCATAATTTGCATAATTTTTTTTTTCAATATTTTTTTTTTTCAAGTTACAAAAATTAACATTTTCACTATTTTTATTATTTATTTTGTATTTTTATTTGTTTATGGGGATGTTTTTTTTTTTTTTGTTTTTTTTTTTTGTGTTTTGTTTTATATTTTAGTGCTTTTTTCGAAAATGATAATCATAATAATAAAAACAAGTACGAGTGTTATATTCGGCTATGCCGAATCTTAAATACCTTTCATTTAACGTAATGTAGCAACTTAGACCATTCACTTACTAACACACATTATCAAACCGATTAAAAAAGCAATATGTTGAGTACATTTTTTCGTTTAAAATACATTTCTCTATGCAATCGGCAAATCACGTATGTGTTTGTAAAAAAAAACTAGAGAAAAAGATAAATAAAAAAAAAAAAAAACAACAACACCAGGGGATTCTAGCAGTCGTGATCGAATACTTTTTCGATTCGAAAGAAGTTTTATTTCTTATTCTTTCAGTCGATTTATTTAAGTTTTTGAAACAATGATGAAAAAAAAATTTCGATTCGTTCAGTATCGACTGAAAGAATAACCCTACAAGAAATGAACGAGCGAATCATTATATTTTTCACGTTGGCGTTAAGAAAATGATGACTCGCTCATTTATTTCTTGTAGGGTAAGAAATATACTTGCTTTCGAATAGAAAAAGTATTTTAACTCGACTTTCAGAATAATTTATAACAAAAATTAAATTTATGTACCGATCTGTCCGAATTTCAATAGCAAATTGTATCGGAGCATATGTGACAGAAATATATAACAACCTGGTTGCCATCATTTCTGGGGTCTTCGGAAAACCTATTTCAACAGCCAGACGTTCAGATGGACATCACTATTTAAACAATTTCGCCACCCATTAGGACCCAGAATATATATACTTGATAGAATCAAAGTTTAAAATTGTAGAAATTACAAACGGAATGACAAACGTATACCTTCGGTAAATGGTATATAAAAAACAAATTACACTGTTGATTTTATGGTTGTTGTTCGTGTGTTCTTTTCGCTTATTTTTAGGAACGGAAATGATTTAATCTAATGAGACCTTTAGTAACTAACTAAAAAAAAATTTTTTGAATCACATAAAACATTTAGTAACTTGTGTTCTCTACTCACGACGTTGCACTAAAATCTACTCAAAATTATTTTTACTCTTTTTGCTATTCACAATTTTTTTATTTTTATTTAATTGTAGTTATTAGAACGTGTGTGAAGATAAATATGAAAAGTTAAATTCGTTTTTTAAAAATATCGCATGCGATAAAAAATATTTTGAAAAAATATCGCATGCGTATTATAAAGAAAATACTACTATTTACATGAAATTTTACAGTTTTTATGAAAAATCAATAATTTTTATTTAATATTTAAAACTAATTAGATATTTATTTAGTCTTTTTACATTAAAATTTATAAGTTTTGAAAAAATACGACTTAGAGTGTAATTCTCATGAAAGTGCTGTGTGAGGGATATGGCCACTGTGTCCAAACCCTTCGATCTCAGGGAATCAAACCAAATGGAAAATGAAGACTATGGACAGGGCTACAATAATCAATTATTACTTTATCCAAATTGTATTTGTGAAAAAAGTTATTCATTTTTGAAAATTTTACTTAGAGTGAAATTCTCTTGAAAGTGCTGTGTGAGGGATATGGCCACTGTGTCCAAACCCTTCGATCTCAGGGAATCAAACCAAATGGATAATTAAGACTATGGACAGGGCTACAATAATCAATTATTACTTTATCCAAATTGTATTTGTGAAAAAAGTTATTCATTTTTGAAAATTTTACTTAGAGTGAAATTCTCTTGAAAGTGCTGTGTGAGGGATATGGCCACTGTGTCCAAACCCTTCGATCTCAGGGAATCAAACCAAATGGAAAATTAAGACTATGGACAGGGCTACAATAATCAATTATTACTTTATCCAAATTGTATTTGTGAAAAAAGTTATTCATTTTTGAAAATTTTACTTAGAGTGAAATTCTCTTGAAAGTGCTGTGTGAGGGATATGGCCACTGTGTCCAAACCCTTCGATCTCAGGGAATCAAACCAAATGGAAAATTAAGACTATGGACAGGGCTACAATAATCAATTATTACTTTATCCAAATTGTATTTGTGAAAAAAGTTATTCATTTTTGAAAATTTTACTTAGAGTGAAATTCTCTTGAAAGTGCTGTGTGAGGGATATGGCCACTGTGTCCAAACCCTTCGATCTCAGGGAATCAAACCAAATGGAAAATTAAGACTATGGACAGGGCTACAATAATCAATAATTACTTTATCCAAATTGTATTTGTGAAAAAAGTTATTCATTTTTGAAAATTTTACTTAGAGTGAAATTCTCTTGAAAGTGCTGTGTGAGGGATATGGCCACTGTGTCCAAACCCTTCGATCTCAGGGAATCAAACCAAATGGAAAATTAAGACTATGGACAGGGCTACAATAATCAATTATTACTTTATCCAAATTGTATTTGTGAAAAAAGTTATTCATTTTTGAAAATTTTACTTAGAGTGAAATTCTCTTGAAAGTGCTGTGTGAGGGATATGGCCACTGTGTCCAAACCCTTCGATCTCAGGGAATCAAACCAAATGGAAAATGAAGACTATGGACTGGGCTACAATAATCAATTATTACTTTATCCAAATTGTATTTGTGAAAAAAGTTATTCATTTTTGAAAATTTTACTTAGAGTGAAATTCTCTTGAAAGTGCTGTGTGAGGGATATGGCCACTGTGTCCAAACCCTTCGATCTCAGGGAATCAAACCAAATGGAAAATTAAGACTATGGACAGGGCTACAATAATCAATAATTACTTTATCCAAATTGTATTTGTGAAAAAAGTTATTCATTTTTGAAAATTTTACTTAGAGTGAAATTCTCTTGAAAGTGCTGTGTGAGGGATATGACCACTGTGTCCAAACCTTTCGATCTCAGGAAATCAAACCAAATGGAAAATGAAGACTATGGACAGGGCTACAATAATCAATTATTACTTTATCCAAATTGTATTTGTGAAAAAAGTTATTCATTTTTGAAAATTTTACTTAGAGTGAAATTCTCTTGAAAGTGCTGTGTGAGGGATATGACCACTGTGTCCAAACCTTTCGATCTCAGGAAATCAAACCAAATGGAAAATGAAGACTATGGACAGGGCTACAATAATCAATTATTACTTTATCCAAATTGTATTTGTGAAAAAAGTTATTCATTTTTGAAAATTTTACTTAGAGTGAAATTCTCTTGAAAGTGCTGTGTGAGGGATATGACCACTGTGTCCAAACCCTTCGATCTCAGGGAATCAAACCAAATGGAAAATTAAGACTATGGACAGGGCTACAATAATCAATTATTACTTTATCCAAATTGTATTTGTGAAAAAAGTTATTCATTTTTGAAAATTTTACTTAGAGTGAAATTCTCTTGAAAGTGCTGTGTGAGGGATATGACCACTGTGTCCAAACCCTTCGATCTCAGGGAATCAAACCAAATGGAAAATGAAGACTATGGACTGGGCTACAATAATCAATTATTACTTTATCCAAATTGTATTTGTGAAAAAAGTTATTCATTTTTGAAAATTTTACTTAGAGTGAAATTCTCTTGAAAGTGCTGTGTGAGGGATATGGCCACTGTGTCCAAACCCTTCGATCTCAGGGAATCAAACCAAATGGAAAATGAAGACTATGGACTGGGCTACAATAATCAATTATTACTTTATCCAAATTGTATTTGTGAAAAAAGTTATTCATTTTTGAAAATTTTACTTAGAGTGAAATTCTCTTGAAAGTGCTGTGTGAGGGATATGGCCACTGTGTCCAAACCCTTCGATCTCAGGGAATCAAACCAAATGGAAAATGAAGACTATGGACAGGGCTACAATAATCAATAATTACTTTATCCAAATTGTATTTGTGAAAAAAGTTATTCATTTTTGAAAATTTTACTTAGAGTGAAATTCTCTTGAAAGTGCTGTGTGAGGGATATGACCACTGTGTCCAAACCTTTCGATCTCAGGAAATCAAACCAAATGGAAAATGAAGACTATGGACAGGGCTACAATAATCAATTATTACTTTATCCAAATTGTATTTGTGAAAAAAGTTATTCATTTTTGAAAATTTTACTTAGAGTGAAATTCTCTTGAAAGTGCTGTGTGAGGGATATGACCACTGTGTCCAAACCCTTCGATCTCAGGGAATCAAACCAAATGGAAAATTAAGACTATGGACAGGGCTACAATAATCAATTATTACTTTATCCAAATTGTATTTGTGAAAAAAGTTATTCATTTTTGAAAATTTTACTTAGAGTGAAATTCTCTTGAAAGTGCTGTGTGAGGGATATGACCACTGTGTCCAAACCCTTCGATCTCAGGGAATCAAACCAAATGGAAAATGAAGACTATGGACTGGGCTACAATAATCAATTATTACTTTATCCAAATTGTATTTGTGAAAAAAGTTATTCATTTTTGAAAATTTGACTTAGAGTGAAATTCTCTTGAAAGTGCTGTGTGAGGGATATGGCCACTGTGTCCAAACCCTTCGATCTCAGGGAATCAAACCAAATGGAAAATGAAGACTATGGACTGGGCTACAATAATCAATTATTACTTTATCCAAATTGTATTTGTGAAAAAAGTTATTCATTTTTGAAAATTTTACTTAGAGTGAAATTCTCTTGAAAGTGCTGTGTGAGGGATATGGCCACTGTGTCCAAACCCTTCGATCTCAGGGAATCAAACCAAATGGAAAATGAAGACTATGGACAGGGCTACAATAATCAATAATTACTTTATCCAAATTGTATTTGTGAAAAAAGTTATTCATTTTTGAAAATTTTACTTAGAGTGAAATTCTCTTGAAAGTGCTGTGTGAGGGATATGACCACTGTGTCCAAACCTTTCGATCTCAGGAAATCAAACCAAATGGAAAATGAAGACTATGGACAGGGCTACAATAATCAATTATTACTTTATCCAAATTGTATTTGTGAAAAAAGTTATTCATTTTTGAAAATTTTACTTAGAGTGAAATTCTCTTGAAAGTGCTGTGTGAGGGATATGGCCACTGTGTCCAAACCCTTCGATCTCAGGGAATCAAACCAAATGGAAAATGAAGACTATGGACAGGGCTACAATAATCAATAATTACTTTATCCAAATTGTATTTGTGAAAAAAGTTATTCATTTTTGAAAATTTTACTTAGAGTGAAATTCTCTTGAAAGTGCTGTGTGAGGGATATGAACACTGTGTCCAAACCCTTCGATCTCAGGGAATCAAACCAAATGGAAAATTAAGACTATGGACAGGGCTACAATAATCAATTATTACTTTATCCAAATTGTATTTGTGAAAAAAGTTATTCATTTTTGAAAATTTTACTTAGAGTGAAATTCTCTTGAAAGTGCTGTGTGAGGGATATGACCACTGTGTCCAAACCTTTCGATCTCAGGAAATCAAACCAAATGGAAAATGAAGACTATGGACAGGGCTACAATAATCAATTATTACTTTATCCAAATTGTATTTGTGAAAAAAGTTATTCATTTTTGAAAATTTTACTTAGAGTGAAATTCTCTTGAAAGTGCTGTGTGAGGGATATGAACACTGTGTCCAAACCCTTCGATCTCAGGGAATCAAACCAAATGGAAAATGAAGACTATGGACAGGGCTACAATAATCAATTATTACTTTATCCAAATTGTATTTGTGAAAAAAGTTATTCATTTTTGAAAATTTTACTTAGAGTGAAATTCTCTTGAAAGTGCTGTGTGAGGGATATGACCACTGTGTCCAAACCTTTCGATCTCAGGAAATCAAACCAAATGGAAAATGAAGACTATGGACAGGGCTACAATAATCAATTATTACTTTATCCAAATTGTATTTGTGAAAAAAGTTATTCATTTTTGAAAATTTTACTTAGAGTGAAATTCTCTTGAAAGTGCTGTGTGAGGGATATGAACACTGTGTCCAAACCCTTCGATCTCAGGGAATCAAACCAAATGGAAAATTAAGACTATGGACAGGGCTACAATAATCAATTATTACTTTATCCAAATTGTATTTGTGAAAAAAGTTAGTCATTTTTGAAAATTTTACTTAGAGTGAAATTCTCTTGAAAGTGCTGTGTGAGGGATATGACCACTGTGTCCAAACCCTTCGATCTCAGGGAATCAAACCAAATGGAAAATGAAGACTATGGACAGGGCTACAATAATCAATTATTACTTTATCCAAATTGTATTTGTGAAAAAAGTTATTCATTTTTGAAAATTTTACTTAGAGTGAAATTCTCTTGAAAGTGCTGTGTGAGGGATATGAACACTGTGTCCAAACCCTTCGATCTCAGGGAATCAAACCAAATGGAAAATGAAGACTATGGACAGGGCTACAATAATCAATTATTACTTTATCCAAATTGTATTTGTGAAAAAAGTTATTCATTTTTGAAAATTTTACTTAGAGTGAAATTCTCTTGAAAGTGCTGTGTGAGGGATATGACCACTGTGTCCAAACCTTTCGATCTCAGGAAATCAAACCAAATGGAAAATGAAGACTATGGACAGGGCTACAATAATCAATTATTACTTTATCCAAATTGTATTTGTGAAAAAAGTTATTCATTTTTGAAAATTTTACTTAGAGTGAAATTCTCTTGAAAGTGCTGTGTGAGGGATATGAACACTGTGTCCAAACCCTTCGATCTCAGGGAATCAAACCAAATGGAAAATTAAGACTATGGACAGGGCTACAATAATCAATTATTACTTTATCCAAATTGTATTTGTGAAAAAAGTTATTCATTTTTGAAAATTTTACTTAGAGTGAAATTCTCTTGAAAGTGCTGTGTGAGGGATATGAACACTGTGTCCAAACCCTTCGATCTCAGGGAATCAAACCAAATGGAAAATTAAGACTATGGACAGGGCTACAATAATCAATTATTACTTTATCCAAATTGTATTTGTGAAAAAAGTTATTCATTTTTGAAAATTTTACTTAGAGTGAAATTCTCTTGAAAGTGCTGTGTGAGGGATATGAACACTGTGTCCAAACCCTTCGATCTCAGGGAATCAAACCAAATGGATAATTAAGACTATGGACAGGGCTACAATAATCAATTATTACTTTATCCAAATTGTATTTGTGAAAAAAGTTATTCATTTTTGAAAATTTTACTTAGAGTGAAATTCTCTTGAAAGTGCTGTGTGAGGGATATGAACACTGTGTCCAAACCCTTCGATCTCAGGGAATCAAACCAAATGGAAAATTAAGACTATGGACAGGGCTACAATAATCAATTATTACTTTATCCAAATTGTATTTGTGAAAAAAGTTATTCATTTTTGAAAATTTTACTTAGAGTGAAATTCTCTTGAAAGTGCTGTGTGAGGGATATGAACACTGTGTCCAAACCCTTCGATCTCAGGGAATCAAACCAAATGGAAAATTAAGACTATGGACAGGGCTACAATAATCAATTATTACTTTATCCAAATTGTATTTGTGAAAAAAGTTATTCATTTTTGAAAATTTTACTTAGAGTGAAATTCTCTTGAAAGTGCTGTGTGAGGGATATGAACACTGTGTCCAAACCCTTCGATCTCAGGGAATCAAACCAAATGGAAAATTAAGACTATGGACAGGGCTACAATAATCAATTATTACTTTATCCAAATTGTATTTGTGAAAAAAGTTATTCATTTTTGAAAATTTTACTTAGAGTGAAATTCTCTTGAAAGTGCTGTGTGAGGGATATGAACACTGTGTCCAAACCCTTCGATCTCAGGGAATCAAACCAAATGGAAAATTAAGACTATGGACAGGGCTACAATAATCAATTATTACTTTATCCAAATTGTATTTGTGAAAAAAGTTATTCATTTTTGAAAATTTTACTTAGAGTGAAATTCTCTTGAAAGTGCTGTGTGAGGGATATGAACACTGTGTCCAAACCCTTCGATCTCAGGGAATCAAACCAAATGGAAAATTAAGACTATGGACAGGGCTACAATAATCAATTATTACTTTATCCAAATTGTATTTGTGAAAAAAGTTATTCATTTTTGAAAATTTTACTTAGAGTGAAATTCTCTTGAAAGTGCTGTGTGAGGGATATGAACACTGTGTCCAAACCCTTCGATCTCAGGGAATCAAACCAAATGGAAAATTAAGACTATGGACAGGGCTACAATAATCAATTATTACTTTATCCAAATTGTATTTGTGAAAAAAGTTATTCATTTTTGAAAATTTTACTTAGAGTGAAATTCTCTTGAAAGTGCTGTGTGAGGGATATGAACACTGTGTCCAAACCCTTCGATCTCAGGGAATCAAACCAAATGGAAAATTAAGACTATGGACAGGGCTACAATAATCAATTATTACTTTATCCAAATTGTATTTGTGAAAAAAGTTATTCATTTTTGAAAATTTTACTTAGAGTGAAATTCTCTTGAAAGTGCTGTGTGAGGGATATGAACACTGTGTCCAAACCCTTCGATCTCAGGGAATCAAACCAAATGGAAAATTAAGACTATGGACAGGGCTACAATAATCAATTATTACTTTATCCAAATTGTATTTGTGAAAAAAGTTATTCATTTTTGAAAATTTTACTTAGAGTGAAATTCTCTTGAAAGTGCTGTGTGAGGGATATGAACACTGTGTCCAAACCCTTCGATCTCAGGGAATCAAACCAAATGGAAAATTAAGACTATGGACAGGGCTACAATAATCAATTATTACTTTATCCAAATTGTATTTGTGAAAAAAGTTATTCATTTTTGAAAATTTTACTTAGAGTGAAATTCTCTTGAAAGTGCTGTGTGAGGGATATGAACACTGTGTCCAAACCCTTCGATCTCAGGGAATCAAACCAAATGGAAAATTAAGACTATGGACAGGGCTACAATAATCAATTATTACTTTATCCAAATTGTATTTGTGAAAAAAGTTATTCATTTTTGAAAATTTTACTTAGAGTGAAATTCTCTTGAAAGTGCTGTGTGAGGGATATGAACACTGTGTCCAAACCCTTCGATCTCAGGGAATCAAACCAAATGGAAAATTAAGACTATGGACAGGGCTACAATAATCAATTATTACTTTATCCAAATTGTATTTGTGAAAAAAGTTATTCATTTTTGAAAATTTTACTTAGAGTGAAATTCTCTTGAAAGTGCTGTGTGAGGGATATGAACACTGTGTCCAAACCCTTCGATCTCAGGGAATCAAACCAAATGGAAAATTAAGACTATGGACAGGGCTACAATAATCAATTATTACTTTATCCAAATTGTATTTGTGAAAAAAGTTATTCATTTTTGAAAATTTTACTTAGAGTGAAATTCTCTTGAAAGTGCTGTGTGAGGGATATGAACACTGTGTCCAAACCCTTCGATCTCAGGGAATCAAACCAAATGGAAAATTAAGACTATGGACAGGGCTACAATAATCAATTATTACTTTATCCAAATTGTATTTGTGAAAAAAGTTATTCATTTTTGAAAATTTTACTTAGAGTGAAATTCTCTTGAAAGTGCTGTGTGAGGGATATGAACACTGTGTCCAAACCCTTCGATCTCAGGGAATCAAACCAAATGGATAATTAAGACTATGGACAGGGCTACAATAATCAATTATTACTTTATCCAAATTGTATTTGTGAAAAAAGTTATTCATTTTTGAAAATTTTACTTAGAGTGAAATTCTCTTGAAAGTGCTGTGTGAGGGATATGAACACTGTGTCCAAACCCTTCGATCTCAGGGAATCAAACCAAATGGAAAATTAAGACTATGGACAGGGCTACAATAATCAATTATTACTTTATCCAAATTGTATTTGTGAAAAAAGTTATTCATTTTTGAAAATTTTACTTAGAGTGAAATTCTCTTGAAAGTGCTGTGTGAGGGATATGAACACTGTGTCCAAACCCTTCGATCTCAGGGAATCAAACCAAATGGAAAATTAAGACTATGGACAGGGCTACAATAATCAATTATTACTTTATCCAAATTGTATTTGTGAAAAAAGTTATTCATTTTTGAAAATTTTACTTAGAGTGAAATTCTCTTGAAAGTGCTGTGTGAGGGATATGAACACTGTGTCCAAACCCTTCGATCTCAGGGAATCAAACCAAATGGAAAATTAAGACTATGGACAGGGCTACAATAATCAATTATTACTTTATCCAAATTGTATTTGTGAAAAAAGTTATTCATTTTTGAAAATTTTACTTAGAGTGAAATTCTCTTGAAAGTGCTGTGTGAGGGATATGAACACTGTGTCCAAACCCTTCGATCTCAGGGAATCAAACCAAATGGATAATTAAGACTATGGACAGGGCTACAATAATCAATTATTACTTTATCCAAATTGTATTTGTGAAAAAAGTTATTCATTTTTGAAAATTTTACTTAGAGTGAAATTCTCTTGAAAGTGCTGTGTGAGGGATATGACCACTGTGTCCAAACCCTTCGATCTCAGGGAATCAAACCAAATGGATAATTAAGACTATGGACAGGGCTACAATAATCAATTATTACTTTATCCAAATTGTATTTGTGAAAAAAGTTATTCATTTTTGAAAATTTTACTTAGAGTGAAATTCTCTTGAAAGTGCTGTGTGAGGGATATGACCACTGTGTCCAAACCCTTCGATCTCAGGGAATCAAACCAAATGGAAAATGAAGACTATGGACTGGGCTACAATAATCAATTATTACTTTATCCAAATTGTATTTGTGAAAAAAGTTATTCATTTTTGAAAATTTTACTTAGAGTGAAATTCTCTTGAAAGTGCTGTGTGAGGGATATGACCACTGTGTCCAAACCTTTCGATCTCAGGAAATCAAACCAAATGGAAAATGAAGACTATGGACAGGGCTACAATAATCAATTATTACTTTATCCAAATTGTATTTGTGAAAAAAGTTATTCATTTTTGAAAATTTTACTTAGAGTGAAATTCTCTTGAAAGTGCTGTGTGAGGGATATGGCCACTGTGTCCAAACCCTTCGATCTCAGGGAATCAAACCAAATGGAAAATGAAGACTATGGACTGGGCTACAATAATCAATTATTACTTTATCCAAATTGTATTTGTGAAAAAAGTTAGTCATTTTTGAAAATTTTACTTAGAGTGAAATTCTCTTGAAAGTGCTGTGTGAGGGATATGACCACTGTGTCCAAACCCTTCGATCTCAGGGAATCAAACCAAATGGAAAATGAAGACTATGGACAGGGCTACAATAATCAATTATTACTTTATCCAAATTGTATTTGTGAAAAAAGTTATTCATTTTTGAAAATTTTACTTAGAGTGAAATTCTCTTGAAAGTGCTGTGTGAGGGATATGAACACTGTGTCCAAACCCTTCGATCTCAGGGAATCAAACCAAATGGAAAATGAAGACTATGGACAGGGCTACAATAATCAATTATTACTTTATCCAAATTGTATTTGCTTCATTTTCCATTTGGTTTGATTCCCTGAGATCGAAGGGTTTGGACACAGTGGTCATATCCCTCACACAGCACTTTCAAGAGAATTTCACTCTAAGTCAAATTTTCAAAAATGAATAACTTTTTTCACAAATACAATTTGGATAAAGTAATAATTGATTATTGTAGCCCTGTCCATAGTCTTCATTTTCCATTTGGTTTGATTCCCTGAGATCGAAGGGTTTGGACACAGTGGTCATATCCCTCACACAGCACTTTCATGAGAATTACACTCTAAGTCAAATTTTCAAAAATGAATAACTTTTTTCACAAATACAATTTGGATAAAGTAATTATTGATTATTGTAGCCCTGTCCATAGTCTTCATTTTCCATTTGGTTTGATTCCCTGAGATCGAAGGGTTTGGACACAGTGGTCATATCCCTCACACAGCATTTTCATGAGAATTACACTCTAAGTCAAATTTTCAAAAATGAATAACTTTTTTCACAAATACAATTTGGATAAAGTAATAATTGATTATTGTAGCCCTGTCCATAGTCTTAATTTTCCATTTGGTTTGATTCCCTGAGATCGAAGGGTTTGGACACAGTGGCCATATCCCTCACACAGCACTTTCAAGAGAATTTCACTCTAAGTAAAATTTTCAAAAATGAATAACTTTTTTCACAAATACAATTTGGATAAAGTAATAATTGATTATTGTAGCCCTGTCCATAGTCTTCATTTTCCATTTGGTTTGATTCCCTGAGATCGAAGGGTTTGGACACAGTGGTCATATCCCTCACACAGCACTTTCAAGAGAATTTCACTCTAAGTAAAATTTTCAAAAATGAATAACTTTTTTCACAAATACAATTTGGATAAAGTAATAATTGATTATTGTAGCCCTGTCCATAGTCTTAATTATCCATTTGGTTTGATTCCCTGAGATCGAAGGGTTTGGACACAGTGGTCATATCCCTCACACAGCACTTTCAAGAGAATTTCACTCTAAGTAAAATTTTCAAAAATGAATAACTTTTTTCACAAATACAATTTGGATAAAGTAATAATTGATTATTGTAGCCCTGTCCATAGTCTTAATTATCCATTTGGTTTGATTCCCTGAGATCGAAGGGTTTGGACACAGTGGTCATATCCCTCACACAGCACTTTCATGAGAATTACACTCTAAGTCAAATTTTCAAAAATGAATAACTTTTTTCACAAATACAATTTGGATAAAGAAATAATTGATTATTGTAGCCCTGTCCATAGTCTTAATTTTCCATTTGGTTTGATTCCCTGAGATCGAAGGGTTTGGACACAGTGGTCATATCCCTCACACAGCACTTTCAACAGAATTTCACTCTAAGTAAAATTTTCAAAAATGAATAACTTTTTTCACAAATACAATTTGGATAAAGTAATTATTGATTATTGTAGCCCTGTCCATAGTCTTAATTTTCAATTTGGTTTGATTCCCTGAGATCGAAGGGTTTGGACACAGTGGCCATATCCCTCACACAGCACTTTCAAGAGAATTTCACTCTAAGTAAAATTTTCAAAAATGAATAACTTTTTTCACAAATACAATTTGGATAAAGTAATAATTGATTATTGTAGCCCTGTCCATAGTCTTAATTATCCATTTGGTTTGATTCCCTGAGATCGAAGGGTTTGGACACAGTGGTCATATCCCTCACACAGCACTTTCAAGAGAATTTCACTCTAAGTAAAATTTTCAAAAATGAATAACTTTTTTCACAAATACAATTTGGATAAAGTAATAATTGATTATTGTAGCCCTGTCCATAGTCTTCATTTTCCATTTGGTTTGATTCCCTGAGATCGAAGGGTTTGGACACAGTGGTCATATCCCTCACACAGCACTTTCAACAGAATTTCACTCTAAGTAAAATTTTCAAAAATGAATAACTTTTTTCACAAATACAATTTGGATAAAGTAATAATTGATTATTGTAGCCCTGTCCATAGTCTTAATTATCCATTTGGTTTGATTCCCTGAGATCGAAGGGTTTGGACACAGTGGCCATATCCCTCACACAGCACTTTCAAGAGAATTTCACTCTAAGTAAAATTTTCAAAAATGAATAACTTTTTTCACAAATACAATTTGGATAAAGTAATTATTGATTATTGTAGCCCTGTCCATAGTCTTAATTTTCCATTTGGTTTGATTCCCTGAGATCGAAGGGTTTGGACACAGTGGCCATATCCCTCACACAGCACTTTCAAGAGAATTTCACTCTAAGTCAAATTTTCAAAAATGAATAACTTTTTTCACAAATACAATTTGGATAAAGTAATAATTGATTATTGTAGCCCTGTCCATAGTCTTAATTTTCCATTTGGTTTGATTCCCTGAGATCGAAGGGTTTGGACACAGTGGCCATATCCCTCACACAGCACTTTCAAGAGAATTTCACTCTAAGTCAAATTTTCAAAAATGAATAACTTTTTTCACAAATACAATTTGGATAAAGTAATAATTGATTATTGTAGCCCTGTCCATAGTCTTCATTTTCCATTTGGTTTGATTCCCTGAGATCGAAAGGTTTGGACACAGTGGCCATATCCCTCACACAGCACTTTCAAGAGAATTTCACTCTAAGTAAAATTTTCAAAAATGAATAACTTTTTTCACAAATACAATTTGGATAAAGTAATAATTGATTATTGTAGCCCTGTCCATAGTCTTCATTTTCCATTTGGTTTGATTCCCTGAGATCGAAGGGTTTGGACACAGTGGTCATATCCCTCACACAGCACTTTCAAGAGAATTTCACTCTAAGTCAAATTTTCAAAAATGAATAACTTTTTTCACAAATACAATTTGGATAAAGTAATAATTGATTATTGTAGCCCTGTCCATAGTCTTCATTTTCCATTTGGTTTGATTCCCTGAGATCGAAGGGTTTGGACACAGTGGTCATATCCCTCACACAGCACTTTCATGAGAATTACACTCTAAGTCAAATTTTCAAAAATGAATAACTTTTTTCACAAATACAATTTGGATAAAGTAATTATTGATTATTGTAGCCCTGTCCATAGTCTTCATTTTCCATTTGGTTTGATTCCCTGAGATCGAAGGGTTTGGACACAGTGGTCATATCCCTCACACAGCACTTTCAACAGAATTTCACTCTAAGTAAAATTTTCAAAAATGAATAACTTTTTTCACAAATACAATTTGGATAAAGTAATAATTGATTATTGTAGCCCTGTCCATAGTCTTCATTTTCCATTTGGTTTGATTCCCTGAGATCGAAGGGTTTGGACACAGTGGTCATATCCCTCACACAGCACTTTCATGAGAATTACACTCTAAGTCGTATTTTTTCAAAACTTATAAATTTTAATGTAAAAAGACTAAATAAATATCTAATTAGTTTTAAATATTAAATAAAAATTATTGATTTTTCATAAAAACTGTAAAATTTTTTGTAAGTAGTAGTATTTTCTTATACGCATGCGATATTTTTTTAAAATATTTTTTATCGCATGCGATATTTTTAAAAAACGAATTTAACTTTTCATATTTATCTTCACACACGTGTTATTAGACGGATTTTTCATAATAAATTTAAATTAACCAAAAAGTTCAACCGAATTTTAAAAAGAAATAAATAAAACGAACAACGTAAATAAAACCGGCATTTAACAAAAGTTAAATTATGAGGTAATTTCATTAAAAATATCAACAGCAACAACAATAATAATAATTACTTGTGTTATTCTTTTATTTTTTTCAAGTGTTGTAGTTGTAGTTTATTTAATGTTTTCAAAATGTGTCTAATGTATTCATAATGAAACTTAACTACTGCTCCGAAATACTCGTGATAAGTGCCCGAAAAATTGCGCAAAAAGTGCATTAAAAAAATAAATAAAATTTAATAAAACTCTTTGTTGGTGTTTGTTAGTTTTTTCAAAGTTGTGATAATGACACCTCTTGTTAAAGTAGAGAGTCTGACAGAATGAGAGAACGAGTGAAAAAATATTCTAATAAAAAAAAAAAAAACATAAAAGAATGTAAAGTCGGTCAAGTGCGAACAATGTAAAACCCTACGCAATAGTTTTTATAGACAACTGTACGAGAATGGGTAAGTTCCAAAACGTCAGTTGTAAAGCAACTATACGCAAGTCTCTCATTCTAAGATACAACCGCGTAGAATTTTGCAATGTTATCGGTCCCAAAGTACACCAAAAAAAAATCGATGCGTACACAAAAAACAAACTGTGCATCGGTTAACTTAATTATACATTATTGACATTAACTCCAAAGTTTTATGATGTTTTCGAAATCAGCCAATTTACCCTATTGAGATGCATGTGAAATCCGGGGCCCGTCAATAGGATATTATGTTATGAGGTTATGACTCATATAGGAATTCCTCGTGCGTATTATTTGTTTAAATATCAACATCTATGTATATGAGACTTTTTCATTTTAAGGGGAAGGATTATATGCGACCTTTGGTTAATTCTGGACCTACCAGCACAAAAACACAATTTCCATAACATATGTAGTTGCTATTATAAAAGTTATCAAAGCAACTTTTATAAGGAAGTTATAACATTAAGTGTTCAAACGGAACCGCGTCGAGACCACATTTTTCATACAATTTGACATAAAAATTTGTCGTAGAAAGCCTTCGTCAATATAAATTTTTTTTATTTTGAGAACATTTTGTTTCTATGCTCTCAGATTTCAAGTCAAAACTGCTGTACATTTGGTTTATAACATTCTGTCACAAACGTACATGAATTTTGCTTCTGACATTGTCTCGGTTTTTTTCGCACAGTTATTGCAGAAACCAAAGTAGTTCTAGGTTTAAATAGCGTGCTGCCGCCACAAAATTTTTTGGCGCCGTCTTAAAATTTTTATCTTTAAATTTGAAGATACCAATTTAGGTTATTATAATGAAAAATTTTTTATAAACATACATATGTACATAATTTCTATTCAATGGTGAAATGATCATACATATATCAGTATTGTAAAATATTAACTTCAGCCGGCTAATGATTCCGTCAATAGTTTACCGCCACTGCCGATTACTTCCCGGCATAGATTTCTGACACAGCTGATGTCAGATGGTTTATCAAAGGAAAATAGAGCACGCTCTAATTGAAATTTTGTCAGATGACTTTGCGGCAATGTTATAACGGTAACAACGATTTCTATTTTGCAGTGGAAAATTTGACAAGATGTAAAAACCATGTCGTGTACATTCAGCTTTAACAAAGCTACCATACTTTCATTTAATTTCATACATTTTGTAAACAAAAAATTAAAAACGAAAGAAAATAAAACATTGAAACAAGAAAATAAGAGAGAGAATTTTAACTGACTGTCAACGTTTTAATTATAGGCCAAGCGAATTCATTACAGGTGGTCTTTATCATTGTTGGATGTCAAAATTTTTTTTTTACCTTTGTTTCTGTTTTTGACATTATATGTACAATGATTGTACAAAAACAAATTGCTTGTGGTTTTTGTACGAGTTTTTGCAGAAATGAATTCGCCTTGTTATAGGCTTCAGGTTTTTTGCCTGAAGTTCAAGACTCAATTCTTTTTGAACACTTATTTTGAGAACAGTTTGTTCTTATTTCCTCACATATATACACTTATTCTCCACACTTTCATTAAAGTTCATACATTTTGTAAGTAAAACAAAATCAGAACAAAAGATAAAAAAAAGATATTAAAGAGAATTTGAAGTTACTGCCGACGAGTTAATTATGGGCTTAAAGGCCCAGCCAAAATATACATAAACAAGCTTAAGCTACTGTCAGAAATTAACGAAAAGCCTCTTTAATGCGTTTAAAAGAACAAAAACAAAATACAAAAACCTTTGGTTTCGTACGGAATATGCGATCAGTTTCGTACTTCACTTAATAAAATAACACTTTTATAAAATTTAACAAAAAGTTTCCTTAAATTCAATATGGTTTGGCACATAAGATTAACACGTATGTATTCGCACATTTGCTTAAGCAACGTTATGCACATGCTGGTTGGGCCTTAAAGATGTTTGACGGAAGTTAAAAACTCAATTCTTTTTGAACACTAAATAATATTTTCGGGAGTGTTGTTTGTATGGGAACTATAATCATAGATGGCCCGATTCCAATAAAATTTTGTAAGGTAAAATATTTTTGGAGCAAATTAAATAAAAATTCCAACATAGAAGAACGATTAATGAACCCCAAAACTCTACTCAGGAAAGAACTTTGTATGGGGGCTATATGAAATTATCGGGTAAGTTCTATAAATCGAAATGAAGTGGACTTAAAATCGAACAAATTTTGAAAAAGAGCCTGTAAAGAAAGTTCATAAAATTATTCCTTTTTATATCCTTCACACTTGGAGTACCAATTAACTTTACAATAACAACTTTAAAAACAGGTAAAACTACAGTCACTGTAAATAATTGAAATCAAAATTTCGTTCGGTGTCAATTCCACTTCATTTCGATTTCTAGAACATGCGCGTGTAAAACGATTTTTACTATTTTAAAAGACTTCGGCCTTGTGCTAATAAGAAAATTTGTACCAAACCTCATCGAATTATCTCCAAAAATCGCAACCTGCACTTTGGACACAATGTTTACAGGGAAAGACAATCTTATAGCCAGCCAGCTGGACGGAAAGACATCGTAAGAAAGTTCTCCCAAGTCGATCAGTAAACTAAAAGGCCGGTCGGTCTACAGTGAATATTTTTGTTTGTTAAGCACATGAATACAAAATCCTATTACCCTCCCCACTTATGGTGTAGGTATACGAACTAACAAGTACATAGTACTAGAAACAGAATAAAAGCGTTAAGCGATAAATAAAAATTGGCTCTTTAAAAAAGCAAATTACAAATAAATTTTAGTTCTTGGACAACAAACAAATCTCTGACCAGTTTGCAGTTTCTATCGACATTTAGCAACAATGTTATTTTTACACATTGAATATATGTATATCTGTGGTTAAATCGAAGAGTAACTTAAGTGGATATAAGACAAAATTGAGTTATTTCAAGTAAAAAAAAGGTGTTTATTTTTTTTTTACAAATTTTTTTTTTCATTTACTTTTAGCCTCTTTTGAAGTTATTACTAAAACGATACTATACAGACTTAAAGCAAAAAAAAACTCCTTAAATAAAGTTTCAACAAAACTGAGGATATCTGCCAACTACAATATTCGACATTAGCTTCTTTTTTATAGTGGCACAGATTTAATCATACACTGTATTTGTTTCTTGACTCAGTATGCGAAGCCCATACTACAATTGGCAATCCTGGTCTATGAGAAAAAATACAAATTTTGAAACAACAACCTTTAGACCAATTTAAAAGTTGAAAAAAGTGAAAAAGCAAAAAATAAAATTTGGAACAAATTGAAAATTTTTACGACATGCACGCAAAGAAAAAACATGGTTGTGGTAAACATATTCTAAGAGCAACATTTTATGATAAGAATTATGATTGTAGTCACCATATTAAGATTATTATTGAAACATATTATGACTCAATATACTCGTAATATGTCATCATAATATTTTTCCCTTAATCATATTATTATTCTGTCAATCATACTAAGTTAAGAAGTAATCAAATTATTGTCATGTTAATCATAATAAATTTAGAAGCAATCATATTATGATACAGCACTTTTCATAGCTGTCATAAAAATACAAAATAAATTTAAATATTTTTGAATCGATTTTTTATTTTGTGGCTTTTTACAATTTTTCTTAATGTTAATCAAATAGCGGAGTTCAATATAAGGCTTGCAAAAGAGCAAATGAAAAATCTGTGGTTTTCATGGGCAACCGCGTGTGTCCATTTTTTTGATTTTAAGATGTTGATGCCATATTGCCTAATTTTGAACGCTCTTTATATTTTTTTGAAAAAAGATGGATCAATTCCGTTTTGTAACGTAATGACAAAGTTTAAAATGTGCAATACCTAGCCCATAGTTTGATCTAGAATGGGTTTTCGGCTTTCCTGAACAATTTGTTTTAAGACATACGCGGTTGCCCATGAAAACCACAGAAATATCGTAGCACTTTTATAAAATATAACGAAATCTCTGTGTGTTTTGTTGTTGGATTTTACAAAAACTATGATATTTTACATTTGCACTATTGCATCACTAATACTTGAATGAACTCCGCTAATATTTTAATTTTTTAATTTCTCTAAACTTATTTTTTTTTATGGAATTTTATCTTTTAATTGTTTAACCGCTCACAAATAAAAAAAAAAGACACAACTTCTTCAAAATTATTTTACAAATGGCGCTAACATAATATGATTAGAGTAAAAATAGTTTGATTGCATCTTTAAGATAATATGATAAATGTATAGAAAGTTGTCATGTTATGGCTATTAAATATCATGATATGGTTGTGAGAAATATAATATGTTTAGAAAGTTATCATAATTAAGTTGTTAGAAAAATAATTATTTTTCGGTCAACAATACTCAAATTCATAATTGCGATAACATTGATATGTTTACAGTAACTATAATATTGTTGATATTAAATAAAAATAACAATTATTTGTGTACGACAACAATATATTGTTACATTAAACATAGTGTTGTTGCCGTAACCATGCCCAACCATATTTTTTCTCTGCGTGTGGCTTTTTAAAAAATGTTTTTTTTTTTAAGTTAAGTTACCTAAGGAAATACAATGCAGCATTATATTTTAAAAGCTTGACTTAGTTCTTGCTGGGTAAAATCGCTCTCTTCAATCATACTAATGTGCAGCAATTCAACCACAGTTTATATTTTGCGCATCAAAGCTCGAAAGATTATTTGCTACTGAATTAAAGCTGAAGGTCCACACCATGCGTTTATGCGTCTGTCCTTTTTATGCATTTGACAAAAAAAGTTGAATCAGTGTAATTGCATATGACAAGTTACACACCAAAATGCATAGAATGCATAGACGTATGAACGCATCAAAGTAGGTTTACTTTCTACTTTTGTATCCGTCGCATGTGTGGTGAATAAAAGTCAGCTGTTATTGATGGCCATGGATGACAAATCATATTTTATTTTCAATGTTATCGATAAATATGTTTGTGTGGTGGATTACTTTTTACTATTTTTTTGCATTAAAAAAGGTTTTTAATAAAAGAAAATGTTTTCGTAACAAAGATTGCATAAACTTTAAAGAAGAAAAAACATTAAAATTAATTTTTAGCACAATTTTACCACGAACAAAATTTCCCATTCTAGTTATCGATTACTTTTATGTTCTGAGTGTCATCTTTGTTGTGTTAATTTTTTTTTAACAAATGCCATAAACTGGAAAGTTATTGATACCGTGGAAAATCACGAATATTTGTATAATAAAAGCTTTCTCCTCTTTGAATTCTTTTAAAGAAATTCTATTAAAATATCAAAAACACTCTCCATTTTTGCCAAAATTGTTTTTTTTTTAATAAAAATGTTCTCACAACAGCTGATAAAAAAAACAATATGGTGCATAAAACGCATTGCATGTAACTTGCATTTAGAAACGCATCAAATGCACAAAAAGTATCATACGCATCTACGCATGAACGCATGGTGTGGACCTTCAGCTTAAGTTTTTAACACTCAAATGCATTCTTCTAGAGAATTGCATTAAATACATTTTAATGAAACAGGTTTCATTGATCCATCAAAGCGCTGCATAGGTTCCTTATTAATGCAATTTGTCATGGGATTAATGTCAAAATTCATTGGTATTCTGAAGAAAATTCTTTCAGTGCAGTTCGAGTGATGTGGATTCAATTGTATTTATAGTAAGTAAAAAAGTATAACGTAAGTGATCGATAAAGTAAATAAACGAAAATTTTTCGACTTTGCTATTAAGTAATATTCTAAACGATATTTGCTGTCGGTTGAAGTCAGCTGTTACTTAAAGTAGTATTTTTTTCGTTATTGAAGCGACAATAATTTACGTTATGTTTATTAAATCGATAAAGTGTATTTTGTGTTTAAAATGGCCTTTGTGTATTTTGCATTCGCGTATTTTGACATTTTGTTGAAAAAAAAGTCACATGATTTTTAATTTAATTAATACAAAAAACAGCTGTATTTTATCGTTAAAATATTACAGAATCACACTATCATTACTGCAACTGAATATATATAGGTATCGGAAACTAAAACGATTGTCGGTTCGTTAAGAGTTAGTAAATCGCACTACAGGGGACAAATTATGACATTAGATATCGATCGTTATTTTCATTTAAATCGTTTTCCAATTCAGACCGGTATCTAATGCCATAATAATCACAAATCCGTTTGGCTAATATTTAAGTTATTTGATATTTAATGCACTCGAATGAACCCAAGTTCTTAATTATTTGTCTGTTACTCTGATCTGTAGTGCAAAATAACTAACTTAAAAAAAAAATTTCATCAAGTTCTGTTCGCCAGTCGTTGCAATTCTATTCTATTATTAAACATTTGTTGACGTTTCGTTTCTAATTTTTATTTTTCAATAGCATTTTCTTTCTAAAAAAAATTTAAACTCATTAAGGGCTCAATTCTTATCGCAAGTACATACTTAATATTTTTTGCATATAAAACTATTAGTATAAATTTCTATGAGCTTCAATGACGCGTAAAATAGAAAAAAAATATTCAAAAAAAAAATATTTTTAAGCTTTTTTTGGTCTTTTAAATTTCTTATCAGTTTCAGTTTTGCAGGTAGTTTTTTATTATTGGATCTGCTGCTGCTACAAACGTACAATAATTTCATGAACGTTGTTGTTTTTAAGCGTTAAATTGTAAAAAATCGTTATCAACAAATTTGTTATAATTGTTTTAGAAGTAGTTTCGCTTTTAGCATTAGAAAGTGTATTCAAATTTTTTTTTTCATATATTTATCTTTTCAATTAAAAATAACGTTTTGATAATTAAAAAGAGAAAAAAAATTTGTTTTAGACTCAATAGGAAAAATCAAAGATCAGTTTGAAAAAATTTCGTAAAAAAATAAAAATTTTGAAAGTGATCTTTTAGAGCAAAACAGACTGCGAATTTGTTGAGAAATTTTCTGATAATTCACCCCAAAGTTTTAAAAAAAATATGCAAAAAAGCTAGAATATGCAAGAAACCCCTTGAAATATGTTAATCACGTAATTAATATGTATAAAAATGTATCGCCATAGTCATTTTCACATACAAATCTATGTAGTTTTATGTAAATTTGAGTTATTTTTTCCATTTAAAAATGTTATCAACTGCTTTCATATCATATTCTTTGACAGTAATTTATAATGTTGAATATTTTCCGCTATAAAAAAAATGAGGACAAAAACGCCAAACAGTGTTTTTACGGTATGTACTGAGAAAAACAAACGAAACAATCAGTTACAATTGAATAAAAACTAAATATTTTATAAAATAATGAATAAAAAACCGAATTTGCTTAATAAATTATAGTGAAAAGAGAATAGGGGTCAGTACCATAAACTACCTTAAAAAAATAATAAAAAAGTACGAGTGCTATATTCGGCCACGCCGAATCGTATATACCCTTTAAATATGGTGTTTGATAAAAGTAAATTTTATATTAGAAGGATACTTTTACAGGGACTTAAGTAAAATAATAGACCCTTTTTTGTATGGTCGCTAGGTGAAATAATTATATAAAGGGTGTCCAAATTTGAGGTATCATAGATCAATGGAAATCTGTACATGGATATTATTGAAAGATTTTTGTGGTGGAAAATTGACGATTAAGACGTAGAGAATATATTGTTTCAACCGGATGATGCCACACAGCAAGAGAAATAGTGGATCTTATTTCTCTTAGAGGAGGAGTGAATTGAACGTGCGATTTTACACTTTTATGGCCATTTTCTCATTAGGCAATTATCTTTTTTCCCAACGAAAAACTGCACATTAAAGAAATTTGGTTTTCTCAATGTCTCATTTGCTTCTATTTGGTAGCAATGCTAACCGGCACTCATCTGCCAATTATTTATTTTCCTTTTATTTGACGTACAGATAAATTCAATCAGCTGACTCCCAACTTTTACATTTATTTTGAGTGGTGTTGCTAACTCAAACCAATGTTTTTTGTCGGTATATTGAGAAACCCAAAATCGTTAACGGACAGTTTATCGGTATTATAAATTAATGTTGACATTCTGTCTGTTTGTCGATACATTGAGAAAATGGCCATTAGACTATTTTCTGTGCGATTTTTTAAAATCGAAAGTTGTCAGCAACAATTCACAACAGTTTAAGAGCTTAAAAACCACATTATCGAGCAACAGTTTATTGAAAAACGTGATTGAAAATTTTGGTAAAAGATTAGGAGCCTGTCAAGCCAATAGGGGGGGGGGGGGACGGTCACTTGACCGACATAATTATACATTTTTAACCGGAACCTATTGTAATAAACTGAAATAAAAATATTTTTAATATCTCAAAAAAAAAGCACTTTTTTTATTTAAATTAAAATGACAATCTTATTTTAGCCACCCTTACACCCTACATTGGGAAGGACACTTGTATGGAGGCCAGGTAAAATAATTAACCAATTCATATTGTGTCAGATTTATTCACCCTTATCGTTAAAAAAGGCGAACATTTTATTCACCCGAAACTTTTTTTCGCCCGAACCACAAATTCCTATCGTATTTGTCTATTTCACCAATTCTATTTAAATATCACCCAGCAAAAACTTACATTGCAAAGTAATGAGTTAAAAAGCTAATATAACGACTCTTCACTACTTATACAATGGCATTTTAACTCATTATTTTAACACGGTGATGTGATTGGAGGCAAGTACTTACCACCCTCGCTTACAAATAGGGAGTTAAATAAGTCATTACCACATTCGCTTACAAATAGGGACTTAAATAACTTATTACTCCGATGTCACCAAAATTGCAACTAACATGTAGTGTTATTCATTGGATGAATATTGGATGAATTCAATAAAGTAAAAAAAAAAAATTTTTTTTATTTTTTTTTTTTAATTATTTTTTTTCTATTTTTTCTTATTTTATTTTTTTTTCTATTTTTTCTTATTTTATTTTTTTTCTATTTTTTCTTATTTTATTTTACTTATTTTATTTTTTTTTTCTGTCTCTGGCAGGATTCGATCGCGCAACCTCTGTGCTGATAGACTAGCTCACTACCAGCTTGTCTACTGGGGCAGTGTAGTTTTTGTATAAAAAAAACTATGTTTTTTACTCAAATAAGAGCGCTAATCAACTCATACACAAGTACTTAAGTATCAGATTATATGTCAGCCATTACTAAACTACTTCTATGTAAAGCAGA
Organism: Pollenia griseotomentosa; assembly: GCA_963931875.1. Lineage (NCBI taxonomy): Eukaryota > Metazoa > Arthropoda > Insecta > Diptera > Polleniidae > Pollenia > Pollenia griseotomentosa. Next base: position 102,994,821 of record OZ007561.1, read on the forward strand.
TGGTATGAAGTAGTCATTGAAAAGTAAGTTGTTCAGTAATGGCAAGTCATTACCAAGTTTTTGCTGGGCAGTTCATAGTTTTTCAAATAATTTTATTTTTTTTTTTTTAAACATAAAAATCGAATTTTAAACAAACATAAATAGATATTTCAATAGAATTAATGAAATAGGCTCTAAATGTCCCGTGAGTTATTTTACCTTTAAAATTGTCAAAACTGAAATAAAAATTGTTAGAATCGATGCTGTTTTGCTATTAGAATTGGCAGAAGAAAATTTAAATATAAAGAAATATGAGAAGGAAATTACAAGAAGCTTCAATTCCGAATGCTCTACCGGTTCCAAAGAAAGATACATACAGCATTACCTCATTGATTAAAGTTTGTTCATGTTTGTGGTTTATTGCTGAAGGTGATAGATCATCACAAAGGTGTGTGGAAAAGACTCTAAGGCTTGGAAAGCACAATCAACGTTCAGCGAGGATTTTCTAGCATATTTTCAATCTGTTTTATATTTGTTGAATTGCTCCTTAAAAATTTTGTTATTGTTTTAAAAAATTAAAAATACTAAGACCACTTACATTTTACTTTTTAATAGTTTGCCGCTGCAAATCAAAGTGAACAATCATGAAAAGTGGAGTTCTTTGTATATAACTTGATCATTTATGAACCGAATGAGGTAATTTTAACTTATTGAAGATGAAAGTTCTAAAAAAGTTTCTGAATTACACGGACATAAAGTATCTTTGATATTTTACAGTTAAAAATGAGAGTTGGCCTCAGCCATTTTTGGACCAATCCGCTTAAGTTAAATAGTGATCTATTCCAGAATATATGTGATAAAAATATAAAATGACTACGTTTCCATCGTATATGGGGTCTTCGGAAAGTTGATTTCAACTGACACACAGACGGATGGACATCGATAAATCAACTCCGCTATTCACACGGACCCAGAATCTATACACTTAATAAGGCCTTAGCTTGATTTTGAAGCGGAATGACAAACTGTTATAGACAGAGTCTGCATTTTAAGTTTTAAAAAAAGCAAACATCAAGACCCTGAAGTACGGTAGGAACTTTTTTATACCCGAATATTTTCTTGTTACACCCAAAACAAAATGGACGAGTTAAAAGTTCTTTTGTAACCGATATGAACTTATTAAAGATTTTTTTTAAAATTGGAACTAATTTAAAAAATTTACTTAAGAAGTGCATAAAAAGGGTTAAGAAACTACTGTAGGCCCGAAGAAAAATAAACGTATTTATTATAGCGTGCAACTAGAAATAAAAAAGGGGCAAAATTAAAACATTCGATACCGATCAAAATTCCTCTTTTAATTGTATTTTAAGTTCGATCAATATCGAGTGTAAAAATTGGCCCCCAACGATTCCTAAACCCCTCGAAACTTGAACGTAATTTCAGCAAGAACTGATGTTGAACCTGTAAAAGTGCTATCTTCTAATCTAAGCCGAATCCTAAAATAAGGGTGAAAGAACAAAAATGTATACATTTGTATTTATAGCATTTACTTTAAGGACTAGAATCATGTCCTTCTATTAAAACCAACAAATAAATATTGCCACACAATTGATTCACAATGGATTCTAAATATTTCCAAATATATTTTGTTCGAAGCCATAAAAAGAAAAGATTGGCTCGTATAGCACCAAAAACAATTCAGATCTATTAGCATATTAAAAGAAATTCTGGCATTTATTTAAATTGAAAACTATTACTTTACAACTCTATCTGAAAACCAATATTGTATTACGGCCTCGGTCTCAAATATAAAGAAAATCCAAAGGCCCCAAGTTAATTTATTTCATATTATCACAGCCGTCCTTGGTATGTTAATATTCGCTTTTAAGTGCTTGACCGTATTTCGCTTACCTGCTTAAACCTAAAACTTGACGTATTCCCAGAAAAATTATCTAATGGTGTCAAATCATATGAGCGAGGTATTAGAAGGTAAATTCCCAGCAAATTGATTATATTACGCGCTGTGTAGCACGTCTGACACGATCTTGCTAAGGCCAAATGTGTGCAGTACTAATGCAGTTTCTAATGTAGTTTCGACATCGGCTTGACATTTTAAAACGCTCCAAATTTGGCACTTCGATTGATTCACATAGCCATTTAACCAAAAGAGTGCTACATCACTGAACAAAATTTCAAAATGAAATAGCGATCTGTAGGCACGCAAACCAAGATCCATAAATAATTGTCAAGGGCGATGACGTAAGATCATCTTCAGCAATGTGGGCTCTGTAAGGCATCTTTTGGAATGCGTATTATCGTTTGAAGTAAACGTTTTGAACAAACAATCCATAGTTTTTTCAATTAATCGCTCTGATAATATATATATTTCCGTCGATTCCAAAAGGAGCAAAGGGCCTCCCTGTGATAATAAAATTATCAGAAATTTGAACAATTTGCAAACGTTACCCTGGCTTAAGCCTATTTCTAATAAATTGCTGAACCAAACTATAGCCTTAAAACAACCAAGAACTGTCAAATCAGCTGACACAAAAGACAGTGCTGCCAATTTAAAGTTAGCTGCCTCTAAAAAAAAAAACAACCGATAGCAATTTATAATTTTCCTAAAATAAGGCCAGCTTAAGCTTTTTCTACAGCCAGTAAATTTTTTATAAATGCTACAATCTTTCCCGTCATTTGAGGTTGTGGTGTTAATTTTATAAAATCAACAAAAAAGTTAGAAATAATAAAATAAAAACAAATTAAACAAACTTTTGTGCACAACAAATTGTAGAAAACAAAATTGATTAAATCACACTTTGGGCTTTTTTATTCTACTCACACCACAATAGTGGAGAGGGTATTATGCGTTTGTGCTGATGTGTGTAACACTAAAAAATATTGGTCCTAGCTTGAATCATCTGTAAGAATACCGATCAACTCAGAATCAGAGTCGATCTACCGATGTCTGTCCGTCCAGCTGGCAGGTCACAATTTTGAAGATAATTTAAAGAAACTTGGTACAAGAAACGTATCGGTAGTGAATAGGTTATGTCAAAATGCTGTGCTGGTAGGTTCAAAACAAACCATAGATCCAATATAAACCTCCTTCCTAAAATCACTTAAAGGTAAACAGGTCTCATATAGATGATGATAACTGAGGAATATTGAGTACAAAGAACTTTTACACGAATCTTAAACTCATAACATAATAATGTTTTGGCGAGTCCAAGATTGCCCAAACAGGGTACACTCTCGAAAATTTGTTTTTAAATACTATTGTGTAGGTATCATATCATCGGGCTTGACCGACTATACTTTCGTACTTGTTTTTTTGTTTTTTTTTTTGTTTATTAAAACCTTTTTATAATTTTGTTCTTATTTTATATTTCTTTGAATTGTAATTTTTTTGTAATCGAAAATAGCAATTTATTTATTTAACAAACATTGTAAGAGGAAATTTTTAAAACTTAATTTGTTGGTTAACACATTTTTGTTTTATCGATTTCATAGAAAATTAAATAAAAGTTATTTATATTTTTTTTTTAGATATTTTTATAAAGATTTTTTATTTCTTTTATACACTTTTATTTAAGACTCGTAATCCAAAAAGAATTTTTTTTTTCGTAAATTTTTTTTTTTTTTTTAGTTTCGTGCAAAAATTTTGTACTTTTTTCTTTGTAATTAATTAGTTGTTTTTGCCATAATTTAATTTAAACATGCATTCAACACCGATTCGGCCGTTTCGTTTTGCGAATGTTTAAAACACTAAAAACTAAATGCCACATTTTAGTGGATGGCAGAAAAAACAAAAGCATTTTACCAGCCACAGCCAGGCTGTCAAGTTAGCGAATTAGACTGATAGTCAAAGAGTCAGATAAAATTTGAAGAGCAGCAAGCAAAAAACAACAAATTTAAAAATATTATTTGTACATTAGACTCACTACCACCGTACACTTTGTACTACTTGTATTCGGCCCCCCATTTCGTAGCATTCGACTCTCAAACTTTTGTTTAATGGGGGGTACGAATAGAAAAGTAGAGAGTAGATAATTTGTTTATTATTTGTTTACAAATTTAAATGCGACGAAATTTTTATCATAATAAAAAAACAATCATCAGAACAACAACACAAGGCTTTTTAATTTTTAACAACAATAAACAATAACAAACTCTTTTTTTAACACGATTTTGAAGACAACCCGTTTGCAATTAGATTCACTTAATTTTATATACAATTTGTTAGAAAGACATTTTTCTTTTCCAGCAGAAAACAAATTATAGTTTTTCTTTAGCGTATTCGCGGCGTTCTATGCCATCACACATAAACAACTAAAGAAAAATCCAAAAACGAAATGTTTTCATGGACTAGAAACAGAAATTGAATCTTTTTCTCAAAAAAATAAAAAAATAACACACGATCAGGGCTGCCAGAATTGACGATTTATCGTCATTTTGAAGATTTTTTGTTCCGGAATTAGCGAAGTGCCGATTTGCTGATTTTTTTCTTAAAAGTGACGATTTTTTTCAGTCTCCAGTCTGAATAAAACATTAAATTTTCTGACACGTTCGTTTTTAAATCTTGGAATGTTTAACAGCCGTACCTTAACAAGAGCGGAAGCCGGAACGTTTTCTTTCGCTTAGCTTTTACGCTGATATGCCATACACAGAAAAAATTATTGCTGAATTATTTTCAAACAAACGCTTGTTTGAAATTTTTTTTAATTTCTACAAATTTTTTTACTGATTCAATTAATATTTTTGTTTGATTTTTAGTTTAACCAACATAAATGTTGACAACTATTCAAAAATTTAATAAACGCGTCATTGGTTTCAAGTTTTCATAATTTTGTATGAAATATTTAACGCTCTTTAAAGTTGTCGTTATTTGCATTTATTTTATTTGATCGTAAGCAACACTTCTTTATGTAAAATATAAAAACAACAAAAAAAAAACACATACAGTCTATTTTTGGACGCTTTAAAGAAGTACAACAATAAGAAAGATGATAAAATAGCGTGGCGAGGTTTTTAGTAAAAAAAAGACAAAAACAAAATTAGGTAAAAAAACCTTTTACACTTTTTAAACAACAACAACATTAGAAAAAACAAAATAAATTTTTGGTTGGTTTCAAAGTTGGTAAAAAAGAATGAAAAACAAAATCCCGTTTTCAATTTTTTAAAAATGTTAAGTTAAATACCTACATCAAATACAAAAATAAAATGATGACGAAAAACATGTCGAGTCGGTCTGCTGCCAAGGAAAGGATACAGAAACAGTGAGTGAAGAAGAAAAACATTGTGTGCATAAACAAGTCAAAAAAATGTGTCTCAAAGCCAGCTGCGCCTCTCTGCTCTGCCTTCATCTACTTCAACAGTGCTTGCTTGTGTGCGCGTCATTGCTTGTGCAAAAACTTTTTTGTTTGATTCAGCAAAATTATTTGTTTGAAATTTGTATGATTTTCACTAAACTATTTGTTTGATTCAGTTAAATTATTTGTTTGAAAAAATCAGGGTTTTTTTTCAATAAACGAAATGCAAATAAATTGTTTGAATATGCAAATTTGTTTGTAGGACCGATTTCAGACAAAAAATGTTTTGATTCTACAAATTTTTTGTTTGAATTGGAAAAATAATTTTTTCTGTGTACCTAAGCAAGAGCGTCAACGTTGTGTAAAAAACAGTAGTGATAGCTTTCTTGTGTAATAAAACCCACAAATTATAAATAAAAATAGAGATAAAAACGCTAGATTGATCAAAAAATAGCTAAATTGCAAAGCGTTGAGACCGCTCTATTCAAAAACTAGAAAACGCGTGGCGCTTTTGTTTAGGTACGGCCATAATATGCAAGTCTTAAGAAAATCTTTAAATGATTATTTTCAGAGTACAAAAACAACAATGTTACACTTTGTTTATCTTTCGTCAAACCATCAGCGAATGAATCTTTTACGACTCTCTGTATAAATCATATTTTCAACAATTATACGGCGAACATTTCACGAGTTGTGAGATAATATCTACAAGAGTCTCATCCCAGTAAAAAATGTTTATGTTTCGGGAAGCACGAAAACTACATGAGCGCTGATATATGCGCTGGCTATTACACACTACTAAGAAGCAGCAGATAAGCGAATACCATTAAAGTGAATTTTTAATTTAATGATTGAATAACTTCGCATTATCCCTTATACGAACAATGTTTTATGTGCTTTTGTTATTCCCTTACATCGAAGCAGGTTGTATTGCAATGATTTTAAAATGTGTTTACGATCATTTTTGAAATATTACCGAACATAGAAATTTAATTTGATTCATAACGCAATCAGTTATCAAAGTGCTTCCAAGTGGGAATTCGCCATATAAAAATCATGCCTCTTGTAAGCAGGTTTTGTAAGGGGGTATTGTGCTTCTCTCCCTTACAAAACTGCTGTAAGCTCCATTTTTTACTGGGAAACGATTCTTGACATGAAAGACTCGTTAGATAATCTTTACCCACATCTTAAACGATTCCCACAATGGTTGAAGAAGCGTCTTTCACTGTGCTATGGATTAATCTCAGTCGTGTTGCAGTTTTCCCATGTGAGGAATCTTCCACGATTAAAAAATGCGGCATCGACGATCAAAGACGCTTTGTATGAGACTCCCAATATCTCTTACACAATTGAAAATGCTAGTATGAAGTAATTATGTTTTTGTTTGAATGCTTTTTTTATAAAAAAAATCAAGCAAAAACTGTTTAAAAAAACTAAACTTTAAGTTGTGCGATTTTTTTGACGATTTTTCGAAACGTGAAAGACGATTTTTCTATTTTTTCTCAGGAAATTGACGATTTCCTCACAAATTTATCTGGCAGCCCTGCACACGATCCATTGAAACAAACGAACCAACCTCTTAACGCAACACAACCCGACCGACCGATCGACCAAATAATAAGCAATAGCAACAACAGCAACAAAGAGCACTGTGCTCAGTTTTAGTTTCTACCATTTAACTTGGAAGCGGTGCAACTGGCAACTGGATTTGTCTAAAAATGGGGGGAAAAACTTACGAAAACGTTAAGACTTTTTATGGCATTAAAATTTTCCCAACAATTTTTTTTTTCTCTATTTTATTTTTTTCTTCCAACATGCAATCGCTAAAGACGGCAAATGATCAGTAGAGTAAAAAACGTTGTATTTTTATTTATTATTATTTTTTTTTTTTTTTTTTTTTTGAGAATATAAAAGAAAACATAAAAATAATAAAAGAGGGGAGAGAGAGAGAGAAAGAGAGAAGCCGTTATGTAGAGAGTAACCTGAGTACTGTATAGAATAAGAAAAGCTTTTTATAAAAATTTTTGGGGAAAATGTAGTCTAAGCAACTGAGAATGCCTTATTCGGCTGTACTGAATCGTTTATACCCTCTACATACAGAAAAAAAACATTTGTCAATAAGGTCGGTCACCAAACCTATTTTTAACGAAAATTTTTTAAACATATTATGTTTAATTTAACCATATTATCGTCAAAGGAAACCATGTTATGGTTAAATTCTGCGAACATGTTATGATTAATAATAACAAAAATAGTGTAAACACTTTTCAACAATAGCATGTTGCTTTTGGAAAAGAGGAAAATATTATTGTTAATTTTAACCAAACAATTTTTTAATGGTAAACAAATTATTTAACCATAACATATTTAGAGGCAACCTTAAAAATGTTGTGGATCCTTGATCGTTGACTAGTTTAACAATAATATATGTAGCTGCCGGTGACAATGATATGGTTAAATTAACCATAATATGTTCAAAAGTTTTTCGTTGCAATTAGTTTAATTGGAGGTTCCTATTTTGAAAAAATTCTTTCTCTGGTGGGGCTGCACCCTTCACAAAGTTTTTTTGATTTTGTTTAAAGTTATATAAAACGTAATTAGACCTACTTTCCTTAAACATCTAATGATTTTTTTCGGTTTTAGTCGTATTAAAGTTATTTTTAGGAGGGCTTTCCTATAAGACCTGTGAAAAATTACACTGTACATCAACGAAATAAATAACGAGGTTCTGACAGTGGACTCTGGTAGAGGAGAAAAAATAAAAATGTACGTGTATCGGCGTTTTGAAAGACCACATCGGAATTCTATTTTAAGGTAGGGTTAATATTTCTTCCTATTGGACTGTTCGTGCAGTATATCGGTATATAAAACTATATGTTCTTTTTAGCTGAGATATAAAGTATTTTCAGCAACTTTGTAGAAAATGATTCAGCAAATATTTTTGTGGAATTTATTTCCCCCTCAAACTCCCCTTTAATTTGGTAAGTTTTGGCTCTATTCAAACAAATCGTAAAAAACGGCCCTAAGAAGGGGAGGGCAGGGATGATATGTTATACAAAAATATAACTCATTAAGTTTTACTACTTATTTCAGAACACACCAAAACCCAAAACTTAACACAAACAGCAGGACTTTTTTAGTTACAAGATTAATAACGATTCACTTGATTAATTTATAGAAACCCCTGAAAGTCGATTTATGGGAAACATTTTATTTTATTACCTTATTGAACTAAAACTTCTTATTCCGGGTGGAACTGGATAGCTAAAAATCCTTTGCGTGTGGAAAAGATTTAAGTCGAATTAAAGCTACCTTTTCGAGGGGAAAGGGAACAAACAAAAACCTTGTCATGTGACAGTTCTGAAGTGATAGGGACCGGTTCTAGTTCGAACACTTAATATGAAGGGGGCTTGTCACTTAAACATGGCGATGTCCTAGGAGGAGGTTAATTGGCACCTTTTTGGCACTTTGTAGCAGGTCACTCGTATAGCCTAGTTGGACACATTCGATTTCGGTTAAAATTGTGCCCTTCACAGATATTGTCCCAAGTGAATCACTTTTTATATGGTAGATCAACTTTATATAAAGTAAAAAAAAAAGCACCGATGTGGCTCAAAAGAAATCTTTTTCAGGCTTTATGTGATATAAATACATTAGAAGGGTGTCAACAATTGAGGGCCTCGGCAGGATCTCAATCTTTTACCAAAATTCTCAATCACGTTTGTCAATGGTTGATAACTGTTCGTTAATGCTGTGTGAAGCTCTTGAACTGTTTTTGGGATAATTGCTGTACACTTTCGATTTAAAAAAACCAAAGGTGTCAAATCGCACGATCTTGGTGGCCAATTTACTCCTACGAGAAATAACGCGATTTTCGAGCTTTTCTGTCAAAAGATCCATTGTTTCTCTTGCTTCGGATCATATCCCTGTAGCGATTTTAATTGACCGATGATACCATTTATAATATTAATATACATAAGCTGATAATAATTTTAAACTTCGAAACATCGTTAAATATCGCTTCTTATAAGAATATATACACTTTATGAAATCTAAAATCGATATTGCAAAAACTACAGGCGAAATGACAAACTGAACTTTTTAGCTGTCGCGGAGGTAACGGTCCCCGACAAACTTTTTTGGTGCCTGTTCAGTTTAGAGCTTAAATAAAATTTATCTAGCTAAAAAAGTTTGCGATACAAATTTTACAAAATTAACGCCCTTTATTACAACTTGACTTTAAGTGATAGTAAAAGTTAGATGTAGCTAATAGCCTTTTTACACTGATCAACATCTATCATCTACCATCAGTTAGCGAAGATATTAACATCTTTCCATAAGAAATATATAGGGCTAAAAACCAACATCTTTAAAAGATTTATCTATCTCATTTTATTCCATTCGACATCTTTCGATTATTTTAGTGTCATCACTAGAAAAGTGGCAATAAGTTTTATTATTATTGTGGCATCACTGGCAAAAAGTAGTTTGTTTTGAAAGCAGCGTTACCATTTGTCAAGTTCTCTTTTTTATTGCAAGGTTTTTTGTTAAGTATTTTTTATATTTTTAAGCAAATTGAACTTCAAATACATTTTTGTGTTTTCTTTTTAAATTTTGGCACTTTTGTAGAAAAAAAAACATTTTTTATTTTAAAAACATTTTAAAGTGAGGTAGGTAAGATATTTTTTGTTATTAAAACTTCCCTGTAACATAAATATTAAATTGTAAAAATATAGCAAGCATCAACTACTTTTGACATTTGTTTATTTGTTAACAGTCAACACATTTCTGTGTTAATATGGCAACTCAAACTAAGTTAATGAATTTTAAATAAAAATGTGTAAATATACATAGATCCCCGTTTATATTCCCCTTTAAAGATCACATTCAAAAAAACTGAATCAAAACAAGTTTTTAACACTGTAAACTCGTACTCATATCAAAAAGCTTTTTCAATTAACGTTTTCTATGCATTTCTAATTTAAAAGAGCGCAAAACAAAAGAAAGCCTTTCTCTAATTTCTTCTGCCTTCTCTTTTAAATTTAACGATTTCAAATGTTTACTCTTTATCAGCCCAATTGGCTCCCATTTATGATAATGATGACAACAAAGTCAACGATGATGATGATCTAATGTTATTTTTGTTTCTCTTTCTTCTTTCTTTCTATTTTCATTTTTAATTCAATTTAGTTGTCTACTCGTTTGTTGTGTTTGTTTTCTAAATCATTTAGAAAATTATAGAAAAAAAAACATACACACACACATGTTGTTTTTGTTGTTTTAATAATTTTCATATTGCCATTTTACAATTGCACAATCACATACACTGAGATGAGGCATTTTTTTGAAACATCAGCAACAACACTAACAAAACGAAAAAAACATCAATTGTACAATTTACATTTATTGTTGTTGTACAACGTACAATGAACTTGATTTTTGTTGTGTTTAAATATTTTTTATGTTTTAGTTTGTTTTGTTTTTGATATTTCCACTTAGTTCTGTTTTTTCCATCTAGTTCGTGGTGATCACTGTTGACATTTTGACGATTTTCCTGCAATTCTAGCGTTTTTTGAAAATTTAAAAATATTTACAAAAACGATTTTCAATTTCACCAAAAAATAAGGTCGCCATATCGCTTAACGTAAATTTCCATCGCGAAAAGAATTAAGAAATCGACATGTTCGATGAGAAATCGCCAGATTTGAAAGTACTCCCCCACTGATAATTTAAAAGACGAAAACAATTTAATTTTTCCGTTTTTGTTTTTATACAGTGCCTGAAAAAATAATAGCACCAGTAACCATAAAACAATAACACAGGTGGCTTTAGTATGTATAATGGTATGGGGTTTATTTTTATATCCAGGTGTGTGCCCTATACATTGGATTGGAGCCATGTATACAGCCAGGTAACGTATGGATCTGAAGAAGCGTCTCCAAAGCCACCAGCAAAATGGTGAAGTTGCGGCCAGCACCGTCACCAGATTTAAGCCCCATCGAAAATCGATGGGCAAAAGTAAAAACGGGAGTATCTGCGATGAAACCAACAAGTGCTGAAAGGCTTTAGTAAGCTGTAGCTGAAATATAGAACTCAATCCTAGTGAAAAGATGACAGAGCCTCGTAAATTCGACGGAACGCCTTGTTCTGCGGTAGTTGCAAACAATGGTCATGCAAGAAGACAAAAAAGTATTTATATATTAATTACGAAGTAGCAAAGTAAAACGCTTTAGTACTATTTTTTTATTTTTTTTTTTTTTTGTAGCCAACAAACTTTTTGTAAGAAAATGAGACGAGGTGGCATTATTTTGACTGATAAGTTTTTTAAGTTCTTCTATAAATAAATTGGCGTTTTTTAACCTATTTAAATTAATTGAGATTTTTTGTGATTATAATTTGTAAAATAATAAGAGTATTGGAAATGATGATTTGATTAGAATCACAACAAACCCCTTAGCAGATGTAATTGGACTTACTAAAATTGTGCAGTTGGAACTATTATTTTTGCATCAGCTGTAACTTTGAAGTACAAATTTCGTTTATTGTAAAGGCCATATTCAAAAATATTTCAATTTATAAACTTTTAAGAAGCGGAATTTAATTTTATTATTAATTGAATTTTTAATCTTATTTTTCTACATCCAATATTTACGATTATTAAGAACAGGGCCAGTTAAAGAACGAACAAGTACCAAAAATATAGCTTTTAGAGATTCTCATTCATTCAGGACCTTCGATGTTTAATTTTATATTACTAGGTCCAATATTAACGAAAATTAGACAAAGTACCAGTTAAAGAACAAAAAAGTACCAAAAAGCCCTCTTATATATTCTCATTCACTCAGGACCTTCAATGTTTAATTTTATGTTTCTAGGTCCATATTTATGGAAATTCAAAAAGTACCAGTTAAAGAACAAAAAAGTACCAACAAATTCTCTCATAGATTCTTATCCTCTCAGGAACTTGCATGTTGAACTTCTTGTTTGTAGGTCCATTATAAACCATAATTTAGAAAAATACCAGTTTAAGAACCAAAAAGCTAAAGAAAGAAATTTAGTTTCATATATTTACTATCTTTGGTACTTTTTTAGTGGGAGCTCATAATTTAATACGTATAACCAAGGTTGATATAGTTGGTACAATTGTACTTTTTTTGGTACAATTCAAAACTTAAAAGTACGCTGGAACTCTCGTGACTCATTTGGTACTATTTTCAAATTTTTCAAACCTACATATTTATAATTGTTAAAAAATGGCAACTCGTATTTACTGTCCAATGAATATAAGCGGAGTTTAGTGTTTTGTGCAAATATTCTTGCGGAAACGCAAAATGTTGTAGCTTTTTTTATGAAATCTAAGGGAAACTCTATTTTTTGTTGTTGGATTTAACAAAACAGCTATAATATTATGCATTTGCTCTTTTCCAAGACCATTTGCACCAAACACTGAACTCCGCTATTGTGAATAGGTTTTTGCACTTGTTCATTGAACGATTGCTTATGCCTAGGGTTTTTTTCCGGGAATTTCCCGTTTTCCCGGGATTTTTCTTGCGGGATCCCGGGAAATAAAAAATTCCTTATAATTTCAGAAAACAGCTATTTATACTTTGAAATTTAGTTTTCTATTCTCTAAATATTAGCATCTGTGGATGGGTTGTGGATTAGATCAATTGCAAGAAGTGAGTACATGTATTTAAATCAATGTCTCCTGATGCAATAAATCTACTAAAAGCAGAATGGGCAGTGCAACAGTTGATAATTATTACATTTAGTGTTAATAAAGTACATTAATTCAAAATAAGATGCAGGCAGTAAAGTTTCATTGTACATGAACAAGTCTTAAAAATAGGAGATACCTAAACATATCGCTCCTTTATTGCAACATAGTCATATCTACAAAAACAAACGATCTTGGCAAAATGCGATTAAAGTTTTCAAAATGTTCCGATTTAAAGATATATTTTGCTTTAACTTCGGCTCAGTTTGAGATATAATACGAGAAGGTATGAAGGAAAACTTTGCTAAGGTTACTTAAAATTTTGAGATAAGACTATGATGCGATCAATTTCAATTTGTGTTGGTTTATATACCCGTGAAAAGGTTTGTTAGAAGCAGTCCGGTTGGTGCTATTTTTGCATCAACCTTGACATACATTTGACTGATATAGACGTTGTTTATAAAAAAGAAAAAATTGCTTCTGATTGTGAATCCGAAGCATGCTACAACGGTGCACTTTTAACTATTTGTCCAACCTCGGTAAAAAATGAACGAAATTTTTATGAAACATGATAATTAGTAAATAAAATCAGGAATATACTTTTTGAAGACTTACTAAGCGCTTTGAGTGTGTCAGAAAGTTATTTCCTAAGCCGTTAAAAAATGTTATATATTTCTTTAAAATATTTTATCTATTTTATTAATTAACTTTTTGATCTCATATCTCAAGTACCTTAATTTTTATTTTGTTTTTACTATTGCTTTATGAATTAAATTGTTATGTTTATGTTATCTTTTTATCTTGTATCCAGAGCATAATAATACTGAATAAAAGCATAATAATAGGGAATAAAGGCGTGAGGTGATAATAATTCAAGTTCCTACTTCAATCTTCAATTAATTTAATGGTATTGAACCATTTCTTTTACTTTCTTTGTAAACAAGTTCCCTTACGTTTTTTTATAAATGTTTTTTTCATTAATTAATAACAAAATTTACTTTATATTATTTATATGGAGCGGGATCCCGGGATCCCGGGAAATTTAAAAAAATTTCCCGCTTTCCCAGGAATCGAAAAAGTCCGGGAAAAAAACTCTACTTATGCCACATTCTAAATTTAGTATCAGCGGCAGCATATGTATAAACGTGCATTTTCTGATGATATTGACAAGTTTTTAAAAGATAAAGGTAACCAATTTTGCAAAAGTTCTACATAGTAGAAAAGACGACTTCCTCTCAATTCAAGATTATCTTGGAACGAATTCATAATATTTTCAAATATTCGTCAACAAGATGATTGTCACGTCAAGAAGTATGCAACAGAATTTTGGAACAGTGGGAATCCACTCCATCATTTTTTTACTCCGAATTATTTTGAAGGAGATTTTGCAAGCGCTAAATAAAATTTTATTATATTCGGACTTTCTACTCCTTTCCTGTTTCTGCAGTATATATTGAAAATTTTAATTTAAAAGATTTTGTTATTCGTGCTTAATTCTTAGTTTTTATTCTTGATAAAAACACTTGAAATTTATTGTTGATGGGATAAGCTATTCCTATGCGCATTTCACTGGTTGCTTAGGCCAGATCATCAGGAAACTTCATCCATAAAGATTTTAGAAAAACTAAAGATATTAAACCAAATAAAACTGTTAAGCGTATAAGACTTATAGCAACAGTTCTACTTGTAACAATATCAAAGTTTAAACAAAACCAGCAACAATAAACAGTGAGTTTATCTCTCTTATCGGAATTAAGCACAAATAACAAAATCTTTTAAATTAAAATTTTGTATTCCCAAAAATTACTTTTGATGATATATTGAAAATTGTAAACACAATAAATTTGGAAATGCAATCCGAAGATACTCGTATGCCAATATTTTTAGAACGCTTAAAAATTTTATTTTCGTTAAAAATTCGAGATAGCATTTTTAAAAATATTCGTCAATTTTCCACAAAAAATATTCTAAAAAGTGTATGAAAACGCTCTCTGGCGACAATCCAAAATAAAAATAAATGGATTTCTCGACCCTTAAAAGCGCATGATAAAGGTCTGGCTAGACCAAATACAATTTGTTTGCCTCTATTCTTGAATATTTTGGAAAAATAACTATTTTGAAAAATCTGGGGCTCGAAATTCATTTTTGACCTATGGTTTCTTTGGCAAAGTTTCTTGGAATGACTTATAGAACAAGAATCGCGATGTGCTTTTGACGCGAACAAATTTTACCCACCCTATTATTATGTATAATTAATGATCATGTATTTTTTGCTATCTATACTTTACATGTACAAATGAATTTTAAGTACCTTTTATTTTTGTTGTATTAAATTTTTGTGTTTAAAAATAAAATAAAAAAAATTTATAAAAAAATGATTTAGTACTATTGGGGCCGCAAAAGTACGATTTTAAAAGTTCGTTGGCACGATATTGGTTTTCTCATTTATCATCCCTGCGTATAACTATGTCAAAGAAGAAAGGAAAATGATTTGTAAGAAAAGTAACAAAAATAGTTACAATTTTAACGTTCGAATTTTGAAAAAGTGCGGAATTTGTATTTGTAATTTTTATATTAGTTTAGTTGTAGGTTTATTGGTTTAAACGATAGATGGGGTGACAAAAAGTACCAAAATATAGGTTTTACTTATTTACTCCCTAAAAGGGCAAAATTTTAGGAAAGTAGCAGTCACCTGCCCGCTTATTTTTCTAAAGAGCAACCACTTTTTACATTTACATTTTTTGTATCTTTTTAGTTTTGCAGATATAAGGTTACCGAATTCGCCCGATTTTACCCTTTTGAATTTTCAAAAATTCATTCTAAGTGGATCGATTTGGGGAGAGAGCATAATTAACTCCTTCTTTTCTAAATCTTGGTCTGCGCGCTAGATGCACATTGATCTTGATTGATGCTTACAATTTTTGACCAAAAAGTTAAAAACTCTTCTCTTTAATTCTAATGTCTGGACTGATCCCACGCCATACAAATCATTAAATTTCATCTGATTTAATACATTTTGTTGCTTAAAACGGCAATAAATTGCCAAAATTAGCATAATCTTGTAAATTTTATCGCACTTTTATAAAATTAAAAAATTTTGTAAGTTCCCGGGAAAAAAAAATTTTGGAAAATTAAAAACTTTAGCTTATAATGTTAACTGAAAAGCACCCTGTATCTAGACGTGAATAAAAATTTTGCAAAATATTAAAACTTTAGCTGTTTTTTTCTAAACATTTCCGCAAAATAAAAATTTTTGCGGTTTCTAGCGGTTTTTGAAGTATGATTTGACGGGAGGGGTTTAAAAAAAAATGTTAGCAGCAATGATGTTGTTGTTATTGCTGTATTGGATGCGAATGTGTGTGTGTTTATGAATGAACTCGTTTGTGATTGAACGTTTTTAATTGTTTTTGTCTGTTAATTAGGATTTTGTTAATTTTTTTTTATTTGTTTGTTTGTAGTGGAACTAATTTTTAAAATATTTTTTTTTTTTTTAGATTTTTAACAAACAAGTGGATTTGTTGTGGGTTTTTTGAGTAGTTCTATTGTATTTGTTTGCATTATTGACACCAGTAGTGCGATTCTCTATTCAATTTTAACATAATTTAAATTGTTAAAAATATTTAACAGCAAAGTTAACGTTAATTTTATTCAGTAACTTTTTTTACAATAACGTTTACTGCTATGTTCTATCTTAACGTCAGGTATTTAAGTTATCTTAACAGCAAAATATTTTTCATTGTTTATTTTTAAATTCGTAGTTATTTTCCAAAAAAAAATAAAAAAAAATTAGATACAGCTTAGGAAATCATGCTGCTGTAAACAAATTTTTGCGAATTTTCCCTTATTTAGCAATTTTTAACCGAATTTTTGCCATTACTTATAGTTTTAGCGACTTTTAATCAATTTTATGGTTTGTTCGAAATATTAAACAATTTCGCGGATTTTCGCTATTTTTGCAAAAAAAAAATTTTATATGTTCGGACAATTTGTTATTTTAAGCGATTTAGCGAATTCAAATAAATTTTTATTTTTTTCCAAGTTTGAAATTTTTCGCGAATTTTAGCCATGTTCGCGATATAAGCGATTTTTTCTTGTGGTTCTTTAGAGCTTTAACGATTTTAATAAATAGCCGCTGTTTGCAAATTTTTGCGAATTTCCGCTAATTTAACAATTTTTACCGAATTTTTGCAATTCCTTATAATTTTAGCGACTTTTAATCCATTTTATGACTTGTTTGATATGTTAAAAATTTTCGCAATTTTTGCAAATTTTCCGAATTTTTGCAATTTTCACTAGACTAGCAAAACCCCATTTAGTTTCGAAAGTACTTTAAGTCGTTCCACACAAGAAGTAGTTTGCACTCGATGACAGTGTTCGTTAAATATACTAATTAATTAACAAAGATGCCACTTGATTGACATTTTTAACTATGTAGCTAAAATTGAGTTACTGAATTGCTGTATTGTTACCGTAAGCAATAAACTGTGCCGGTAAAATTAACGTTAACGTGAATCGTTAAAAGTTAGAGAATTCCACTACAGAACGTAGTAAATTAAAAAAAAAAAAAATTTAATAAATAAATGAACACTAATATTTTAAAAATAATATTTATCACATTGAGCATTCTGCCAAAAATCAGAAAGTTCAAACAATTTCCTTAAAATATTAACGACATCGTTTGGTATAATTTTCATTTGGTTTAAAAAACAACCAGTGTTGCCAGCAAAAATATTTTAAAAATACTTACACTGCCTTTTACAAAAAAAAAACCTTTTTTTCTTTTGATTATCTTCATTTTCTTTATTAACACTCCTTCAATAAAAGTAAAAGTTAATTTAATTGAGTCCTTCCTAAGAATACCATTTAAAATTTACATGTCGCCTTCTCGTTCACATTAACACTTGTTGGGAATTTATTTAGTTATTTGCGATAGGGGTGAATAATTTATCCCACATAAATTTTATACAAAAAATTTAATTAACAAAGATAATTTTAATGAATAAAAAAGAACTTTCCAACAACTTTTGAAAAATGTAAAATGCTGACATACTTGTCTGAACCGATGTATAGAGTGTACCCTAATTGAGAACCATGGGAAATCGTGGTACCGCCAGAACAAAATTATGTTATGAAATAAAGATTCTTACAAGATTTCTTTGTGTTGAATATTCTATAGATCAATAAAGGGTGTTTTTTAGACTTAAAGAACTTCCGATAGGGAGAACTGTAAAACTAGCTGCCAGTCTAATGAAGTGTGTTTGACTTCTTTTTAGAAAACCTTGGCAAATCACCATGCAAAGACTCACACTGGAACGACGTTTACAAATCGATGAAATTTATTTCCCAAAATAGACTTCGGCCATTCAAAAGCCACAGCCATTTTATAACCTTGATCTGACTCGGTCTGACTTTTACTTGTATTAATTTATTTAATATAGTTCCCCAACTAGGGGTATGTGCGGATACATCTTTTCACTTCTAGATCCGTTTACTATGCAGAGGCAAATGTGACAGGTGTCTTGTAGATCATACTTGACCAGAGCTCCTTTATGGTACAATGGGAAGCAGTTGACTCTGTAACTTGGATTCTGGGTTGGTTGTTGGTGAGGCTCCTTCGGAAATCAGGAGATGACCGTGGTTTTAAGCGCGAAGGGAGATCTTCAAAAGCAGGTGATTTTACACTTCATTGTGTGGAGTTTGACCTGCTGGCGAATGTTGCTAAGTTAAATAGCTTCAGCTCCTAAGCAAAGGGCAATTATATTGGTTGAGCCAATTATACATTTGTATTACACAAGGCGG
This sequence comes from Pollenia griseotomentosa, assembly GCA_963931875.1. Classification (NCBI taxonomy): domain Eukaryota; kingdom Metazoa; phylum Arthropoda; class Insecta; order Diptera; family Polleniidae; genus Pollenia; species Pollenia griseotomentosa. The sequence continues at coordinate 103,013,625 of OZ007561.1, forward strand.
CACTTGTGGACGCACTGTGCCCACACAGTATCTTTGAACACTGACAGTTAAGGCCAATACGGCAGGTACTAACGATAGTCCTTAACATTTTATGCCTGAAAAGTGGCTCCTCTGAGGGGGTGTACGTATCTTAGAGATTCAATGGCTCATATAATATACATACAGTCAATACTAAAAGCTTTAGTGCGGCTGGAAATTGTCAGGTCCAATTGCGGCTGACCAGGATCCTATCCGTCACCATAAGAACCAATCACCCTTAGGATCAGGGTTTTGGTCAAATTCCTCAGCTGTGGTTAACTTCAAAATTGGGAAGAGGTAGATTTTAAAAATACCGGTCAGGATACGAATAATGTCCGAAACATAGAATAAAACTATTCGTTCAAGTGAAGGTGTTATAAAAATTCTTATCACTTAAAGACCTTAAGGTTTTGAAAGGTCTGTGTTTCAAACTTGACTAAATTGTTTTCAAAAATGCAACCTCTAACGAATTTGAGATCTTTTAACTGAATAAGAATGTGATTCTATACCAAGATATAGAAATATTTTGCGTGTTACAGAAATCAATCGCTACAAATTTAAAATATTATTGCCATCAAAGTCAAAACAGTGCAAAAAATTATATTTGTTGCTTAAAGAAAATCATGTAAAACACAACAAAACATTTTTAATATAAAATTTCTAAACCATTTTAGGAACTAAGATGAAAAAAGGTGAAAGAGAAAGAGTCAGGTTTGTAAATTGTGTTAAAAAAAAAAATATAGAAAAAAAGTCCAAATAATAGAAAATGTTGTTAAAGTATAATCAAATGGCTTCAAGGTAGTTTTATGAAAGACAAAGCAAAATATTTGTTTTATATTTGCAGCATTTGAAGTTTTCGTAGTTTTATTTTCATACATAATTTGGGTTAAATTTGTGCCCCAAGAGCTCTACTTTTGGAGATGGATACAACAACAATAACAACATCAGTTTTATGTTTTATATTAAAATATTTAAACAAGACATTTCAACAAGATGTTTTCGGCGAAAAGTGTACAAAGGAGTGTTAGTTGAGGCAAATAAATCAAAAGTATTAGGGGGGGTTGGTGTGTTTCTAATATAAAAAAAACATACACAATTTTGGAACGAAAAATTTCACATTGGCAAAAAGAAATACTTAAAAAATAAAAATAAAATTCTCAAAAATAAATTTTATGTCTCTTGCTTTTAAATATTAAGTATAACTGAACCCCCTTAATGAAATTGTTAATAAAGTTATTGCCTTTCGACAGAGTTTTAACAACACAGAGTTAAAAAAATGTACAAAATATTGTAAGTTAGTGTCTCAATTATTGTGGCCTGTGTGTTGAAATAATGATTCTTCTATTTATACCCTTCACCGAAGGTAAGAGGGTATATATAACTTTGTCATTCCGTTTGTCTGTTCCAAAATATTAATCCTACACCCTATAAAGTATATATATTCTGGGTCCTTATGAAAAGCGAAGTTGATTTAACGATGTCCGTCTGTCCGTCTATCCGTGTGTATGTTGAAATGGGTTTTCCGAAAACCCCAGAAATGATGTGGACTAGGTTGATGTATATTTATGTCACATATGCTCCGTTTAAGTTTGCAATTGAAATTCAGCCAGAAAAATTACGGAGATATGAGCAAAAAACCACGACTGCCTCTGATTTTGACCAAAAATCCCTTGTTGTTGTTGTATTTTTTTATTTCTGTATATCTTGAGAACGGCAAGAGCCAAAGTTTCCAAATTAGGTACACACATTAACGTTATCAATACACAGCATCCCACAAAATGTGGGCGGGATTGAACAAGTGGGCGTGGTACCTCCCGTACAAAAAATATCAAAAATTTTATAAAAACCTGATTTTTTTGGACTGTCATATGACCTATGGTTACACCTTATATATCATAAGATCGGGAATCTTTTGGAGAAAATATTTTCTGAAAATTTCGAAAAAATCGGTTCAAATAAATTTTTTTTTTTTAAATACGCTTTATCGAGAACCATAGATCATCCCGAGTCCAACTTTTATAGTTCAAATTAATTAAAAATTGTTCTTTAACACGTCGGTATATAAATCTGTCAAATCGGTTAAAAAAATGGCAAGTTATGAGTAAAATACTCACAAAATGGCCTAAAAAACATCAACATTTTTGTAAAAACCTACATTTTAGGGCTGTCATAAGACCTAAGGATATGAGTTATATATCAAAACATCGGATCGGAACATATTTTCTGAAAAACTCGGTAAAATCGGTTAAGATACAAAAAAGTTATGACCAAAATTAAAATTTTTTTTTTAAATACACATTTTCGGAACCCATTGGTCTTTCTGAGTCCAAGTTTTATCACCAAAGTAAATGGTAGTTTTATTTTTTAAGATGTCGGTGTAAAAATGTGTCAAATCGGTTACAAAATGGCCGAGTTATTACCAAATACTGAAAGTCGATCAAAACTAAAATTGCTTTATATTAATTAAACTTTTAATATAAGTATTTAATACCACGCAAACATGTGCAAATAATTAAATAAAACTAAACGATATATATAATATAAATATACATGTACGTATATATATATATATATATTAGAGTTTTTTTCCCGGACTTTTTCGATTCCCGGGAAAGCGGGAAATTTTTTTAAATTTCCCGGGATCCCGCTCCATATAAATAATACAAAGAAAATTTTGTTATTAATTAATGAAAAAAACTGTTATAAAAAATCGTAAGGGAACTTCTTAACAAAGAAAGTAAAAGAAATGGTTCAATACAAAAAAATAAATTGAAGATTGAAATAGGAACTTGAATTATTATCAACTCACGCCTTTATTCCCTATTATTATGCTTTTATTCAGTATTATTATGCTCTGGATACAAGATAAAAAGATAACATAAACATAACAATTTAATTCATAAAACAATAATTAAAACAAAATAAAAATTGAGGTACTCAAGATATGAGATCAAAAAGTTAATTAATAAAATAGATAAAATATTTTAAAGAAATATATAAGAAATTTTAACGGCTTAGGAAATAACTTTCTGACACACTCAAAGAGCTTAGTAAGTCGTCAAAAAGTACATTCCTGATTTTATTTACTAATTATCATGTTTCCGAAAAATTTCGTTCATTTTTTACCGAGGTTGGACAAATATTTAAAAGTGCAGCGTTGTAGCACGCTTCGGATTCACAATCAGAAGCAATTTTTTCTTTTTTATAAACAACGTCTATGTCAGTCAAATGTATGTCAAACCTTTTCATTTCAACAGGTCCATTTATAATCTTTAGGACAATGTCTTTTCCAAGTTGTATGTTGTAGTACCTTACACGAGTTTCCAAAATTTTATTTTATTTCGGTTTCCCCGTATTTCACGGGTATATAAACCAACACAAATTGAAATTGAAATTGAAAATTTGTGTTTATCACCCAATAAAAATATCGCTCCTTCATTGCATCATATGCATATCTCAAAATTTTAAGTTACTTTAGCAAAGTTTTCCTTCATACCTTCTCGTATTATATCTCAAACTGAACCGAAGTTATAGCAAAATATATCTTTAAATCGGTAAATTTTGAAAACTTTAATCGCATTTTGCCAAGATCGTTTGTTTTTGTAGATATCACTATGTTGAAAATAAAGGAGCGATATGTTTAGGTATCTCCTATTTTTAAGACTTGTTCATGGACAATAAAACTTTACTGCCTGCATCTTATTTTGAGTTAATGTACTTTATTAACTCTTCACTTCACTAAATGTAATAATTATCGACTGTTGCACTGCCCATTCTGCTTTTAGTAGATTTATTGCATCAGGAGATATTGATTTAAATACATGTACTCACTTCTTGTAATTGATATAATCCACAACCCATCCACAGATGCTAATTTTTAAAGAATAGAAAACTTAATTTCAAAGTATAAATAGCTATTTGCTGAAATTATGAGGAATTTTGTATTTCCCGGGATCCCGCAAGAACAATCCCGGGAAAAAACCGTAATATATATACATACATATATTTAGATAAATATATAAACGTCTGTTCTTTCCAAACCATGGTGAAGGGTATATAAGATTCGGCATAGCCGAATATAGCACTCTTACTTGTTTTTCATCAAGTCGTGTTAAAATAAAAACAAAGTCTGTCTCTTTATTTATATCCGTAACCCAACTTCAGGTTAAATCTCTCAATTTAATTGGAAAATTATTAAAATCGACATTTAGCTGTTTGGATTGTGGCAACTTTCAATTTGAAATAATAATTTCCTCTAATTTCAATATAATCTGTCTCTGTTAATTCAATAAAATTAAAGTTAAAGAAAAAAGAAAAGAAAAAAAAAATAATGGCAGAAAACCAAAAACAACTACAAGTCTCATTACTCAATGGTGTAATTTGATGTTAAATAGAGATCATCAATATTTCATGTCACCCCAGCAACCACAGAATTGTCTACATACGAGACGACCGACCACTTACTACTTTACAAGCTTCCAGTAGTTGGAAAGTGTTTGCTCTCCTTTCTGTTGAATTTGGTTTCATTTCAGTAGTAGTAAATGAATGAATGTGTATCTATGAATATTTCTCTAATGTGTTGTACAAGTAAAAGTTAAACCACATTTTGTTGTACCCGTATTGTTTGTAGAGTTACCAACATATTGATACGATAAGTAGAGTGAGTATCAATTGGCAATTTAGAATTTGCTTTGAGTAATTGATACGTTTGAGTTTTCAACGAGTTTAAAGCCAACCAAATAATCATCAAACATCTGCTAGCAACTAACACGAAAGTGACAGTGGGACAAAAGGTAACAAAGGGGTTGGTAATAATGCTTTAATTAAGAAAGAAGGCAATTTATAAATATCCATTATCTAGAACATTTTGTGTGGCTCACCCTACACATATAACACAAAAATGGTTTACTCGATTTTGGCAAAACTTCTAATTGTATTCCAATTCCCTGCACTTTAGCCCCCTTCAAGAGTTGGGCGTAAATGTCTTGAGGAATTCTTCCCAATGTTTTAAAATAAGCACGTCCCTAGGGATAGACAAACCTGCGCTAATTTATGCCCTTGAGCTTCTCTTAATTTATCCTACCTTAAAGTTTCTCTCTTTCTGGTAAGTATTATATATATTTATATTGATATTTTTTAATTAGTTTGATTTATGAGCGATTAATCACGTTTATATTTAGTTGTTGGTGAACACAGTCTGTAGACGGTGTTAGTGGCTAAGGCGAAAATAATTATGTGTAACGTTACGTAAATAATTTTGTGTAACGGCTCAATGCCGAAAACAAAGAAAACTCTGATAGCAACCGAAAAGGAAAAGAACTAACTATGTACGAGTTCCGCTTACAAATTGCTAAGGAACTGTATATTTCTACTGGAAATCGAAATATCGGTCGTCCTTCTTCTGGCGAAGAGCCAGCTATAAGCAGCTCTGTTGGAAAGAGTGCAATTCATCCTCCTGCGAGCCTGAGATATGATAAAATAAACCATTTTCCTGAATGGGGTTCAAAAAAGACATGTAAACATTCCAAAAAGTCAGATACACATACGTTTTGTACAAAATGCAAGATTTATTTATGTTTTTCCAAAGCAAAAAACTGCATTACAAAATACCATATTGATGCGTAATTAATTTTGTGCTAGTTTTTAGTCTTTTTTTCGGATTTATTTAAATAAAAATTAAATTAAATAAAAATAAAATAAATAAATAAATAAAAAAAATAGTCTGTAGACGGTCTTACGTTTTTCTCACCAACTGCGTTTAAAAAGCATTTTTTCAGTAAACGGACTGCAAATTCGTGTTTTTCAACCTAAATGCACCCTAAAATCAAAATTATTGAAAACAAATAATTCGTATTTGATATTCAGTGGTTAAAGGGTTAATCTATCTCAAAATTTGATACGAATTTCAGCACTTTTTTGTTTTTTTAAATTAATTATTATTTTAAAGCTTTCGTCATCAGAATAAACATAAAAATAAATTGCAAATGAGCTTCGTCGATTCGACCAACAGTAACCACAGGGTTAAGAATAAATCACGGGTAATGAAATTTCAATAATTCAATCAAAATTATTGTAAAAATCTTACAAAAGCCCTTAAGTGAAATTTAGAATCAAACAAAAAAGAAAATATAATTGAACTTATGGCACCCTACACCACTTGCAAGTACAGACGTGCAAGTTAAACTCCCTTTTTGGTTTAAAAAGTGTTTAAGCTAGCAAATCTATAGTACAGTAAACCTTTGAACCATCTCTTAACTCCCATAACAAACCATATAAATTTCACAAAATTTTTTATAGTTCTGTCACATTATTATTTTTTGCCCAACATAGTTTAGTTAAAACTAACGGGTTTTTTAATAAGGACTTGACAACTTTTTTTTTAATCAAACGCAAACCATTTGAGAATTTCCAAAACTTTATGAATGACTTGAAATACAATCAAAACATTTATGAATGGAACTCGACTTCGTTCAGCGGTCGGTCGATTCGTTGGACCCAATTTTCGATGACTCGGTTACACAAATCCTCCGTGGCGGCCGCTATTTCTCGTTCGATGTTGTCTCTGAGTTCTTCCGTTGTCGTCGGCTTGTTGACATAGACCATTGACTTGACGTAGCCGCAAAAAAAGTCTTGAGGCGTTAAATCGCACGAACGAGGTGGCCAATTGACTGGTTCATTTCTTGAGATAACACGCTCACCAAACATACTCTTCAATAAATCGATTGTAAAGTGTGCTGTGTAACTTGTGGCACCGTCCTGTTAAAACCACATGTCGTCCAAGTCCATGTTTTCCAATTCGAGCCAATAATAATCGGTAATCATGGCGCGATAAAGATCGTTATTCACAATAACGTGACGATCGTTATTGTCGACGAAAAAATATGGCCTTCTTGCTCCATTCCATACTCATATCTTTTTTACACACGTTGTCATTGCGGAGAAGGCCTTCCGCTCGCGCTTCTTCAGCAGGTACATAAGAAGGGTAACGGGGCCAAAAATAATTGATTTTGCTTTTGCTTGTGCAAAAAAACAATACAAAAAATGTTACTCCTTTTATACTCCCTTCTCATAGAAGCGAGTGTGGAAGGTGTATCTTATCTTTTATACGAAAGAGCCGAGGCCTTCTATGAGGCCTTCTTTAGCAGTTAGATAAGAATAGTAATTGGATCAAAAAATCTTTTAAGCAGGCCTTTAAAAAGGCCTGAAGTAAGAAGGTCTTCTGAGTTTTCCCGCTGGGTGGCTAAATAATTTTTAAGAAAGCCTTTGTCTGTTTTAGTTGGGGAATCACAGAATTTATAAAAACTAGAATTTTGTGATGACCGTCTGTAGACGGTGTTAATGGTTAAAGGGTTAAGAACTTTTATTTTTAAGGTTTTATTTTAGTATATTTTTTATTTTTAATAAAATGCTTTTTACTTTAAAAATCATTCCGCTAGATTTTTTTTTAAAAGTTCGTTGATTCGACGAAAAGTAACCTTAATGTAGCAAAATAAAGAGTAACCTTTCAGGGTTAATGCGTTTTTCGTACAATTTTCCTTCCACCTTCCCACAGTGCAGCAGCGTTCGCTATCATGGTCGTCTAGCATCATTTCAATTCATTTTTCTTCATTGGTTCATGTCTCGTTGCGTGTTGTATTTTATGTTTTTTGAAAAAAGTTTTTTTTTTTTGTTCTTTGTCTATTTGTTTAAGTCAAATGAGTCGTCTGCTTGACTTAAACTCATTTATTGATAAATTGTTAGATGAATAGTAGTGGTATCTGTTTTAAAGTTTTATTTGATTTTTCATTCATGTCTAAAATTCTTTAATATTTAAAGGCAATTAACATTTGTTTGTTTTTCCACATTTTCTATTTATTCATATGACATTAATGACACAAACTCATAGAAATGGCTGTAAAATTACGTTTTATATTCTTATCTATTTTAAGTTGCGGTTGGAATTCTATTCTATTTAATTTTTTTTTTTTTTCTTTTCAGTTTCTAAATTTCCCTTTTTTTAGGTTTTTCTATTAAGAAATACTTCCAACTTTTTAACAAAATGTTAAAATGATTTTAGTTTAAGCAGCTTTTACCAAACCACAAATGTTTCTTTAGCTGAGTTAATTATTTTTTTTTATTTGTCTGTCCGTCTTTTAACTGTTTCATGATATGCATATGCAGATTTATCTGTAACTGTCAGTTTTATTACGATAATAATTCAATCATATTGCATGCCTGATGTGATGGTTTCTTGCCGGCCTGCCTTCCTGCCACATGTTTGTAGCATTTTTGTTGCGGCTTAGAAATTGTTTGTTTGACCTACTTGCAAACATACATTGTATGCAAGAAAACTATTGGAGAAGAAAAAGAAAATCCCAAAAATAATTTAATTTATATCAAAAAAATTAACTGATTTAAAGTAATGAAATGGAAAACAAGGTCGAGATTTACAGCGCTGTTAATTTTTTCAGTTTAAATTTTAGTAGTGCAAGTGCGTATCCTAAAGGGCGTCCAGAGGGGTTATGTTCTTCCCTGGGCTATTCGAACACAGTTATGTTAAAGCATTAATTGGATTTTGAGGCTGTCCCGACTGAATTTCCACTATTTGACCTCCACCCACCCCCTCCGAACAGTAGGCTGGATTCTAGTTAATAGGATTTCAAAACCTGAGCAGTTGTGTTCGCAGCTTTAAGAACCAGGCTGATTTTAAATAACATCCCCCAACCATTAAGCCACGTACCATAAGGCTTAGCGAGCAGTCCTTGCTGGAATGTCATTGTAGGGGTGATCTGAGCCACATCATTCAATTGAAGGCTCTTTCAAAGCACACCAAGAAACACATAGAAGTCTGAACAGGATGCAGTAGGCTGCACCTCGACAATGGCAGTTTTGAATGAAATTGCGAGAGGCGTTATCACGGTTTAAATTTTCAATTTAGTATCGCTATTACAGACACAAAGAAAAGCTTTCGCTATAATTTCGGAATAGAGCAGCCTCCATGCCAATTATATAGAAAGAGTCAACATGATGCCCATAATATTTAGATTAAAAGTGAAGTTTCGAGATAATTGCCGGCATTATTTGATCCCTTTGAGATACCCAATAAGTCAGACACTGTGTTTGGTGATTCGTGACTTAATAGCTTAACAGACCAAAATGTTCAAATATATAATTCAAATTTCCTAACATCGTAGTCTGGTAAACATAAAAGTTCATCTTCAAACTGGCAACCTAGTAAACAACGCTAGTCCTAAAATAATGCCAAACACCGACGGAGGAAGTGTTCAATAGATTAGGGTTCCTAATCGGGGAAAAAATTTTTCGAAAAATGTATAATTTTGACGTAAATCTAAAAACTTTTTCAACGACTTAAGAACGAGAACATGATGTTCGACAAGTGATTTTCATATGTGATTTTACGGGACAAAAATCCCGGTATCCCGCACATTTTTTTTATTTTTTATGGCAACTTTACTGCTGATATAATTATAAACAAGAATATGTCAAGAAAAATAAAAAAATTCAAATCCGATAAGTAAGGCAACGTTAAATGTTTGATGCTCTGAAATTTCGAACTAGTAAAAGAAGAATTTCTTTCCTTTACTTTCCTTTACTGCATATGGCAGATCTAGAATTTTTTTATAAATTTGTATTTAGAAACATAAAATTATTATAGTCCTGAGTGACTGAGAACCTAATAAGTTGAAAACTGTTGGTACTTTTTTGTTTTACAACTGGTACTTTTTGAATTTTCTTTAATATTGGCACTAAAAACATAAAATTGAACATGCATGGCTCGGAGAGAATAGGAATCTGTAAGAGGAAGAATTTGTTACTTTTTTGTTCTCAAGCTGGTACTTTCTTTGATTTTCGTTAATATTGGACCTAAGGCCATCAAATTAAACATGCAATGTCCTGAGTGGGTGACAATCTATAAAAGGGAACGTTTTGGTACCTTTTTTCCACTTCTTTCGTTAATATTTGACATAGAAACATAATGTTGACATGCAAGGTCTTGCGTAAATAGAATCTGTAAGGAGGATCTTTTTTGTACTTTTTCGCATTTTAACTGGTACTTTTGGAATTTTTATTTATACTGAACCTAAAAACATAAAATTCAACATGCAGGGCCCAGAGAAATGGAGAAAAATTTAAAAAGAGACTTTGGTACTTTTTTGATTTTCAATTGGTACTTTCTGATTTTTCTTTATATTATTGAAGTTATAAAACTAAATTGAACATTCACGGACTTGAGTGGAAGATAATATATGGACCATAGATTGATCCCTCTACAAATCAATCTACTAAGACGAAAACGAACAAATGCTCAAAACATGTCAATTCATATACACTTATTGGAATGTTTTTATATTTGCATAAATAATTACGGTCGAATTTTGACCACTAAGCAAACACTAGTATAAAAAATTTATTCAAGCTTGAACTCTTAATAAATTATTAATTTTATTATTAAAGTAATTTTTGGGAATACAACATTTTTAATTAACAAGATTTCGTTTGCCGTGCTTAGTTCCCAATTTTGATTCTTGATAAAAACACTGAAATTTATTCCCAAAAATTACTTTGATAATAAATAAATATGCAAGAGCACTGCCTAAAAAAACTGAACTGGCCACGTTTTGTTTTTTCTTAACCTGGACCCCATTCACACTCAGCAAGTTTCTTGCGCAAGTCTCTTGCGCAACTCTTGGTTTGTAGACGTTAGCGGTAAGGTTGGGGTAAAGAAAAAAAATGTTGTACAGATTTTGTTGGTGTCGGCAAGTTACTTGCGCGACTAACTTGCCGAGTCTGAAACGGGTCCTACTTACAACTACAATTCATGTTGGTAGAATTCCAACCAATTGTAGTGGGGAATGTAAGAAAAGATAAACTCACTGTTTATTGTTGTTGTTTTTTTTATTTTAGCTTTGATATTGTTACAAGTAAAACTGTTGCTTATAATTCTTATTCGCGTAACAGTTTTATTTGTATAATATCTTTAGTTTTTCTTAAACCTTTGGACGAAGTTTCCTGATGATCTGGCCTAAGCAACCAGTGAAATGCGCCTAGGAATAGCTTCTACCATCAACAATAAATTTTAGTGTTTTTATAAAGAATAAAAATTGGGAATTAAGCACGACAAACGAAAATCTTGATTATTAATTTTATACATTATAAACAAAAAATAATGTAACTATTTTGGTTTTATGTCAATGCTGTTGGCTTTGCATCATAATCGAAGGCCAATGTACGCGGAATGCGGCTGCGGGCGGCAATAGCATTGCCATTGTAAAAATGTTGGCATTGTTTACAAAAATGTTCATCCAAAAAAAAACACATCACAAAAATTAAGACTTGGTTTTACTTGAAAAAGATGCCGCGCGGCAAAGTTGAATTTTGTCAACTTTTATTTTAAGCCGAGAAAAGTAGACGTTGCCATACACAAACATAATCATTTAACAAAAGAAAATTTAAATACATTACAAATGAAGTGGATGAAAAACAATTTGAAAAGTAAATTCTTATTATGTTCAAATAAATCGTTTTTTTATAGATTGAAAATTTTTTAACAGCTTATTCAACATTTGCCGCTTTAAAGTGTGCCGCTTTCATTTGCTTATCAAAAAATTTCAAGCGAAAAACTAAACAGCTGATCAACGCCTGCATGCCGCGTACATTAGCCTTCCACTATTAGGCCGGGTTTTTGAGATGTGGATTAAGTTTAAGCTAAGTTTAACGTAGTCTGAAACTCTTATGCTTCCGGCGAAATGTGATTTTTTTTAATGTATTTCATTAAAGCCCAACATTTTAAGCAAAACCAAGCTGTTCTGTTAAAATTTTGTATACAAACTTGGTAATGGCGGCACAAATCTGTTTTCAGATTAACTAAACCTAGTTTAACTCAGATCTTAAAAACCGAGCCTTAGAGGTTATTCCCGGGAATTCCCGTCCCGAGAATTGTTTTCAATTCCGCTTTCCTGGCAAATAATTGCGGGGTTCCCGGGAAATTTTGAAGAACAACTTTTTCTTCAACTTTAGTAGATCTATGTAAATGGAAAACGTGTCTTAAGTTGTTTTATCCAATTAAATTTCACCACAATTTTCAAATTTGCTTCAGTTTAAGGCTTATTAAGCTGATTTTTGAGAATCGGCTTTATATATGGCATGCGGTAAATTATAGAACTAGCTTCACGAAATTTAATTTCTTGTCTTAGTAAACTGTAGTGGTCTAAATTTAACAACAAGATTATAAGATTTTGCGGTTTACGGCGTAGTAAATTGTTTTCCGAGAGTGGCTTATATATGTGGCGTATTATGAATTAAGACTCGATCTTCAAAATATCTAGTGGGAGTCTCAGGATCTCGGGAATATGATTTTTATTTTCCGCTTTCCCAATAATCTAAAAAGTGGGGGAAAAAAGAAGAAGCTAATATTTTTTTATTTTTTTACCTATATTTAATGCATTGCTAAAATTATTTAATAGATTTCTTGAACTTTTATTTGTTTTTTGTTGAAATAACTTAAAGTATATTTTACACCGTTCGGGAATCGGGAATCGGGAATTCCCTGTAATACACGAGAAATTGAAAAATAAGTTCCGCTTTCCCGGGAAATGAAAATCCGGGATAAAAAAAATTTTTCAAAAATTTTAAACATTTACCCCCATATTCATAAAAAAAATATTTCAGGTTTATAACGGGTTTATGAAACGAACTTTCTATGAAAATTTGTTTAATACCTAAAACTTTTATAAATCAAAAATATTTTTTATGAATATGGGGGTTATTATCAAAGTAATTTTTAGAAATACATAGTTATTAACTAATAAATTTTATTTGTTTTGCTTAATTCCCAATTTTAATTTTTTATAAATACACTGAAATATATTATTTAAGGATAAGCTAGTTCCTATAAGCATTTCAGTGGTTGCTTGGGCCAGATTATCAGGAAACCTTTGCCGAAAAACTTTAGAAAATAATATCTTTATGTATGCAAAAAAAAAATTGTTGAGTAAATGAGCATTAGAAACACTCGATATTTTTGTTTGCACCGATATCAAAGCTTTAACAAAGTTAAAAGTTATAAAAAAAAAAATTGTAAAATCTTCTTATTTCAAGCAAAGGTTTAGAAGATATCAGTCGGCTTGCGTGTTCCCAAAATAAACTCCCGTAATTTTTATCGCAATTTGTTTTCTAGAATCTTTTGTAATGCAATAAGTACATTTGTAAACGATGGCAAGCTAAGCGACTTCCACCAAACAATTTAGTTTTTACTGGATGCTTTGCATTAATTATGGAGGACCATAGTTCCCCCGAAACCGAATATTTGGCCTCAAAAGACTTTCTAACGTATGCAAACCTAAGCAAAATATGGTGCATATAATATGCAAAATATAAGTGTATCTTATTGATCTGGAAAAGTTTTTTCCGGAATATTTTAGTGTCCCAGTAACACAGATGGGCTTCAGGTTAGAAAGTTTAAGAATTTTATTTTTATATGCACACTACATTTTTTATGCATTGGATTGATATAGAATTGATAGAAAGAAACAGTAAAAGTTGAAAAGAGCAAGCTATAAAAAATGTAAACAAAAATTTTTTGAAATTTTTCTTTTGTTATGTTTTTTTTTATTTTATTAAATGTTGTCAACTTTTTGTTTATGAGCAACATAAAAACAAAACAAACAAAAAAAGCGGTAAATCGCTGAATTTGCCCCTTAGCCGCTGATTCAGCAACACTTTTAATATTTCAAGCTTGAAATGTCAATTTCAAGTTGAACAATTTTACATATTTTTTGACATATCTTCATTTTTTATCGTTAACTTTTTAAAATTTTTGACAGTTGGCTATTTACTAAAGTATCCAGGAATTTTTCCGCCATTATTTGATCGAATAATTAAAATAGCCAATTTCGAATAACGAATAACTCGAACAATTTATGTCAATTAATCGATTAAAATTAATTTCTTAGAAAAATCTACTTTCTTAATGTAAAAATATTTTGAACATTTTTTATTTTTCGAATTTATTCTATGAGCTAAATTTCAGTTATGTATTTTATAAAGCCAGGAAATGCATTACATTCTGCTGGTGTCTAATAATTGTAAATTTTTCTGTACATACAATATACTTCATTGCTAAGGTAAAATGTAACAAGAAAATACAATATTGTTACGAAAGTAACTTGAGTTAAGAATTAGTTGTAATTATTAGTTAAGAATTAGTTGAATTTATTAGTTATCTTGTATTTATTAGTTAACATATATTTATTAGTTATTTTATTAGTTTACATTGTTATTAAAAATTGTTATAATTTAATACACTTCAATCCCAATGTGCAGAAAGCCCTAGATATGACCGTTAAAAAAACTTCAGTATAAGAGGTAAAATTATGTAAACATTAGCGCTGCCATAAATCAAATTAAAGTGTGGTGAATAGTAAAGCCTCGAACCTTCGAAAAACATTTTGAATGTTCTAGACAACCAAATTGCAGTATAAATACTAGCGGCGACTAGCGTAATTAGATCATTCTAAGTTCAGACTTTGTCAATAACGTATAACACTGAGAAAATTATAGTTGGTTGTGAATAAAAGCTATAAACTACGGGTGTTAAAAAGACTTAGTACTTAATAGAGTTGAGTAAATTGTAAATAGTGTTTGTGTTTTATTTATTTTATTAAAGTTGCAATAAAGAACTCAAAACGGTTTATTATAAAGGAAATAAACCAAAACGTTATTGAAAGGCAGTAACGTAACAATATAATAGTCTGGTAGTGTATAAAAGTCATTCCTAAAAATTTAAGGAATAGAACTAAAAAAGCTTTTTAAAATACATAACTGAAATTTAGCTCATAGAATAAATTCAAAAAACAAAAAACAAAAAAAAAAAAAAAAAAAAAAAAAATATTCAATATATTCAATAATATATTCAATATATTCAATAATATAAAGTAACCTTCGAAAGGAAATAATTCCCAGTTTCTAAAAATATTTTGTTTAGATTTCGAACCTTAAAACTATATTACATGTTGTTACCTTTTGCATTTATTTTTATTGATCATACTTTTAAACATATTTTAGTCCATTTTCAGATTTGACAAATTATTTAAAAAACTGCAGTCGAAACCAAAAAGTGTCGATCAAAAAATGAAAATTTGTATACAACTTTTCGCTTTTTGAGTTGGTTTGATAGCGACTGTTTACATTTAATGAATCAGAAGTAAAAGCAAAAGTTTTTAGGCCAATGACGGACGAATGAAGAAGTGGAAGAAACAGCAGTTTTTCTACTATGATTGCAGTTTTTTAAACGCTGACTATAAACGTCAAATTTAAAAAAACAAAATCATCAGCAGTTTTAAATTTGTAAACCATGAACTGTCAGATAATGGGTTGGTTACCTGTTATTACCCGACTGTAAATTTTTTTTATTACCTCGTATCTTCAAATCGGTGTCCTTGTTTGAAAACGAAGTTTCTGGTTTTTGTCGTGAAATAGTAAAACGTTAAAAAATAAATTAACCAAACTTATAGAGTAGAGTTTTAAAATAAAAAAAATTAAAAAGGGGATTTAAAAACAAAGATCCTGTTTTAAAAGATTATAAAAAAATTCCTTTTATATATTAAACATTGAATTATAATCTTTAACAGAATTTTTCTTAAAACCAGGCAAAACTGCGTGATTTTTAAAAAAAATTAAAGGAAGAATCTCCATCGGATTAAATTTCACTCGATTTTAAGAACTAATAAATTGGTTTAAAATGTTTTTCATAACTGGCTGGCACCTTTCACCTCTCTTTTTCTGTTTATTAATAAAATAAAAGTATGAGTTTGTTCTTTTTCCCATAGGATAAAATTATTTGAATTCTTCGAGTTATTCGAGTAATTTGAACAATTTAAAACATTTATTCGATTAATCGAGCAATTTTAAAATTCAAAAATCGATTAATTCCTTACTCGAACAAAACCAAAAGTCGAATAATTGGCAATTGGTAAATTGTTCTATTACATTATATTTGCACTGTTCACTAAAACTTAAACAATTCATTAAAAATGTAGTGTCATAAGCCCTTAAGCTAGAAGTCCTTATCACGCGTTCTACGCTTTTTCGCATTCTACGCAGCTATCAAAAAAGTAGAAGTTGTGTAGTTTTACGTAGTAAGTTACATGCACAAAAGCGTATGCTGCCTTGATGCGTATAATGTGAAAATGATGTTTAATTTCTACTTTTGTAAGCGTCACAAGCGGCGTTTTAACAAATCAGCTGATCTTGACAAATGAAATGTTCGGCCTTATTACGAAAGACGTTGTCGTGATCGAAGTCGTAGTCGATTGAAATTTATGTCGATGTTATTTAAAATTTACCCCAACAAAATGTAAAACACATACAAAGTTTTTCGTATTTATGCCGTTTACGACGACAATCATAATACCAATTATTAATAACGACTAGTTTTCGCTAACGGCAGCGACACTAATTAAAAAAACGGTTATTTTTACTTGTGGTGATTATGTGTAAAACGAATTGCATGTAACTTGAAACCTAGGACGCAAGGAAGGCATAAGAAGCGTTGACCCGAAAACGCGTTCTATGTTTTTGATACTTTCTTGACCTCTTTGAATCTTTTAAAGACGCAGCCGGCGCATGCAAAAGTAGAACGTATTTATACTTCATACGTTCGATGCGTATATGCACTCTATTCGTTTCTTTTTTAATTTTTTTAATTCCCTAAGCTAATCCTGTGAAGCTCTTCGCTTGTCTGCAGGAAAGAAAGAAACCAGTCTCTGGCAGGAATCGAACCCGCACTCTACCTCTACCACTACTCTAGCTCACTACCAGCTAGCCTACCGGTGCACTTAGCTGTTGAGTAACTTGTTAATACAATTTTACACTGAATCTACTTTTTTATAGATGCATAAACGCAACCTCACGCGTGGTGTGGACCTCCAGCTTAACTCTCAAGCAGTGTTGGCAGATGAGGGGATTTTTTCCTAATACTGGGGATTTCAATCTTTATTTTTGTACAGATTTTCGTGGAAAAAATGTTCGGGATTTTCCTAAAATGTTAGGATACCTATCACATTTAACTTATTGATATTATCTTCAAAAATAAAACTATCATGCCTGTCACAGAAATCAATTCCAAACGAAAGAGATTTCGTTTTATGTGAAGCAAGAAACGAAATCACTTCCATTTCGATCGGAATTGATTTCTGTCATTCGTTTTTTAGGGATCTTAAAAGTTTTTAATAAAGAAAAATGTAAAAAAGTATTTTAGATTTTAGTTTAATTATGTAGTTGGTTTTTTTTAATTTTACAAGATTTTATTTCTATATTAATTTAAGGCATAAAAATTTAATTTAATTCCACTTACCCTATCACACAATTGCTCATCATTACGTTTACGTCTCATTGGAGCGCGTATAATACGCCCATCTGTGGAATCCATGATTTCTTCAATCAGCAAATACGTTTATCTTCCAATACAGCAACTACAGGAATAAGTCTTATACGACATAAATAAACGTTGAAAATAAAACCCACAGAAAATAAAACTAAATCCAACAATTTCTTAACAAATCAAAAACACAAACCCTTTTAATAACGTTTGGCCGCCGGTTTGTGTCAGTGATTTACGATCCACTGCAGTGTAAAAACGTAAAACAGAGAACGCAGATGCATGTCTACGCTAAATGGATTGTATTGAAGTACAAAGTGACGGCAGGTTGGTGATTCCAATAACAGCATATAAAATACACTTTAATCTGGCATTTAAGTGTCCAGACTTAGCAAAGACTGTTTTTTAAGCATGGAATGTATCTTGACTAAATAATGGATGGTAACGTTTTCTATGTTATTCTATGTTTGTTGTTGCTTAAAAAGAATTCTATGTTTTGGGCCAGATGAATGATATGTTTTTGTTATTTTCTGTAGAGTATTTTTAATTTAAATTTCTTATTGTAGGAAGATTTTCAGTTTAATCCAAAGCTAGAATTCGTTGCATTATTGTTGTCTTTTAAGGGTTAATTTTTTTTTAGTTATTTACTAATTAAATTGGCAGTTTTAACAGAGTTCTTCTAACGTAAATTAATAATGGTTGAGGAAGTTGATGTCGTTAGGTAGAAGTGGGCGAGATTAGAGAGATTTTCTTGGGTTCCGGATAACGAGGTCAATTCACGTTCTGTTGAATGATTTAAAGGAATCTGCAAAAACGAAATTGTTGAAAACTTCTATTAGTAATTTAATTGATTAGTTAATAATTATGGTAATTTGTTGTTTAAAAGTATACAACTTAAACGATAAGATTAGTAAAGCGAATTATATTCTTGATATATATTAAAGAAAAAGTCCCATAACTGCCAAAGAGTCGCTCCAAAGAGGATAAAATGTAGTACCGACCTCCATTAGTTTTATGTCCTTTACATTTTTTCAAAACATACTTGCCTTTAATTTTATTACATTTTTTTCAGTTTTTCTTTTGTTATGATTTTGTTTATTTTATTAAATGTTGTCAACTTTTTGTTTATGAGAAACATAAAAACAAAGCAAAAAGTGGTTAATCGCTGAATTTACCCCTAAACCGCTTATTCAGCAACACTTTTAATATTTCAAGCTGAAAAAGTTGAACAATTTTACATTTTTTTTTTGACATAACTTAATTTTTTATCGACAACTTTTTTTAAAATTTTTGACAGTTTGCTATTTATCTTTATACAGTTGAACTCTTTGCACTTGGTAAATTTTTCCATAACATTATGCAAATTTGCACAGTTCGCCAAAACTTGAACAATGCATTAAAAATGTAGTGTCATAAGGCCTTTAGGGGAGAATTTTTCATCCCCATCATTTGTTTCAGAGATACCTAACCGCTATCTAAATTGCTTAACGGGGCTCCCGTACAAAATTTTAAATACAGGCTAGAAATACATTGAAAAAAAGCCCGATAACTGCCTATGAGTCGCCATAAAACGGCATAAAATTTATGACCGGTAGGGTTGACAGACGGCCTGGAATGGCCTGGACTGTCCAGTTTTTTTTGGGTCTTGTCCAACTACCAGCTCAAATATAATTTGCCCAGTTAAAAAAAATATTTCAAATTCATATATATAATAATTTTTTTTTATAATTATATACTAACAGCCTTATTTATAAAAAATAAAACATGTTAATAAAGGGTTTATTAAACGGATTTTGTATGAAAATCCATTTTATTAACCCTTTATTAACCGGTTTTATTTTTTATAAATTAGGCCGTAAATATATATATATAAATAAAGCGCAAAATCTTATAGATAAATTGATTTCGTTTGTTTTTTCCATACCAATGTGCAAGATTCTTTGTGAAAGTACTTTAAATATTTTAAATAAACTATACTCATAAGAAAGGCATATAATGTCCTTTCGCAAAATGCAAAAGGTAAAATATGCAAAAATTTGCTCTAACAAATCGATGCCAAAACTCATAAAATGCTCTAAAACGGATAAATATATTGTTTCTGCCTTCTTTGGCTCCATAAGGAAAAATATGCAATTGCATACTCACGGTTTTACTTAAGGACTTAATAGTTATAACTTTTATTCGATAAAAATTGCGAATAATTATTACGAATAAATTTATATTTTATTTATTAAGAATAATTATTATTTCAAATTTTTATTTTTAAAAATTGATGATAACTGGGTATCAATGTATATATACTAGGGTATTCATTCGGTTAACCGTTAATCGGTTAACCGATTAATAACTACCCGATTAGCTGATCGGTTAATTTAAAATTGGCAATTTTCGATTAACGATTAAACCGGTTAATTTCAGTCGATTAACCGATTAACCGATGTTACAAATTTTTTTAGTTTTTTGCAGTGTTATAACATATTTTTTAGTGTTTTTAATTGTTTGTTTCGTCTCATATAAAAAAGGTATATGTATTCGAGCAATATATTCTTAAAATACAGTACAAAAACAGAAACTATGGCTTCGGAAATACATTTTTTTAGATTGTTCGGTGCTGAGCTTTGCCAGGATGAGTCAGATGATGACCTTACAATAGAAGAAACTCTAGATTGTAACACAAACTATCTTTAACAAAATGAGCCGAAATAATGGCATAATGGAAAATGTTATATGTTGAGAGAAATCCTGGAAAAGGGCTGAGAAATTATATAATCTGTATCATGATACAAAGAAACTAAGATAACGCATTCAGCTTTTAAAAATGAAATGTTTGTACGCATCTACGTAACATCAGCGTATAAGTGCAGCTAAAATATAGAAAAACAAGCAAACAAACATGTGTATAATATGCTAAAGTGACGTCATATTAAACAATTTAATTTTGTAAACATGTGCAATGCGTAATCTTGTTTTTATCATTCTTGAATCTGTATTATGTGTTGCTTCCGAATTCTCAAAAATCTTCGATAATTGAAAGAATTTTTTCTGAGCCAAGTTTTATCAAAACTAAAGAGAAGAATCACAAATCCTAAACATTTAAACCAAATTATTTTTCCAAAAGATTCCGTTGCACGATCTTGGTGTCTAATTGACATCGCCAAAACGTGAAATTACGCGTTCTTGAGACTTCCGTGTTACTCTCTTGTTGAAGCCATATGTCGTCCAGTTCATTGCCTTCAATTGTCGGTTATCATACGGCTATAGCGCTCTGAGCCGTTGAATCGACACATACGGATTATCCGCCAATTCACCAACAGAAATGATATTTTTAGCAGTGCGGACATTGAGATAATGCATAGGCAATACCATACCTTTAACGCTTTCAGCCTTTTCTAATTTCTTTATAATGTTGTCAATTCATTGCACAGTAGGTCGATTATGACGCCCATAATCACCCCGCTCGAAATGCTCGAAAGTGTAAACTACCACTTTTGAAGTAAATTTTAACTATTTTAACATGTTCTTCGGTTGTACATAAAACGATCCATATATGTAAATGGCAAATCTTTCACTAAATAAATGGCACTTCAGATAACAGCTTTTTTCAGTTGACATCATTGCCAGACCGAAGTTTTCAAACCACTATATGAATTAAAGAATTATCCTTAAAAAAGAATTTCAAAAATCTAGGCAACTAATATTTTAGGGACATTTTCCTTCTTCTGGCAATACTTCAACTGATTTTTACACGATACATGTATAGCAGGGTTGCTTTTTTCGTACTATTTGATCTTGAACATTCTTCTTGGACATTCTACAGTAATGTTTGATATATTTACTGAATAGGCTGTGTAACAGAAAAGCCAAAGCCACAATAGAATTTTATCTCTAATCCTAAAAAATTTTTAATCAATCGCACTTTAACTGCCGGTATGAGCGAATGTAGTGCCTAAATGAATAGCTAGATTCGGTCAGTTAACTTGTATGGCAAAGACATAGACCGACATCTTTGCAAAGATCGCAGCACTAAATCTACGGATGTGAGTGGAGATATACTCACTCGGTAATTGAAAAGATGTCCAGATCACTACAGTGTTTTTAGATCTAGATAATATTGTTACGTTACTGCCTTTCAATAACGTTTTGGTTTATTTCTTTCAAAAAACAGCGGTTTTCTGCTGACTCTTTGTACCCAACACCAACAAAAGTTATTTCGTTTGATCACTGTAAGTTCGTGTTAGCCTTGCGATAATTTGATAAATTTTTGGCACATAAGCTTTTGTTGATTATAATCGAGAGGAAATTTCTTCTTATTACTTTTCCAATAACACTTTCAACACTTACAGGCCAACTGGAAAAAGGGCGTTGGGCATTGCGTTTTTTGCCTTTTAGCATCTGCCCTGCATTGGCACACCTAAACATGAGCGGCAACGCTAAGTGAACACAATTCTTTTCAAATGATAATTAATTATTTTTTTTAATTGTGTTTCACTTCACTTTCTAAAGCACTGTAAGAATTGGATAATTTAACCGTTGAGTGCTTCCACCGCTGTTTTTTAGTTAAGAATTATTTGAAGTTTTAATTAAAATTTTAAATTACAATTTATATTACGAGTTGTAAAATAATATTTTGCATAATTATAGAGTAAGCATAACTAACAGTCTTACCACCAGCAAAATTCAAAATTACACTTTAGATGAAGACAAATTACCCAATTTAAAAAAATACACCTGATAGATATAAAATTAATGTTTTATTAATTATCAAAGTAATTTTTGGGAGTGCAACATTTTTAATTAACAAGATTTTGTTTGTCGTGCTTAAAATCCAGTTGAAGTGGGGAATGTAAGAAAAGATAAACTCACTGATTATTGTTGGTGTTTTGTTTGAGCTTTGATATCGTTGCAAATAAGACGTTTTGAGTGTTTGTAATTCTCATTCACACTGCAGTTTTATTTGGTTTTTCTAAAATTATTAAAAAAAAAGGTTTCCTGATGATCTGGCCTAAAATGCGCATATTGCTTACCCTCCAACAATAAATTTCAGTGTTTTTATTAAGAATAAAAATTGGAAATTAAGCACGACAAACAAAATCTTGTTGATTAATGTTTTATTTAATAAAAACGCTACAAAATTAAGCAAATATACTTTAAAAATCAGTTTTCTCTTCGAGCAACTAAACAGCGACTTTATGACTTTTATAGCGCACATAATCGTCTATCTGAACAGGTTTGTTAATTTACGAAACCACCGCATATGGAGCGAACGAAGCCAATCCACAACAGGCTCAGAAAAAAGCACCGTTCGGCGCAGCTTACACGCTGCTATTCTCATCGGACCTCACATTTTCAAAAATGTGGCCAAAATGCTTTTCGTTTATTTTTGACAGTAGCTTCAGTTTGTTTGTGGACATTCTCGCTGAACCTTAATATCTTTAGCTTTTCCCAAATCTTTGAAAAAAGGTTTCCTGATGATCTGGCCTTAGCAGCCAGTGAAACGCGCATAGGACCAGCTTATCCCCCAACAATAAATTTCATTAAATTTATTAAGAATAAAAATTGGGAATTTAACACATCATAACAAAATTTTATTAATGACTAAAAATATTTGGGGGATTCACAAGGTGTCATAAAGTCATAAGTCTTAAAATAATAACATGAAAAAATACGAATGTTGTGAACAACCCCTCATAATTTAGTGTGCTATTTTAAATTTGAATCAGCTGATTTCAATCAAATATAAAAAATAAATATTTACCTAATATCAAAATATTTTTTAATTCTAATCCATGAATTAAAAAATTAAATTAGATCTTATCTGACTATTTTCCTTTTTTTAGACGCAAATCACAAATAAATTTTATTTTGTTTGCTTAAGGCTAGTTTACACGGTAATACAATGTATTACGACTTTGTAGAATCAATATAATATGAAATTCTCTCCGTGCTTAAAAGAAAAAATAAAAATCTGTTGTAAGTATAGTTCATGTTTACACGGATGGTAAAAGTAAAATCTAAAATAATAACAAAAAAGCAGATGGTTGCAGTTTTAAATTTTTACAAAAACAACATGAACATTTCCTGAGTTGACTTTAGTTGTTTTTGTAATTGTATAAAAATGTTACCACCTTCAATATACTTTCCTAAAATACACCTCTGGTGTAATGAGAATACATAAGTTTCTAAAATGGTTTAGAAAAAAACCATTTACCGACCGCTTGTCAGATTTTGTATTCGTATTTTCTCTTACTCAATACATTTTGCTTTTACATGATATGATTTTTCTCATTAAACATCATGTCGTAATACAAAATATTACCGTGTAAACTAGCCTTTACTAAACATCAGAGTCCTAAGCCGATATAATTTGACGCCGCAAGTGTTTTGTTGCAAAAATTGCTAGCCGCAGGTTAAATTCGGATATTAGCCGGATAAAACTATACCATCAAGGCGACGGCTTCAAAAACTAATGCGGCTCGGCTCAGCCGCTCAGCGCAGGTCTCTTCTGATTAATTACGACAGCACAATAAACATAGTAAGCAAAGTTCTATTAATTTCTGACACTTTTTGTTAACAAAGCAACAACAATATTTTTAAACCATTGTAAAATGTTAGAACATTATGACAATTTAACATGATAGCACACCTTGTGAATACCCCAATTATGTTTATGTTAATAACAGTTGCGGGATTCACAAGGTGTGCTGTGTCATAATTACCTAAATAGTATTTTACAATTGTTTAAAAAAAATATTGTTGTGTTTTAAACAAAATAAAATTTCAATTATAAGCGGTTGCCCGCCGCAGCAATCATATATATTTCTTGTAATTATTTTAAGACATATGACTTTACAACTTTATGACTACCTTGTGAATCCCCCAAATATATAACAATTTTAATGTTGGTAATGCAGTTCAAATTGGTTGTAATTTTACATAGAGGGTTTTAGTGGTAACTAGGCGTAGATTTAATAAATTTCTAAATGAATATATAAGATTAAGTCGAGTATAAGGATTTCATTTAACAATTAGAATGAATGAAATCTCTTTCAGATATTTTTGACGTCTTTCACTCGGAACATCATTCTGGGAGCCATTTAAATAAATTTATTTGAGCTATAAGCTTTAATGTATGATAAATGCTACAAAATTGGTTAAAACATTAAAATATTCCAAAATGAAGGGTATTTCAAGCAAATGTAATTTTAATTTTCTTAGAACCCAGTTTAAGTATTTAATACGACTAAACAAAATCTAGGACATCTCACATCTTTCCTCCGTTAACCAAATAATGCCACAACGATTTACAATTTTTTTTTTTTTTTTGTTTGCTTCTAAACAGAAAAACTAGGAAATGCTGGAAGCAACAATTGACTCCATTTTAAGTTTCAAGGTTTTTATTGTTGACAATTTCGTTTTCCGTCCTTCTTTCTTTGTGCGAATTCAATACCCAAAATGAGTTTAGTTTCATACCTTTTGTATGGTAAATGGAAATGATAATGGCATTTGTGGCTTCAGACAATGAATATTTTTCAATTTTCCTTTTATACGGTCTTTAGTTGAGCCAGCCAACATGGTTAAACAAAAAAACGAAAAATAAAAACGAGTGAAGAAAATTGCATGTGAAAATGAAACGACAAATGGACACTTGCCAAATTTGTTGGGTGGAAAGTCAGTTACAGATGGATTATTGTGGCCTATGATTTGTTATTGTTGGATATTTAATAATAAAAAAAAATTATTTAATATTTTAGTACTTTCTAATATTCTTTAGTTTTCTAATTTAGATATTTTTTTAATTTTAATTCTGGCTTGTGAAGCAAAAAATTTTTTAATATTAAGGCAGTCAAATTAGATGAGTTTTTTTTTTAGTTTGACAGTTGAGGGATGAAGTTTGACCTTAAAAGAAACATTGAAATGTAATTGGTATTTAAAACTGCTGCTTAATGCGAAATATTTTATTAAAAAAAAAACGAAAATATAAAGGGTGCTTTTTTAGACGTACAGCAGCCGTATTCTGTAATTCGCTAAAGCTAAATCTCGATCGCTAAAATGCCGATAAAAAATACAAAATTTTAACCCCCGTTTTTATAAAAAAATTTTAAATTTAATAAAGGTTTACAAAACAAATTTTCTATGAAAATTTTCCTTAATAAACGTTTGTTAAATTTAATAAACGTTTATAAATACGGGGGTCACACTTTAGCGATGGCATTAAAAACTAAAATTGCGGCGAATTAAATTTTTATGGCATTGCCAAATTGAGCAATGCATGTTACAGAATTGCATTCGTAGCCAAAAATCGCTTAAACAACTTAAAAGATTTTTAGCGATAGAAATTTATCCTTAGCGAATTACAGAATACGGCTGCAGAACATCCAATAGGGATAACTGTAAAACTAGCTGTCATATTAACGAGGTGTTCAGTATACTTTTGCAAATCACTGTGCAAAGACAAGGATTACAAATCTTTGATATTTATTTCCAAAACTCGCGCTCTGGTCGCCAATCTTATGGAGCACTTCGTCAAAATAACGATGCGCATAATCGTTCATGTGAGCAGCTAACACGTTATACTACACAGAAAGTATTACGAAAACTGTTGCTTTTACTTCTGTTTCATTAAATGGAAACAGTCGCTGTTAAACAAAATCAAAAAGTGAGAAGTTTTACACAACTTTTCGTTTTTTTTTCGACAGTTTTTGGCTTCGACTACAGTTGTTTAAGCCCTGAATTTAAGTGCGGTTCGATTGATTTTTCTCTTCAGTGAATGGATCGATTTATGACCGCATTTACTATTTTGGATAATATTAATCCAATTCGAGCCCGTGCCGAGCGTACAAAAGCAGCCATCGCCGCTGTAGACGTGACTTTGACAGAGGACTCGAATTTATGGATCCGAAGCCGTTCTCAGAAACCCGGTCTCTGCCCGTCAACTGAGGAACAATCTTGGCCTACATCCACGTAAGATTCGACTGGTGCAAGAATTAAAGCCAGCGGACCATCATTTGTGTCGTGTGTTAGGTGAATAGGCTGAGAATCAACTGAAAGTTATACCAGATTTTTATCTCGAATTCATCTTCAGCGATTAGGCTTATTTCTGGCTTAACGGGTAAACCAGCGGAATTGTCGTTTTTGGAGAGAAGCGAAAGAAAAAAAAGAAATGATCCACGACTTTTTGGCGGCATATTTATTACAATGTAAACTTTTAATAAATAAGTTCGTAAAATATACAAATTATGTTTATAATTCATTAAAAAAAATTCTATATCCTCAGCTCATTATTGGTTTGACCTACCGACCGTTTATAAAAAAAATTAGTTAGGTATGGGCTATATATATTCGCAATACCCTCTTTCTGAATCCAAAATCTGTTCCACGAAATTTTTATGGATTTCTGTGATACTAAACATTAATTTTGCTCTATATCAACTATTTTAAAGTTAATTAAGTAGTGTTTTGCTCTACACGCCACTGTTTGGCGAATGCTTTATTGCCGTAAGAAAAACAAGTAGTTGAAACGAAATCAAAATAAAATGACAAGAAAATAAATTTATGCAGCACAAAAAACTCATTTTTTTAAATAAAGGTAAAAATGAGGCGTATGCAGCACAAACAATAATTTCACTTTCTATAAAATACTATTAACTTCTAAGTTCGTTCATGAACGTTTTCAAAACATGTACGGGAAGCAGAAAACTTCATGTAAACCTTCATTGTCGTGTTTTTTCACTACGACTTTTTGGCGAATGCGCCAAACCAATAATGAGCTGAAGATATTATACGCACATTTTATGCACAAATTTTGTGGTTTTGCTTCAAGTTTCGTATAGTGTACTACATTTTCCGCATCAATTTTTTTTTTCGGTGTATGTTAACCGCCCTCTATTAATTTTTAATTACAAATTAAAATTAATAATATGGAGCGTCACAAAAGATAACTTTAAATAAAATAAAATTTGTTTTAAAAAAAAAAAACTAAAAATAAACAAAACACACAAGAAAAAGGAGATAATAAACTACCAAACATGGCAAATGCAGATAAAGTAAGACAGATTGCAAAAGTAATTTCATTTGAAAAGCAATATGTAGCAACAAAAAACAAATACTTTATAACAATTGTTTAAAAATATATTCTACATACATACATACATATTTATTTATATTTTTTTATTATTATTTTGCTATTATGCAGCTTTTAATGAATTTGTAAAGGAATTAATTGAAAAGAAAAAATTATTGAATATGTAAATACAAAAAAAATATTGATAATTTTTTTTTTTAAGAGTAATTAACGAACGTACTGGAATGATATTGAATAATTATGTTGTTTTTGTAAAAGTTTTATTTAAAGATACCAATTTTAAAACAGATTCTCATAATTATTTTGCATATAGAAAAATTAACTTTTTAGAAAAAACTTGATTGACATCCATTTATTTATTATATTAAACAGGAATTTCTTTTTATTACCGTGTTAGGAGAAAGACAAAGAATTAAATTATTAAAAAAAAAAAATTAGAACATCTTAAATATTATACCCTTTATACGAGATTTAAGGAGCATATAGACGACATGTTTTTGTCATCTGACATGTCAAATTTTTAAGTCACATATAATTGTGCATGTCTGTCATAATCGCTGTTTTACATAAGCTTTATAATATTCGGTCACAAACGTACATGTAATTTGCTTCTGACATTGTCTCTGTTTTTTTCGCATTTTTATTGCAGAAAGTAGTGCTCGGTTTCAAAATAGCTTGCTGCCGCCATGAAAAGTTTTATTTGCGCCGTAAAATAGTTCAGCCATCTTAACATTTTTTTCAGGGTAGGTATTTCCTCGCAAAGAATTCTTTTTTTTGTATCTTTCCCTCTTCGTTTCGCGAAAAGAAGAGATTTGTTGCTTTTGTTTCGTTTCTATAAACGAAGGCGAGAAACTGCTGTGTTTTCTTTCGTTGATATTTGTGCTGAAATAAAAAACCATTCGTTTGGCTGAAAAAGAAGGAAACGAAATGGAGAGAAGAAGCAAACAAAATTGTTTCTTCTTTCTAAATCGAAGGAAAAAAATAGAGGGAAATAAAAGAAGGAAAAAACTTTGTTCATTGAAATTTGTTTTAATGAATGTCTATGTAATAAATTGATTTCGTTTTGGTATTTTTTCTTATTTCTGTATTTACTAAACCAAGTCTTTGCTTTTAATTTTACTTCATAACAATATAATTTCAATAAAAAACAGAAAAAGAATTCTTTATTTTTTCCTTCCTTCCATTCGATATTTCGATTTCATTTTTCTTTTCTAATTTTATTCTCCTTCAGTTTGTTTCCTTCTATATCATTCCTCTTCGTTCTGCTAAACGAAGAGAAGCATTTGTGTTTGCTTCGGCAAACACAAAAGAAGGAAACAACAACAATATTTTCTTCTTTCTCGCGATAATGATAATCGAAAAGTTTTGTACAAAAAAACCTTCGCGAGAAAGAAAGAAAAAAGAAATTCATTTACCTACTCTGATTTTTTTCTTTTAATGCAAAGATACCAATTTAGGATTTTATAATAAAACGGTTTTAATATATATATTCACATAAATTCTATTCAATGGTAAGATGATCAAACATATCTCGGTTTTGTAAAAAATTAACTTCAGCCGGCTAATGCTTCCGTTAATAGTGGACGCCGCTGCCGGTTTCTTCCCGCCATAGCTTTCTGATGTCAGATGGTTTGTCAGAAGAAAATAGAGCACGCTCTAATTGAAATTTTGTCAGATGACTTTGCGTCCGACTTTTACAGAAGCAAAGTTAAAAAGGTAACACACGACATGTATGTATTTTGCAGTGGGAAATTTGACATGTCAGATGACAAAAACATGTCGTGTACGCGCGCCTTTAAGAAGAATATAGTGCTTTTTAAGGTCAAAAAAGTATTTTGCTTTTAAAAAATATCACGTATTTTTACCGTATAACACTGAATATGTCATAGTCAGGTATCAGAAATTAAGAACCGAAAACAAAATAAATTTTTTTTTCTATCAGTTTAAAAAAAAATTAAGAAACACAAAAAAAGATATTTACAATATGTATTTTGTACATGAAAAAATAAATATTATTGGTGTTCAAAAAATATTTTCATCCGTACAAAAAAAAAAAAAAAAAAAAAAAAAAAAAAAAAAAATATTTTGTTTGAATTGTTCTTTAAAGTTAAAAAACAATATTTTTATAAAAACGTTTTAAAGAAAAATATTTTTTTTTTGTTTTTAGAAACTTACATTGAGAAATCAAATTTTGTAGTTTAAATTGTGAATTTTAACCAAATTTATAATCACCCCTATTATGAAAATGCAAATTTTAAAAATTAAACGTTGCAAAAATTCGCAAAAGTTTGCTAAAATAGCGAAAATGTTTAACTTGCGACGATTGCTTCATAGAGCAACAAAGCTACACAAAAAATGCAAAAATTCGTAAAAGTTTGCAAAAAATTTTTAATATTTCAAACAATACATAAAATTAATTGGAAGTCCCTAAAACTATAACGAATGGCAAAAATTCGGTAAAAATTGCAAAATTAGCGGAAATTCGCAAAAATTTGCTAACAGCGGCATGATAGCAGAGTCTACTAGGTATTTATTATAAATCGTTAAAGCTGTAAAGAAGCAGAAACTTACAGGAAAAAATCGCTTCTATCGCGAACATGGCAAAAATTCACGAAAAAGTCAACATCAGAAACAAACTTTAATATTTATTTGAAATCGCTAAATCGGTAAAAAAAAAACAATAAAAATAGCTTAACAGCGTAAAAAAATACTATACATATCTTTTTAATCGTATCTCCTAATTTTTATCTTTGTCATGTTCAATTTTAAGTTTTCGGTTTTTTTTTTCTTTTCATGTACAAAAAAATATTTTACTGAAAAAAATAAATATCTTTTTTGTGTTTGTTTCTTATTTTTTTTTTTTTTAAATGATGGGAAAAAATTTTATTTTGTACGAAAAAATTAAAACTTTTTTTTGAAAACTTTACTATTTTGAACTTAAAGAAACAATATCAAACGAAATATTTTTTTCTTTTTTTGTTTTTTGTACAGTTTAAAATATTTTTCGAACACCAATGATAAATATTTTTTAAAAAACATAAAAAAAAAACGTTTTCCGGTCCTTGGTCATAGTTGATACTTTGTGGCATAGCCGTTGTTTTTAGAAACTGCAGCTAATCGTCGTGGTATATATTCCACCAAATTTTGGCACTTTTCTTGAGGTATTTTTCCACATTCTTGTAGCAAAACTTGTTTCAACGTAGTTTTCGAAGATATGTGGCGTTGACGAACCTTTTCCTCCAAAAACGCCCATACATTTTTTTATTGGGTTCAAGCCCGGGCTTTGAGGAGGCGTTGGCAAATGTTGGGTTTTATAAAGAATCTACAGTTTAACATCTAAGGCTGTTTGTTTGGGATCGTTGTCCTGTTGGAAATAAAAACCTTTTGCTGGAAGTCCCATTTTATCAGCACTCGCGTTAAGGATTTCTTTAAGAATTGACAGATACACATGTCTGTCCAAAATTCCATCTATAAATACTAGATTTCCAACTCCTGAGGCTGACATACAGCCCCAAACCATAACAGAACCTTATCCATGTTTTACTGTCGGCTTGATATTTTTTATATTAAGGAACGTCGTTCATCAAACCCAAAAAGATTATATTTGCTTTCATCGCTAAATATTACGGATTTCCAAAAGTCAAAAGCTTTGGCTATATGTTGATTAGCGAAGGATAATCGCTTATTTCTATTTATTTCAGAAATTAGCGGTTTTTTTCTTGCTACTCGAGCATTTAAGTTGTTTGATCCTAGTACTTAACGAAGTATTTCGTTGCTAACATTGTTGCATAGAGTTCCTCTCAGCTTATCATTCAGTTTTGGAGCAGATTAATGCGGGTTTTTCACGAATTTCTTTAAGTATTTTCCTTTCATTTCTGGCTGATAACAATTTTAGACGTTCTTTTGCACGCTTAACTATATTTTCTATTGTTTGACGACACCGCTCACACATTTGCGATATAAAAAACTGTTTTACCTTGGTCATGAAGGTGCAAGATGATTTTCCTCTCCGCAAAACTTAAGCCTACAGTACACGGAATGTTAAAAGCCACATGCGTACATCGTTCTGACGTAATTTTGTCGTCATCACACATCACGAACTTGCTATTGAGGCTTTGTAGAGACGTCAAAATTACGTCAGAACGACATACGCATGTGGCTTTTTACATTCCGTGTACTGTAGGCTTTAGTTCCTTTCCTTTCGGCATTTTAATTAGATAAATAATAGCAAAATACCTTAAAAATGTTATCTTATTCCAATGAAAATGTGCTTGAAACGTATTAACGAAGCAAGCCCATATAAAATGTAAAAATTTATAAGAATATTTCCAAGGATAAGATAATTTTTTTATGCAAAAAAGCAAAATACTTTTGTGAGTATTAATTATAAAGTCAAAATAGTTTTAATATCAGAAAAAGGCCATGATTTTGTAATTTTATTATCATTTTTACGTTGTAACACATTTTCTTCATTTTGAGGAATGTATTTAATCTTTATGAAGTAAAAAAATATACAAAGTATTTATGAGAGTCACTGTAAATGATTATGAATTTTGCAACTAACTTTGAAAATTTATAAAATAAATACACAAGTGCAAAAGATGATTGATAGAGACCGGCTAAATACGATTACTGTCAGTGCCTGCCGTTATCGACCTTACCAGACTTCTAAAGGGTGGTCTAACCGAAACGCACGATGTCAAAAGTAAATAAAACAAAAAGTTTTCAGAGAATTATCTTCATATTTTTATTTTGATAGAAGGATCTACGACAAATATGTGTGAAACAAAATATCGGTCAAATCCTCGTCACTGGCGTTTTGCGATTGCAAGTCGGTCAATTGTCAAAACATAGTTAGATTGATTTTTTTCCTGTTTCCGATGCAGTACTGCGGTATACTCCCTTAAGAAAAAGTAGGGTTGTTTCAAGTGACATATAATTTAGTGCAACAAACTTTTTCATGTTTATTAAAATTGATTTTTTTCCCATATAAAACATAAAGCGCAATTATTTTTACTTTTTTCGCTTTAGAAAAAACAGTAAATTAAATTGTAAACATTGCATTGTTTTTCACTTAACAACTTTTTCTTCACAACCAACCTTTTTTTCATGTGCAGCCATAGACAAAATGCATTATGTTGATGATAATGATGATAAAAATAATCATGAAGATCTTTCTTTAAACTCCATAAAAAATTAATAAAATGCAATGACAAAATTATAAAATACAACAAAAGAAAAGAAATGTTAAATTAACATTTTAAAATAAAACTCTTGGAAAATAAACTATTAGAAAAAATTCATTATTTAAGTTTTTTTTTTCTCATGCGAATAAATTTATAAAGTTTTTTCTATAAAAACAGCATAAATAACGAGTTTTAACAATCGATTTTAGTTGATGGTGGTAGCGAAAACATCGTTAAGGATTTTAACAGTTGACCAAAAACAGCAACATCAATAAATTGTCTGTAATTTATTCATGCACATGCGTTGTAAAAGTTTTCGCCGATTAACAGTGGAGAATAAAAAAAAGGTTGAGGGGGGGGGGGGGGGGGGGGGGGGGGGGGGAAATACTGCAGTTTCTAAACAATCCTATTTTAATAAAATTTTACATATCGATTCTATCGATTCGATAGTAGAGATCACCGTTCAGTGACGCACGCTTTAATTTAATTGAGCAACACTGAACTCTGATGAGAGGAAAACTGCAAGACGAGACAGTTTCTCTCTAAGTTTTATCGTTACCATTGTTTACTATAGAAAAATCTGTCGTTTTTTAAGAAATGTATACATTTTTTAGAAATGTTAAAATCTATAACAGACTTTTCGTAAAAATATAACATTACAAGAAATTTTCTCAAAACAACGCTACACAGAAAAAATTATTGCTAAAATATTTTCAAACATACGCTTGTTTCAAAAATATTTTAATTTCTACAAATTTTCTTACTGTTTCAATTAATATTTTTTCTTGATTTTTATTGTATCAACAAAAATTTTGACAACTATTAAAAAATATATATTCAGCCGTGTCACAGATTCCGTTCGGAATGCTGTCAATTCCGTATTTGTCATTCCGTTCGAAATCATTTTTGGTGCTTTGGATTCCAATCGTTTTCATCAATCCGAAAAATTTTGTTTAAGCGATTTTTATGTTACCCATTTGGCAACATCAGTATTTATTACAATTTAATATGGCAACAAATTCACTTGGCAAGACAAAAAATAGCTGTTAACAAAATTTTTGTAGACAAAAATTTACATTTGAGTTTTTATTTATGTGTAAAAAAGTAATCAACTTTAAAATTTGTGAAATTTAAAAAGTAAATATGCCGGGCGTATTTAATTTTTAAATTAAAATGCGGGAAATGCAGGCTAAAAAAAAGTTTAACAAATGTAATTGTTTCCAATTTTGCTTTGTTCTTTTCCGTTTTGTTTTGTTTTGTGTGTTGCCGGTATGTAAATTTTGGCAAAATATGACAACAAAAGAGATATGGCAATGCTTCATAAATCCATTACGAAAATTTTGTTTTCTTGTAAAAGATTTTAGAAAGAGTTTTAAATATTTGTAAAATAAATTGCTAAAAATTATTTAAAATATACTTCTTTTGAAAAATATATAAAGAAAACATATTTGTTTACTGATAGAAAGTATATTTTGATAATTATTTGCCGTTTAAGATACAGAAAACTCCCATTCCGTTCATGAAAATAGAAATGGTTTCATTCCGAAAAATTTTTTCGTAATTAATTTTCTGAAGCACCAAAATACGGAATGAATTCCGTTTCCGAACGGAATTGTGTTCTGTGACATGGCTGATTGTTTGAATTGAAAAAATAATTTTTTCTGTGTAGAAACTCCAAAAATATCTGAAAAGAGTCTACAATTAAAATTTATTAGTTTTTTGGATGTAAAAATCACAGCAAATTCCCAAAGACAAATTCCTGTTACAGAATAAATAAGGAGATATTTTCATTACAGTTTTGCGATTTGGAAAAATATGCCTTAAAATTAAATTATAAATTTTTGGAAGTCCCAAGATCTCGTAGAAAGAATACTGCGAAAACACAATGTCCACAAAATTTTTTTAAAGGAGTTGTCTCTAATAGAATTATAAAAAATATCTTATACAAAAATAAGAAAATTCCTATTTCCTTATTTCCGTTTGGATTTTTGGGTTCATCCAAAGTGCACTACTTTGGATCCTTTTAGGACCGCCACCAAATTTAAATTATAGCAGCAGATATCATCGTAATATGAGATTTTATTAGATTATCCTTTTAGAAAGTGAAGATTTATTTCCTCTTTTTGTTTTAATTCTCCCATTATGCACATGTGTCGCATGTGGTTAACATAGGATTTTGTGTTGCACAGTTTGGCTTTGCCCCACAAGCACTTTAATGTTAGTTAATTGGTGACAAAACCTCAACTGAATTATGGCTCAAAAAGCGGGAAAAATATAAAACTTCTGAAGCAATAGTTATTGTGAGGTGGTGGGACTTTTTTTTTGAACAAAACAAATTAAGAATTAAGCAAAAGCAAATTGTTGTCTATGAGATAAAGCTTTGATTAGGCATCCTACCCTTTAGGAAAATTACTTAAAAATATTTTAATTGCATTTACCGAATTGTTTTTTTGTTTTTAAGTAACTTGGGAAATGGAAAAGAAAAAAAAATTGCGTGTGGTATTTGTGCATCTAAAACCAATACTTTTTTTCATCTACTTAAAAATTATTTTTTTAGAAGCTTAAAGCTGTTCACAATCAGACCAACAAGTTCGTTTTTTCTTCTATGTATTATAATTATGAACACCAGAGAAAATGCTGCTGCCTATTGTGAACGAAGCTTAAACTTTAACAGAATATCAACTTACCACATATGGTATATACTTTGAAGTGTAGATCTAGATAAACGATAAGGTCAAAGGCCCTTCCGAACCCATCACGTTTACTATTATTATATTTCCACCGGGCATATATGTATAAAAGATCTACCGCATAATTTAGCTGCTCAATCTTGCACTCTGATACTATAACACACAGCAAGACCTCAAAAGTTTTACTTGTACGAAATCTTTATATAAAAAGGTTGAAATCTCTAGCTCATAGAGCTTTTGAAATTGACGAAAATAAGTGTTAACTTTGTATAGGAGGTGTCAATAAAAATTTCGACAAATTATATAGCCTATTGTTCTTTCCAGACCATCGGTCAAAACTTAATAAAAATCGGTCCAGCGGTTTATGAGCCTACCAGATACAAACAAACATAATTTGTTCTTTAGACATATTTTTAAACTTAAGTGCGAATAACATAGTACTTCTCATACAAAATAATTTTGGTTACTTTTTTCGCTTTTGGTTACTTTATTTTTATCTTTTGGTTACAAAATGTTTTTGGGTGTGGCAACGCTGGATGCATGTTAAATCGTCTGATTGCACGTTTTCGATAACTGCGACCTTCCTCGATTAACTTCCTAAATTAAGAAAACGTACGACGTGTAAAAGAGAGTGTGCAA
The DNA here is from genome assembly GCA_963931875.1 of Pollenia griseotomentosa. Taxonomy (NCBI): domain Eukaryota; kingdom Metazoa; phylum Arthropoda; class Insecta; order Diptera; family Polleniidae; genus Pollenia; species Pollenia griseotomentosa. The sequence goes on from OZ007561.1 coordinate 103,049,616, forward strand.
GTAAAACCAAGAAAAAATTAAGACGTTCATCGCAAATTGGGTTGTTGCGAACATTAAGTCACACAATTATGAGCAATTTGTTTTTTTGGCGTAGCGTGTCCACCAAACAGGACATATTCAGTGAACGCATTATCTTAAGAGTCATCGATTTTAATTAGTCGCGTTGGCCAGATTTAACCGGTTTTTTCTAAAGAACGGAGTATTAAAAAACAATCTTAAAAAAACGTCTAAGAAAAAACGCGACAAAGCGAAAATTAAAATAAGCTCCACTTACCCGATGTAATTTTTCACATCTAAATTATCTGAATTCCCCCCCCCCCCCCCCCCTCATTAATTAATAAAGAGTAAAAAAAAAATTAATTTACTTTACAACAAAAAACAGTTATCAACTTTTCAAAGCACTTAATTTCCTTTAGGTCACCCCATAGTTATAGAGAAATAGGACGCGATATTTCCTAAACGTTTGCTTAATTCCAGCTAACTCTCTAGCCATAATCATGAATGGAAATCTTGAAAATAATTAAGGGTATTCCTTGGGTGATATTTAAGCACCATTAAAAAACCGTTCCCAGCTTTACCCCATTGGCAATAGATCTATTATTTAACAACCACAAACAAACACACACAAATAGCCAACGACCACAAAACACTTAAAACGGCGTTGTTTATAATTCACAGTCTACTTCTGGCTACAAGTGTCTATGCCCATCACACAGTCCCAAGTGTGCGAGCTGGTGTGGGCCGGTTTTTTTTTTAATGACAGCCAGATGTTCAACGTGCCATAATGCAACTTGCAATCAATATTTATTTAATTAACAAGTATTTTTTATTGTACATGCGTCTGACTGTCTGTCTGCTTGGGTACCTCGTAAATTGTCTAAATGAAAGTTTAATCTCTTTTCTTGTTATTGACCACTGAGATTTAATGTTCCATTAAAGATGAACTTGTTGATGGTTTGCCTGTGGTGATGTGGGAATGATTAAGAAAAGACATTGATTACACAGTGTAACAAACGCACAGACTGGAGGGTTTAGATTCAATTGTATTACCAAAGGGTAGTAAAACCCTATGCTTAGGGTTTAACTAATTTTTTTAATGGGCCTCCAAAAATTGGAAAAATCAGTGGGCCCTTTAAAAAATGCCATCAATTTGTCAAGTTTGACACATAAAATTTTATATAAAAGAAGCTTATATGTAAATCGGCAAAGTCAAAATAGCTAAGAACACTTTCCTAGTCTGTTTTCAAACAGATTTAAGCAAAAGATACACCATTTAAAAGGCATTTACTTACAGAAGTGCACAATTTATATTATTAATATCTGAGAAAGTAAGAATGGGTAAAAACGGGTAAATTCGTTAAACTCATATCACCAAAACTAAAAGAGACACAAAAAAAATTATACTTATCCGCTGCTGTTCATTAGAAAAAAAACCGATCAAATGTACTTGGTACTTTTTTGAAATTCGACCCTTTTAGGAAGTAACCGGCTATAACTTGTATTTTGGAAATTCTTTGTCACACCATCTATCATTAAAACCACAAACAAAGAAATGTAGATTAAACCGAATTCGTAACTTATCTAATAACAAAAATTTGGTACTTTTTCGAAATTCGTACGATTAAGTGGTAGAAATTCTAGCTATTTTTGGGACTTTTTTTACATAAATTTTTCTCCAATAAGTGGCATATACATGTATTAAATAATGGGCTGCCACAACAATTTTGAAATTTTTGGGGAGAAAAACAAGTATCAAAAAGGGGAAATACGGGATATTAAATTTTATTCATGTTCTTTTCCGTGCTGCATGTGGTAATTTTTGAATTTTCTAAAATGTTGAACTTAGAAACATAAGATTATAGGTGACAAAGGTCCTGAGCGAATTAGAACTTGTAAGATACAAATGTTGGTACTTTTTTGTTATTCAGCTGGTACTTTTTGAATTTTCTTTACATTGGACCTAGAAACATAAAATTAAAAATGCATGGTCCTGAGTTAATAAGAATCTGTAATATCGAAATTTATGGTACTTTTTCGTTTTTTAACTGGTACTTTTTGAATCTTAAGTAATACTGAACCTAGGAACATAAAATTCAACATGCAGAGTACAGAGTGATTGAGAAGCTACAAGAGGTAGTTTTTTTACTTTTTTGTTTTTCAGTTGGTACTTTCTGATTTCTTTATGTTATTGAACTTACAAAATAAGTTAAACATTCACGGGCTTGAGTCAAAGATTACATATAAACCAGAGGTTTGTCCCTCGCCAAATCGATTTACTAAGAAGGAAAAAACAAATGCTCGAAACGTGTATATTCGTTAATACTTATATGGATGTATTCTTCATATTTGCATAAATAATTTTGGTTGAATTTAGACAGATTGAAGAGGGTGAAGAACCAGACAATTCAGATGATGATGATAAATATGACTGTGGCGAATAGTTTAATATGTAGTTTAATATAAGTAGTGATTTTTCTAATGAAAATTCAATCTTAAAAATATTTAAAATATACCGATAAAATAATATAGCACAAAAGGAAAGAGTGCACTTAATCAGACTATTTTAACCAGAAAATATTTGTTTTACCTTCAAAAATAATAAAACGCTACATTTTTAAAAGTACAAAGTGATCTTTAAGAGCTATTCAGAGTGCTTACCACGTTCATATTGCATTGATATGTTCGCAAGAGTTGTTCGGCTTTACCGTAGCTACGAAAAAAATTCGAGTCCCTGTAAGTTATTTTTAAAAAGTGGGAAAAATATATAAATCTTAATTTGATCAAAAAAAAAAAAAAAAAATCCGTTCTGCGGACTCTTACTTACGCAACGCAGGAAATAATTCGTACTTGAAATAATCCGAAAGTTATATTAGATTGATTCTAACCTAAAACACTTATCCCAGAGACAGAAGGAGAATATTATTATGATTGATTTACTTACCCGTTTTACACCTTACAGAATTTCAATGATAACAAAAAACAGCACCATGTACATATTTAACAAAAAAAATTAACTAAATAGGAACTGGTTATTTTACTTTTGCAACATGAAAATAATGTATGTTTTTTCTTGTTCTGCAAATCGTTTTTTACCTATTTGTGTGATGTTGTTGTAGTTTTACAACCGACTTTGACAAGCACGCTTATAAAATGCAATCAATGCATATATAAAATTGTAACCTTACTGACTCACTGACTTATTCATCATCGCACAGCCTAAACGACAAATCGATCCACTTAGAAGGAATTTTTGAATATTCGAATGTTTAGGGTAAGTTTGATAACCTTATATCTCCAAAGCTAAAAGACATACAAATAACTGTAATACTTATCGTTGTTCTTTAGAAAAATAAGCAGACAGGTGAAAACGAGTATAACCTGAATTTCGGTATTTTTTTTGTCATTCCATCTATCTTTTGAACCTATAATCCTAGAAATATGGTTTATACCACATTCGACTCTTATCAAAAAATACGAATATGGTACTTTTTCAAAATTCGACGTTTGAGGAGTGAAAATTGCACTTACGTTTGTTATTTTTTTCAAAGGATTTTTTCTCCATCTATTTCTCTTTCATCGCACATACCTCTTACCGCCTAAACTAAAAGAGATACAATCATTAACATTTATTGTTGTTCGTTAGAAAAATATACGGTATAAACAGGTAAATTCGCTAACCTCATATCATATCTCATAAACTAAAAGAGATACAAAAAAATTTAAAATTTTATTTAATAAAAAAGCGGACAGGTGTCTGGTACTTTTTAGATGTACGGCCTTTTTGGGATGTACGCGGGTAAATAAAAATTATATCACATTCGTAGCTTATCTTAAAAATACAAATACCGATGTGGTACTTTTTTAAAATTCGAACGTTTAAGGTGTGAAAATTTTTCTTAATTTTGTTACGTTTTTCAAAAAATTTTTCATTTCTATATATATATATATTAATTATAAAACTGTAAAGTTACAGACTGATACATCATCGCACATCCTAAAGTCCTCAAGCTAAAAAGCGACCGAGGCTGGCTTTCGACAAATTGATCTCGCTAACCTCAAAAATCCAAAACTAAAAGAGATCTAAAAAATTTGACACTTATTGTTGTTTATTAAAAAAATAAGTGGAAAGTAAACGCGTAAGACCTGTTCATATTTTGGAACTTTTTTGTCACGCCATCTATCTTTTAAACCAAAGCATTTTCCCCATTATTGACAGTACGTACTAAATGATGGGCTCCCACTACACACTGAAATTTTTGGCACATAAATGGGGAGAAAAAGATATCAAAAAGGATGGATAATACGGAAAATTAACTTTCTTTCATTTGCTTTTGTGTTCTACGAGTGGTAGTTTTTGAATTTTCTATAATATTGAACTTAGAAACACAAAATTTTAGGTGAATGTCAACATATGAGATGAAAAATGTAGGAACTTTTTTGTTAAAACCTAGAAACATAACTTTGGCATATAAATATGTTCATGAAAGAAAATGCCCGATTACAAAGTAGCGGGTTAAATGCTAGAATTTAAACAAGTTAAAACCTAGAAAAATAAACTTTGGCCTACAGATATGTCCACGAAGAAAAAGGAGACGCTAACGAAGTAGCGGGTTAAATGCTAGTACTAGATAAAACGCTCGCTTTGTAATTTTACTCTCAGAGTGGAACTACCAACGAAAATTTCAATCCTTTTTTTTACTTGATTTAAGAATTGTATACTTATTTTAAGAAATTCCGGGATTGATTTTCGAAAGTAATCCAATTTAGAATTGTTTAAGTACGTTTAAGTGTTATTCGTACTTGAATTTTTAAGTATGACTCGTACTTAAAGATAAGAAACTCAACTCAATCCCGAGTGTTTTTCTTTCTGTGCAACATCTGCGAAAAGATGAGCTGGGCATGGCACATCCCATAAGAGAACAATGCAAATTTTTATATATCTGGAGAACGGTGAACAAAACTATTCGACAATTCTGCTTTCTCTTTGTGCTATAAAAAACTTAGAGTTCCGTCCGCGTTGACGTTTTTGTTTTTCTCTTGACTCGACGACAGCTTTTAAATATTAAAATATTTTTCATTCTCTATGAAGTAGTCCGTCCGTACGATGGTTAAGAACGTGCACATATACATATAATTTGTCCCACATAAATATGGCACAAGAGCTTTTGTTATTTTCTGCTTGGCTAATTTCATTTAATTGAAATTTTCTTTATTTCATAGAGGACTAAAAGAAAAGCACTTAAAATCATCTCAAGAAAAGGGGTTAAAGAATATTTCCAAGTACAAAACAATGTCTGTAGTTTATTGATTTTCTAATATATAAAAATGAAATACTTGAATAGTTTGTATTACTAATAAATATAAGTACGGATCGGTACCTAATCGCACTAAAAGTGTAAATAGTGATTAAAGGTGTCGTGCTAAATGTTTTGTGTTTTTCACCTTCTCCTTCTTCTTTCTATAGGGTGGCATAAAAAAGAACTGTCAATGTTAAAAATGTATAAATTTCTCACCGTATGAACGTAGTAGCGTTTGACGTAGCTACGTTGTCAAATAAAAACCTACGTTCTTACGACGTACGATCCAGATGTGTTCCTAGCATTATTTTGATATATAATTATTTTTTTTCTTCTTGCAGGGAAATAACTAAATTTTGGAAAATGTATAGTGCGTTCATGCAGTACAGTACAATGCAGTACAGCACTGTACAGTACAGTAACAATGCATGAAAATTTCCGAATTTTTCTGTTTTTGTCTACGATCAATCGTTATGACGCAGCGAAAAAAAAACTAAAATATTTTAGTTCAATATCAGCTCCCACAGTCTACACGATAAGGAATTTAGTCGCCCGTTTTAAGGAACGGGGCTCAGTGAACGACCGTCCTGGCTGGGGTGCTCCTCGAAGTATTTGCACTGAAAGCAACGTAACTGTCTCAACTCATCGTCATCGTTCCAGCCAATTGGGTATTTTCATAATAATATTGCGGAGAATTTTAAACTCAAATTGTGCAAGCACTACTACCGCAAGACCACCAACAACGACATTGATAGGTCTTATTTGGGCCACCCTGTGTTTACATTTAATTTTTTTAATAGGTTTTTTGCCTAATTTGTTAAACAATATGTCACAATCTATAAAAAACTACTTTTCCTTTTTGTTTACATTCTCTTTAATTTATTTTGCAAATTGTTGATATAGTTTTGTTTTTTTTTTTAACAATCACGTTTTTTATGGCTTTTATACTCTTAACGTGGTATTATTTATTATTTGTCACCCATCCCCAAGAAGAAAGACCTTTTTTAGTCACCAACTATTAAAAACTTTAACGAAAACTATTTGCTATTAAACGCGGTATAGACAAATTAGGCAAAGTCGCGTGCTAAACAATTTGTTTTAATTAAATAAATAAAAATAAATTGAAACAAATATATATTTCTTAATGAAAGTAAAATTAAAATAAATTTAATTTAAAAAAAAGAAACACAAACCAACGACCATATTTGAACAAAGTGTGTGGTTGTTTGAAATTGTTAATGCCAAAAAAAAAAAAAGATAAATTGTTTTAATGAAAATATTACGTTAAGTCTATTAAGAGAGTCATTAAGAAGTACTACCACTTATTACCAGTTGTACCGGAACCAAATGAGAGTAATTGGAAATGTAATGAAAATGGAAGGTTTGTGATGCACAATGAAATGGAAATTGTTGATATTGAGAAAATAATAATTAATTTTTCTTTTTCGACGAGACTAGTGAACCAGTAATATGAAATTCTGAAGACAAAAATATCTAAATTGGCATTATTTCTGACAACGAACAAATTCTTTATAAGATACATATTTTAGGAAGTCAATCGCCCTTATACTGATTGGCGAATTTAAAATATGCCTGTGAATGTTTACTAATAAATTAAAGAGAACATGAACTTATTTCTTTGAATCTTTTACCAAACTGTCGCAGTTCGCCAACTGCGATAAGGGTGAGTATTAACTATTTTTGGCAATGTAGTCCAAATGCAGGTCCGTAGACATAAAAATATGTCTCATTTGATGCCGATAATTATGTTTACTAATTTGACTTAACACGAAAGCAACAACAAAAGTAGAACATTTGACGCAAAAAAATCACATTTCAACCTGACCAATAGAACCTTTCGCAGTGGACAGCGAATTTGGTGCCAAGGAGATATACACACAGAAAGAAAAACACTCGAGATAAATTAAGTTTTTTCTAATTACTTTAAGTACGAATCGCACTTAAAAATTAAGTACGAATAACACTAAAACGTACTTAAAACAATTCTAAATGGGTTTTCTTTCGAACATCAATCCTGTAATTTCGTAAAATAAGTATAAAATTTCACAACGAAGTAAAAAAACGATTAAGCTTTTCGTCGGTGTGCCACTCTGAGAGTAAAATTACAAAGTGAGGGTTTAAGTCTCATATAAGTTATTAGTTTCATCTCTCAACATTGCATTGTTTATGCGTGCATACGCTTGTGTTTGTCAAAGTTTGTTGTAGAAACTACAATAAAGCACACAAGTAAATAAAAAACGATTTGCTTATTCTCTGAAGAAACAACAGAACAAGAAGAAAAACATACATTATTTTTATGTTTAAAAAGAAAAATTGAAAGCAAAAGTTACCGTTTAGTTTATATTTAGTTAAAAATATCAACACAACATTTTTAAAGTAGAAAACATATCGGGAATGTTGCTGATGTTCTGAAGGTGTAAATTGGGTAAGTAAATCAATCATTATAATATTCGTCTTCTTTCTCTGCACAAAAGAAAAACACTTGCCATAAATCAAGTTTTTATGATTACTTTAAGTACGAGTCGTGCTCAAAAATTCAAGTACGAATGACACTTAAACGTACTCAAAACAATCCTAAATGGAATTACTTTCGAAAATCAATCCCGGAATTTCTTGAAAAAAGTATAAAATTCTTAAATCAAGTAAAAGAAAAAGATTGAACTTTTCGTTGTGTTAAACCCCCCGGCTTACGCATGTTTTGATTTTCTATACACATTGAAAAAAAGGTCTGGCCAGACTCATGTGTACCACGAAGGGTTAAAAAGTAAAATTGAACTCTTGCTTCTCATTTAGTTTATATTTTTGGTTAAATATGTACATAAGATTTCTAAAGTAAAATCCATATCGGGCATGATGTTGATGTTTTATCATTCTTTAAGGTGTAATACGGGTATGTAAATTAAGCCTAATAATTTTTTCTTTCTTATTTTGGATAAAATAAACTTTATAATACTTGAATCAAGCGCATTTTGTGATTGATTCAATCTTAGTTTTGCTTAAATCAATCTCATTTTCGGATTATTTCATGTACGAAATCGAGATTGAATATGGATAATTTAAGTATTTTGCGATTAAAAATCCGTACTTGATTCAAAAAATCCGTACACTGAAAGAAAAATGCTTCATATATTTAATGAATCATTTTCATAAAAAAACAATATACAAACATAACTATATTCATAAATTAATACAAAATTATAGTTTCCTTAAAAAAATGTTTAATTGTTAATTAAAACAAACAAAAATAAAAATAAAAAAAAAATAGAAACTGGGAATTATTTCCTTCCGAAGGTTACTTTACATTATATTCAACATTTTTCATTTTTTCGAATTTATTCTATGAGCTAAATTTCAGTTATGTATTTTATAAAGCTTTTTTGTAATAGTTCTATTCCTTCAATTTTTCAGAAATGACTTTATACACTACCAGACTATTATATTGTATTTTCTTGGTACATTTTACCTTAGCTTTCCTTTGGAAAGCAATGAGGTATATTTTATGTACAGAAAAATTTACAATTATAAGACACCAGCAGAATGTAATGCATTTTCTGGCCCGCTACGGCCTTCGTCAGCATTCTTTATGTCTCACTGGATAGTGTTACTTTATAAATTGAATGTATTTAACTCAACTATTTTAACAAATAGAAACTGGGAATTATTTCCTTCCGAAGGTTACTTTACATTATATTCAACATTTTTCATTTTTTCGAATTTATTCTATGAGCTAAATTTCAGTTATGTATTTTATAAAGCTTTTTTGTAATAGTTCTATTCCTTCAATTTTTCAGAAATGACTTTATACACTACCAGACTATTATATTGTATTTTCTTGGTACATTTTACCTTAGCTTTCCTTTGGAAAGCAATGAGGTATATTTTATGTACAGAAAAATTTACAATTATAAGACACCAGCAGAATGTAATGCATTTTCTGGCCCGCTACGGCCTTCGTCAGCATTCTTTATGTCTCACTGGATAGTGTTACTTTATAAATTGAATGTATTTAACTCAACTATTTTAACAAATAGAAACTGGGAATTATTTCCTTCCGAAGGTTACTTTACATTATATTCAACATTTTTCATTTTTTCGAATTTATTCTATGAGCTAAATTTCAGTTATGTATTTTATAAAGCTTTTTTGTAATAGTTCTATTCCTTCAATTTTTCAGAAATGACTTTATACACTACCAGACTATTATATTGTATTTTCTTGGTACATTTTACCTTAGCTTTCCTTTGGAAAGCAATGAGGTATATTTTATGTACAGAAAAATTTACAATTATAAGACACCAGCAGAATGTAATGCATTTTCTGGCCCGCTACGGCCTTCGTCAGCATTCTTTATGTCTCACTGGATAGTGTTACTTTATAAATTGAATGTATTTAACTCAACTATTTTAACAAATAGAAACTGGGAATTATTTCCTTCCGAAGGTTACTTTACATTATATTCAACATTTTTCATTTTTTCGAATTTATTCTATGAGCTAAATTTCAGTTATGTATTTTATAAAGCTTTTTTGTAATAGTTCTATTCCTTCAATTTTTCAGAAATGACTTTATACACTACCAGACTATTATATTGTATTTTCTTGGTACATTTTACCTTAGCTTTCCTTTGGAAAGCAATGAGGTATATTTTATGTACAGAAAAATTTACAATTATAAGACACCAGCAGAATGTAATGCATTTTCTGGCCCGCTACGGCCTTCGTCAGCATTCTTTATGTCTCACTGGATAGTGTTACTTTATAAATTGAATGTATTTAACTCAACTATTTTAACAAATAGAAACTGGGAATTATTTCCTTCCGAAGGTTACTTTACATTATATTCAACATTTTTCATTTTTCATAGAGCTAATGTAATGCTTCATTAAATACATTTTAATGAAACAGGTTTTATTGATCCAACGAAGCGCTGCATAGGTTCCTTTTTAATGCAATTTTTCATGGGATTAATGTCAAAATTCATTGGTATTGCGAAGAAAATTCTTTCAGTGTACTCACCGTACTATTAATACCGCTTCGGATTAATTTGAGTACGGATGGATTGATTTTTCTTTAAGTGTGGAATAAGTGTTTTAGGTAAGAATCAATATAATTTTACTTTTGGATTATTTCAAGTACGAAGTCGGGATTAATTCAACGTTATGATACTTGAGTTAAGCGTATTTTAAGAGTGATTCAATCTTAGTTTTACTCAAATCAATCTCATTTTCGGATTATTTCAAGTACGAATTCGAATAGGTTCAAGTCGAATGTTCACAAACACTACTCCCTCTGTCCTCCTTCCTATAACCTATTTCCCTAGTTCCAACACAATGCAATGCATTAGTAGGGGTCATCCCCTGAGTGCTGGTCCTAACAGAAAAAAAAACTGTAGACTTTTCTATACCATATAAATGCTCAAACTAGCACTGAGTGTGCAATTTAAGCGTAACTTTTTGTTTTGTTTTTTTTTCGGCAATCGTCGCCGTTATAAAGATAGCCCTATATCATTGGTGTCCAGCCCATACCACAATTGTGGAAATTAATTCACACACATTCTTACGCTCTTTCATTTAGTCAACGAGAATACACAATTCAGTCGTCGATAATCAAGCGACGAGTTCACATGCGGCGGATGCTTACATATTTTGAATTATTTACTAAAGAAAACTTACCCAGTAAACAATTCATACATAAATATAGAAAAAATAGAATGATGCAATTTAAAAGATATTTTATGATTGGGAATGCTTTTGGCAATATACAATGCCTCTTATGTTTTAAAACATTTAAAAATAAGAGGCAAGATGTTTTAAAAAGGCATTTTGATAACTTTCACAGTTATATTAATAAATTTAATGTAATACAAAAAGAAGACCTTTTTAAAACCCACAAAAAATTTTTTTTACAGAAATTAAAAGGCTGGCTGCTTGAAATAGAAAGCAATACAGACAAGCTAGATAATCATAAATTAAAACAGGAGGCAGCACGCCTTATTAGTTTAAATATTATAAGACATGGTCGACCATTTTCTGATGGAATGTTTATTAAAGATATACTCCTCAAGACTATGCAAACTCTTAATTATAGTGATGCTTTTATAGAAACTCTTCCCTTGTCCCGCAGTACTGTTGCACGGCATTGTATTCAGTTAGGAGCATATGTAGAATTTGCCATTAACGAAAAGCTTAAAAATTGCGAGTATTTTTCTTTTTCTTTAGATGGAAGCACTGACATTAATGACCTTTGTCAACTTGTTATTTGTATTCGATGCGTAGATACAGAGTACAATATTTTTGAAACAATGTATTCTCTTGAAACTTTTAACGCAAACGTAACAGGCAATTTGCTGTTCGATGTCGTTAATAAAAAACTTCTTTCTATTGTAGACTCTAAAAAATTAGCTGGCGTTTGTACAGATGGTGCAAATGTTATGTGTGGAAGAAATGAAGGTTTCATAGGGCAATTGAAATATGCCGTGTCTTTTTAATTGCCCTATAAAACCTTTATTTCTTCCACACATGACATTCCGTACAAACGCCAGCTAATTTTCTAGTCTGTAATAGACAGCAGTTTTTTATTAACGGCATACAAATAACGAGTTGACAAATGTCATTAATGTCAGTGCTTTCATCTAAAAAAAAGAAAAATGTTCGCAATTTTTAAGCTTTTCGTTAGTGGCAGATTCTACATATGATTCTAGCTGAATACAATGCCAATTATATTGCGGTACAAGGAAAGAGTTTCTTTAAAATAAAACCTATAGCCTTTTAATTTCTGTAAAAAATGTTTTTTTATTTTTTCTTTCACTTTAAATTCCTTTATACTACTATGAATGTTATCAAAATGCCTTCTTAAAACATATTTCCTCTTATTTTGAAATGATTCATAACATAAGAGCAGTGTGGCCATATCCAAAAATATTTTACAGCTAAATCGGCTTTAAAATAATGCTAAAAAATGCTAACAAAAATCTTAAACTGCCAAAAAATAATGCTAAAATTTAAATTGTATATGGGCATTTCCTAGGGTCACGAACGTACGTTCGTACGGTTTTGCTGAACAAATAATAAAGAAAACAAAACTTTTCCTAGTTATAAACATAAACATGTGGTCACGAACGTACGCAAAATAGAAGTCTACTTTGGCTGACAGTAGTGAAATGTAAAAATCTGCGTAGTTTATTTTAAAAGTGTATTAATGTAGGTCTCTATCCAGTATTTACACAATAAAATATCTTTATTGGCTTTTGTTTAATTGGCTTATGTACCGGTCGCAAACGAACGATTTTTCCATAAGTTTTTTTTTGTTATCACCACGCATTTTCTTATAAATATCTTAAAATTTCCGAAACAAAAAACTTAACACTCAATTTACAATTGATTGTAATGAAGAGATTATGAAGAAAGAGTGCAAACATAACATATTTTTTGCATGCAAAATAGTTATATAAAAATGGTAGCTTAAAAAGAAAATATAAAATTTTCGAGTTTCCAGCGCAATTTCCTCAAGTAAAACAGCTGAGATATGCTTTGAAACCATTACAACATAGACTTTTTTATAATAATAAACAATAAAAGACGATTATTATCAACATTTTAAATGTTCATCCTGGTTGACCTTTCTGAGGAATACCCATATATGATTTATTTTACATAATTCTTCCTTATAAACTTACATCATATCAATAGAACAAACTGATTAAAATAAATAAAATATTTAGTAAACATAAAAAGTCTTAAAAATATAAAAGAAAAAATCAATGGAACTTGACATATAAATGGCTTTTATTTAGTATTTCAATAAAATGTATAACATGTTTAATAAAAAATTTAATTTTATAAATTAAATACGTCATCAAAATTAATATTATGCTTCAACTTCTGAAGAATCGATCGAGATATCATTATAATATATGTCCTTATCGCATTTTTATGTGAGATCGTACATTTTTTTAAAACTATGGCAAAATTTTAAGCCACACTTAATATAAAGTAGCGAATTCAAAGTCTTTAACGTCAGTCTATTTCGAATTTTCGTTTTCAAGAGATTTATACAACTAAAAACCTATTTTAACTTCCGCGTTGCTAAATGGCAAAACTCAGAACTTTATTGCAAAAGAAGCTAATTCACTAAATGGATTTTCATTTAATGCATTTTTATATTCATATACATTTATCCAGAAATCAACTGTTGAGTTCTTTTTTAACAATTCATATGAATTTAGTTTCTGCCACTGATGTTCCAAAGTTGTAATTTCTTCTACAGTGAAATCTATTATTTCTTCTTTAAAATGTTCGCTTAAGTTGCATTTATTAGCTGTTTTCTACACAATAAAAGTTAGTATTTGTTAAATTATTAAAACTTTTTGGCAATCGTTGTCTAAGTTGACATATTAATTGAGCTATAAAATCTCGGCATGTAATTCGTATTTGTTTTTCTATTTCAAAAGTTATGGTATCACTGTTCGTTTCCCAAATGTTTTTAAAATTGTTATTGGAAAAAATCAGCTTAACATGAATTTAATGAATCAAACTGATCAAATTTTAAAACAATTTGATATGAAAGATCTTTTAAAAGATTGTACAGTTTCTATAGCAAAAGAGTAGGGTTTTGTATGTGCATTCAACAAAAAAGTGTGGTAGATTTTCAAAAAAATATTACTTGAATATTCTTAAATTAAATAATTCTTAAATTAAATAAAAAAAAAATGCTAACTGCTAAATGAAAAATTTGCAGCAAAATCAGACAAAAAAATGCTAAATCTAGCTGCAAAAATGCCAAAATGGCCACGCTGCATAAGAGCAAACAAATTAAAAATGACTTCCTGTTTTTGATAATAAAAAAAAAATAAAAGTCAAATATTAAAATTAATTTACCATTAAAAAATTATAATTACAAATTATAATTCTTATTTTGCAAGCAAAAAAAAAGATGGAAAATAACAAACTTTAATTTTTATGGCATCGCGATTGAAACTATTTTAATAATTGCTTTTTTAGTTTGACATGAATTTGTGTTTGCTGGGTAAACTCTCTCTATTCACTAATACTAATATGAAGCAATACAACCACAATTTAATTTTTGGACGTCTCTGCCCTATATACAAACCGAAGTCTGTATTTTACAGGGCACTATCAACACTGTCGATTTATACGCGGCGAAAAGTGTAATGCCTTATGGCATTAGTAAGGTTGAATTTTTAAGAATAATTCACGCTACCCTTGTTGAGAGCACAACATTATTAAGAAACGAAGATCAAATTGCATATTTTTTTTTAATAAAAACTGAAAACAAACTAACTTTCTAAATTATTAGCGATGTGCTTTAAAAAAGATAAACAATCGATATCGTTACATTGCTGGTATAGAATACAAGTTTGGTTTTTAAAAATTTATGTTCGATAAACAAGCAAAAGGATAAATAAAATAAATGATTAAATCTAATTTGGGATTTTTTGCTTTTGTTTTTCAAACAACCAATTTTTTTTTACTGTATTTAAAGAAACATGCGTTAAAGAACAAACGAATAAAAAGCAATTTAATAGTTTGCGTTTTTTTTTTTCATTAAAAACGTCAATGAAACAAACGCACAAAGAAACATAATTAAGTTGGTGGATGGCGAGTGAGTGATTTTTCGCTTAAATAAACATTAATTTGTAAAATTCAAGCAGAACCTCAAAGACTTTTTAGCAGAAAGTTTTTTTTTTTTGTCTACTTTCTTTTTTATTATTTTTTTTTCTAGAAAATTTTTCGTCGTTGTTTTTTTTTTTTTGTCTTTCACAAACCCCACTTGTTTGTTTGTTGTGGTTGTTGTTTGTTTGATTTGTTTTATTTATACCTTTAACTAGATTACCTACAAATTTGTATTAAGACATACACCGGTACAAAAACCACACACTTTATACAAATCACACCACGAACGCGGGTTTTAATAGGGTTTCCATGCTACAAAAGAATATATCTGAGCTTTTGTACCATTGCAAGTAAACCATTGTAAAAATGTGGAGTCTCAAATCCACATACATACATTTTACACTGGGTATGCACTGCGGTTATTTGACCTACGGGGCACTTATTTAGCAGATGGCAATAGAAAAACAAGCATTTGTACGGCATTTTGTACAAATTTTAGAGAACGATCATTCAATTGCTGGCGCGAGCCTAACTTCTCAAACCAACGTGGAGACAATCCCAAGGTTCATTAAATGCAATGCCGGTAAGTCAGGTTTGGAAATACTCAGGGAGTCAAACGAACTTAAGCTGAGCAAGCAAAGAGTGGCAACCGTTTTTTTATGTCGAAACTTCTCATTTTCATACAGTTCATACGAAACAAACCTTTAGAAGACGAATTCAGTACTGCGTTGCTAAAAACAAAATTTTGACAAGGCACAACACTAAATATTTTAGACTGACTAGACCTGGCACAGTTCTATGTTAGGTTAAGAAGAGGTTAATAAGTACAGTTGTGTATCTCACGTCCACTTGGAGACCGATGACTTTCAATAAAAATTCCTACGCAAAAAAAAGAAGAAGACGAAGAGAAAAGTTTTATAACTAAAGGAATATCAGAGGCAAGTTTTAAGGAAGTAGAAGATAAATGGAGGGCCTCATTTTAAATATACTCTTACAAATTGCACGTCGGTTAAACATCATGGGTATACTCATGGTGAAACGTATGATGTTCTGAAGTTTGCACCCAGAGTCATCACTTAAGCCTAGTACTCTGTTCAAATTTGTGAAAAATGTTGAGCAACATTGATTATTCCACACGAAAATTTTGGCATTTATCAATGTTACCAATCTTGCGAGTTTGTACAATTTGACGTTTTTATTCCTTCAAAGTATGCTACATTGTTTCGTGTATGTAAACAAACGCCACATGTATTTTACTAAAATTATTTTTTTTTAATAAAAAATTTAATAAAAAAAAGTAAATATGGATAAAAAACTGTTACCGATTGTGTTATTTTAATTTTTTATTTCTTTTTCAATATTAAGTTCATATTTTTTGCTTTTGCTTAAAATTCCACGTGAAATAAAGGCAGCTTGCATTATTTCGCAGTTGTAAAAAAAATGTTGCCAGAAACATTTCGGAACTTTTTCACAAAATAAACAGAGTACAACTCCATCAACATTATTTCGTAGATATTCCGCACAAGTTTTTTTCATATGCATTTTGACAGCATTTCACGTGAAATGTTGAACAGAGTACCAGGCTTTATACTTTAGTAGTAAGAATAAAGGGTGTTTTCTTAGACGTATAGAACTTCCGATAGGGATAACTGTAAGACTTACACCAGAACAACGTTTACAAATCGTGGAAATTTATTTCCCAAAATTCGCATTCTGTTTGCTAAACTTAAAGTGTACTTGTCAAGTTTTCGGTCCGCTTAACCGCTAACTCTTTGGAATAGTATTCATCCAAATCGAGCCCGTACCGTGCTTACAGAAGAAGATATTGCCGCTGTATGCGTGAGTGAGACAGACGACACGCATTTATCGAACCGAAGCCATTTTCAGCATTCCACTATTTATAAGATCCAACTGGCGAAAGATTTATGCCAGACTCTGGCGACTCCATTACATCCCGAAAAAAATAGCGTTTAGTGCGGTCTACATGCCGAAGGCTTTATCGGCACATTTGTCTTTAAATCCGAAACCGGTGACAATATTACCGTGAATGGCGAACGCTTCATGCAAAAGGTTAGTAATTTTTTATTTCAGATGTCATTGCAAATCATTTGGAGGAGAAATAAATCCAACAATACGGCGCAACATGCCAAACAGCGCGTTAAGCCATCACTTTGTTGAAACAAATATTTGGTAGGCGAATTATCTCAAGAAACAAACCTGTTAATTGGACACCTCGTGGGGGAACTTCACATCTCTGGTCTATGCTGATAAAACATCAACGATTGATAATTTAGAAGCCAACGTTCGACGCAATAAGACTGGTATTCTCGAAAAAGTGATGCAAAGTTGTATCAACAAGATGGCGTGCATAAGGAGCAGCGGCGGAGTTCATATGCCAGGAATTATTTTTCAACATTAATTGCCATTAAATTTATGAGGTAATAAATTCAAAATTTTGGACATTCCATTGAATTTGTTGTGTTTTATTTAAAAAAAAGTTCTATGCGCTTAACCTCAGTCAATGACAGACAATATGCTCAATGGTATCAAGTTCTTTTACTTCCTTGCACAATCTGCAAAAGACTAGGATGCTTGAATATATAATATATAATACATATTATGTTATTCAATATTTTTGAACCTGTAAAAACACCGATTGTGATTCTCAAGCTATTCCTACTCGTTCCCGGATAATTTTTGGATCTAAGCTGAGTTGAAGGTCGATCTTCCGGCGGATGTCCATGTTTTCTGTTGCTATTAAACAAGAACTGCATATGCACTGGATGTTTGATAGCTCCAGCAAGCAAAAGGAAAGACCATTTTTCATACAATCCTGTTCTTACATTTCAACTTGTGTGTTGGTATCCATATAAGGCGATATTAATAGAAGTATTTTGTCCACCGGGTGTTTGGAGCAGCGTAGAGTTACCAAGGCAGTTGCCCTCGTTGGCCTAGAGCACACCTGTCTGCGTTCTCATATGGAAGTTATAAGATTAAACTGATATATGTTCCATGTAGGGTTCCTTTTTGTTCGGTCTCGTAAATAGTATTGGTTGGCTTCTACTGAAAGAACGAGTTTAGTAGGATTAGGTTAAGATATTCTTTTTTAGCAAAAAAGAGGTACCACAATCGGCAAATTGCCTTCCCTGTAAACTCACTAAAATAATCCAACAAGTATTCCTAATTAATGAAATTTGTTTAAAATTAAAATCGACTTAAGTAGCCCTATACAAAACTTTTGCACTAAGAATATATATGTACATATGTAAATCTAGAATTTTTGATAAATCTCTACATAGAAACTCTAATAAAAATGTGGTAAAAAGATGAAGCCAAAATTGAGGGAAACAACAATGAAAACAAATTTTGCTGTAGTTTTTGTTTAACGTTTTAACCGTTGTTTTTAGTTTTATTTCATAACATTTTTATGAGAGAACATGGAGGGTTTTACGTTTGATCTTGTATGACATAATTACCAGGGCGATAAAGGAATAGATTCTTGAAAACAATAATTTTATATATTTTAGTAGTCGCAATTCATTTAAAATAATGAAAAAACTTTGCACGTTTGAATAATGTATTATAAAGTTATGTACAGTTAACTTAATATTGGCTGCACAAATAACTTTTTAATGCTTTACCAGAGATTTCTAACTTCAGTATTTGTTAACGCTGACATAACCACTTTTTTCTATCGGAAAATTTAGATATCTTTTTATTTTTATACCCACACCACAATAGTGTAGGGTTTTATACGTAACATAAAAATATTGGTTTTGAATCAAAATTACGTTCTGAGTCTATCCAGCGATGGTTGTTCGTACGCTGGTTGTCTGTCCATGTAAACATTGAAAATTAAAAACTTCTTTCCATAGAGTCTTTACTCAGATGTTCATATAATGTTTGTATTAAAATTAAATTGGGTCCAAAAATATCTTATATCTTATCTTATTAATTTTAATGCTAAGGAAAAAAACTATCAGGAAAAGGAAGAAAAGGAGACATTTTCCGATAAAGGTCCGTGGAAAATGCTCACAGACCTTACAGAATCTAAGCAAAAGTACAGCAGCAGGCTTTTTGCATCGGTTTTTGGGTTAAAAAAATATATATTATGTCAATGCAAACTGTATATCGGAATACTTGAAGTAAATCTAAGAAGAAAAGTCAACACTGAAGCAATATATACATTCATTGCGCTATTTGACCTATTTTCACTTCACGGGCCTCTTAGAATCAGCTGCAGTGAAAATTTGAGATCCGGCAAAGATCCAAAATTGACAGATCTTAGGAGATCTTCACGATCTCTTGCGATATCGTCTGACCAGATAATCTTTTTGGTACCAAGGAAGCCAGGGATCCCCAATAGCACGGCACCAGACTGATTCTTGGTTTAGGCCTTCTACTAAAGGCCAGTTTACACGGTAATACAATGTATTACGACTTTGTAGAATCAAAATATTATGAAATTCTCTCCGTGTTTAAAAGAAAAAAATAAAAATTTTTTGTAAGTGTAATTCATGTTTACACGGATGGTATAAGTAAAATCAAAAATAATAACAAAAAAACAGATGGTTGCAGTTTTAAATTTTTACAAAAATAACATGAAAATTTCCTGAGTTGATTTTAGTTGTTTTTGTAATTGTATAAAAATGCTACCACCTTGAATATACTCCGTTAAAATACACCTCTGGTGTGATGAGAATACATAAGTTTCTCAAATGGTTTAGAAAAAAAGCATTTACCGACCGCTTGTCAGATTTTGTATCCGTATTCTCTCTTACTCAATACATTTTGCTTTTACATGATAAGATTTTTCTCATTCTACATAATTATTCGACAAGTCGTAATACAAAATATTACCGTGTAAACTGGCCTTAACGGAAACGGAGGGAAATGCGTTCTATCTTTGCGGAAGTTTCGCTTTTCCGTTAAAAAGATACTTACTACGGGGACCCCAAAGTCGCAGAAAGGGGTGTCCTGAAAATCTCGCTTTTTTATTATTATTTTATTCATACTTTTAATATATGTTAATGTTAAGTTTTGTTTTTTGTTAACAATTGAATTTTTATGTACTTTTTTTATTGTTTTAATAAATTTTAATTTAAAAGATTTTGTAATTCGTGCTTAATTCCCAGTTTTTATTCTTGATAAAAACACTTGAAATTTATTGTTGATGGGATAGCTATTCCTATGCGCATTTCACTGGTTGCTTAGGCCAGATCATCAGGAAACTTCATGCATAAGGATTTTGGAAAAACTAAAGATATCAAACCAAATAAAACTGTTACGCGTATAAGAATCATAATCAACAGTTCTACTTGTAACAATATCAAAGTTTAAACAAAAACATCAACAATAAACAGTGGGTTTATCTCTTCTTACATTCCCCACTACAATTGATTGGAATTCTTCTAACATTAATTGTAGTAGTAAGTAGGTCAAGAAAAAACAAAATGCAAAAAACAACTTGCAAAAGCATGTTGCCAGGTAGTTTTTTTAGGCCGTGCACTTGCCAGTTTATTATCAAAAGTAATTTTTGGGAATACAAAATTTTAATTTAAAAGATTTTGTTATTCGTGCTTAATTCCCGGTTTTTATTATTGATAAGGTTTTCCAAAATCTTTATGGATGAAGTTTCCGGATGATCTGGCCTAAGCAACCAGTGAAATCCGCATAGGAATAGCTTATCACATCAACAATAAATTTCAAGTGTTTTTATCAAGAATAAAAACTGGGAATTAAGCACGAATAACAAAATCTTTTAAATTAAAATTTTGTATTCCCAAAAATAAGTTTTAATAAATTTAAACAAAAAAAAAATGGTACCGTGTAGCTCCAAAAAGGAAATTTTTTTTTGCAACTTGGTTCAAAATTTAAAACCCCACTTAACATTCCCGCACATTAGTTGTTCAATCGTTGATTCCAAATAAGAGCAGCCGTTTTGGATAAAACATTCTAAAATCTTTTTTATTTAAAACGCACAGAGTTCACAAAATATTTTGAAAAGAAAAAGTTTTATAATTTAATACCTTTACACTGCTGGCAGAAACCACACACATGAATCTCGTAATAATTTAGACACTAATTTATGCAGATTGTATGGCAACAATCTCACATTTATTGTCTTATTTTATTATTTCGCTTAACTCTTGATAAAAATTCAAATTTACAGCCAAATTTGCAGCTTTTTTTTAACTTAAAAAAAAATACATAAAATTAAAAATTAGCATGTAACCGAATTTTTTTTGGAATCGATAACAAGATTCGCATTTAATTGTTCGTCATAAATAAAACTTTAATAGCAAAAATAAAAGCGTCTGGAGCATAGAACACGTTTGAGGCAACTGAATGTGTTTTTAAACTGTTACCGATAACTTTGAAATTTTTATTTTAAATTTACATAATAATTTGTATGTATTTATGATAAATAGGAAAATAAAATTGAACAAATGACTCATTAACCAAATTCGCACCTTAAATTGTTGCCGTCCATATGGCCCCAAAATGCGTATGGAGTTCAAAAATAAATAAAAATTCAACGATGATGCTTAAAAGTCTAAAAAAATTCTTAAGAATTCCATACCAAATATGCATAAATACAAAAAGAATTTCAGTATTGTTTCATCGCATTTCTCAATTTATGGGTGTATGTACAGACATTATTATGGATAACGGAAAATGACAATCCTTGATGAAAATAAATGTGGCAGAACCAACCAAGAATTAAGACAAATTTTAACTATTTTTATTTATACAGTCAGTAACGTTTAACAAAACTGAAAGAGAAACTGATATCCAGCCATGCGTAAATATGTCAAATACACACCATCAAGTTTCGGGGAGTAAATTGCGGTTATCATTAAACATTTTTGATTATTTGAGACCAAAAATTGCAATTGCAAAAATATAAGTTGCACTTAAACTTTTTTCGGGGAATGGGCATTGAGAGTAAAGGTGGAAAACTATTGATTGTTACTCACTTGACAGTGGCCAGGAATGATTCCTTTGTTGCAATGTCTGTTCAAAGCTAGCGAATGTCAGAAGCAGGCTAAGTAAGCTGATGGTTTAAATAACGTCTCAGGTCAGTAGGCAGTGTTGCCACTAAATTTGCTAAAAATATGCTAAATTTAAAAAAAAAAAATGCTAAAAATTTGCGGAATTTTTATTAAAAAAAATATGCTTAAAATATTCTATAAAAACTTTTATGTTTTAAAAAAAATACTAAAAAAAATATGCTTTTGGACAAGGAAATATGCTAAAAAGCAGTTAGCAGTTAGTTCACAAAAAAAATGTAATTCTCCAACTCAATCTGCTAAATCTAGCAGAAAATATGCTAAATTGGTATCACTGTCAGTAGGAGCAATTTTTAAATGTCTGCTAAAATTCCATTATGCAAAAATTTTGTTTGGCCAAATTTAAAAATTTGATTAAGCCGCCATATATGTATGGTTGAAATTCTTAAATTTGGCTGCTGCAGTGCCTAGAATGCTCCTAGATGGGTCAAATGTATGGCCAACCCCACTTTATTTTTCATCTAACTTATTTATTTTTAACATACCTACCTGCTATCTCTATTCCTTAAGGGGGCTCCCATACAAAATGTTCAATGCAGACTAGAAATATATTGAAGAAAAAGTCCCATAAATGCCCAGGAGTTGCCCCTAGTGGGATAAAATGTGTGATCGACCTCATTTAGTTTTTTCTTCTTAACATTTTCTTAAAACATACTTGCCATATATCTCCACCCCTTAATGGGGCTCCCATACAAATATGGCCGTTTAATGAAATTCTTAAATTTTGACCCTGCACCGCCAAGGATGCCCCTAGATGGGTCAAATGTATGACCAACCCCACTTTATTTTTCATCTCAATCCTTTATTTCTAACATTCCTATGTGCTATCTCCATTCCTTAAGGGGGCTCCCATACAAAATGTTCAATGCAGTCTAGAGATATATTGAAGAAAAAGTACCATAAATGCCCAGGAGTTGCCCTTAGTGGGATAAAACGTATGACTGACCTTATTTAGTTTTTTGTCTTTAACTTTTTTTGAGACATACTTTCCCCTTATCGCCACTTCTTAGGGGGGCTCCCATACAAATATTGCGTTTTATGAAATTCTTAAATTAATTAAAAATTGTCGACTTTTGTGATTAAGATCAAAAGTTGTAAACGGATTTTAATCATTTATGGCTTGTTTTGTTTGCAGCTTCGTTTTTTAGCTGCATTTTTTAATTTTTTATGAATTTTTAAAAAACAAAAATTTCGAAATTTTGATAAACAAATAAATTTTTTTTTTTTTTTTTTTTTTCAAAAAAAAATTATGCTTAAGTTCATCAAATTTAATTTTCATTAAATTATTTTTATGAAGAAAGGAATTTTACAACATGAAAATTAATTAAAATTGTTATTGATAATCTGTCATTCTTGACCGTGGCCGGGGCTCCAACCGCGGCCGACAGGTTACCATGACATGTTTCGATCGCAACCACTCGATCTCCTCAGATGGATTTGCCGTTTTACACTCGCAGCCATCGACGACTGCTGACGTTAATTAGTCAAACATCAATCCTTAAACCAAATTGTATTTTAACCTTTGGTAGATCGAAATTTGCTTTTTTTGAATGATTATCCATTTTAATAGATTTTACATGTTTTTCCTTACTTCTGTTTTTTCGTACTTTTGTCAAGAATTCTTCTTGAAGTGGTCTGTTGCAAAGTGTCAAAAAGGTGCAAATTAATATCCTCCTAAGACATCACCATGTTAAAGTGACAAGTCCCCTTGAAATAAAGTGTTAGAATAAGAACCGGTCCCTACCACTTTACAAAAATGGGCGCATTCAATTTCGATTTAAATAATGTCTGTCGCAGATATTGTCCCGAGTGAACTATGTTAATATTATAAATCCCCTTCACATAAAGTAATAGATACAGATAGAATCACCCAGTTCCCGCACAAAATCTAGTCACATGACTTATTTTGTGTCAATTACATTTCCTGTGGAGAAACTACACACAATCACCCAGTTCCCGCACAAAATCTAGTCACATGACTTATTTTGTGTCAATTACATTTTCTGTGGAGAAACTACACTTTAAACACATAACCACCAAATGAGTGATATCTATCACCCGTATTCAAAACAAAAGTTTAGTTACTGCATATCCCCTGATTAAGGATTTCTTATTCAAAACACTTTTAATCGAATGATCAAATACTTTTTACCTCCTAATTAACTGCTGTCAGTTTGCCATTTCCGTCAATTGAATTTAACTAAAACAGAGATGTAATGTTTCTTAATCGGGCGATTTAAAAGTGTTTTGAATAAACTCATGACTAAATGGTGATTAAGCTAAATCAACATTTTAGTTGTTCACTCGATGAGCGGAGTATAATCGTAGGACACAAGCTTTCGTTTTGAATACAGTTGTATGTCTTTTTTCACCTATCACATTTCGTTCATTTTTATAATAATATTGTGTTCACTGGCCACCACGGCACGAATGCTTTAAGAACAATTGACACATATACCACACAGAATCCATTTTATTGAAAATTGAAAGGCTGACAAACGTGGTTTGTTGGTAGTGGGCGACGGTCAATGAGTAACACACTTTATTTTTTTTTCTTATCTTGCCCAAAAACTTTGTCTATCTGTCTTCCAAATTCCACTATGTAAAACGGTTTTCACGCTGACGCCATCAAAGACCAAGTCTTCCTGTTTGATAAAAAGGCGTATCAACAACCTTTAACGCCGATCTTTACAAAGCCATAATATCGAAGTATTTTTAGGACCAGCTCCACACTATGAACTTGGGTGATATGTGGTTTCAACAGTACAGCACAACGTGCCCTACAGCAAACAAAAGATTTGAATTATTGAAGATCAACTTCACGGAACAGAGCTCGCGAAAGGGCGACTCATTCGTGAACTTTTACCACTACTATTAGACTTTTTTTTTGTTGTAACAGTAAATCGCTGGTCTATGCAAATAACGTTAGAAGAGCTGCAGGCCAACATCGAACGCAAAGTTCTTAGTATTTCGGCCGATTTGTGCTCTCGAGTCATAGAACAATTTAGTCCAGCGTATTTACCCGCGCCAGCATTTCCGCGGCGGAGATTTTAACAATGTCGTATTCCATACACAGAAAATATTTTACAAAATTGTTCATCAATTAAAGCATGATTCAAAATAAAATTAGTTTTAAATGAAAATGTAATCAAGTGAATTACAAATTTTATTGATACTATTAATTTGTTTACTGTTGTATATTTAAGTAATTTTTTTAATTAATTTCACAAATTTTTTAATTGAAATAATTTTTTTTTTTTTTTTTTTTTTTTTTTGAGAAAATAATGTCAAGGATTTTACCTTCGTTTTAAACAAAAATCCGTTAAAACAAATTATCGCTTCTAAAGAAAATCCCATTACATTTTCGCTTATTGCAAGCAAAATCTTAATGGTTTCGCATCACGTTACGTACAATGTGCGGCAGACAGTTAAACTAGACAATACAATTTTTGGGGGATTCTCTGATGCCTAACGTTCAACACTTTCGCTATCATTTGAATTGTTTTTAAACGTTTCGTTTGACCAAAAAAGGTCTAATGGAAACATAAATCATTAATTCAATTTAGCTTGTTTATTTTTTTTATTATGCCATCATCGGTGTTGTTTTATCATCATAATTTTTTCCAACTCTGCTTTTAAGAAATGAATAAAAGAAATAAAAATGTCCATAAATGTTTTTTCTTTAATAGAAGATGAGAAAAAAACTTCAAATAAATCATACACTTTCCCAACACAATAGAGGAAAATTGTGAAATTTTCTTTATCTTTTTTCCATTTTTTTTATAATAGACTAAAATAAAACAATAAAGAAAAATATAATAAAAACAATTTGCATTTTAAAATAAACAAATTTAAATACCAAACAAATTTTATTTGCTACGAACCAAAAAAAAAACTATCTATAATTTATGAAAAATATTTCGACTGCAAAAGAAAGAAAAAAAACTCAAAATTGCTGCAATATTTGTTTAAAAAAATATTTGAATTTTAAAATATTTCATTTTAATGTTTCTTTTCTTTAAAACGAGTGGAGAGTATCACATCATCTGGCAACCAACCATTGAGATGTTTGTTGTAAGTCGTAGTTGGAGAAGATCTTTAATAAATTGTTATATTTAAATTTGCCACATTACAATGAAGCAAGCTACAGCATGTAGCAGGTGGCAAGAAGTGGTTGGTTAATAGCTTCAGTGTTGAATGCATCATTGAAAAGAAAAATGTTTTAAATGCAAAGGGTGTCTTTTCTAAGCCCGAAAAATATATCGAAAGGGTTAGCTGTCTAATTAATGAACTGCCATACTGCACTTACTTTTTGACATGAAGTGGTCAAGACTTACTGGAATACATACAATCTGGGACTTAAGTGATTAACATAGCTGCCTGTAAGGAGAAAAAATAGACAATCAAGTAGAGTCTTAAGACCCCGTTTTGACAGGAACACACACATTCTATAAGATATTCGCTAATACTAAAATCGAGGGCAAGACCCCTATTACGGTTCACAACTGAACTCAGTTGAGTTGTAATTTCTTAATTTTTGTATTATGGTTTACAACTTTGCTAAATTGCGGTGAACAAAAACATAATAAAAAATTACAACTGATTACTGTCTTAATTACAACTCAACAGAGTTGAGTTGTGAACCGTAATAGGGGCCTAAGATGATCATCATTACTTTCCAAAGGACGCCCTGTATACATATATGTTTGCCCAGAAGTCTAGGTTTTGTCAAGTGAAGTGCCGGAAATTCGCAAAGAAAATGAACAACTGTTTCCTTTTCTTCTGGCAGGTGGCAGCTGCGATACCCAGTCTTTTTGAATTCTAATGTCCTAAAGATATTTTTGCCATCTATCAAAACAAACACGCAACTTTGGCGAGAAACATATTGACGACCAATCCATATCGAAATCTTAAGCTACAAATAGCGTTGAATTGCTCACACGCTGCGAAGGCCTCAAAGTTAAATAACTGGAGCTGCTATTGATTGGAAACCGCAACTGAATACTCAAAGAACTGGCAGAATATCTCACACTTGGCGTCGTTAACACGACAACGAAGTCTACCGATGCGGTCGAAGCTGGAGACAAATAAAAGATCTTTCATCAAACCGAACGCAATGCCGACAGTTTGTTGAGGCATAGTTTAATATTTTATTTTAAGATTTACGCTTTAACAACGCTTCCAAATTATCGAGATAAACTTTTAAAATCAGTCATTGATGTTTAATCACATAATTGTGTTCAGCGATGAAGCTAATGTTTGGGTCAACGAGTTTGTAAATAGTCAAACTTTTGCCTCATATGGAGTGAGACGAATCCAAAACTGAAGGCGTATAATATTTAAGGCACACAATAACTAGCGCAAACGGCGCGCCAGTGGCGAGCGTGTTTTCATACAAAAATGAAAATTTGATTGCAAAATAATAATGATGTTGCGCTATTCTCCAGCTCGGGAGCAGTAAGTGTTTTCCAACGGATTCTGTTCGTAGCTGTTCTTATTGCCAAGTCCCATGAAAACCCTGCAGCAGTCAGTTCGCGCTGCAGTGCGCCAGGATATATTTAAGCGAACACGACGAAGAGAGCCTTTGGGGCTGCAGTGCTGTCTTTGCCATCTCGTTACTGAATCTCCACGTATGGCCGAACTTTCGTCTCGACATATAGTTCTGGATTGGTTATTGGTTTGTAGTGCGAAATAGATCATTATTGCAAAACAGTATTTGGCTAGAAACATCGGATTGTGAGTCGAAGACAACGGTTCGTGAAGACTTGCAATCGTTCTATGTTGTTTTTAATAGACCCCAGGTTTCGCATCCGTATAAAAGGTTAACACACGTATTGAAGAGATGTGTTTTAAGGTGTTTAGATAAGTCAGTAGACAGCTAATATTTCCCTTTGCGGGTACATTGTCTGACGGGCTTTATTGCATATATGTCCTCTTTCGCACCGCTTTTTTGATAGCAGAATATGAGAATGAAAAAATAAACAGTAATTTTACAAATTTTGGAATTTTCTAATATAGGCTGACTTCCAAAACGTCAATTGCTTTGTATTGGAACAAAGTATAATGTTTCATAACGCCGCAGTACAATATATATACAATGCAAACCCTTCCAAAACGTCACTGCTAAGTATTAGTAACGCATCAAACAAGCAATCAGAGCATCGGTTTTAAAGTTGATGCTTTGTGACATTTAACATTTTATTTGCAAGCAATACAGATTTATTTAAAAAGTATTATGCATTGCATCACTTACATTTCAAAACGTTTTAATAAACAAAACACATAGTTGCATTGTTTCGGTACTTTGTACGTGTACATGGTTGAAATACAGTAGTAAAATTGTGTACGAACTTTGTATTAGTACGTTTTGGAAGTCAGCCATAATTTTGTCATCCATCGTCCAGACTTGCAATTTTTGTTGCTGCAATTTTTTTATATTCTGCTTTGAAATTGCATTAGTGTCCAGATTATGGAATTATAATATTGCAATTTTTGTATCTTCATATTGTCTTTCCTCTTCTTCTTTTTATATCTATATACATAAAAACAAGTTGTCCTGTGTTCATCATTTTATAACTCGAGAATCACTCAACCGATTTTCAAACGAGTACATGCCCGGTAGGTGGCGCTGTTGCCGTGATATTAAAAAAAATCTCTCCAGTATTTCATTTTTATTTAAAAAATCCCAAGCAGCACCGGGACTAAACAGCTAGTTTTATATGTAAATACAAATACACATACAGCCAATTTTAAGTTAAGAAGTGTGAGAATTACAAAACAAAGCAGAATTTGCAGAGTATATGAAACTGAGTACCCCTCCCCAATCTTCTCACCCCTCTTACCAATAAACTCAAGAATGCTGCAACAAGAATTGTAAGTCTGGACGATGACTTTTAAAAGAAAACAAAATTAAGTATATTTTAAGAATTTCACGATTTTACGTCCAACATTCTTACGTCGTAAGATCCAATTGTATTCTTAGAATTTTGTGCGGTTTGCACGCTGACGGCATCGTTGGACTTTATTTCTTTAAAACTGAAGCCGTAGCTTGCGTTGAGTTCAATGGAGATCGTAACCGCGCCATGATCACTAAATGTTTGTTTGAAAATATTGATTACAATTATCCGAGTGAGATGTCGCTACGTAACATACGGCGATTGCAACCATCAAAATTTGGCGATACGTTGATTTCGAGAAATTTACCTGTCAATTGGCCTCAGAGATCGTGCGTTCTGTGGGGATTCATTAAGTCACCGGTTATGCTGATAAAGGAGCAAAAATTGACACCTAGGTGAAGAACATTGCTCGTATTATTCGTGGAATACGGCCAGAAATTGGACGTTACATATTTCAATAAAATTAACTTCTTGTTATTTTATGCAATTGAAAGTTTTATCATGCTTGAAAAACACCCTTTACATAATATGTATATTGTACAACTGCACACAATTTGATTTATTCATATGAATATAGAAAGAGAAAACTTTGCACATTTATTATGCACTGTGATTTTAGCATTGATCCTGAATAGTGGAGCTTATGGATGTGGATTTGTCATGTGTCACAAGGAATTACTCAGGTTTTATTTATTATCCACTATTTACAGTAAAAGTTAAATGTATTTTGTTATTAAGCTAAATGCTTTAAGAAATTGTTTACTGATTTATTTAGTTATTTGTTAAAGGGTCACATAGAATATTTGGCTACTACATATTTCTTCTTTTTTTTTTTTAAAAAAATAAGAAACCACCAAACACCCCAACCTAAAGGAAACTTCAGATGAATTCGAAACTAACTGGAATACATTTGCAGTAACATAATGGAAAAATTACGTTAAACGAGCGCAGTTATGCATAAACTCGGGAGGTGGCCATTTAGACGGTATGTATAATTTTTTCCGATTAATTTTATGGAAATAGAGCACTTTTTTTATTTATAACAAAATGGCAGCCAATTGAAATTATGACATTACTTTTAGGACACCTTGAACTTTCAATGTTAGATAAATAAATAAAAGGTTTCACACCGAATAACAAACTCGGTATTGAATACACATTTAAATTATTGGAATTCTATACAGCAGTGTCTCTGTCACAAACAAATTCTGAGTGAATTTGTAGAAGCAACAAACAAATGATTCACTATAGTAAAATCAAATGAGAATGGGTTTAAAAAAGTAGGTTTAAAAGCAGAAGTAGCCAACGCAACTTCTCGCAGACTTTACGAGGTTTTTTTTTTCAAATACTATGAGTATGGACAAACATTTTTTTTACTGTATTGAAAGGTTTTGAAAGAAACAAGTGTTTTTTTAATTCCTGTACCCACACAACAGTGTTTAAGTTGTGCGATGAACAGTGAAGCCTAGCATTTGTCACTCATTCACAAAAACCATCTTCAACGAGGCAAAAAGTGACATCAATCCAATGACGAACGTCATCACAAAATTTTGTCATATTTTACGCATCAATTATGCTATGACTACAGTGACATCAATTCGTGCCACATTTTGTGTATTATTAACATTATTTTCATCTTTTAAAAGTAAAATAAGAAGCAAAAATTCTATTCTAACTGCCGTATTCATAAAAAATTAAAATGGATTTGAAAGTTATGACAAAATTTTGCCTTAAAACACATTTCAAACTAATTTTATTTTTTATGAATACGGCAATATTTGTTTAAATTATTTAGTTAAATACATCAAGTTTTCGAAGTAGATTGATATCGAAACCATATCGGGTGTTTTGCTGGTGTCTTTTAATTGAGAGTTCTTCTGCAAACAAAGAGCGGGATACAACAAAAGTAAAGCAAACATGTGTAACGGATAAGTAAATAATAATAATCTCTTACTCTGACTTAAGCCAATCAAGCTTTATAAGTCCTTTCTCCGATGTAACTGAGTTTTATTAAACCGATTCGCCATTTCTGTGGTGCCGATGTGTCATCCCATTATTGACATAATTTCAATTTTTGACCTGAGGCTGACATCAACATGATGAAAAGTGTCATAAGGTCAATAACGATGACACTTGTCATAGTACTGATGTCTAAATACATCAGCCGTATTACGACTTTTTTTATTAGTGTATGAAAACGTTGTTGTGTTTGTTTGTACTCATTATTAGAAGGTAAAAAATGAACAACAATAAGATTTTCATTTAAGAGTTTACTATTCATATCAGGGAAGATAAATGAGAAAACCAATATCGTACCAACGAACTTTTAAAATCTTCTTTTTCGGCCCCAATAGTACTAAATATTTTTTTTATAAATTTTTTTTATTTTATTTTTAAAAACAAAAATTTAATACAACAAAAACTTAAGGTACTTAAAATTCATTTGTACATGTAAACTATAGATAGCAAAAATTACACGATCATAAATTATAAATAATAATAGGTTGGGTAAAATTTTTTCGCGTCAAAAGCACATCGCGATTCTTGTTCTATAAGTCATTCCAAGAAACTTTGCCAAAGAAACCATAGGTCAAAAATAAATTTCGAGCCCCAGATTTTTCAAAATGGTTAGTTTTCAAATATTCAAGCATAAAGGCAAACCAGACTGGTATCATGCGGTTTTTAGGGTCGGGAATGTCATTTTTTTTTATTTTTGATTGCGGTCAGAGAGCGTTTTCATACACTTTTTAGAATTGATCGTCTTTTTTGCGGAAAATTGACAAATATTTCTTCAAATGCAATCTCGATTGCATTTCCAAATTTATTGTGTTTACAGTTTTCAATATGTACTGCAGAAACAGGAAAGGAGTAGAAAGTCCGAATATAATAAAATTTAATTTAGCGCTTGTTAAATCTCCTTCAAAATAATTCGGAGTAAAATAATAATGGAGTTGGCTCCCACTGTTCCAAAATTCTGTTGATTTCTTCTTGACGTGACAACCATCTTGTTGACGAATATTGGAAAATATTATAAATTGAGAGGAAGTTGTCTTTTCTACTATGTAGAACTTTTGCAGAAGTAGTTTTATATATCTTTTAAAAACTTGTCAATATCATCAGAAAATGCACGCTTATATGCTGCCGCTGATACTAGATTTTGAGTGTGGCATAAGCAATCGTTCAACGAACAAGTGCAAAAAACTATTCACAGTAGCGGAGTCGAGAGTTTGGTGCAAATGGTCTTGCAAAAGAGCACATACAAAATATCATACCTGTTTTATTAAATCCAACAACAAAAAACAGAGCTTCCCTTAGATTTCATAAAAAAGCTACGACATTTTGCATTGTCGTAAGACTATTTGCACAAAACACTAAACTCCGCTTATATTCATTGGCCCATCACACACTAGGCTAATTATGCTGGCGTAAAATGGCAGTTTGTAGGCAAGCGAGGTGAAGGGAATGGTTTTTCGTTGGCCAGATATTTTTACTACAGTGTCTGATTGATAGAACAAAAATTGTTCGCTTAAAAATTAGTCCAATGTGTGATGGGCCATTGGACAGTAAATACGAGTTGCCATTTGTTATGAATTAAAAATATGAAGGTTTGAAAAAATTTGAAATAGTACCAAATAATTCACGGGGGTACCAGCGCCCTTTTTAGTTTTGAATTGTACAAAAAAAAGTAAAATCGTACCGACTTTATCAACCCTGATTCATATTCATGCTTTTTTGCGTAGTTTTTAAAATTTTTCTTTGCTTTTTTGAGATTTTTTTGCTTCTACACGCCAAGAAAAAACATTGTTGTGGTAAACATATTCTTAAAGCAACATATTATGATAAGATTCATGATTGTAGTCACCACATAAAGATTATTATTGAATCATATTATGACTAAATATACTCGTAATATTACTTCATAATATTTTTCCCCAAATCATATTATTATTCTGTTAATCATACTAAGTTAAGAAGTAATCAAATTATTTTCATGTTAATCATAATAAGTTAAGAACTCATCATAATAAGTTAAGAACCAATCGTATTATTGTAATGTTATTCATAAAAAGTTAAGAAGCAATCATATTAGTATACAGCACCTTTCATAACTGTCATAAAAATACAAAATAAATGAAAATTTTTTTGCATCGATTTTTTATTTTGTGGCTTTTTACAATTTTTCTTAATGTAAATCAAAAGAGCTAATGCAAAATCTGTGGTTTTCATGGGCAACCGCGTATGTCCATTTTTCCGATTTTGAGATGTTGATTCTATATTGTCTAATTTTAAACGCTCTTTACATGTTTCTAAAAATTTTTGAAAGAATATGAAGCAATTCCGATTTTTAACGTAATGACAAAGTTTAAAAAGTGCAATACCTAGTTTATAGTTTGATCTAGAATGGTTTTTCGGGTTTCCTGAAAAATTTGTTTTAAGACATACGCGGTTGCCCATGAAAACCACAGAAATAAATTAACACTTTTATAAAATATAACGAAATCTCTGTGTGTTTTGTTGTTGGATTTTACAAAAAAACTACGATATTTTGCATTTCCACTATTACATCACTAATACTGAGTAAACTCAGCTAACCCTTTCGTGGACACCCCTTTTAACGAAGGGTTTCCCGTGGGCATTTTGCTATATCGACGTCATTTTGCTAGATAGCAAAATTCCGAAAACACCAAACTGCTAAAAATTAAAAATAAAAACTATATAACGGCAAAAACTAAGGTTTTGTTTTTGACGGTTATGAACGTCGTGCGTCTACGTATGTCCTAAATGTGACGTAAAAACGGCATGACGTTCCTAGACGTCAGACGGATTAAGAAATGATCAGTAAGTTCGACGGCTATACACGTCATGCTTCTGTGGGTAACTCCGAATTAAAAAATATGAAAGGATTTTAACGACTTTTATTACTTGCACATTTTGGTAGTGTTTTTTTTGTCTAAAAGAATGTTTACACACATATGATAGTATGTACAATATATATACACATGCTATAAGCCAGAATGTTATTAGAAATGTTTACTCGTAACGATTCTATGAACTAAGCATTTCATGACGTATGTGGACGTCATGTCCCACCAGCAAATTTTGTTTTGACGTCCATACACGTCAGTGTCCGCGAAAGGGTTAAGAATTTGTTGTAATTATTAGTTAAGAATAAGTTGAATTTGTTAGTTATCTTGTATTTATTAGTTAACTTGTATTTATTAGTAATTTTATTAGTTTACATTGTTATTAAAAATTGTTATAATTTAATACACTTCAATCCCAATGTGCAGAAAGCCCTAGAAATGACCGTTAAAAAAGCTTTAGTGTAAGAGGTAAAATTATGTAAAGTGCTGCCATAAATCAAATTAAAGTGTGGTGAATAGTAAAGCCTCGAACCTTCGAAAAACATTTCGAATATAAGATCATTCTAAGTTCAGACTTTGTTAATAACGTATAACTGAGCTACCTAAACAAGAGCGGCAAGCGTTTTTTTAGACATGCAAATTCTGTTGCCAATACATTTTCAATAAAATAAAACGACCAAGCGATCTATCAAATAAGATTTTCCAGCCGGGCGGTGTTAAATTCGCGTTCTAAAGGTTGGTTTCGTATAAACTGTGTGAAAATGAAAAGTTTTGACATAAAACTGACGCTTGCCGCTCTTATTTAGGTAGCTCAGTAATGCTGAGAAAATTATAGTTGGTTGTGAATTAAAGCTATAAATTACGGTTGTTAAAAAGACTAAATAGAGTTGAGTAAATTGTAAATAGTGTTTAAAGTGTTTGTGTTTTATTTATTTTATTAAAGTTGCAATAAAGAACTCGAAACGGTTTATTATAAAGGAAATAAACCAAAACGTTATTGAAAGGCAGTAACGTAACAATATGTTTACAGTAACTATAATATTGTTGGTATTAAATAAAAATAACAATTATTTATGTTCGACAACAATATATTGTTACAATAAACAAAGTGTAGTTGCCCTAACCATGCCCAACCATATTTTTTCTCTGCGTGTATACTCGAAAATATTTGTTCCCATAAAAACTAGCATTTCTTATAAACAATTCCCATAATGAAACTCTAATTAAGAAATTTTCAACAACTCTCAATATTCCCCAGCTATTCTATTAATTTGTTCAAACAACAAATGAATGAGCACGCTGGCAAACTGCAACTTGAAAATAGTTTCTGCTCTAAAGCAGGTCATAAAAACAGTGCAAAAGTATTTTGCCAGAGATATCAATATCCATTTATTGCAAGCAACTCAAAACCGAGATCGGTATTTACACAAGTTTTTCTTTATTATTTATTTACTTGACTGGTACAAATATTTACCAAAGATTATCTTACTTTCATAATGAATGGCTGAGAATGTGACTGTGTGGGTGAGTGGGTTGGTCGGTTGATTAACAGACCTGCCGCACCACAGCAGCTGATACTAAGAGGTAGTGCCGGTGGTGTACCCTAAAAACAAAATGCAAACATAAAGTCTGTTTGTTGTACATTTTTTTTTACCGAAATATTTATAAATGCAACAGCATCCATTAAAGAAAAGTTACCTCTTTGATTGAAAGAAAAAGGAAAATGAAAAACGAAACCACAAAATTTAAATGGCATGCCAAAGCCATCATCACCACCAGCTTCTTCATCAATGGATTTGTCGGTTAAAAGAGTAAGTAGTAAAAATATCTTTAAAATTTACAAACTGAAATTTGGTTAAACCCGTACACTTTTGCACATTAATGCGACCAAATCTATCATGTTTTTTGTTAAGCAGAAGTAGTTTATGAGGGTGCAATTTTGCCAGGCAACCATAAAAAATATACAGAAACTAGTTTTAATAAATTTGAGTTGCAATGCAATTGAATAAATGAAAGAATGAATGGATGAGAGAAAGAAATACAAGCAAACAAGTGAATGGTGCATATTTTATGAGATATTTTCAATTATGAAAATGGGGATTTCATAGCTGATTTAAGATGAAAGGGAAATTTCAAATTTATTTGAATTAGAGTTAATCTTTTAAGGAGAATGTTATTTATAGAGTAAGTTTTGTATGCATATTTAATAGATTTAAGTCAAGGCGTTTATCAGCGGGGTTTATTTTTACTTAAAGAACTAGCAAGTCCATCAAAAATTCATATTTAGTAAGACGAACGTAAATTTGCTTAAGGTTCATAGCCGCTGATCAGCAGAGGGTAATTAGGGCTCAAAATAGGAGTTTTAAGAATCCTGACAATTATACGCTTTCATTTGACTACAATTTAATTTATAAGAGGAATATCACTTACCACTGTTTAATTAGTTGCTTAAAAATGTAATTTTATTTAAAAGTACCAACCTAAAAAGAGAAAGAAGAAAAAAAAATCAATAAATTGATAAAAATTTAATTTAATGTATTGCGGCCCATGTTAGTGAAGATAAATTCGAATTTGTAAACCCAAGACAAAAACCAACGTCTTTAACATAAAACGATTTCTTAGCTAACATCAAATAATTTCAGAACTTTAGAAATTTTATAAAAACATTTAAAATTAAAATTTTTTACGTTTTTAAGAAGGATGAGTGGTCACTATGGAGTCCAGGAAAATATAACCACTATCCCACTATATGGAATCGATGGGCAGGAAAACGGTTAGAACTACCGCATCCCTCGTTCGATAGACCGTTTCGTG
The DNA here is from genome assembly GCA_963931875.1 of Pollenia griseotomentosa. Classification (NCBI taxonomy): domain Eukaryota; kingdom Metazoa; phylum Arthropoda; class Insecta; order Diptera; family Polleniidae; genus Pollenia; species Pollenia griseotomentosa. The sequence continues at coordinate 103,086,213 of OZ007561.1, forward strand.
CCCATCCATTTCATATAGTGGGATAGTGATATTTTATTAAATTTGCTGTACATATTTTTAAATTCTCCATTCTACATTTCTTTAATGTTAACAAAGCTCGGTTAAGTATGTAACATTGGTTTGTGTCTTAAGTTTAAAAATTTGAATTTATCTTCACACACATTGGCGGGCCCCTAAATGTTGCAACTGGACGTACAACTGTGTAGAATAAATTAGTGGGTCGTTCGTTGCACACACAGAAAAAAATAAAAATTGATTTCAATTAAAAAATTTGTGATATTAATTAAAAATTAATTAAATTTGCAGCAATAAACGTATTAATAGTACCAATTAAACGTTTAATTCAAATGATTACACGTTTAATTCACTTGATAAAACGTTTAATTAACTTGATTAAGTTTTTAATAAAAACATATTTTAATTTTGATTAATGCTTTAATTGGTGAAAAAGTTTGGAGAATTTGTTATTACACTTTAAATTTATTTTGTACAGGGTGACGCCATAAGTATCCTTATGATTAAATAAGTGAAAACATTTTTTGTTTACGTTTTTTTTTTTTTTCTCATGATTATTTATAATGGAAAGACTTAGCACAGATCAAATAACAAAAGTTGTTCAATTTTATTTTTATAGTCAGCATTCGACTATTCGTACACAAAGATCATATCGAATAATGAGCGAAGAGGCCCAATTTTACCACAGTGGTCACTTGAATAAACAAAATTGAAAAATATGGACCACCTAAATCCAAGAATAATTGTTAATTATCAAATGCACCCATTTATGTACACAGAAAAAAATAAAAATTGATTTCAATTAAAAAATTTGTGATATTAATTAAAAAATTAATTAAATTTGCACCAGTAAACAAATTAATAGTATCAATTTAACCATTTAATAGAATTAATTAACGTTTAATTTACTAAATTAAATTTTTAATTAAAACCGATTATATTTTTAATTAATGCTTTAATTAGTTTTGGAGAATTTTTTCTATGTACACATATTGTTTTCTACCTTATTTTTTTTTTTTTTTTTTTTTAAAAAGGACGAACAAGTTATGGTTAATGTGAATGGCTTTCAATGCCGGTAGAGAACGGTAGAGGTAGATAACAATCCGGAATTGTGGATTTAACAAGATCGAGCCACAGCTTGTTTACATATGGCTCTTCTGCGCGGAACTTTCAGCGATCAAATATCGCCATTGTAACGCCAGAATCAATTTAAATTGTTTCTTAAAAAAATTTTATATGTATAGTCAACTTTTTTATATTTTGGTGTAAAGCGCAACTAGCTCTACATTAAGTAACAAAAGGTATAACGGTTGAACATTCTGGCGTTACACTAAAATAAGTAGACTTTTCGCTGAAAATGCCCATAAGTATCTTAAAACGAGCAAAGATTTTAAATTTGATAGCTTGGAAAATAAAAATATATAAGTCCAAAGTTTACTAAAAAAGGTTTAATACAAAACGGGTTGCTCAATTCGCAGTCTTACTCAGTTTTGTAATGCAAGTCAAAATATACTTCCGTTTTTTTAACGTCACGCCAGTGCATATTTTTGCTCATGTCTGCAAATCCTCAGCGTCGGTTGTTGTAATTTTTTTTTTTTTTTTTTTGAATATAGTGCTACTTCATTACTTTGCAAATATAAAAACCCTTTTTACTTGATTTAATTTTTTTACATTTTGTGGTACAAATAGTACGTCACGTCAAAATGGAAATGCCCATATCGCATTTTTCTGATTTTAACGGGCAACCGCATTCACCCAATTCAACGGCTCCCGATTCTTTTTTTCTTTGAAGTAACCTTAAGGGTAAGGTGTATGCCAATAGCCTAAGAACCATTTAACAGCTTAAGACGAATATCCGGGAAAAAACAATGGGCAACATAATATTGAAAACATAAATACGTTGAACATATATATGTATTTCCAAACTATAATCCAAAAATTTATAAATGAAAAAATCATACTGGTACTTGTGCGCCACTCTGTAGAACCAACATGATCCAATGTTTTTTTTTTTTTGATATTTTGCATTTATGGCTTTTAATACTCCAAAATTCCATCTTGTTTTTACATTCTTCTTAAAGGCCTGCCTAAAAGTATTTGAAAACCAATCATTCAACAAGAATCAAATATGGGTCGTCAGATTTTTTTTTTAACCTTCATCGCCAAATAGCATACCGAAAATCGCCAAAAATTAATTTTTTTAGATTTTTGGTAAAAAAAATTCGCCAAATAAAAGTTTTATGTAAAAAAGAGTATACAAGTGTAATTTACCTTTATATAAATTTTCCATATTTATCCTTATTCTAGTAGTGTGTTTATATTATAGTAGAACATCGCCAAACGCTTAAAATTTGTGATTCTGACTTGAATTCTGTAATCTGTAAATCATAAATCTCAATCGCAAGTTTGGCGACTTTAAATTGCAAAAGTATGCTGAAGGGAACTAGAATTTTTGTAATCATAAGAAGGCTGATTATCTTAAAACCTAGAACTTGTGAGATAAGTTAATTGAATTTTGCCAAAACATTAAGTTTATCAAGCATGTAAACTGAGTTTTTATAAGCGTGATTTTCTATGTGAATATAAGCCAGAATATGGTAAAATTTTGTATTTATTTTAAAAAATTACCTTCTAACCCAGATTCGTTTTCGATTCTATATAAAATCAGGGTTTTCGAAAATTTCAAGTGAATATTTAATTTTTAAATATTTTAAGGTTTAAAAGAAATATTTGATTTTATTTTGTGTAAAAGTGCGAATTTTTTCGCTTTGCGCTTGATACTGCTTTATAGAATCTAATATCAATGCAACTTTTTTTAAATTTTCTGATTTTCTTTCGCTATTAATTCAACTATTTTTGCATACTACAAAGTATACATAATTGTTAACTTATTTTAAAAATCCCATTTCTAATGCCATCGAAAACGATTGCGTTTTTAAAATTTATTTTGCAAAATAAGTTTTTTGGTAAAGGTCCGATTATTGATAAATTCTGATCAGGAAAATGTGCGAAAATCTAAGAAAGCTTAAGCCTTATTCCAAATTTCTATGGCAACAATTCTTTAATGTTTTCAATGTAATTATCTGCCAATATTATCAATTTATCATTTAAAGCATTCGTATTGCGATTTTAAAATTTAAAAACACAAACTTAGCCCGTATTTGTAAATTTGTTCATATAAATATGAAAAAAAAGATAAAATGTGTTTAACAAATCGCCAAATAATCGCCAACTTTTTTAAATTTCGACAAAAAAAAATCGCAATGTCGCCAAACACAAAATTGCATCGCCAATAAGGTTTATAAATCGCCACGATTGGCTAAAAATCAATTTTATTACCTCATAGTCAATTGTATTACCCCATGATACGTAGATCCCGAAGGATATACAAGGGACCAATGGTATATTTACACAATTTGCGGGTTACATTAAATCGCTAGTCTGTACCAACAAGCAAAAAAAACTTAAAAGACCTGTAAGCCAACATCAAACCTGAAACTCCTGTTATTTTGGTCGTATTGTGCGATCGAGTCTCAAAAAATTTGGTCTTTAGTATTCACTTGTGTTCCTTGTGGGAATAGGAACAAGTAAGAAATATAGTCGGTCAAGCCCGACCTTATGATACCCTACACCACAATATTTAAAAACACATCATGCTTATGTGTTCTTATTTATATGGATTAATCTATATTTACAAACTTTATTAAAATCGATTTGAAAGTTTGCGAGAGGCAGAAATTGCCCCCTACCTCCCCTTGTGGTCCTTTTTTTGAAAAACTACATAGCTTAGGTGTCCATATCAATATATTTCTATCTATGATTTAAATTTCATTAAAATCGGTTTGATAGTTTTTGAGAGGCAGAAATTTCCCCCTATTTTCCCGCGTGGCCCTACGATTTGGCCCATTTTCAATAGGCTTGGTCCTTGTGCCAAAAGGAACATATGTCCCAAATTTTATTAAATTATCTCCAAAATTGCGACCTGTACTTTGCGCACAAGGTTACATGGAGTCGTTAGTTCGACTCAGAAAGTGATTCTAAGTCGATCGGAATATTTTAAGGCGTTAAACACATCAGCACAAATGCATAATACCCTCTCCACTATCGTGGGGTGGGTATAATTAACCTTAAAAAGGCGAAAACATTGCGCATAAATGCATCAACTATTCAGCCATTTCTCTTACGGCACCAACCTGTAGAAGATGTAACTTTTTTTTTTTTTTTTTTTTGTTTGGGTTGCACTATTAAAACAACTGGCGGCTCATCTCATAATGTTAAAACCAGATTGGACAAGGCGAGAATGGCTTTTGCTATGCTCAATTCTTTATGGCGATCCACCCATCTATCTAAGTCTATATTGCTGTATGGCAGTGAATCTTGGAATGCTGCTCCCAAACACATCAGTTGCATACAAGCATTTGTAAACAGATGTCTCCGTAGAACCCTACGTATATTCTGGCCTGTAAAAATAGGTAGCATCAATCTTTGAAAAACCACTCACCAAATACCCATCCAGTTGGAGATACGTAGACATAAGTTGCGCTGGATTGACCATAGCTTAGAAAGCCATCCGAAGACATTAGCAGAATGCCCATCGACTGGAGTCCCCATGGGGAAATTTTTAAAGTATTTACAATTTGTTGTTCTTTATTTTCAAAGTAAGCAACAAGAATTGCTGTCGCCGAGATCTGTTGTGCTCTCGTCTGTGTGAAAGCACAAAGCTCTTTTGTATAAGCACGCATATTGTGTATATGGCTTGGCGTATTGGAAGGCCTGCTCATACTTGGAGGAGGCAGCTGGATATAGAAATAAGAATTTCGGGACGGTGCTGGAGCGAAATAAAACATATTGCTAATGAAAAAGATGATTGGAAGAACTTTGTTGTGGCCCTATGTTCCTTACAGGAACTACGAGATATAAAATAAAAAAAAAAAATTCTGACAATCGCACTATTTGAAATCGCAAAATTACACATTTATTTCAGGATGTTCTGAAACACTTGCGTTTTTGCTTGCGATCTGCCAAAGTTTCTAAAGAAACATTCTAGTTGCCTTGAGCATTCTTTTGGGGTTTGAAGTCGCCAAACGTCTTGCAATTGCGATTTACAGAACACCAATTATGCGATTTGAAGTCAGAATCGCTAATGTAAAGCGTTTTGCGATAGTCAGAACATGATCGTATAATTCCTGATGTAGCCCTCGTGCATTTCTTCAATGTCAACAATCTTCCATAAATTCTTCTATACAGTCTACCACATGTAATAGATATAACAAAGCTTCAGGAATTAAACGCAAGCCTGACTAGCAAACGTGCAAAATAAGAGAATTTATTTCTATTTGCACACAAACTTTCTTAATTTAAATCGGTTGAGATTACAAAACAGAAAACTTTCATAACTTTAGTTAAACAAATAGAACTTTCAAGTTTTTATAACCGACAACTTCATCATAATGGGGTCAATTTAAATACAAGTTTTTTAATTTATTGCAAATTTTGTAAACAATTGTTTTTTACAGTTTATTTGTTTAAAAAAAATAGAGTTATTGTCTTTTTTAGGCTTTTTGTGTATTTTCTTTTATTTAAATTTTAATTCGTCAGCAGAGTTCAAGAAACTTGAAGGAAAAAAAATAAAACAAAAAGTTTAAAAAAAAATAAAATAAATGAAACTAATATATGACTAAAAAAAATTGCAAATATTTTAAAAACTTGTGATAAATTGTTGTAGGAAGAAAAGGCTGTAAAACCAGAAAAAATAATAAACTCTAACAGACCCAACGACACCGGCAAAAATTTCCTTATGTTGCTTTTTGTTTTGCTTAACAAATTACAGAACAAAAGAAAAACTTTAACTTTAATAAAGAGAACAAAAACACTTAAATGTGCATGACTCAATTTAGATTTTTTTTTAAGGAAAAATATATTTTTGCTGCACATAACCACCAGTAAAATAAGCTCCTATCAAGGCAAACAAAGGCCTCAGCCCAAGAAAGACGTTGTACGCAAACAAAACCAAATGACTGGCAGAGAAAAATGACTTGCGTAGCTTTGTATGTATTGGGCGATGATACTCCTACTTTTGGGGCAGAAGTGTATTTTCCTTAAATAAAGATGTGTTTTATTTGATAGTTTTTAATCATGTCAAGCTTTAATAAATGGAGTGTATTACATAATTGGGAGGTGGACGGAAAGCAAAAAGTTATAAAGCGGAAATCGTTTGATCTATGAAGTGAGAAAAAGCTTTTGACATTGTTGTAAGGTACCTAAATAAAAAATGATATAGACAACATAAAAAGGGAATTAAGATCAAAAACTCAGACTGTCGGTTTAGGTGGGTCGAAAAAAATAGTTGTGTGTGAGAATCAAAAAAATGGCTTAATTTTGAGGCGTGTCATAAAGTTGAGTATATCAAAAGCTAGACATACTAATCGTGTACAACGCAACGCAATGCCAAAAATTGCATTAAAAGTAAAAACAAAGTCAAAAATATTTCATAATTTTGTTGTTGCTTTCTACAGAAATTGATATTGCGTTTTAAAATTTTTTAACGCCACAAGATATGCAGCGCGAAGCACTACGCTTTTCTGCAGGAGAAGAGAGTCTCTGGCAGGAATCGAACCCGCAACCCCGCACTGATAAACTAGGTCACTAACAGCCAGCCTACCGGAGCACCCTTTTAGTTGCTATGCGAAGGCTTAGGAAAAAAGAAAGGTTTAAAATTTCAATTTCAAGGGTGTGGCACCTCCCACACAAAGAAAATATAGATTTCTGTATATCTGGAGAACGGCAACAGCTAAAGTTTTAAAATTTTGTGCAAATAGCTTGGTTATCAATACATTATATCTGACAAAGTAGGTGGGATTGGAGGAGCGGGCGTAACACAAAATAGAATTTTTTTATATCTGGAAAACAATTAAAGATCTAATCAGTAAAAATAACAAATCCGTTTTTTCAGATGTGCTACATTCATGATAAGTTCGGTTCAACACTCTAGCAAACGCAGGTTAGTTGCCACCAACTCATGGCATAGTCGATGTGTTTGTTCTTCTCTTGATATAGCTTTAAGTTTGTGAACACGATTTTCTAATTATGCTTGAATATTGAAACCAGTTTTGACAAATGACACAATAGCTTTTATTTTATACGGAATATTAAAATAATTCCGGGAAATTTTCCTGCTGTGATTTCTTTTCTCGGTTCTCCGTTTCTTAAATAACTTTTGATTTATAACGGTAACATGAAATTCGCGACAGATAGTTTTGGTTTTTATTACAATTATTGACTGGCTACGACGCGAGAAAACCCCGCGTGCTACTTTGGCTTAGTAGGGACCAAATTAGGATGGTTATATCGATCATTACGGGTTACCCACACGATAAGAATGGGCCAAGGTTATAATGAATACTGCAACAGTTGTCATGATGAAAAGGATGAGGAAACAGAGTATCACTTTCTCTGCCAATGCCCCGGTTTCGGGATTATTAGGTTGAGACATTTTGAAAGACCAGAATTGCTTTGCTTGGATGCTATTTCTAATGTGTGTTTCTTTTCTCTCTTTCTTTTAAGGGAATCGAAATGGTTGGAGGATGCAGTGATGTCTGGGGAATAATCTTGTGAAAACTGACTCGACTCTGGTCACTGGCTCAAGGTATCACAAAGGGACCGTTATAAGGGCCCTAGTATGCTGTCCTAGGGTCGTCTGCCCATTGAACCTCATTAAACCTACCCAACAACTATTTGTATACTCATAATAATGAAACTTGACCGAATTTATTAGCGCACTTCTAGCGTTTCTGATTCCCGAGAAGTTGTCGAAAATAATACTCAATCGTAGACCTCTATTCAAAATGTTTGCATTAATAACTTTTTTCTACTGCATATATCGCTGAAACCTCAAAATGAAAGTTTTTTCCATGGCCAACAAACAAATTTCTTAAGGAGTTCATTAACCCATTAAAGGTCAAGCAAAAACTGGCCATAATTTTTTAAGTTTAACTTTATTTATTGACTAAAATAAGTTTTAAAAAACAATATAAAATGAAAAAAATTTAAAAAAAAATTTGTGACTGAGATTTTGGGTGTACTCAAATTGTTTTTTAATGCAAAGCGTTTTTAAGCACTTCTTATACTACCAACGGGCTCTTATATGGCAAAAAAATGCACCTCAGATGGTTTTGTTGGTTAGTAGGCTAGTGTCCAGCCCCATCTTGGGATGATCCTGCAAACATTGACCCAGACGTTACTCTAAACATCTAAGATGAACTTAAATATCTAGTAAAAAGTTGTAAAAAACACTATAATTTCGTGCAGTACAATTCAACTACTCCAATAATTTTTTAACAACACGTGAAGCAAATGTATCAGAAGATTCCACATGCGATTTCCGGAGTACAAAACTAACTAACTGGCAGCAATACCCGCAACCCAGTTTTTGAAGCCAAATCGAACTGGAGTTCCTCGAATAACTTGCTTATCGGGGTAGTAGCCAAAATGTTTTACGATTGACCCATCTTAAGGAATATTTTGTTCACCATTCCGCTAAGCATTTCATTCGAAGAAAGCCAGTTCGATTTGACTTCAAGAATTGGAGGATATAAAGTCAAGGACATTGTGATCAAAGATTTTTCAAATATTTCTTCACATACACTATTTCATCTTTTACAAAGTTCAGAGTTCTGCTGAGGGGTCGAGCTCTGCGATGGAAAGTATTTGCGCCAAATAGGATTTATTTGCTTTGCGAAGTCTTGCCGAGTTTTCCTTGGTTCCAACGGTTCTTTATCACTATCGGCATTGACGTCGTTGTCAATGATTTCAAGATTTACGAAAACTTTAATAGTATGTACCAGGTTTGTCTTTTGATAGGCTTGAAACCGTTATATGTTCCTAAACACCTCTTCTCCACATGATATGCTTCTTGAAGGCTTTTCAATCACTTTTGGGCCGTAAAATGTTCTCCACTCATAGTTAAAATCTAACAAAAAAAACTTATTTTTTTTGGCTATGCATGTTGCCAGTGTACTCAAACGAGTACAGTCAATTTTATACTGCTCTACGTTTATTATCTTTTTAGGCAAGAAATTTATTTTTTTCTGTGAGTTATTCTGATATGATTTTAATTATAATAATTTAAAATTACCAATAAAAAATTCAACATTATATTCAGTATTATCAAAATAGTGTTCATACCTTCGCACTGTTTTCGTGACACAAATCAGACTAATACTTTTGTACCCAAAAATAAAAAAAAAAAACAGAAATTCTTTTTTACCTGTTGTTGGGATTACTGTTGTGAATATATGTAAATAACGGTACAACGATTAAAAATTCTTTGTTTTTGCTTGGAAACTTGTAAAATGCCAGCTGTACTCATTTGAGTACAGTGACTTGTAATGGGTTAAGCGAGAATCTATGGAAATACCGGCTAATAGACTTTAATTAAGAAACTTTATTATTATAGATGCAGTTGGTGCTGTTAATATTATCACTCTTGTTTTGGAGTCTCGGATAGTGCGGTCATTATGCAAGAATTCGCCTAAAAAGCAGAATAAGAAATAACGGCAAATAATGGCAGCAGTTTTGTAAAACTATTCTCCACTCAAACTTAATGGGAATTCTAGGTGAGGCCGAAGCCGATGTGGTACTGCAATAAAGTGAATCTGAATCTCAACCCATTTTAAAGGGAACTTTAAGTTACTAAAGAATTTTCTATACAAAAGTTTGAGATATCACTTGGAAACAAATTAAAGAGTGATGAAGAACACCGCTTTTCTTTTAATAAAAAATGGCAAATTTAGATTTTGTAGCAATTAGTGCAGTACGGAGGAAAAAAATAATTATTCATTCTGCTTATTGTTTTTTTTTTTTTTAATAAATCAATAAAAAAAAAACATTTCTAAGAAAATTCGTCTTTTAAAATGATTTTAATTAAATGACCTTTCTCTTTGACATTTCCTCGGTACTTATCCTATTCCACGAATCTTCATCCTTTTTAACAATATCTAGCCATTTATTTCCCTCCACTTTGTTTCGTTTTTATGTGCAAAAACGTTTTGTTCTATCCCTGTTGTATCCTTGTCACCAACCACACCGGCTTGTCCTGCTTCAACTGAAAATGGTTTAACGTCATTTAACGACTTACAACAAGTTCTCGATTCTTTCTCTTTTTACTTTCTTGTTTATCATCATAATCACCATCATCATTGTCTTCGGAGTTTATCCAAAATGCTTTTGGCCGTTTGTTTCTTCGTGCTTCTCCTCGAATGAAAAATTTAATTCATAATGACGTGTTACCAAGCCAACAAGTCATTACTTACCGTTACGCTTAAATGACTCCAAGTAATTGTACAAAAAAAACGCCTATCAACATGTTGGGCTGCGTTTGCAAAAGCAGCAATAGCAACAAAAAAAAAATTATGGAACACAAAAACAAAAATATTTCTTTATGAAGAAAGAATAAAACTAAAAATGAATAAACGTGTCTTGGGTTGCAAAAACGAAAAACGGCGGCAGCAGCAGTAAAAACAACAATAACAAATATTGAATTTATGAAGTCTTAAAGTCTGTCCGACTTTACTTGTCTGTCGTTTTGTCTTTCCTTGTAAATGATTGTTACGAGAATCAACAGCGACGACATCAACAGCTGATTATAAAATCTATAGAACAGCAGCAACTTAAAAAAAGTATTTTTGTTGCTTTTAAACTTTTTGTTTTTGTTGGTTGGTCACCAACTTGAATCTGTCTGTGGATTTTTGGCAAGGAAGTTACTAAATTACAAAACAAACGTATAACGGTTTCCTTTTGTCGGGTTTTAAAAGAACTTAAGCGTTTTAAAGCCGTAGAAATTTTAATTTAAATCAAAATGTTTGTGGCCATAAGAGTAAACAGAGAGTGGAAAAAGCCTTTTAGATTTTATTAAAACCAGGTGCATAAATACTTAAAATTTATGCGTCCATGTTATGCTTAAAGGTCTTTTGCCAAATTGGCAGAAATTTATGGGAAATTTTTTATTCATTGTAATAAAATTTTCTAAAAGAATATTCTTTTTGGGAATCCCAGTAGGCTTGTTTGTAGTGAAAGAGTGTATCAGAGCGAGGGTTGCGGGTTTGATGCGCGCCAGCGACTTTGGTTTGCTTCGCAACAACGGGGGGAGGGTCTAACAAAGTTTACCAAAAGCACCAATGCAAATTTAAAGAAATGAGTTGAGCAATGTCCAAAGTTGTCACGCTCATTTAAGACATTGATCCCACCTACAATTATTTCCAAAACAAAAAATTTAAGGGTTACATTGTTTTCTATGACGATTCTTCATAACAATGTGACAAAACGGAGGTACTTTGACTCTTCTTAAAGTAACTTCCCGACTAAAACCTTTAAACAGCCGATACACAAAACTTTTTTTTGGGTTCCTTAACCCTTACGTTGGAAGCTTGTTATTTTTTAAAAAAAGAAATCGTAAATTGTTCCACCCTACAACTTTTACCAAAAAAGCTTCATTTATGAAAAAAAAACAATTGCGTATTTTATATAGAATCTTCCAGAATAAAAATGTGAGTTTCAACAAGCACATACAATTAAAAGCATTAAAAAAATCTTTCCGATTTTCTCTAAGCAACTTTTTAAGGATAGAAAGCCCTACAAACATGCAGGGATTTTCAACCTACTTATGGCAACACTGGAGGTAGTAACATTTATCCATCATTAGTCAGACGCAGTTTTCGTCTGGTTTCGCATAGATAATGTACCTGTTCGGAAATGCATCACTTTTTTAAAGCAGATAAAAAAATAATTAAAATAGTTTTTTGTGTGACTATTATTTTTGTGGAGTATTTGACAATTTGTTGTTCCACATCTACTTCACTGATATATATATATTTGAGCATTTGAAACCCCGGATGCAGCGCAGTGATGCATTTCCGAACAGGCCCAATCTGATCAATTAAAGAGTATATGGCAATAGGCTAGGATTTCCAAACTTCCGAACTTTTTCCTATACCGGGAGTGCATAAAATTCTTTCTCTAACTGGAGTTCCTGCGGTTTTTTGCAGTGCACTATCCCCCCAGGAGTTGTAAGGAACATCCAAAGGATATTTCCCCCTTAAGTGTTACATCCTCCAAGGCGTAATCGGGTGCAGTCGAATCCCAGGTATTGATTCGACAAAAATCTGGACACGGGAGTCAGTAGCCCCCGGTGGCATATCACAGGATGACTATTGGTTAAGACCTCCGCTAGTATGTTTTTTGCGGAAATGCTTCCTGTCTTTAAGGACAATTGTCTTGGCGGAAGTATCGCCTGGCCGCTGAAATGATTCTTTTGAGGATCACGTGTTGCTTGTAGTTTCTTACTGAAATTCGTGGGACGGGCTGATTTTTTACCGCTTGTGGAAAAGTTCGGCCTGAGGGAGGATCATCCCTAGGTGCTGTTGCTACTCAACAGATGCTGTTAGCATTTTTCTAAAAGCTGCGAGATTAGATAGCTCCAGCTTCTGAACAAATAGCGAGTGTAAAATCTTTTCGGATTTCACATTCAAATTGCTACCTGGTTGTATTGGTTGCGCTTACACTCGGAGCTGCTGTTAAGCGAATTGGTGTCACCCAGCGGTTCAGATCGAGAACAAAGATGTAGGCTCCAGGAGAGGCATCCATGTAAAACTTTTCACAAATGTATTTATTTAAAAATTTATATTGATATGCATCGTTATTATTATTTTGAATCTGTTTCAGACATTCGAGTCCGCTCAGGTTGCATTAAATATATTTGAAGATTCCAGGTATTTTCGTTAAATTTTCTTATCATTTCAAATCATGATAGCAATAAAAGGCAATTTTTACTTAAAACAATTAAACTGATTTCTTTCAAACAAAATCAGGAAAAAATTTTAAATTTTTGCATTTTTGCAATTTTTCGATTATTTTGCATGTTTGAAATGCTGTTTTAATGCAAAAAATTAAATATGGTCTCCTGCAGACAAATGTAGAGCTTCGCAGGATTAACTTAGGCAAAAAATAATCTGTATTTTATGCGAACTGAAGGATCCCATTTCTGATTATAATTTTTTTAATATGACGAACTGCTAAAATCGGTCCAGACGATTACAGAGGAACTGCACCAAACACAATTGATTCATTTGAAGCGAGCATTAGCTGCAAAATGCCTAGAATATGCGTTCAGATATAAAGCCATTTTATCGAATCATTACAACACTCGACCACATGTTGCAAGATCTAGAGGCTTCAAAGATATTTTTCCCTAGTGCCGCGAATTACAGACCCACTGACATAGAAAATGAAACACAGTTGCTTCTTCCTCCTCGTCATGACAACTTCTGCAGTAGTCATTGAGCCGTTGCCCTCGTATGAGTCCCCAAATGCCAGTGCTTAGTCCCAACTGAGACCACTATCCTAATCTGGTCCCTATTGAACCTAAGTAGAGAGCTAGTTTTCCGTTCATCATAGCCAGGCCATAGTGCCCGGGACATGCAGCAACTTTATAAGACTCGCGCTTTATAAGTGACTTACAGTGAGTCATTGGAAGGACAACGAATTGATCAATTAATGTGTCATCCATATGACCACCTCGTTTGTTAAGCTCATTGCCCGGGCAGTCCGCATGCCCTGGTATTCACATTAGCTTTAACTTGCAAGATCTACGAACTATTTAGAAAATTGGGGTTTGAAAGTTTTGAATCCTCCGTCTTATATTCAAGGCTTTTTCCCGTCCGACTTTCTTTTGCTGTGACAGAAGCAAAATTCTCTTACTGGATTATGCTTAACTTTCAGACAGAGTATCCCAAGTCGGCTTAATTTGTTCTTAGCCTCGAACAACGAGCAGCCGTGAGATTCACGGTGGCCAGTTGTACTTAATTTCTCAGTGTTCGAAAAAGTACACAGAGAAAACAGATTAGTGATCACAACCGAATTTGGCGCCAATCGAATTTCGTCGGTTGCATGTATATACTATCACACAATTCGGTTCCAATTACTGAAAATTTCGTTGCTTAGCACAATATTTTTGATAGCAACATTTGAATTTTAGTACACTATCAGTTATAACAACAGATATTGTTAGTTGTAAGTATGATTATTAGAAACAAAATAGCTGCAACTGAATAAACACATAATTGGTGTTCATAACAAGAGATTTGATTGTCGTTATCACTATATTTTTTTTTAACCGGTCAAATGTAGCCCATAAGGGGCAAGGACTTGTCCAAAGGTAACCCCAATGAATGGAAAAAATGGCTTATTAAACAGTACGATGTTTTAGGGCAGAACCATATAACCCAGCTTGCATTACAAAGGAGAAATCTTAAAACTACTCCATGGTATACTCCAGAGGATTAGCTTTGAAATCGTGCCAAAACGAAAACATGTCGTTAAAAAACGAAGACATGTCATTTCACTGCAAACTCTTCTTAATAATGACATGGTCCATACTTGCATTACATTGGACCAGCCCAGGATCAAAATGGATCAAGTAGGGCAGGGTATAAAAAAAATAATACATACATACATACATATGTACGTGTATATGTTCATACCTATAAGAATACGTAGATTTCTTACCCCTATTTATTAAGTTTTTGCACATTTTCCATTTTTGAATGCAAAGATATTTTTTAAATATAAAATTAAAAATTATTTTAATATATCAAATATTTTGACAGAAAATTTAGTAAGCAATTGGGGCTTTTAACTATTTTTCGGTTGTGAATTCCGAATAATTATATTTTCATTTGTTGTACTCGAATTGAAACTATTCCAACAATCAATAATTAGCTGCAATAAATGAATTAACATTTATATTACAAAATTAATTGACGAAAGCAATTATTAATTGCAATGACCAATATTCAGTATTGCCCTGTATTAAATTCGGTTGTGATTCTAACCATTTGTACTAATTTTTAGAACTAAATTAAATTAGTTATCACAACCAATAAAAGAATTGAAGGAATCATATTTCAGTTGGAACATCGTTTTAATAATCAAGAGAATTAAAAATCAGTTAGAACCATACATTTTTAATAGTTGCAATAATAAATCATGTAACTTGATCAATATTTTATTACTGCAACCGTTTGCCAACCAATTTGTTTTCTGTGTGTACCAAAACAGAACAATTGTACGAACTTTTTCAACCCCAAACAATTTGTATACGCGGAAAAAAATTGTTCACCAATTAAAGCATTAATCAAAAATAATATCAGTTTTATTTAAAAATTTAATCAAGTGAATTAAGCGTTTAATTGATTTAATTAATTTGCACTAGTAAACAAATTAATAGTATTAATTAAACGTTAAATTCACTTGATTAAACGTTTAATCAAGCGAATTAAACGTACAATTTACTTGATTTTTTCTTGTCACTCTTTGGATCTTTCATAATACTATATTTCTGGCGCTGAATACCGACATTTTTTGTGCTACTATAAGAATACAATAAGCTATTTTAAAAAATTTAATTATCTTTAAATGTCAAAAGTTTTCAAATATGAAAACAAAAACTAAATACCACCAACGCGAACAAATATATTCAAATATCTTGGTGTTTTTTTTTTTGCCTAATAGACATTTTAATTGGAATATCTGTGAGATTTTTTTATAAAAAAGAACCAGACGTAGATCTACTCTACATACATACAAGTAAAGACAAGCGTGCATACATATGTCAATTGTTTTGTAAATGATACTTGTAAATACACTGTACACGGTAAATAAGCCATGCATGACATATTTTTACCTCAAGCCACTTAGACAACTACAATTTCTCGAAGACTTACACTCGATTTACACTAGTAGTGCAAATGCAAATTCGTATATTTTTCCATAAACAAAAAGATATTAAATAACCTTCAAGTTTTTTTTTTGCTGTTGTTGCCTTTTATTCTTTTGTTCTATTTGCCTTCAGAACAATTTTGTCTGTACAGAAAACCAAACATTATATATATAAAAAAAATTTATTTCTTTTTTATGTTTAGAAGCTTTTTATGACACAAAAAAACAAATATGCAGTATGCAACGCCACCATCAACCAGAAGTTAGACAAACAGACACTGAGAAATCAAAACAACAAACAACGGAAATTGTAACACGTTTGATGATCTTTTTGCCCCTTTTTTTTTGTTTGTTTTTGCATTTTGAGGTTGTACCAGTTCTTCTTGTTGATGGAAGGAATTAACTTCTCCACCAAGCAAAAACAAACGGCAGAGTTACGGCTGCAACAACAACAGCAAAAACAAAAATCCCACTGGAATGTGGCACAATTGGTGAAGTTTACAAGCTGAATTTCGAATTCAAACAAAATACATGACAACATATTCTCATAATATTTGTAACCAGAAAAAACAGAGTGTGACAGAAGTTTTCAAACTGTTAGAAATTCAAATGTTATTAAAGGGCATGATACACTATAACACAAGTGAACGTATTTTGAGGAAAATACAACCCTGTCATGGTAAGTTGTTATTGTTTTTTTTTTTTTTTTTTTTTTTAATTTAACACACGATAATTAGATCAGCAGAGATGCATTTTCCTTTCAAAATATGTAAGATTTGTGTGATAGTGTATCAAACTCATAGAAATATGCATCTTCATATTGATGATGCCTTGACTTCAGAAAAATGGCATCAATGAGGCAAAAAGTGATATCAATCCAATGACGAACGTAAAACGCTGTCATATTTTATGCGTCATCAATGATATGATACAGTGACATCGATTCGATGACACATTTTGTGTATTAATAACATAGTTTTCATGTTTGAAGAGTAGAATACGAAGCAATAATTCCCATTCTTTATTTGCTTAAATTATTTAGTTAAGTACATCAAATTCTTAAAGTAGAATGATAACGAAAACCGTATCTGGCATGCTGCTGGTATTTTTCAATTGAGAGTTCTTCTGTAAACAAAAGGGAGAATAAAACAAAAGTGAAACAAACATGTTTAACGAGTAAATAAATAATAATACTCTTTTACTTTGACTTAAGTCAATCATAATGACTCAATTTAAAGACAAACTGTCATTTAATTGAGCCTAATGAGTCCTTCCTCCGATATTACAGAGCCATCGCACTGATGACATTTTTTATTAGACTCAGATTCGTCATTTCTTTTATATAGATGAGTCATCCCATTGATGGCATAATTTCACCTTAGAACAATGAAGTGTCATGGAGACAAAAACTAAGACGCTTGTCTTAGTACTAATATCAAAATACATCAGCGTTATGACGCCTTTTCTATCAGTACATGACCTTAAAATTGGTTTGTGTTATTAGGGCTTATTTTCCAAGTTTTTAATGCTCTTTCAAATATCCCAAAGAAGTTTTGTCTACAAAAAGAAGCAATGGATTTCTTTATTTTAACAGAGTTTAAACAAAAACCTTTCATTAACTCAGAATCTTCAAGATATTGTAAGGGGCTAAAAATCATGGTACAACTGATTGTAGCCTGAGTTTGGATCTTAGCTTAGTCAAATTCCTTTTCCGGCACGCAAATGTTTCTGCTTTAAACAAAGGTTCTCTAAAGTTAATTTAAAAATTATATACTCTTCATAAGAACAAAAAGTTATATAAATACCGTTCTTTAGAGGTAAAAAAATCTATTTTGTGCCACGCCCACTGCTCCAATCCAACCCACATTTGGTCGGATGTTGTGTATTGGTAACCAAGACGCTTGTTTCGCTGGATCTTGCCGTTCTCCAGATAAACAAAAATCTATAAGGTCTTCGTATGGAAAGTAACACCCCTACTTTTCTATTCACACCCTTTTTTTTCGGAGGTTGTGTATTGATAACCCAGCTATGTAAACTAATTTTGGACAACTTTTCCATTACCGTTCTTTTGGAAACAAATAAATGTATTTTGTGCCACGGCCACTTCCTCCCACATTTTTCGGATGTTGTCTATTGATAAGCATGATGCTTGTACTTAATTTGGCAACTTCGGCTTTTATTGTTCTTCAGATAAACAGTAATCTATAATGTCTTTTAATGGGAAGTGCTAAGCCCACTTCTCCAACGACGCTCACATTTGGTCGGCTGTTGTGTATTGCTAATCAAGATTTTTGTACCTTTTTTGAATACTTTTGCCATAACCGTTCTCCAGATATACAGAAAATAAAACAACAGCAACAAGTTATTTGTGGGTAAAATTAGAGGCAGTAGTGGTTTTTTGTTTATAACCCAGGCATTTGTGGACCAATCTGGCTGAATATCAATAGCAAACTTTTCGTGACTATATATAAATATAGAACAACCAAGTCGCCTTCATATTTGGGGTCTTCCGAAAAACCATTTCAACGGACACACCGACAGAGGGACAGACGGACATCGCTAAATCTACTTTGCTACTTATAAGGACCCAGAATATAATAAAATACTTTAAAGGGTCTTACATCAATATTGTAGAATTTTTCATCTGTATAATTAATCCAACTATTTAGTTGGAAATATTACAACAAGCAAACTCAACAAAATATCCCTTGCGCACAAGTACGAAGTCCCAAACCTAGCCGACCTTGAGTTATAGGTGGCGGCAGTAGTTTTAGAAAAATATTTCTCTGGTTTTATGTTTCAAGGCACCACCTTGTTTAGTATGTTTTTTAGAACCAAAAAAAAAACTATTTCATTGCATTTGTAAACATGGACAAAATTGTTCACGGTAATTGTATTCAATACTTTCATTTGAAAGGTCTTTGTCCAACTAATTTTAAAGACTCAGGAGAGGTCTGCGGGTTCATTTACGCCTATGCAATGTTAGGTGGCAGGGTTAAAGCATGGCCATACGAGCTGCCAAGGCGAACAGTGTAGTGGTACACGTCGGAAACGTTTAAGAAAATCCCCAAAATGGTATTAGATGATTGTCGGCTGCGCGCAAGTTATGTGCCGCATTTGCTCAATCATTAAGACATTATTCATCACACATCCACAATTGCGATGGCCATAATCAATGAATTCAACCCAGAATTTCTTCATAACGCACCTTATTCAACAGATTTAATTCACTCAATTTACAAACAAGAAAACTTGGAGCGTTGATAAAAGATTTGTTAGCAATTAAGAGGTGGAATCTATTGAAAATATTAAATATCGCGAAAGTCAACGGAAAAAGTGTGTTGAGTAGTAATATTAAGATTATGTTAAAAAATTAATTAAAGGATGGTCCAACAAAAACGCACGATGTTATTTGTAAAGAAAGCGAAAAATTTTCACCAAAGCCACAGCTTTGGTGACATGCTTTGGTGACATGCCTCTATCCGATGGTCCATTTTTTGATGACTTTTTTGAATGACTCCGAGGCATAGCTGAGGTTTAATGTCGTTCATATTTCGAATTATTTCACCTTTTAGCACTTGTATTGTTCTTGGGTTATTGACATACACTTTTTCTTTTAAATATCCCCAAAGAAAGAAGTTTAACTTTGTAACAACGTAAGATAACACGGCCATTGAATTTCTCGCGCAAAAGAGCCATTGTTTCATTGGCTGTGTGGCAAGTGGCACCATCCTGTTGGCACCCATATCGTCCAACTTCATATCGTAAATTTCTGGCCAAAAGAAGTCTCGCGATAGCGAACATCATTCACGTTAACAACTTGGCTAATCTCATTTTCGAAGAAATACCGCCTGATGACGACGCCAGCCAGAACGACCATGCGACCATGCACAGGTGTTTTCACATTTCCTACAGAACCGGTTAGCTGAATTTGCGCACAGTTCTCCCGATTGTGGACACATTTGGTCTACTATGCTGACCAAAAACCATTTTTGCAAAAGGCTTCAACAATCTTAAGGAGCTGCTCAATTGTGCACCTCTCCATTTGTCAAACAATGAAATAAAGAAATGTCAAATTAAGTTGGACAAAAACTTTCCGTTAAGGTGTGACTCACAATTAACAGCTTGCATTATGGTTGGACCACCCTTTAAATACATTTAATATTTTTTTTACAGAATTTGTGTCCAATTCCAATCGACAAAACATCAAATAAATAATTAAGCGAAATTGCAGATTAACGAAGATAAACTCTACAATCGTCGCAAATCTGTACGAATAATGATTGAACACACTGTCCGCAGGGTGCTAAAACATTTAAAAATTCTTTTTTTTTTTCTTCTTCTTTTTGCAATTTTATTTAGTAGACTGAGAATTGAATGCTAATAACACATCATAACGGTGAATATTATGTTATAAATTAAATATGAAATTTTTTTTAATCAACATGAATAAATACAAGACAGTTTGTCTGTCTGCTTCGCTGTCTGTCTGTCCAAAAAAACTCTGTCTTTGCAACTGATTGAATGGGAAAAATTTAAAAGTAGGAAGAAAAATCTTAAATTGCAACCAATTGTTCTGCATACCATATGTTTTTTTGTTTTTTTTTTCTTTTTTTAAAAGAAGAAAGAATGAATGAAGTCTTGGTATTAATTACAATATTACAGTTGGAGCAGGGCAGGTAAATTGGAGCAACAGAACTGTAGCACAAAATAGGTGTCAATTTTAATAGACTTTTTTTTATAATATTCTTCTTTTTTTCAATTCTTTTATTTGTATAAGAATGAGAACTTTTTTTCTATTTTCTGCAAAGAAAAAAATAATTTAAACGACTAAGTTTTTTAGAGCAGAATACTTACAAGGGAAATGTGAAAGGTTGTGATTGCAAAAAAAGATTCCCATGCAATTTGAATTTTACGTCATGCATATGAATTTTAATTTTAATTAAACAATTTTGCTACAATTATGAATTTAAATTTAACCACAACCATTGAATTGATTTATTAATCAAATATTCGCTTCACAATTGTATTCGTGTGGCCGTTTAAAACAATTGCGTGCTGAGTCACTGGTGATTAGTTAAGTGTAGGAAATTTATTTTCAATTGTATTGAAATTATTGAATAATTCGAGAAACGTGATTGCAAGATTTTTTTTAATATGGTTCAGTTCAATTGATTGATTTAAATTTTGTGGTGGATTTATAATTTTATGAATGAAAAAGAAATAATCAGTGAATGAAATGCAAATTGATGTTGAAAAATAAAAAGTTTTAATTTAAAGCTTTAATCAAAATCCTTATATACTATTGGCAGAGCAAATAAGATCTAAAGAGCGTCATTGGTAAAATTTGTTAGCGGCACTACAAAATTCTCCTTCGCAGAGAAATAAAGAGCAAAATAAACCACACAAATAGCTTGGCAAGCACACACTTTATTTCCTGTTTCAGTTTGCAAATAAAAAACACAAACATATTTCATACAAACATTAATTTTTCATTTTTGTTTTATTTTCAACAAATGCAGACGACAATAGTGCTGCTGCAATTTTGGTCGCTAATTGTTTTAAACGGAGGAGAAATATAAAAAAACCGAAAATAACTTGGAGTAGAGAGTGGTTTAAGCAACTAGCTTTTTTAGTGCAAACAATGCGGCTTAACAAATTTAATTTACGGCTGAACAAGATTTGTATACTTCTTCTTCTTTTGCGTCTTCACTCTGCAAAGTTTTTACTGAATTGATTGCATTTGGTACTAGACACCACAAGCGTATTGAAAATTTTTAATATTTCTTCAAACGTACTTCAAATGTTTGTCCAAACAGCAAACACCTCGGTTAACAACACGAAACCTTTGTTACCCTACTGGAAAGGTCTTCAAACGTACTTCAAATGTTTGTTCAAACAGCAAACACCTCAGTTAACAACACGAAACCTTTGTTACCCTACTGGAAAGGCTTCGGGTTCAATTCCCGCCAATAACTCTGATCTATTTCACTTCAATGGGCTGAAGGTCTAAGTTAATATTGCTCGGTTAATTAAAGTTAGGTCTAAGTTAATATTGCTCGGTTAATTAAATTATAATATTATAATTTTTGCTTACCTGTAGTTTAATTAAAAAATTTCACTAACTCTTCACTTTTATGTCAAATCTAAATCATTTTTACAACAGAATTCCTTAAAATCGCTCAACCAGTAATCGTTACAAGTAAAAAAAAATTACATTAATCTAATTAAAATTATGTACAAAAATGTTTTTTTCTTTACTACAAAAACTACAAAATTGTATAAAACAATAAGTGCGTGTTAAAAGATTTCCCAGCTTAAATATTCTTTTTCATTAAAATTGAATAAAAGCGAATGTGTGTAAGTTCAACCGTAATTGTTGCGCGCGAGCATTTGATTCTATAAATGATTCCTTTTCTAATTTTTCATTTTACAACATGATGTTCTGTTTTACTGTTCTGCCTGTTCTTTTCATATTCGAGGTTAAAAACCTTTTGCCTGTTTTTTTATGGCAACACTATAAAAGATTTTTTTATGAAAAAAAATAATAATAAAACTATTGGCATGGGGAAACATTTAAAAGCTTTCATAGTGAAAAAGTTCAGTGCGAAAAACTAAAATTTTCTACATGAATAAACATGAAACATTGCACCGAAATCTTGTTGGTTTGAAATCGTCTTCAAGATCTAGTGAGTTTACAATGAAATTTTTTGACATTAGCAGGGTTTTGTTTTCATAACCAAAAAAAATACTAGTTAAAAAAAATTTAGAACACATTTCTTAAATTTTTTGGAATTCCTGAATCTCTTATAGAAAATTCCACGATAACTTGAATTTTCTGTAAAAATTTCTCGATTATTTTAATTTTTTATAAAAAATTTCTTTATTATACGAATTTTCTAGAGAAAATTTTCAAATATCTTAAATTTTCTATTATAAAATTTAGGTGTAGTCCAATTTTGGTGAAAAAAAAATTAACGATTACTCGAATTTTTTATTTTTGATTTCTCGAAACTTTTATAGAAAATTACTTTAATGTTCG
This sequence comes from Pollenia griseotomentosa, assembly GCA_963931875.1. Lineage (NCBI taxonomy): Eukaryota > Metazoa > Arthropoda > Insecta > Diptera > Polleniidae > Pollenia > Pollenia griseotomentosa. The sequence continues at coordinate 103,109,041 of OZ007561.1, forward strand.
TATTTTTTCAAGAGAAAATTTTATAATCACTTAAATATTATTTTATAAACTTTACGACTACTCCAATTTTCTATAGAAAATTTCTCGATTTTTATAGGAAGTTTTTTCATTATTCGTGTTTTGTATAAAAAATTTCATAATTACTTAAATTTTCTATTATTAATTTTAAAAATACTCGAATTTTCTATAGAAAATTTTTCGATTAATCGAAATTTTTATACAAAATTTCATCTTTATTTGTATTTTCTATAGAGAATTTTATATTTACTTAAATTTTATATTATAAATTTTACGATTGTTCGAAACTTCCAAAAAAAAAAGATTACTCAAACTTATAATAGAAAATTCATTCATTTTTCGTATTTTTTACAGAAAATTTCCAAATTTATTAGATTTTCTCTATTTCTATTTTAAAATTTAGGAGTAGTCAAATTTTCTTTTAAAAAATTCACGATTACTCGAATTTTTTATAGAAAATTGTTTGATAACTTAAAACTTTTATAGAAATTTCCTTGATTATTCGTATTTTCTATAGAAAATTTTATTTTATAAACTTTACGATTACTCCATTTTGTCATAGAAAATTTCTAGATTAGTTAAAACTTTTATAAGAAGTTCCTTCATTATTCGTATTTTCTATAGAAAATTTCATAATTACTTAAGTTTTCTTTTATAAATTTTACAATCACTCGTATTTTCTATAGAAAATTTCGCGATTAATAGAAAATTTTACATAAAATCTCTCGATTACTTGAAATTTGTGTAGAAAATTTCTTCATTATTCGTATTTTCTATAGAAAACCTCATACTACTTAAATTTTCTTTTATTAACTTTACGATTACTCGAATATTCCATAGAAAATTATTCGATTACTCAAAAATGTATTCATTATTCGTATTTTCGATACAGAATTTCATATTTACTTGTATTTTCTATTATAAATTTTACAATTACTCGAATTTTCTATAGAAAATTTTTTAGGCAATTTCTTGATTACTCGAAATTTTATAAAAAAATTTCTTAATTATTCGTATTTTCGTACAAAAAAAAATTTCAAATACGAAAAGTAAATTCAATTTCGTAAAATTTAGAATAGAAAATTTAATTTATTGTGATATTTTTTTTTTTAAATTTTGGAATTTTCTTTAATAAAATAAAAGATTATTCAAAATTTTCTGATTATTCGATTATTGCAATTTTTTTTTCAAATATTCCAATTTTATATTTAAAATGTATCTACTATTCTTTATTAAATTTCCCAACTGTTGAAATTTTCTATACAAAATTTCTCAAATATTCGTATTTCCTACGGAAAACACCATGATTACTCAAACTTTGCATAGAAAATTTTCGATTATTGTAATTTTCTGTAGAAAATGTTCCATTTTAATTTTTTTATTAAGAGTTACAAATATAATTTTAAAGTATATTCCAGCATCAAATTCCGCGCGATAGTAACTTTGACTTTCAGCCCGTTGTAGTGAAGCAGACCAGAGACTCTGGCGGGTATCGAATACGCAACCCTTGCAATGATAGACTAGCTCATTATTAGCAAGCCTTACAGGGCAGCACACTTTTATTCTAGAGAAAGTTTTTTAGTTATTATAATTGTTAAAGACAATTTCTGGATATTATGGTTGTTTCTATAGAAAACTTTTTGTTTATTCGATTATTGCAAGTTTTCAATGAAAATTGTCTCGAATATTTATATCAAAAATGTATCTACTTTATCCGTCTATTATTCGAATTCTCTCTAAGAAATTTCTTAATTGTTTAAATTTCTATCCCAAATTACTCGAAATTTTTATCAATATTTTCTCGATTATTCGTATTTTCTGCAACGTATACCATTATTATTCGAATTTTCTATAACAATTTTTGGATAATTACAAATATCTTCAAAAAATTTGGTAATTTTGTAAATTAAAAATCTTGTATTCCCAAAAATTACTTTGATTTTTTTCTCGAAATTTTGAAATTTTCTACCGAAATATTGACGATTATTCGAATTTCTCGATTATTCGAATATATTGTTAAAATTTCAAAGTTATTATTCCAATTTTTGCGACTGTAGATTTGTATATTTCTTTAGAAAAATTCTGGCTTATTAAAATTGTCTTAGGATATTGTTGAAGAAATTTTCTATAAAAGATTCTCGATTACTCAAATTTTTTATGAAAAATTTCCCGTTTATTCGAATTTTCTATAGAAAATTTTTTGATTATTTTATTTTCTATAAAATATTTGTCAATTACTGAAAGTTTCTTAAGAAATTACTCAATTACTTAAATTAATCGATTAGCCATTTTTTATATAGATTACAAAAATTTAAAAATTTTTTAGTGTTTTATTTCGGTTTAAACAAAACTCGAAATTTTTCCAAAATCATACATTTCTTTAAGTAACTGAAGAAATTTAACTCGAAATAACTTTTTGTAATATTGTACTATTTTGGAAAGGTTTTTAATAGAAATTCCCCTTCAATTACTTTTAGTTTTATTCCCTAAAACGTACCAGTAATCTGTTTTTTAATAAGGTTGGCCAACATCACCCACGATAAGAAAATTAATCAAGCTGATGACTATACAGTAGGGATTCAAGAGAAGGTCGTCGCTAGACAAAACTTTTCCCAAATACAAATATGATGGGGCGTAGAAACAAACAAAGTGCAAGTGTGAATTAACAAGCGAAACCCGTCAAACACGCAACAGGATTTTACAAGAAAAAAATAAACATTTTTATTGCGAACTACACAAACTGTGAACTTGGCTAAAAAAGGAAAAAAAACAAATTTAAACAGACATGATTCACAGAACTCAAATGTATGACTAGCAACTATTCCCAGCAGAAAATCACGCCTTAAAGGATCAAAACGTTACAATGGAACAAACAAAATGTCCGCATGATACGTAAAACCGGAAGTTTTTTGATTACATTCAAAACAAGTCAGACATGAATGATTTGGTTTCTTCCTGCATACATTTATTTTAAGGGATGGGCATTGCTTTGACGTCAAACTATGTAGATTTCGGAAAATTTTAAAAACACAAAATTATAAATTTAATTTAATTAATATTTTTTTTTAAGGGACAACTTAAGAAAAGATAACAAAGTAATTCATTGAATTTGCTATAAAAATTCAATAACTTTAAATTGTCTTTGAAAAGTTTACCAACTAGTTGAATTTCTGTGGAAAATTAATGAATTACTTAAATTTTATATAAATTATTAATCGACTACTTGAATTTTCTATAAAAAAATAATCGAATACATCAATTTGCTATTGAAAATTAATCGATTACTTAAATTTTCTATAAAAAACTAATTGAATACTTAATTCTTTCATTGATTGAATCTTTTATAAAAAATTAATCGATTACTTAAATTTTCTATAGAATATTATTCGATTATTTGAATTTTCAATAGAAAATACATCGATTACTTAAATTATCTATAGACAATTTATTAATTTCTAGAATTTTTTATCACAAATTTATCAATTACTAATAATTATTTATAAAAAATTAATCGTCTGCTTGAATTTTCCACCAAAAATGTATTGATTACTATAAATTTCTAATGAAAATAAATCGATTACTAAATTTTCTATAGAAAATTTATAAATTTTTAGAATTTTTCATCACAAATTTATCAAATACTAAAAAATTCGATGAAAATTTAATAGAGTGCTTAAATTTTGTATCAAAAATGTATCGATTACTATAAATTTCGAGAGAAAATAAATGGATTACTTAATTTTGAATTAAAAATAAATAAATTTATTAACTAAAGAAAAATAGTCAAAGATTTGAATGATTCATAAAAAATTTTTCGATAACTTAGTTTTCGATCGAAAATTTTTTGACGACTTGAATGTTCTATAGAAATGTTTTAACTGCTTGAATTTTATATTAAAACTTTTTAATCATTTGTCTATATATATAAAAATAAGTTGTCCCATGTTCGTGATTTTATAACTCGAGAGCCACTCAACCGATTTTCAAACGAGTAAATGCGTTGGAAATGTCTACGTTCACTGATGGTTTATTCAAAAACTCCCGATAGTTGGCGCTGTTGTCGTGATATTAAAATTTTTTTATTGATGGTAGATAGCTCTGGGGTCAAATTGTTAACAAAATTCTCCAGTATTTCATTTTATATTTTTATTTAGAAAATCCCGAGCAGTGCCGGGGGACCAAACAGCTAGTATTTCTATAAAAAATTTATTTATTTCTTGAATCTTCATTAAAAAATTAATCGATTACTTGTTTTTCTATACAAAATTAATCGATTACTTGATTTTCTATACAAAATTAATTGATAACTTGAATTTTCTTTAGAAACCTAATCGGTTACCGTAATTTTCAATAAAAAATTAATATGTTTATGTATTAACTAAATTTCCTATAGAAAAAATCGATTATTTGAATAATTAATCAAAGATTTTTTAACTCTACTTTTCGATCGAAAATTTTTTGATCACTCGAATGTTCTATTGCTTTGCTTGAATTTTCTATTGAAACTTTTTTTTTACTTTAATTTTTATAAAAAATTTATCGATTAAAATAATTGATTCCTATAAATTTCTATAGAAAATGAATCGACTACTTAAATTTCCTACAAAAAAATAATCGATTACTTAAATTTTCTATAGAAAAATAATCGATTAATTGAATTATTTATCAAAAAATTTTCAATTACTCTTCTTTTCTATCGAAAATTTTTTGATTACTTTCTATAGAAATGTTTTAACTGCTTGAATTTTCTATTGAACCTTTTGAATGTGTGTGAAGTTAAGTTTTAAAATGTATAACCCTAGACACATTCTGTTTTGTTAACAGAATAATGTTAACCACTTAATTGAACTTATGTTAACGCTGTTATGATGGATAAGTCCAGATTTATGGAAAAATAGTGGGCTAACGTGGGCTAACAAAAATGATAAGGATTGGTGGACAATAAGTTTCTCCATCGTTTGACATCACCAGAATTTTCAACAGAGAGAGTTGAAGCGACTTATGGCCAATTTACTCGTAAGTATTCTCTGGGGGATGAGTACAGATTTCTCGAAAAGGAGTCAACTGTGGAGAAACTAATTGTCCACAAATCCTAATAATTTATGTTCGCCCCCGTTGACACCTTTTCCAGAAATTGGACTTATCCGCCAGAGAATTCTAACGTATAAATTGGCCATAAGTCGCTCCAACTCGCGCTGTTAAAAATTCTGGCGATGACAAACGATGGAGAAACTTATTGTACACAAATCCTAATCATTTTTGTTTGCCACGTTGATTGCCTTTCCAGAAATCTGGTATCATCCACCATAATAGCGTTAACAGAAGTTCTGTTAACATTATTCTGTAAACATAATAAAATGTGTCTGAGGTTACTAGGGTTATAAGTTTTAAAATTTATCTTCACACACATACTTTTAGATAACTAGTACTACTAATGAAAACTTATGTATTACTTTAATCTTCTATTAAAAATTCGATTAAATAAATTCTATACAGAAAATTTACTAATTACTGGAATTTTCTATCAAAAATTTATCGATTACTTAAATTAATAATTAGAATTGTGGTTATTTTGTTGAACTATTTTTGGTTTTTAATCCAAATTATTAATATTTTTAATTAGGCTTAAGTTCATTAAGTTTAATTTTATTAAATTATTTTTATGAAGAAATGAATTTTACAACATGAAAATTAATTAAAATTGTTATTGATAATCTTTCATTCTTGACCGTGGCCGGGATTCGAACCGCGGCGGGCAGGTTACCATGACATGTTTCGATCGCAACCACTCGATCTCCTCAGAATGAAAGATTATCAATAAAGATTTTAATTAATTTCCATGTTGTAAAATTCATTTCTTCATAAAAATAATTTAATGAAAATTAAATTTAATGAACTTAAGCCTAATTAAAAATATTAAAGATTACTTCAATTTCTATAGAAAATTAATCGATTACTTTTATTTTCTATAAACAATTAAGAGATTGATTTTCTATAAAAAAAATTTATCGATTAAAATGTATTATTCGATTAGTTATATTTTCTATAGAAAATTTATCAATTATTTGAATCTTTGGCTAAAAATTTTTCGACAACATACATACTTGAATTTTCTATAGAAAATTTTAGATAACTTGGAATTTTTCATAGAACCATTTTACGATTACTTAAATTTTCCATACTAAATTAAACGATTACTTAAATTTTCTTTAAAAAATGTTTCGGTTACTTAAATTATATATAAAAATAATTCGATTACATAAATTTTCAATCGAAATTTTTTCGCCTAATTAAATGATCTATAAAAATTTTGTGATTACATGCTTGAAAACTTTTTGATTACTTTAATTTTTCCAAGAAAATTATCAATTTCTTGAATTTTTTCTGAAAAGATTTTCGGTTGATTGAATTTTTCATCGAAATTTTTTTGATTTCTTGAAATTTTTATTAAAAAGATTTTGATTATTTTAACTTCTACAAAAAAATTATGGATTACTCGAACTTTCTATGGAAAGTTATTCAAATACACCCTCCAATTTTTTTAGAACATTAATCGATTACTTTAATTCAAAAAATCAATTAATTAAATTTTTTATATGAATGATTTGTTTACTTAAATTTTCTAGCGAAAACTTTTTGATTACTTAAATTTCTCTTAAAAATTTACCGATTACCTAAATGCTAAACACTTTTTGGAAAAAAGTCTCAGAAAATTTAGCAATGTATCTAAACAAATGAAACTTTGTTACAATCATATGTCAAATTTGCATGCATTATTTATTTTTTGTCCCACTGTAAAGGACGATATTATTTTAAAGCATGTTTGCATGGTTAAATTTTAATTTTTTATACAAATAAATATTGTGCTTTTTATTCATAAAAAATCTACAAAAAAAAAAACATTAAAAAAATAACACAGACAAAATAAATACATAAATGCATCACATGATTGTTATATAAATATTAAAGCACACACACTTACAAGCAATCACAAATGCATACATGCATACATATGTAAATATTTCCTTTGTCAATTGTAACAATAAACATGAGAGAAAAAGGCAGCAACAAGGATAACTGTGATTTTTACATAAGTGTGTGTATAAATTTATGCATTTGTGTTGAGTGTGTTTGTGTGTGAAAGCAGATATGCGCCCAAAAATAAACAATAAATTATAAAGAAACTTGTAACAAAAACAACACTGAAGCAAAATTAACAGTACGAGCAGCAACTGACAATAAAGACGACACCAACACATTACCAGTATCAAAGCCGACACTACATTAAAAGGACATACACAGTCGTTCGAAATCCTCAAAGGACTTACGCGACATGGGTGGGTGGTATCATGAGCTGTTTATGCAAAAAACTTTTCCTTTATCATGTTTCTATTTCTTTCTTTATATGCAGGCTGTGGATATTTAATGCATAAAGTTGTGTAGAGTCGGTTGGTTGCACTTATTCAGAGAATTTTTAATGCTTTTTTAAGGACACCCCAACGAACGTAAAAAAGTTCGCTTTGGTAAGTGAATAATTTGGTGGAGACAAAATTAGGAATTAGTATTATGATTCACTCAAATGTTTTTTAAAAATTGTGGTTGTTGTAGGAAAGTGTCACATGTTAAGAAGCCATTGGCGGGATCTTTATCTTGTTGTTGTATCTATTGCTTAATTTGGCTGTGAGTCGTGCCACACCTTAAAGCGGATTTCGTGGCTGGCCAGGAGTAATTAATTTGTAAAAATGTTTTGGAAAAAAGGACAATAAAATGCTACAATAATATAAACTTTAAAACTTAAGCAACTTGGCGTTTTTTATGGGAATTTTGGAGATTATCGTTCGTTTTGTTATAAGAAATTATTCATGCCTAATTTCAAGCGATACTAACATTTTTAATATTTGAAGTAATTTTCGGGAATATGACCTATATTAGATACACGGTCAATTCTATGGAAGAAGATATGTTTTGGTATTGGGCCGAAACAAGCTTATGATCCACATCTTACTACATTATGGTCGTTCCAGCAAATCAATTATTAAAGGCCTACACGCAGAGAAAAAAATGTGTTTATATATGGTCAAAGGCGCCAAAATAAACTTCTTCGAATAATCACAGCTGCCCCTTGGTATGTTAAAAATTCAAATATTCACCAGGATCTTAATGTTCCTTTAGTAAAAACTATGATTACGAAATATGCAGTAAAATACTTATAAGTGAACAGAACCCGTGTTGAAGAAAATTTTTGTCTGGCACTGGCAGGACATAAAATAAAGTATTAGGTTAAGATTTGATTAATTATTGTTAGTTCATATTTAATGTATGAAGATTCAATAAATAATATTGCAAAAAAAAAAAAAAATATATATGGTTAGGGAACGCAAGAACAAGCAGGATTCGGAGCTAGGAGCTCATACATTGACCTTGTGAACACCTTACGCATTATAGTTGAGCAGTCAGTGGAGTGTCGCACTCCTTTATGGGTAATTCCATTTCAATTCGACCAAGAGTGGGACCCGGCTCATTTCGATTAAAATGAAATTTGCTTAGAATGCTCCTTTTATCGTATAAGGAACATATATGAACGAAAAAAAAATTTTTTAATTTTTTTTTTTTTCAAAATTATGTCATATGCAAAATGTCATAATTTCGCCGAATCAGACGAATGTGTTGAACTTATTTCTTCAATATTTCGAAAGCAACTTTACATATGAAGAAAACTTGGAGCTACAAACAAGATATTGTAACAAAATTTTTTTTTTTTTTTTTTGGAAAAATGTAATATCTGCAAATATTAAATTTTAAAAACGGACTAAGTCAAAAACTTATTTCTTTTAAACTTTGAAGGAGGTGTTTTTTTCTTTTTTAAGTTTTTTTTTTCTTTCGCAACATTTAAAAAAATAATCTTAAAATAGAATTTTAATATTGTAATTTTGAGCAATAAGTACACTGTGGTAGTTGCAAAAAGCAGACAAGCTGGGCACCTGGTATTTTAACTTTATTGGGGCACGCTGAATCCAGTGCTAACAGTGCTAACAGTTGTTTTAGGTTAGCTCTTGTTTTCAAAATATACCTTTATTAAGAAAATGTAAGAGGTTGCACGCGTATATTCGCGTAACTCAAAAACGGTTTAGTTTATTTAAATTACTAAAAAAAAAAACGAAATTCCGCAATCTATATATGATGAATTTCATTTAAAAATCGAGATAAAACTGAAATTTTAAACCCGACCCCCTCAGATATCGATGAAATTTTGTTCATAGCTAAATTTGATCAATACAAACAAACTCTCATTTTTAGAAATGACTGTTTTGCGATTTTTTGGGCGTGACACAGTGGGAACGTTTTCGAAAAAACGCGAAAATGGTCGAAAAGAGCTCCATTTAAACTACAATAACTCAGAATCGGCTAAACCGATTTCCATGATCTTGGTATCATTAAAAAGATATTTTAACAGGCTTTATGACACGTTTAAAAAAAAAAAAAAAATACACTGTAAAAAAAATTTATAACAAAAAAAAATTTTAACTGACGAAAAAACCAAAAAGATCAAGGGTTTTTTTACAGTGTATTAATTTTTTAGAAAGGTTTATCCTTCATCTATACCATATCAAAAAATAAAAATGGGTTCTTTTTTAGTTTTTTTTATATTATTTTTTAAGTAGTGTCACTTCTAGTAATTGCCCTTATATTTTATTAAAAAAAAAAAATTTGGGTAACGAAAAACCAAAAAAGATCAAGGATTTTTTACAGTGTATTACTTTTTTAGACAGGTATTTCCTTCACCTATAACATATCCAAAAAGTAAAATGGGTTCTTTTTTATTTTTTTTTTAAATAATTTTTTAAGTAGTGTCACTTCTAGTAATTGCCCTTATATTTTATAAAAAAAAATTTAGGTAACGAAAAACCGAAAAAGATCAAGGATTTTTTACAGTGCATTACTTTTTTAGAAAGGTATTTCCTTCACCTATAACATATCCAAAAAGTAAAATGGGTTCTTTTTTATTTTTTTTTAAATAATTTTTTAAGTAGTGTCACTTCTAGTAATTGCCCTTATATTTTATAAAAAAAAAAAAATTTAGGTTACGAAAAACCAAAAAAGATCAAGGATTTTTTACAGTGTATTACTTTTTTAGAAAGGTATTTCCTTCACCTATAACATATCCAAAAAGTAAAATGGGTTCTTTTTTATTTTTTTTTTTAAATAATTTTTTAAGTAGTGTCACTTCTAGTAATTGCCCTTATATTTTATAAAAAAAAAAATTTAGGTAACGAAAAACCAAAAAAGATCAAGGATTTTTTACAGTGTATTACTTTTTTAGACAGGTATTTCCTTCACCTATAACATATCCAAAAAGTAAAATGGGTTCTTTTTTATTTTTTCTTAAATAATTTTTTAAGTGGTGTCACTTCTAGTAATACGTACCGAAAGTCTTTTTTGAACTTTTTCACGTAAGTTTCCTTGTTTAACAGTAATTGAATCTTGCGATCCAGGCATCATTCGGCTAATTTCATCATCTTCATAAAATAACTTGACTGTGCTTAGAGTTTCGGTTGGTAAACTACGTCTGCACATTTTAAAAAGATTGATATCTGCAAACTTCGTTTTATTCCTTTGGATATCTTTACTTTTTTTGATACAATCGTGAGATATATCATCCCCAAAACGATCTTTAATTTCTGCGTGACTCATATTGATTGGTAAGAGAGATAAAAGTTTTTGCTTTTCCAAAAGATTTGAGCTGTTCTCTATTTGATATTTGATGTTTTCCAAAATTTCTTCGTAAATGGCTTTGACGTTTTCAAGTTGCGCTGACAAATCAGATAATGGATCAGCTCCAAGTGAATCTGCTATATTTTCGAAAATTTTCAGTGATTTTCTATTTCTGTATATGGATATGTTATAGGTGAAGGAAATACCTGTCTAAAAAAGTAATACACTGTAAAAAATCCTTGATCTTTTTTGGTTTTTCGTTACCCAAATTTTTTTTTTTTAATAAAATATAAGGGCAATTACTAGAAGTGACACTACTTAAAAAATAATATAAAAAAAACTAAAAAAGAACCCATTTTTATTTTTTGATATGTTATAGGTGAAGGAAATACCTTTCTAAAAGAGTAATACACTGTAAAAAATCCTTGATCTTTTTTGGTTTTTCGTTACCTAAAATTTTTTTTTGTTATAAAATATACGGGCAATTACTAGAAGTGACACTACTTAAAAAATTATATAAAAAAAAAATAAAAAAGAACCCATTTTACTTTTTGGATATGTTATAGGTGAAGGAAATACCTTTCTAAAAAAGTAATACACTGTAAAAAATCCTTGATCTTTTTTGGTTTTTCGTTACCTAAAATTTTTTTTTGTTATAAAATATACGGGCAATTACTAGAAGTGACACTACTTAAAAAATTATATAAAAAAAACTAAAAAAGAACCCATTTTACTTTTTGGATATGTTATAGGTGAAGGAAATACCTTTCTAAAAAAGTAATACACTGTAAAAAATCCTTGATCTTTTTTGGTTTTTCGTTACCTAAATTTTTTTTTTGTTATAAAATATACGGGCAATTACTAGAAGTGACACTTCTTAAAAAATTATATAAAAAAAACTAAAAAAGAACCCATTTTTATTTTTTGATATGGTATAGATGAAGGATAAACCTTTCTAAAAAATTTACACACTGTAAAAAAACCCTTGATCTTTTTGGTTTTTTCGTCAGTTAAAATTTTTGTTTGTTATAAATTTTTTTACAGTGTATTTCTTTTTTTTATTTTTAAACGTGTCATAAAGCCTGTTAAAATATCTTTTTAATGATACCAAGATCATGGAAATCGGTTTAGCCGATTCTGAGTTATTGTAGTTTAAATGGAGCTCTTTTCGACCATTTTCGCGTTTTTTCGAAAAAGTTCCCACTGTGTCACGCCCAAAAAATTGCAAAACAGTCATTTCTAAAAATGAGAGTTTGTTTGTATTGATAAAATTTAGCTATGAACAAAATTTCATCGATATCTGAGGGGGTCGGGTTCAATGCATCTCGATTTTTACATGAAATTCATCATATATAAAAATGAAAAATGTTTGTATGTTTGTTTGTTTGTTTGTTTGTTGGCTTATAGACTCCTAAACTACTGAACCGATTTTCCTGAAATTTTTACAGATACATCACGTGAGCCCTAAAAATAAAATAGGCTACTTATTTTTTCGATAGGGGCAGGGGAATTGGTATCCCCCATAGGATGCCAATATTAATTATCGCATATATTAAGATCCGCTGCACGCATTATGCAGAACTTTTGGTAGTAAGATCTTCTGAGCCCCAAAATTAAAATAAAATAGCAGCGGGGGAAGTGGAATCCCCCATAGGACGCCAATATTTAACATCGCATATCTAAAGAACTGTAATAGTGAGAATGTTCAAACTTTCTAGAAGTCACTCTTATGGTATACAACACTTTTGAAAATAACAATTAGGCGGGTAGGCGCAGGGGGGGGAATACTTCCCATAGGATGCATATATTAAATATCGCTCAACTGAAGAATTATTAAAGGGAGAGTCTTCAAAAGTGGTTAAAGCTATTATTATAGTAAACTATAAATTTCAATATACAAATGGGCGGGGTAGACGGGGGAGGAGCAGTACCCCTCATATATAGAAATATTAATAAGAGCCACTGCACGCATTTTGTTGAACTTTTGGTAGTAGGATCTTCTGAGCCCCAAAATTAAAACAAAATAGCGGCGGGGGTAGTGGTACCCACCATAGGACGCCAATGTTTAATATCGCATATCTTAAGAACTGTTATAGTGAGAATGTTCAAACTTTGTGGAAGTCACTCTTATGGTATACTTCACTTTTGAAAATAAAAATAAAGCGAGTAGGTGCATAGGGGAAACACCTCCCATAGGATGCATATATTAAATATCGCTCAACTTAAGAACTATTAAAGGGAGAGTCTTCAAACGTGGTTAAAGCTACTATTATAGTAAACTGTAAATTTCAATATAAAAATGGGCGGGGTAGACAGAGGAGGAGCAGTACCCCTCATAGATAGCAATATTAATAAGAGCCGCTGCAAGCAATTTGTTGAACTTTTGGTAGTAGGATGTTCTGAGCCTCAAAATTTAAACACAATAGCAGCGGGAGAAGTGTTACCCCCCATAGGACGCCAATGTTTAATATCGGATATCTTAAAAACTATTTAAGTTAGAATGTTCAAACTTTGTAGAAGTCACACTTATGGTATACTACACTTTTGAAAATAAAAATAAAGCGGGAAGGCGCAGGGGGGAAATACCTTCCATAGGATGCATATATTAAATATCTCGCAACTCAAGAACTATTAAAGGTAGAGTCTTCAAACGTGGTTAAAGCTACTATTATGGCAAACTTTAAATTTCAATATAGAAATGGACAGAGGAGGAGCAGTACCCCTCATAGATAGAAATATAATTTAGAGCCGCTGCACTCTTTTTATTAAACTTTTTGTAGTATTATCTTCTGAACCCCAAAATTGAAATAAAATAGCAGCGGGGAAATGTTACCCCCCATAGGACGCCAATGTTTAATATCACATATCTTAAGAACTGTTATAGTAAGAATGTTCAAACTTAGTAGAAGTCACTCCTATGGTATACTACACTTTTGAAAATAAAAATAAAGCCGGAAGGCGCAGGGGGGGAAAACCTTCCATAAGATGCATATATTAAATATCTCTCAACTGAAGAAGTGGTTTAAGCAGTGTAGCGAAGCGCACCGGGTTAAGCTAGTAAATAATAAAGTGGGGTTGGTCATATATTTGACCCATCTAGAAGCATCCTACGCGCTGCAGGGGCCAAATTAAAGAATTTTATTAAACCGCCATACTTAAATTTAGCTTGTAGGATGATCCTATGGATGTAAGGGAGTGCCGAAAAAAGAGATCAATTTGATCAGACTGGTGTCCTTCAGGGATACCTCTACTAACCTAATACTGGCTGACTTCCAAAACGTCAATTGCTTTGTATTAGAACAAAGTATAAAGTTTCCAATGCAAACCCTTCCAAAACGTCACTGCTAAGTATTAATAACGCATCAAAAAAGCAATCAGAGCATCGGTTTTAAAGTTGATACTTTGTGACATTTAACATATAATTTGCAAGCAATACAGATTTATTTAAAAAGTATTATGCACTGCATCACCTACATTTCAAAACGTTTTAATAAACAAAACACATAGTTGCATTGTTTCGGTACTTTGTACATGTACATTGTTAAAATACAGTAGTAAAATTGTGTACGAACTTTGTATTAGTACGTTTTGGAAGTCAGCCACTATGTTCACACTTTTTAAACGCGTTTTAACAAAATGTTGATTAAGTTAATCAAAGCCGTTCTCATTACATATGAGATGATTAAGATGACAGATGATTAAGAAAGAAAACAAATTTATATTTCTTTAAAGTATTAAAAATGGATAAAAATACTTTTATAACGTTATGAGAAGATTATTTTAAACATATTAATGATGAATTATTTTAGGAAAAAATAAAAACATTAAGCGGAAAACGTGGTCGGTTGTACACGTTCAGGTTGGCCGATTCTACATTATACTCAGTTTGAGGTATGTTCAGTGGATTCTATGTGATTAAGGAAGTGATTTAGTTGTAATCATGTCAATTTGAAGTGATTAGCAAATCACTTTAATGTATGGGTAATCAACGCGATTTTGATGTGATTAGAGCTTAATCACGTACGAGTTTCTTAAACGCGTTTAAGAACCCAAGTTTGAACATAGTATAACGATTGACACAATAATTAACCGAGTGACAAACAACAACACCGGCATTACATGGGGCCTCAAAGGTACACTTGGAGACTCAGGTTATGCAGATCATTATGCAGACGGGAAATCGATCGAAGTTGTGGACTCTTTCCTCTACCTGGGAAGGATAATTTCCAGTAATGGTGGAGCAAGTGGTGAAATAAGATCCCGCATCACAAAGAGTAGAACAGCGTTTGGAATGTTGAATAAAGTCTGGCGATCAGGTTTTATTTTTAACCGCACCAAACTCAAAATCTTTGACGCTTGTGTAAATTCCATTGTTTGGTACGGCTGGATTAAGACTCCACAGTTTCCTATCCGTGAATTTAAATCATGATTTGGATACAAAAAATATTTAAAGAATTTTAATTCTGTCACTTATCACGAAACAATTCCAATTAGACTTATTTAAATTTCCAATATTCAAGGACAAACTCTAGGAAATTGTCTGATTTTAAGCTCACAACCCCGAGACTTAAATGTTTTGTTCATGAAGCGCTATTGAACTTTATATTCCCTGATAAAAATGTCTTGAATTAAAGTGAATGAAACATTCGTGTGCATTTTAATTAGTTAACTTAAACATTCACTTGTACATACTTAATGTAAAAGTACTACGTTGCATAGAGATAAATGCAGTGGAATAAATGCTTGGAATAAATTAAATTTATTTGAGGGATAGGCATTGAAAAATTAAAACTAATTGAGGGCAAAGGCATGATTTAATAGACGAACAAACATACAAGGAATTAAAGCCAATTAAGGACATAAAAATCCTGTAAAAATAATTTCTTAAAAGCATGTAAATTTGAAATGCATTCTGCAACCTCGCCTAGAAAAAAACTTAAAAAAAAAAATAACACAAAACTTTTACTAATTGAAACAAATGGCGGTCGTTTTTCTTTCACCAACATGCAAATTGATTCGCTGGGCCATTTTCTGCAACACAAAAACAAATCAACAATAAATTTTCATTACATTAAAAGCATTTTTAGGCTTTTCAAAACATTTTCCAAGTAAAGCAGTGTAAAGCATTTTCCAAGTAAAGCAGTGTTGCCAGAAAATTTTTTCAATTAAAAAAAATACAACCTTTCTAGTTTTTATATGTATATTTACTGCTGTCTTTGCATCTCTACAGAAATAGATAAAAATTGATTTCAATAAAAAGAATTTTGATATTCATTAAAAAATTATTTAAATTTACACCAGTAAACAAATAATCGAATTAATATTTTTTGATATTAACAACATTTTCAGAAGTAATGTTATTGATTTAAGTAAACGTTTTTAATTCACTTGATTAAATTTTCAATAAAAACTGGTTTTATTTTTGATTAATTGTTTAATTGAAAACAAATTGGCGAGAATTTTTTCTGCAGAATGTCAGATGTCTTTATATGAGATGGCGAACCATTCGAAGGTAACACTAATGTGGGTACCAGGGCACTCGAACGGGGTTGCCAAATAGCAGATGGATGAGCTTGCCAAGCGAGGTGGTCGTCTGAATGACACATTTATTTATCAATTCTTCGGCTTTACAATATCGCTCACTGAAAGTCACTTATCAAGTGCAGGTGGTCTTATAGACTTGAACAGTTGGGGTGAACTTGAGAATCTACCAGCTCTGTACCCAGTGCATTGTGGCCTGGCTATGATGAACGATGAACCAGCTCTCTACTTAGGTTCAATAGGGACCATATTATAACAGTGTCTCAGTGATAACGGAGCACTGGTTAGAGGGGACTCCTGCGAGAAGAATGTGTCTCGAAATCTTTGGCTACTGCTGAAGTTGTCATGATGAGAAGAAAGAGAAAATGTGTTTAATTTTCTGTCTTGATCTCCTGGAACTCTGGATATTAAGAGGAGTTACCGAAGAAAACCGGTGTTGGCATGTTTGCTTCTTTTATTCATTATGAAGGCGAATTGGTGGAATTCTGCAGTGATGCCTGTTAAGTAACTTCTCTGTAGAATAGGCATTGGTGCTGGGTATCACAAACGAATTACTGTAGAAACCAAGTGAGCTTCCCGATGGCTCCCCAAAGAACCTTACTTAGCCTGGGTTTTATATGCTCAAAAAGTTCTTAAGCATGCAAACAAAAAACCAGAGAAATATGCTTGAATGGAAAATATATTATTGGCCGTAAAAGTAAAAATGCTGAAAAATTTGTTTGGAAAATTTTGAACGTTTAGTCTTCATTTTTTATTAGGTTTGATTTCCTGATATCGAAGGATTTGGACACAGTGACCATATCCCTCACGGAACTAATTCAAAAGAATTTCCGTCCAAGCCATATTTTTCATATTTTTTCGAAAATGTTGTCATGATTATAAAAGCTTCATGTCTTGTCACATATTCCTGACGTTGTTGAACCAATGCTCGCTTTAAACAAATCAATTATGTTGGTTACATGTCCCTTATACTCATCTGACCCGATGGAAGCAGCTGATAATTCTGGTTCCACCAAATACAGAGCACTATCCAGACGTCATGGATATTCATCTTTGGCGTTGATCCACTTTCGATCGCTTTAAATTATTCAGAGCAGAAATGACTTATTTTAATGGCGTTTAATCTACATTTGTCCTCTTCATCGCCTCTCGGCTTCAAATCCTGTTTTACTCAATTTGCTTGTTTTTGGATATATTCTGCTGCTTGCGAACATTTTGATGCTTGTATGACTGCCAATCATTTTGCAAGTTCGCCTGAAGTTTTACAACAACTTACATGGAGCAATGCTTTCAATTATTCATCTTCGAATTTTTTTGTCTGACATTCTCTTTCGTAGCAAAATCACCATTTTTAAACCGCAAAAAATGTTTCTCGCTCGATGAAATCGTTGGCACGTATTTAGTATAACCTTTGGTGAGCATTCGATGTGCTTTAATTAAAAAGGTAAAGCAAAACATCAAGGCGAATTCACTAGAAGGGGAGGTCAACTCCACAACACTGCTTTTGTGATCCAATTGGCAAAAATATTGTTAGTAAAAAAGTATGTTTTTATAAAAAAAACTATGATTTGTTTACAAACTTTGACAACACGACCACCAAAAAAAACTATATCGTCGGTTGATAATTTAAATGTCGTATGTGTATTTTTTGCGGTTTTGAGTTAAGATCGATTCCTTAGGTTTT
This sequence comes from Pollenia griseotomentosa, assembly GCA_963931875.1. Classification (NCBI taxonomy): domain Eukaryota; kingdom Metazoa; phylum Arthropoda; class Insecta; order Diptera; family Polleniidae; genus Pollenia; species Pollenia griseotomentosa. The sequence goes on from OZ007561.1 coordinate 103,126,997, forward strand.
CCGACCTGATCTTTCATTTGGCGTAATCAGTTTTTCGATACGTCATACGGTTTTCAAGATATGGAGTGCTGAGTTTGTCGTACGTTGTATTTGCTGAAGCAATTTTCAAACTTTAAACTCAATTTACTCGAAACTATCGGAATTCACAAACGACAATTTAATTAATAGCCGACAATATGTTGACTTGACCGCACCTTCTAGTTAATTCGCCTCGGCAAAACTTCCTGTACAAATGCTTTGTTGGCACAAAATAACACTATTTCGTATAGTGACCCCTCTAAAATGTCATATAAGTTATAAGTTATTAAAAAGTTAATCCCGAATTTTGAAATTATAAAAATATTCTTGGAAAGCTATAGTTACATTAGGTTAATCAATAGTGTTTTTTAATATAAAAATATTAATTTAAAAAGGTGCCTGAAACTAAAAACATTCCGCTTAACTTTCCTCACACTGAAATTTTAGTTAAGACAACTCCAACATGTAGAAATGCTGGCAACACTGAAGTATTGTGTTTCTTTTCTTTTGCAATATTTAGCCAGTTTTTCCTTAAAATTTTCTTGAGTAGGAAAGAAAGCCAAATAAGATTTGTTTTGTAAGTTTAAGCAATTATTGGCAATTAAGCTTAATTTGTTTTTTTTCTTCTTGCAACAAGCTGCATGTTGCTTTATAAAGCCTTGGTCTTTAATTCTCGTCCAGTTGCACTCTCACTATGGGCCGGTTTCTTGTTTTTCTTATAGATTTTGACCGATGAATTAAATTGAAAAATAACTTGGTCAAAATATATAAATAATAAATAAATCTGCTTTTAGCGATTATTTTTCCAATTGCTTCTTTTGCGCTTTTTTGCATTCTCTGACACACTTTACATTTTGCTACACACTGCCGACCATCCAGCCAGCCAGTTTCTTCTTGGTCTTTTTTCACGTTTGGCTGAACATGCCAATAATGAAATTAATACTTTATGTAAAAGTAAAGAAAAAAAAAAAAAAAAAACTATAAGAGAGTGTATTGTAGACACCCTGAATGAATTGAAGAAAAAAAGAATGGCTTTAGGCTCTATAACGCCATGTTTTAACTTGCAACATAAGCTGCGTCGGCATAACTGCACTACTATCAATGATACCCGCTTTGGGCCAACAAAGATACCTAAATTGTGCAAGCTTTTATCGAAAAAGGGAAAAAAGAATGGAAAATGTGTTAAAAATAAATCTTGACTTTATAAAACAGAGATGGCAATTTGATTAAGATGGCTAATAAAGGTCCTTCTCTAAGATAAGTCATTAAGTTAAAGACATTTTAGTTTAAAAACTTTAAGAAGTTTTTAAAATTTCAATGGTTCAGGTCCATTGACGAATTTTTATAATGATAGTTTTTCCCAGTTTAGGAAAGAATTTCAAAAACATAAATACTTCGGAATTCAAAAAAAGCCACTGTGACACCCTTTACAAGTTAATTTCTTGTTTACACAGCCCCGTTTTCCATTTATTTCACTTCGGTAGCAAAAGTCATTCAGTACTTTTAATAAAACTTAATAACTTTTTCGGAGAAACAAAAACAGTGTGGCCCAAAAGAAACCAATGGGGTGGTATCAATTTCATTTTTTAGAAAAGTTAGGTTTCTTTTGCTTTTTTTTATTATTGACACAGTGACAAAGCAAACCATATGATAAACATTCATAGGAATTATTGAGTAAGTTTTGAAGACAATCAGTGTAAATTAAAACTAAGTCTCTTTTTCAACGGCGATGATCTCATTACAATTTTTCCCCCGCTGGTAATCAAGTAACTCTTACTTACAATTACAATTTAAATGAAACTTACGAGTCAAACTCAAATCGAACTTGCAAATTGTTTGAAATAACTTAAGAAACTATTTCAACTGTTTAAGAATAATTGAAACAATGGAAAGCAACTGGGTGAACTGGATGAACTGATACAACGAACCATTTAAGGCTGTTGTCGCTTGCGAGCAGCTGGTCCAAAACCAAATGAGCTGTTGCTTAAGGCCGGTTTACACTATCACAGAATTTTTTTAAAAATCAATAACAACTTATCATGTATTTGTAAAATTCGTAAGGCTTGTTTTTGGATCAGCTGCTCGCAAGAGACTTTTGTGATAGCGTAAAGAAGCCTTAATCAATAGAAGCTGCTGTCACTTTCAGCACTTCACTGTCAACCATGTGGTCAGCATACTCAGACATGATGGCGCAGCTATAAGCATTGCGCCTATACAGTGATTTTGATCACCCAGGGGATAGGCCGCCTCGATAGGTACTAACAATGATCCTTAGCACTGTATTGTTTTATAACATTTACCCGAAAATATTTTAAAATTCACTCTCTATGGCATAAATAAATTCTTTATTTTGACAATTGATCAGGGCTAACGATCAATGGAATGATCTGAAACTTGTACCCAGAAATGACAACAAACCAATCTTGTTCTACATGCAATCAAAAATAAATCACACATGGATTCTTTTCTCGACTTTTACCACACTTAACCATCAAAATGAGAAGAAAGAAAATTTGGAATTAAAAATTGAATTAAATTGTCATTGGGCATGGGCACTGATGTTCTCTGAACTAACGTGACTTTACGCCCTAACCTGTCGGCTTCTTTGTCGCATCTACACACAGGTGGATCTTTAAGAACATAATTGTGTAGATCATACATTTATCCTTTACTTAGGAGCTGAAGCTATCTTCCCTCCACGTCCAAGCAGCTTCTGTTAAATAGCAACAGCAAGCATGGACATCCGCCAGCATATTAAGCAGCACCTAAGTAACTGGAAAACTTAGCTCCTTGCTCGGTAATTTTACGATTTTAATTTTGAGTTTACCTACAGCCACAATTCGATCCTTAAAGATCCATATTAAATATCAATGCAAGGCCTGACTTATTCCCTGCAGGAAGATGGCCCTATACTCAAAAGAAAAATCAATCCATCTGTACTTAAATCGAGCCAAAGTGGTGTCAATAGTACAGTAAGTACGGATTTTCTTACACCAAGTACATAATGCTTGAGTCAAGTACGGATTATTCAAGTGTTCCGTACTTAAAATTATCCCAAACGTAATTGACTAAAGTAAATGTGAGATTAAATTAATCGAAAACTGCGCTTGATTCAAGAATTTAAAAGTTAATTTAATCCAGAAGTTCATACTTGAAATAATATTTTTTTTTCGCTTTGCAAGCCAAAGCAGAGGAACAGTGAGAAGAAGCTGTAGACATCATATGTAAATATTTATTTTAAATTCATAATAGACACTTACCCCAGGAACCAGAGAGAGAAAGAATTTTATTTATTTACTTTCCTGTTGGGCATGTTTCACTTTTGTTGTATTCCCCCATTTGTTTATAAAAAAATCTCAATTATAAGAACCAGCAGAATGGCCCGATAAGGTTTTCGTCCTCATTCTGCTTTGAAAATTTGATGTATTTAACTAAATTATTTTTAAAAATAGAATTCGGGAATTTTTTCTTCTTATTATTTATTTTTAACATAAAAACATGTAGTTTTGTTGTTGTTTCTATAGAAAACAAGCAAATTGTTTTATTCTTCTTTGAAGAGTTGTATTCACGCATAAAGAATGCAATGCGGAGAGATGTGACTAATAAGTTTTGTGAGAGTAATACGTTCACTTTGTAATTTTACTCTCATAGTGGTACGAAATATGTACTTGGTTCAAGCGTTTGTTACTTGATTTAAGATTCTTATACTTATTTTAAGAAATTCCAGGATTGATTTTCGAAAGTAATCGCTTTTTGAATTGTTTAAAGCAGTGTTCGAAAATAAACATTACATTATTTAGCGTTCGGGTCACGCACGCAGGAACGATATCTATTTTTTTGGTGTTTGTGTATCCGAACACAACCCTTAATACCGATCGTAGCTATTTTCAAGAAATACCCGAACATTTTATATTGTTCTGTTCTTCTTTAAAAAACAGAACAATTGTAGGGATACTGTAGACAAACATTATATTTTTATGTTCTATAATGTTTCTTTTTTACATTGATAAAGAAATGAACAAACAAAAAATTTTGGCAAATACCGCACGAACAGTATTGTGTATATGTTATTTTGCTGGCTTTTTTTTATTTTCGTATGTGTATTTTGTTTTTGTAAAAAAAATTTTGGTTTTTTACCAGCCGAACATTTTGAGCCGAACCGAACACAATGAAGTTTGTGGTTTTTAAAAAAAAACCGAACAAAATTAAATATTCTCATCTTTTGTTGAGTTGGATGAAAACAGTTTTATTTTTGTGTTCGAAAGATGATAAACAGGGAAACGTTATTTTTTTAATGATTTTCTACACAAACACTTTTAGCATTGTGTTTTCCACAAATCTACCGAGCCGAACATTAATGAGCGATATTTAGTGTTTCTTTTCTAACACAGGTTTAAAGAACTTTTTATTCATACTTAAATTTTTAAGTACGACTCGTACAAAAAGTAAGTGTTAAAAACATAAATTTAGTACGAGTATTTTCTTTTTGTGTATAGACTAGGGTATTCATTTAATCGGGCTTTTGCTTTAATCGGTTAATCGCTCGATTAATTAACCGAGGTTTTGGTTTAATCGGTTAGTAATCGGTTAATTTGGTTTTTGATCGGTTAACCGATTAATAAAGTTTTTTTTAATAAATAAGGTAATTTCAATAATTAAAAATGCATAAATTATTTATTTTTTGGAGTTTATTATTAAAAAAACAAAATTAACAATTCTTGATCTAAAACGAGCAAACAAAATAATTCATAAATATGTGATATGTATTTTTAAAGTAATACATCATCATGGGTGTTCTGGAAATCGAAAACTCAAAACGCAAGAATTTTAAAAGTCGTTTTTTAATAAGATTTCTGTTAGTAAATAATTTTATTGACAAGTATTTCCCTATTAAATAGAATTTTATAACAAAATTAAAAAATTAGATTATTATTATTTATTAGTTATTTCAATAGTTTAAAGAGATCTGATTAAATAAATTAAAAAAAAAAAATTGTTTAAATGTTTAGGATTAAAGCGATAATTTTCTTTAGTTTTTGACAACACTTGACTTGGAAAAAATTTTTTTTCTCTTATCGTGGATGCTGGAGGAATCAGAAGCAGCCATAATAAAGAATATCTAATTTCTCAGTCCTTTTCCTGGATTTTTTTTAACATATAAAATTTTCTATTATGCCATTAGAGTCCTGATTTAATTTTTTAAAATTTTTAACACTTCTAATTGTTTCGGGTAATTCTGTTAAAAATGTTTTGCTAGAAGGAAATATACAGCCCAATTATGATTAAAAATTTCCCGGAAGTTTTTTTACCTTTTCCCATTTTTACAATTGAATTAACATAGGAAAAATGGGAGAAGGGAGAAAACTCCCGGGCAATTTTTATTCATAATTGGGCTGATATTGTATAAAAAAACATATTCTAAATATGTATATGAGACGAAACAATTTATTAAAACACAAAAAATTTGTTATAATATTACAAAAAATTCAAAATTATTTAACATCGGTTAATCGACTGAAATTAACCGGTTTAATCGTTAATCGAAAATAGACAATTCTAAATTAACCGATCAGTTAATCGGGTTGTAATTAACCGGTTAACCGAATGAATACCCTAGTATAGACCAATTAGAACTAATGCTACACTGATAGAAAAGGAGTCAAAACGCTGCTGTATTTTGACATCAGTACTAAGACAAGTGTCTTCGTTTTTGACCTCATGACACTTTTCATCATTGTGATGTCAACCTTAACATCACTTTGCCAAATTGTCATCAGAGTCAAACATTGAAATTGAAAAATATGTCATCAATGTGATGACAAACTTGCATCTCAGATATGACGAATCCGAGTCAGTTTAATAAAAAAAATGTCATCAGTGCGATAACTTAGTAACATCGGAGAAAGGACACATTAGGATTAATTTAATGACAAAACTTGGGATTAACTTAAGTCAACATGACAGGATTTTATTATTTACTTACCGGTTACACATATTTATTTCACTTTTGTTGTTCCTCTATTTGTTACAGAAGAACTCTCAATTATAAGACACCAGCATCATGCCCGAAATGGTTTTCGTAATCGTTCTACTTTGAAAATTTAATGTATTTAACTAAATAATTTACACAAATAGAATATGGGAACTTTTGCATCTTATTTTACTTTTTAAACATGAAAATAATGTTAACAATACGAAAAATGTGGCATCAAATTGATGTCACTGTAGTCATAGTATAGATGACGCATAAAATATGACAAAATTTTATGAGGACGTCATTGGAGTGATGCCACTTTTTGCCTCATTGATGCCATTTGTTCAAACATTGATGTCACCATTCTGATGTTCGGGCATCATCAATATGAAGATCCATTTTTCTATGAGTGTAAAATTTAACCAGAATGCCATTTCAGAAATCGAACAATTCTTTGCTTTTGTAAGCTAAAACAAAATTTCTTTTTCAAATGCCAACTTAAACAAAGAAAATGTTCAAGTAAATATATGAATCAATTGAAAACTGTCCAATCTTAATTTATGGGCAAAATACTTTCACCAATATCTCCAAATAAAATTCATTTAAATATGTTTATTCTAAATTTTTTTACAAATCTAACCACTGTTCAACACCAGCTTAAGAATTATGATCCACTGAAAAGCGAAATTCTATATTAAGCCTTTATTAAACGTCTTCAACAAGAAAAAGAAAGCAGTTTTGTATTTATTTACTAATTTACCACAACATAAATGCATATTTCTTGAATTGTTGCATGCAACCAACTCCTCACCTCCCATCAATTTAATCGCACTTTTTCCTCTTGACTTTAAAGTCATCATTATTATTATTGCGAACATCGTCTTCACTTTAATTCCCAAAATGAGTTAAATGAATGAATTGCTGATTATTTCTTACGTTGGTGCATTTGCTATCATTAACGAAAGTCAACATTATAATCGCTATCATCACAATCATTATCGGCACTATCATCATAATAAAGACTGATTCTTGGGTATTTTGTTTTTATGGTCATTTCTGTTTTGTGCTCATTTTTGTGTAGTTGTTGTTGTTTGTTTTGTGTTGTGTTTTAAACATAAATATTGACTTCTACTTGCATTCAGACATACAACCAGGTAATGTTTACCATTCAATTATGCTGTAATGTAGAACAGCAAAAAATAAGAAGTATTTTTCTTCATTTTGTTTTCCTTTTTGTTTAGTGTGATTTGAAAGTCTTCAAGCACCGTTAATGCATTAAAAAAACCTTTGATGGTCGTTATTTTTAATGCAAAAGAAGGGAGGTCATATCAAAAGAGCTAACAGCAAAGGTCATGTCAGACGGACTTTTGCCACTAACTCAGGGCGAACTTCGGCCCGCTGTCCCAGTATCCTATAAAACAAAATCCGGTTCGACACTCGAGTTAAGATAGCGTACCTACATTCGGTTTTCAAATGCGGGCAGCGTTAGTACACTCATAGCTTTCACTCGGTTACAGTACTGTATTACAAGACCTGCCACACGTGCGTATTTTAGTTATACCGTTAGTGTTTGTGCGTAGCGTTTTAATAGTAGTAAAATGTTTTTTGAAATGCAAATAATTTAAAATCGGAATTAACGGAATATATTTTACAGTATTAATTGCTTATTTGCACAAGCGCTATAAACATTTAACGCTTTTATGCATCTAAACTTCTCCAATTACAGTATGTTATTTAAAATAACCAAAATTGTTTCATGTATAAGAATTTGCTTATATGAGTTTATATGAGTATATTAGAGTTGTCAATTATTCGCATTTCAACTTTGTTCGAATAATTCAAATAATTGTTTTTGTTCGTTCGATCAAACGATTAAATCTATAAAACTATTCGATTAATCGATGAGAACAACGAATAAAAAAAATTATTTTTACAAAAAAAAAATAACGTATTTTTAATAAGTTACACTCGTCCATTCATCTACAACTATAGAAAATCTTCCATTTTCTTCTTTATTATACCCTTCACCACAGGTGGAAAAGGGTATAAATAAGTTTGTCATTCCGTTTGTAATTTCTACAGTATTGATCTTAGACCCTATAAAGTATACATATTTTGGGTCCTTATGAGGAGAGAAGTTGATTTAACGATGTCCGTCTGTCCGTCTGACCGTCTGTCCGTCTTACGTTTTATACGTGTTTTTCGGAGACTCCAGACATGATAGCGGCTAGGTTGTTTTACATTTATGCCACATACCATATCTTGGTATTGATCAGCTAGATCGGTTCACAAATGGCTGAGATATGACCAAAAAACCACGACTGCCTCTAATTTTTCCAAAAAAATCCCATGTGGTTGTTGTTGTATTTTTATTACTTTTTTCTGTATAGAGCCAAAGTTTTCAAATTAGGTACAAACATTATGGTTATAAATACACACCATCCCAAAAATGTGGGCGAAGTGGGCGTGGTACCTCCCATACAAAAAATATCAAAAATTGTATAAAAACCTGAATTTTTTTAATGCAATATGACCAATGGTTCATAAGGCGTAACCACCGGAAATTTTTCGGGAAAATCGGTTCAGATACGAAAAAGTTATGACCAAAATATTAATTTTTCTTTTAAAAAATACCCATTTTCGGGAACCATAGATCTTCCCGAGTTTAAGTTTTATAACCACAAGTACTGGCAAATTTCTTCTTTAACACGTTGGTATATAAATCTGTCAAATCGGTTAAGAAATAGTAGAGTTATGACCCAAATACTGAAATCCAAAAAATTTTTTTTATAATTAAGTTTGTTTTTTATACCCTTCACCGAAGGTCCTACACCCATAGGTAAATATATATTCTGGGTACTTATGAAAAGCGAAGTTCAAATCCGGTATAATGCCCAATATGATTTTCGTTATCGCCCTTCTTTATTATTTCATCTATTTAACGAAATAATTTTAACAAATAGAAACAAGGAATTTTTGTGTTTTTTTGCTACTTAAAAACTCGCCAAAAGAGATAAATCTACGGTATGACAACAGTGTTTTTACAAAAAGAAAACAAACAAAAAACTGTGTTGAGTTGTAAACAGTAAACGGTCCATATTTCATTTTAATGATATTTAAAAAGCGTTCCTTCATGGTTCAGTTGTCTAGGGTGTGTGTTAAGTTAGAAACTGTGAGTTCCCTGGTTCGAATCTTGGTTTTTTAAAAAGAATTTTTTTTTTATATTTTTATGTTCTAAAAACGATTTTAAAAAAATATTTACCAGTTTTCGCTTTTTAAATTTCATTTATAATGAAGTTTTAAGTATTGTAAATATGTATGTATATGTAAAAATTATTTTGTTGCTCTGTATTCTGCTCGCACAATGGTGAAGGGTATATAAGATTCGGCACAGCCGAATATAGCACCCTTACTTGTTTTTACTTAAATCTGCTATTAATTCTTCTTTTTTTCAACGGTTAACTTTTCATCTAAACGTCATATGGTTGTATTACTAAAAGGCATTGTAAAACAATTAATTCCATAATAATCTTTTGCATACAATTTCTTCTAAAGAGCAACCGCTGTCTCTCTTTATGTATTCCTCCATTGGACCAAGTTCGGCATTTTTTGATGACGTTGGATTATCTTCCGTTTTCAATGGTAATATTGTGAAACTTACGCAAATGGTAAAAATATATATAATTTAAAAAGAGGATAATACAATAACAACATTTTCTACTTTCTTGATATGATTGATATATGTAAATCAATTCTTTTTTTTTTTAGTTTTTTGTTTATTTCTAAGTTTTTCACCCAAATTTTAAAAACCGCCTTTCTTGAATTTTTTTTAACGTTTGATTTAAAAAAAACCAGTTAATATTTTTGTCAAATATTTGTTCAATAAGAACATTAAATACATTTTTGATATACTATGAGTACTCAACAGGGGCCTGATTCTGGCAGCCGCGATCGAGTACTTTTTCGATTCGAAAGCAATTGTTCGATTAATCGACATTAATTAATCGATTTATTCGTTATTCGAAAATTATTCGAACAAGTTTGTTTTTGTTTGATCGATTAATCGAATTATTCTTAATCGGTTGACAACTCTAATGCATATGTTATATTAATACATCAAAGCTAAATTTGCTAAATTTTTGCCAAAATTTAAAGTCATTTTATTTAATAAAGCGAGTTTCATTAGCACAGTATATACATATAAGCGAGTTTCTATTAATGCATTTCACGTTTAAAAGCACCAAAAAACGTGCAAATTATTAAATGCTTAAAAGCGATAAATACTTTAATCGCAACAGCAGCTACAAAAATTTGAGATTAATATCCAACCCTAAAATAGTTCCCCAGAGTGGATACAAAAACATCGACACGAAATGGTCTAAAAAGTCTTTCAATAGGCACTTCCGAACTTTAATAGTCACGGCCATATTGTTGGAGCTACATCTGTCGAATGTACTGTCGTTTATTAAGTATGCTTTGCCAACCCCCATTGAGAAATATACAACGTTCAGCAACACGTGCAAATCATAAAATATTCATTAATTATGGGTGCTGAATTTCCAATATTCATTGATAAATGCACTGAATCACCATGGAGAAATATACAACGTTCAGCAACACGTGCAAATCATAAAATATTCATTAATTATGGGTGCTGAATTTCCAATATTCATTGATAAATGCACTGAAATTTATTGTTGAATTTCACTGGTTGCTTAGGCCAGATCATCAGGAAATATTTTCCGAAAGACTTTGGAAAAGATAAAAATAAAACTGTTAAGCGAATGAGAATTACAAATACTCAAGTTTCATTTGCACGAAATCAAAGACATGTGTTGGCGGCCATTACCATCAACGTCCAGTTTCTTTTGGTAAGAATTGGTTGATATGGATGATATCAACAGGAAAGCCAGCCGTGCCACACAGCTCATGCCTTATTAGACATTCTGCACAAGAGATTTGAGGGCATGATTATATCACGTGGAGGTGATGTGAACTGGCCACCGAGATTGTGCGATTTGATCCCGTTAGATTTGCTTGTAAGGCAAAAGACGCATCGGCCTTTCATGGAAAATTTCACATATCGGATGCGTGTCACCCACCGAAACGGCGGCGGACATTTGGATGATGTTTCATTTCATACACAGTGGCATCGTTAGGCCTTTCCAACGAATAAAACATTTCGATAACTTATACTTTGTTTTATTTAAATTTAAAGATAAGAAGCGGTAAGGAAATGCTCTTAAGGACTTAAAATCTGCTACTAGTCCAAATTAGTCTACCGAGCTTAAGCAACATCATTGAATTTATTAGCAACACTTGCATCATCTCCAAAATGTCATAGTCACATAAGGTACCATTACGATTTTATAGCAAAAACAATTTAGGCTTAAGCGAAAACCTTCATACACTATTATAATGAAATAAAATTGAAAAAACCTTCTCCTGTAAAATTTTGTTTTTATTGCTTAAGCTTTTTTGCGGTAATGACTCGAGGTAATGTTTAACATAGAAATGGCTCCCCAGATAATAGATTCCATGGTAAATGTTGGCTGATTTCATAAATGCAGTATTGCAAAGCATCACAAAACACAAATTCGTTAAAAAGACATTACAAATAAAAATAATGCACAAATTTCGCAACCGTTGTGCAGTGAATACAGTTACCATACTATGATGAACTCAAAGCACTGTCTACAGAAAGTTGTGGAGTGTTTGGTGTTGCATTGCAATACTGCGTTTATGAAGTCAGCCGTTGTTTGTCCTTTCCTTGTAACAACTCTCACACATAATTTGGAGAAAAAAATTCAAATTTTTATTAATTTTTGTTGAAATAAATATGTAATACCTTTTAATTTCCAAACTATTGTACGCAAATATTTGTATTTTGCAATACAAAAGGTTTTACTTGTTTAGTTATTCATGTCCAATTTACCTGAAAATAAATAAAATAAACATATTTTTTTTAAAAAAAAATTGTAAAGAAAAAACAAACTAATAAATTCTAAAACTTAATTCAATACGTCGACTATTAGTTAAACAAAAAAACGTTAACAATTTATCACACAATAAACCACAAAACAAAGGCCGAAAGCTAAAATTTAATTTTTAATTCTAATAAATCAGCGAATGTTTAAACGCTGGTTTAGTCAAAACTGTCCTTTTTAATAAAACGTTTTCTAGAAAAATAAATGTGCCGTCAGGAGTACCCCAAGGCAGCCACCTTGGACCTGTATTATTCTTGCTTTTTATAAACGATTTACCTGGAGTTATAAAGTTTTCAAATGTTCTGATGTATGCTGACGATGATAAGATATTTTTTAACTTACAACCATGTGTTAGATCACCAACGTCTACAAGATGATCTAAGTTGTTTTTATGAATGGTGTAAAACAAACTTAATGGCAAGCTTAAGCAAGCTTAATTTAGAGAAGTGTAAACTAATGCGATTTTCAAGAAATAATCCAGCTATAGTATATTACTTTCTAGGTGGTATTCAAGTTGATACAGTTGAAAATTTCCTTGATCTTGGATTACTACTTGACCCTAAACTTAGCTTTTATTCGCATATTGCGTTTATGATAAATAAAACTATAGGAAGACTTGGATACATACAACGCTGGGCAAGAGAGTTCGATGATCCGTATATTACAAAAACCTTGTAAGGCCGATTTTTGAATATGGATCGATTATATGGGACCCCATTTATCAAACTTATTAAAATTTAATTGAATCTGTACAGAAACAATTTCTGCTCTTCTGTCTTCGCGGATTACACTTTAACCCACTAACCTTGCACTCATACACATCTCGACTGGCTCTGATAAAGCTCCCTACTTTAAAAAGTCGTAGAACAATGCTGAAGGTATCGTTTATTCTGAACATTATTAATGGTGATATCTGCGCTGGATTTTTAATTAATGAATTTCATTTAATATTCCTCAACGACCATCTCGAAATTTCATACTATTATCCATTAAATTCTTTAGAGCTAATTATGGTGATGCTGACCCTCTTAGAAGAATAGATTTATTGATTATGCATTGGATAAAAATCCATAAATAGATTAATAATTGCTTTTCTTAATTGATGATAAAATTTATGTAATGTAATCAAATGTTAGTTAAAGTCTATTTTATTTAAGTGTAATTTTAAATGTCTAAAATGTATGTAAGGATTAATCCATAGACAATAAATAAATAAATAAATAATTAAACTTGAAACTATATGAAGCTTAAACTCAGCAGCTGTTTAAAAAATAATAATGTGGCAGCAATACGATAAATTTTGTCAAATTCATATGGTTTGTATTGGTAGTTAAAACGCCCAATTTTATGCGTTTAAGATGGTTTATATGTTAGCTGATTTGCTGGTTTAAGCACATTTTAAACCAAAAAGAGAGTTTAACTTGCACTGATTTATTAGCCCTAAGAGTCACATAAGAGTTTTTTGTGCTGAATATTTTCTAAATATATACATCTTTATGAGAAATTATCAAAGCAATTTCTGGGAATACAAGAATTTTAATTAATAAGATTTTGTTTGCCCTGCTTAATTCTCAATTTTTATTCTTAATAAAAACACTGAAATTTATTAGCTAGTTTCTATGCGTATTTCACTGGTTGCTTAGGCCAGAACATCAGGAAACATACTCCCAAAAAAGTTTAGAAAAGCCAAGATATAAGCAAACAAAACTGCAGAGTGAATGAGAATTGCAAACACCTAAAAAATCCTAATAACAACAATATCAAAGCTTAAACAAAATACCAACAGTGAGTTTATCTTTTCTTACATTAATGGTATTTGTAAGTGGGTTAAGAAAAAAAAAAATTAAAACAAAAATTGCAAAAAATTTCAGTGTTTTTATCAAGAATAAAAATTGAAAATTAAGCACCACGACAAACAAAATCTTATAAATTTATGGGATACTTTTTGTTTTAAAGTGATTTTTTCCAGCACAAAATTTTTAAATACCATAGTTATAATGAAAGTAGCTATAATGGAAGTTATCGTCGCGAAATTGTACATCAATACCAATAGTTATAAGAAAGTTATGACATTAAAAGTAATTTTCGGGAACTATGGTCAAATATGAAACGATTCTAGTTGAATATTAAAGGTTTCAATAGAATATTTTTGAGCCAATTTAAATTTAAATGCCAATATATTAAGATAGTAAGATGTACTATGGCCACAGAGCTATGTGTAATTATGCTCACTTTCAAAAGGCTTTGTCCTTTTACCAAATTTCATTAAATTATCTCCAAAATAGCGACCTGTACTTTGCGCACAAGATTACCATGGACAGTTAGCAAACACGAACATCATTAGATTAATTCAGAAAGTAGCGCTAGGACCAATATATGAGTCACCATAGATGCTGATTTGTATAAAAATCGACAAAAAATTACCATAGACCCTATTTGGAACATATAAATTAATAAAAATGCGAGAATATTTGAAACTGCAAATCTTTAGCGCTTATTGTGAAACCAATGTTGCAACATAAAATTATTTAAAGTTTTGGCCTAAAATCTTTTCCCATCTCTCTGGCAACATATGAATGAAAGCGATTTCGGATACCCTTTTCTAAAATAAAGCGTATTCCAGAGAGAGCGTCCTGCACCGATCAAAACAAATGGTCGTTAAACAGGGCATGGTCTGGGTTTAAAGTCGGAAGAGAAAAAACCACTACTTGCTCAATACTTCATTAATTTTGCAGCATCTTACCATAGTTTTCACAATCCAATAAATAGGCTTGTCTCGTATTTCTAGCATTATTCGTCCAATGATCGTTTTTAAGTATTTCGGTGACGATTATAGAATCATTTAATAGATAGGACCAAAAAAATTAAGAAATGTATTTTGTACAAAAGCTTTACATGGAAACACAAGCGATTACACTGTGCAACAAAAAAAAAAAAAAAGCCTCAATACTTTAAGGGGTCATTTTTGTCCTTTTAGTAACTTCCCCACAAAAGTATACTAAAACGGCACTTTAGAAGTTCAAAAAAAGAACAAAATTGACCCCTTAAAATTAGTGTTAGAGGGTTAATATATTCTAAGAAAAGAATCGTCATACAATTCTACTGAAGACATCTGAAATAGTCTTTTAGCTCAGAAGAACATTTAGTATATTTTTTGACTTTTACCAAAAGCCTTTTCAAGAAATGGAAAAACTTTAGGGGCCGATATTTCGGGAACCTGAGCAAACTTTTCAAAACTCTGGCAGATTTGCTCTACCAATAGTCTAGTTTCATTTCGCGTTGCAAGTATTGAGGCTGGCGGCGATGACCCGAATTTTAATGCACTGTGTTAATAGGCCAGCCAAGTGAACTTTAGTATTTTTACTCTAGTATTTGTAAAGTTCCACAAAACTGACAAAATCGTCCGTATTCTAGTTTTTTGCAATACTAAATGCCTTTCGACCAGTATCAGGGCTGCCAGGTACTTTTTTTCCTTGTCCCCAAAAAATAGAAGAAAAAATCCCCAAATTAAAAAACAAAACCTTAAAAAGTTAATATAATTTTTTTTTTTTTTTTTTTTTTCTGGCCAAATTTAATTTTTAATCTGATGTCATCCTATCTGGAAGACCGTCTTCAATGTGTGGAGGCAAAGAATAGAACTGCATGTTTTTTACCAGTAAGAAGAGGTGTTCCACAGGGATCAATTCTTGGACCACTTCTTTTCTCAATATATGCAAACGATTTACCATGTCAACTAATGCACTGCGATATTCGGCTATATGCTGATGATGCACAAGTATGTGTGAGTAATAGAAACTGTAAGAAATTAGATGGATGCATACAAAAACTTAATGATGATTTAAATAGAGTTTCCCTCTGGGCTACAGCTAATGGGCTGAGCTTAAACCCGCAGAAATCCAAATGCATTGTCTTTCGGAAAAGAACAAGCAAAATAGTTTTATATATATATATATATAAATATATATAAATAATCAGCCTATTGAGATTGTTGAAAGAGCAAAAAACCACGGAGTTATAGTCAATAGCACTTTGACATGGAGCGATCATGTTACTGCAGCATGTGGAAGAACATATTCAGTGCTTAGAACACTTTGGTCTACACAATATTGTACCCTGTTAAAAATCAGACTTTTACTTGCAAAAACATACCTTATCCCAACGTTATTATATGGATGTGAAATTTTCTCCTCCTGTGACACAGAAAGTAAACGAAGACTTAATGTAATTTTCAACAACATTACAAGATATGTGTATGGACTTAGAAGGTTTGATCACATTTCCGCGTATACTAAGAAATTATGTGGCGTTCAGTTTGATGATTTACTGAAAATTTTTACATTTATTTTCTTACATAAAATTATTAACTCCCGTGAACGTGAATACTTATACAATAAACTGCGTTTTGGCCGGCTTAATCGAGCAAAGAATCTAGTTCAGTTTAAGTATCGCACTTTAGTTTCGGAGTGGCAATTTTATATTAATGTCATACGTCTTTGGAACATACTACCTAGAAGTGTTAAAGATATAAGCAACGCTATACAGTTTAAAAAACTATTATTTGAGTTATTTTCTTAATTTTTCTAAAAAAAATTTGGATTTTTCTTCATTATTGATAATAAACTTATTATTTCAACATTTTATAAAATATTATATAATTATTTAAGTTGTTTAATTTCGAAATCTTTTGTTTTTGAACTGAGTTAAGTTGTAAACCATAATAGGGGCCTAAATTTTTATTGTCAAAATAATTTACAAATTCAATAATGAACAATATGTAACTCTGTGTTATTGTAAGACTTTTGTCTTGTTACACAGATTAACTATAAATAAATAAATAAATAAAATAAAATAAATAAAAAATTCTAAGAAAAGTTATAATAAGAAATCCCCAAAAATCGCCAAATAAAAATTTTTAGTAAAAAATTTATTTTATTTTGTTTGTAGCGACTGGTTTCGGCATGTTTTCTAAATCTTTTTTATGCGATTCAACTGAGGAATTACGAGCAGAACAATATGCAGTGTTTGAAGACGAATTAGCCACTTTATTAGAATTTGGAGCTTGTTCAATCGATTTTAGCCATCCTTTAAATCAACAATAAAAATACATTCGACATTTATTTAATTTTGCTGCTTTTTTTGATATTTAATATACGAAACAAATAAAAATAAGCGTAAATAATAAAATAGAAAAAATATACTAAAAATGTGTAAATTCCCACAAAATCCCCGAATTTTCTTTTTAAATCCCCAATTTCCAAATGACTTTCTTTAACCTTTTTGCTACACAGAAAAAAATAAAAAATTGATTTCAATTAAAAAATTTGTGATACTAATTAAAAAATTAATTAAATTTGCACCAGTAAACAAATTAATAGTATCAATTAAACCAGTTCATAGTATTGATTAAACGCTTAATTCACTTGATTAAACGTTATATTCACTTGATTAAATTTTTAATTAAAACTGATTATATTTTTAATTAATGCTTTAATTGGTGAACAATTTTGGATTCTTTTGTCTGTGTACCATGAAATCTCTAACTTTGGGGATAAATCTCCAAGTCTGGAAGCCCTGACAAGTATAACGAAAAAAAATATGACATTGATATTTTGCGGAGTACCTTCCCTACCGTTTGTGGCGTAGAGTACACAAATTTTTGTTTATAAAATATGAGATTTTTTACTGTGTAATTTTTCAATATTATCTTTCTTTCCTAATGAATAAGTAAACATTATAGCCCGACTAAAACAAAAATATATTTTGTAAAGCAAAGAAAACTTAAATCAACAGCTCATTAATTTTCTAAAGAAAAGCAAATATTTAAAAACGAACTTAAAATAAATCATTTTGTGTAACTGAATTTTAATTGTTGTCCATTGTATTTGTTGTTAATTTCGTTATGAGAATTGACCAGTCAATATTTGTTTTAGTAATTGGATCATATTTTGTTTAAAATCTCAAATATGTATTTCAACAATATTGTGTGTATATTGGCTTACATTAAGATTACAGTGGGTAAGGAAAGCAAAAAAATAATTTAAAAGAAAATCCAAACACGATTTGCAAAAAGTTGCCATTAACGCCAGAGTATCCCTGATGAAATAAACGCTTTGCTATAAAAAGAAAAACTACTAACAAACAGAATATATAAAAAATATATTTATAAGAAATAAGAACGTGCTAGCAATTTTGTAACGAACAAAAAAATTTTCTTTCTACTACTTCAAACAACTCATTCAGTGCTTATTGTATATAATTTTGTTCAAGTGTAGATAATCTTAAAAATCTTTTTTAACGAAACATGTGTCAACGTAAATATTACGCTTTTAATGTAATACGAGAACATTAAGCGATTATTATTATTACGACGACAATAATGTAAAAATACATTGTTGTAAATGAAATGTAGTCTGGCGATGATTTTTTTTTATTCAAAAACAAAAATGGCGAGGACAGTTAAATAATTATGAAATATAATCGTGTACATTTTGTAGATTTACTTTGTTCATTTTTCCTTTAGAAAAAATAAAACATTCTCATGATTTAGCTGTGATGCTTTTAAGTCATTTACTACTTGTTTTGGCTAAAACTAGACACAAAATAACACTTCATACAAGTACATTTTATACTTGAATTATAAATGGTTTTTGTATATAGACGTATAATTGCTGCAACATGTAATTAAAACAGTAATAATGTTTTGTTTTCTACAGAAATTTCCTTATTAGACTAAATAATTTTGCAACCAGGGATAAATTGAAAGTTTTTAGTAAAAGTTTTCCTAATCGAACAACTTTCAATACTATTATCCTTAAAAGAAAATATTTGAAACATAATTTCAAGATTAAAACAAATTAAAACAATACGCGATAGGTGAATTAACATAGGTAACAAAAAGACATAGATAAGGCATAGACAAGACATAGACAAGACATAGACAAGACATAGACAAGACATAGACAAGACATAGACAAGACATAGACAAGACATAGACAAGACATAGACAAGACATAGACAAGACATAGACAAGACATAGACAAGACATAGACAAGACATAGACAAGACATAGACAAGACATAGACAAGACATAGACAAGACATAGACAAGACATAGACAAGACATAGACAAGACATAGACAAGACATAGACAAGACATAGACAAGACATAGACAAGACATAGACAAGACATAGACAAGACATAGACAAGACATAGACAAGACATAGACAAGACATAGACAAGACATAGACAAGACATAGACAAGACATAGACAAGACATAGACAAGACATAGACAAGACATAGACAAGACATAGACAAGACATAGACAAGACATAGACAAGACATAGACAAGACATAGACAAGACATAGACAAGACATAGACAAGACATAGACAAGACATAGACAAGACATAGACAAGACATAGACAAGACATAGACAAGACATAGACAAGACATAGACAAGACATAGACAAGACATAGACAAGACATAGACAAGACATAGACAAGACATAGACAAGACATAGACAAGACATAGACAAGACATAGACAAGACATAGACAAGACATAGACAAGACATAGACAAGACATAGACAAGACATAGACAAGACATAGACAAGACATAGACAAGACATAGACAAGACATAGACAAGACATAGACAAGACATAGACAAGACATAGACAAGACATAGACAAGACATAGACAAGACATAGACAAGACATAGACAAGACATAGACAAGACATAGACAAGACATAGACAAGACATAGACAAGACATAGACAAGACATAGACAAGACATAGACAAGACATAGACAAGACATAGACAAGACATAGACAAGACATAGACAAGACATAGACAAGACATAGACAAGACATAGACAAGACATAGACAAGACATAGACAAGACATAGACAAGACATAGACAAGACATAGACAAGACATAGACAAGACATAGACAAGACATAGACAAGACATAGACAAGACATAGACAAGACATAGACAAGACATAGACAAGACATAGACAAGACATAGACAAGACATAGACAAGACATAGACAAGACATAGACAAGACATAGACAAGACATAGACAAGACATAGACAAGACATAGACAAGACATAGACAAGACATAGACAAGACATAGACAAGACATAGACAAGACATAGACAAGACATAGACAAGACATAGACAAGACATAGACAAGACATAGACAAGACATAGACAAGACATAGACAAGACATAGACAAGACATAGACAAGACATAGACAAGACATAGACAAGACATAGACAAGACATAGACAAGACATAGACAAGACATAGACAAGACATAGACAAGACATAGACAAGACATAGACAAGACATAGACAAGACATAGACAAGACATAGACAAGACATAGACAAGACATAGACAAGACATAGACAAGACATAGACAAGACATAGACAAGACATAGACAAGACATAGACAAGACA
The DNA here is from genome assembly GCA_963931875.1 of Pollenia griseotomentosa. Lineage (NCBI taxonomy): Eukaryota > Metazoa > Arthropoda > Insecta > Diptera > Polleniidae > Pollenia > Pollenia griseotomentosa. Next base: position 103,147,439 of record OZ007561.1, read on the forward strand.
TAGACAAGACATAGACAAGACATAGACAAGACATAGACAAGACATAGACAAGACATAGACAAGACATAGACAAGACATAGACAAGACATAGACAAGACATAGACAAGACATAGACAAGACATAGACAAGACATAGACAAGACATAGACAAGACATAGACAAGACATAGAGCAAGACAAGACAAAGACAAAAGGCGAACTCATTAAGAAACACATACATTTTATTTATATCAAGCCATAAAAAAATTCAATGTTTATTATTTTCATACACACATTAAATGATGACGTCATAGTCTCTATAAACTTCTTAAGCATAAAAGTAACCCCCTAAAAATCCAAAGTTCATTATGTGCAATGAACTTTCTTAATTTTACTAGACAGCCAGTCGCACCAAAAAAAAACAAACAGTCTGCAACATGTCCAAAATTTCAATAAGTACAAGTCATTAGCTTAACTTTCTTCTTCGTACGTGTAGATTCCTTTAAGTATCAAAAAAATATATGCTCGTATAAGGAAACAGTTTTAATATTTTTTATGTGTATCACCTTCAAAAGACCAACTGCCACCCCAATGTCGGCATCAGTACAACGAAAGGATTAGGTTGACAGAAACCAACCAAAACCAACACGGCCAACCATCATCCAATTTAAATGTTTAAAAACTATTTCCGGCTTAAATTTTGCTTGAGTCAAGACGTCAACGTCTCTCCCTAACTCAATCTAAACTTGGACAATTGCCCACATTGTTACCGGCACATTTCGGCTTGTGTACGTAAACTTTTTTTTTTTTGTTGCACAGCTGTATTTTTAAAGTCTTTATGGCCATGTATAGACAACAGTTAGTTATAATTTGAATTGTAGAATGAATGTTATTTTACATAATTGCAATGTCTTTATATGAATATAAAACTATGAGTTGTAATACTCTGAAAACTTGTGCACTTGGAAAAATAATGTGGTAATGAATGCGACATTTTGCCAATTGCGTGTCAAATAGCATAATTTATATTAAAAAAAGATAGACCGGAAAAAATTTCAAAGGATATCTAGCGAAAAAATATTTTGTGACTCCCGGATTTTTTTTTTTTTTTTTTTTTTAGGGAAATATCGAGAATTTCATTACAATGAAGGTTAGGTGTCATATATCACTGTGCAACACGTTTTTCTAATAATTTAATCTGGTAGAAGAGACCAAAAACAATATATGTACGTGTGTTGGGGTGTTAAAAGCTTACATCGGACTCTTATTTTAAGAGGGAGGAGGGGGGGGGGGATTAAAGTTTCCCCTATTTTACCTGTTCATGTAGCTTACATGTAAGCTATGAAACACTGGCGCATATTCCCTAAGTGTTAACTTTTTTAAGTTCCTATTTAATTTATTGACATTTGGTAACTTTCAGCACGAAAAGGTTGAACTTAATAATGATTAGGGCTGTAATAAAATTCTGTAAAGCTGTGACTAATACATTTAAAGAACAGCTGATTGATTTCGTATTATAATTTATTTGATGTGATGTGAACTCCAGGCTAGTGGATGATTGCAGGAGGGCTCTAGGAGAAATCTAATGCTGGGTACACACAATGCAATGCAATCTAGCAAACTAAATTCATTTTCATTCATTTTTCATTCATTCCAGATTGCATCACGTCAAAACGTATTGATATTTTGAGATTGCATTGTTGTAGATTGCATGTAGATTGCACTTTGTGTACCCAGCATTAGGGAATTATGTGGTGAGGCTGTGCTGGGTACCGGGTCACTGCAAAAACCCCGACAACGAGATAGCTGATGAGTTGCGAGACTGGACTCGGAAATTGAGGATCCTGACTGTTTGGAGGCGGTCAGGCCTCCAATTGGCTTCTACATTGGAAGAATCAGGGAATGGGTGCTGAGCAGGACTAATCGAGTCTGGGGGAAACGCACATACTGCAGGGGATGCTTAGGAATTCCGACCCAGATTCGCTGCTGGGCAGGAGTAGGGTCTGCATCAGGACCATGATAGGAATTATCACGGGCAACTGTATAATAGGCAGGATGGCGCTGAGATTGGCATCCGAGTTGTCGGATATATGTAGGTTGTGTGAGGTCCCAAAGGAGTTGAAGATGTTTGAGCTTTTTCTGTGCCACTGTCCTACCTAGCCTGAGGTGGCTGGGTGGTAGACTCCTGCGGCGTGATTTGGTAGATGTCTCGGGCTGCGAGTACGAGAATATAAGGGGATTCTCAATGGAAATTAACTGGCTGCAGGAGACTGGGAACATGTTGGTCGGTTTTCTGTTTAGTAGGGTTGTTTTTGCATGTGTTTTCCGATTTGCTTTCATCTTCCACTACTCTTTCTTATCTTTTAAATTCACTCTTCCCCTGTTTTTACTAGACTTTCTAAGGTCTCTAATCTAACCTAACCTTTCGAACTTAACCTAACCTTAAGAACAATAGTTGTTTTTTCATAGCTTTTTAATTAATAACAGTAAAGTTCTCTGCATCAGCTTAAAGCAGTTGCTACACAGAAAGAAAAACACTCGGGATAAATCAAGTTTTTTATGATTACTTTAAGAACGAGGCATACTCAAAAGTTCAAGTACGAATAACACTAAAACGTACTCAAACCATCCTAAATGGGATTTCTTTCGAAAATCAATCCCGAAATTTCTTGAAATAAGTATAAAATTGTTAAATCTATATATAATCTATATAAATAAATAAAAACAAGTTAGAGTGTTATATTCGGCTGTGCCGAATCTTTGATACCCTCCACCGACAATTTGAATATTCCAGGAGTGATATCTATATGATGTCTATTTATTATTAATTTATCTTTATAAAAACAGACATCAGCATTAAAATTGGTTGCTGCTTAGACCTATATTAAATTATTGACCGACATATGCTATTATGATAGCATTATTTATTACGGTTTTAGGCGTAGGGTTTATATGGGGCCTAAGGTAAATTAAAGACCGATCTTCATGAAATTTAACAGCGTCATTTCTAGTCCTAAAAAAATGTGACGTACCAAATTTTGTTACGATTGCATTAATAATTACGGTTTTAGGCGTACTAAACTGTTTTCCGGGAGTAGGGTTTATATGAGACCTAGGGTAAATTATGGACCGATCTTCATAAAATTTCACAGTGTAATTATAAGTCGAATTAAACGAACATTTGCAAAATTTCATATAATTTCGTGCATTGTTCAATCATTTTTGTTTGTTTTTGTAACAAAATTATCAATTTTTTAAAGCGGTGGTTCCACATTTTGATTCATAACTCTGATCCTACTGAGCCGATTTGGCTGGATTTCAATCCCAAACTGCTTAGGATAACTACAATCAATTTAACACCCAGTTTTTTTATTTCTTTTGAGTTTTTCGAAAGTGAACGTGTTTTCAACAGACGGACAGACAAACGGACATGGCTAAATCGAATTAGAATTACTCAAGGAGCCAGAATATATATACTTTATGGGGTCTGAGGTGAATAATAAAAAAGTTTCACACGGAATGGCAATCTTAGTACACCCTCTTCACAACTAATTGTGGTGGAGGGTATAAAAAGATTAAACTTTTCGTTGTGTTTTTTATTCTCCGGCTTACGCATGTTTTGATTTTCTATACACATTGAAAAAAGGTCTGGCCAGACTCATGTGTACCACGAAGGGTTAAAAATAAATTTGAACTCTTGATTCTCATTAAGTTTACATTTTTAGTTAAATATCTACATACGATTTCTAAAATAAAAACCATATCGGGCATGATGTTGATGTTTTATCATTCTGTAAGGTGCAATACGGGTAAGTAAATCAATCATAATATTTTTTTCTTTCTAATTTCTTTTTCGGTTTTTTTCAAGCACGAATTCGGAATAAAATCAACTTTATATATATAATACTTGAATCAAGTGCATTTTGAGATTGATTCAATTATTTTTATTTATAAGTTATACTTAAACCAATCTCATTTTCGGATTATTTCAAGTGCGAAATCGGGATTGAATATGGATTATTTAGGGATTTTGGGATTGAAAATCAGTACTTAAATCAATATTTCTGTACTTGATTCAAGAAAATCCGTACTCACCGTACTATTTATACCGCTTCGGATTGATTTGAGTACGGATAGATTGATTTTTCTTTTGGGTGTACGCTAGTTATGAATTGTGTATAAGATCTATAAAAATGTTTGAAGTATTTTTCGTTTCGGTTTTATTAGCTCCGAATTGATCTGTATGAGCATCAAAAATCAATATGTCGGTCGAATGAATGCAAACACGTGTTAGCCAAAAAGGCTTTGGATGACAACTACCACGGAAACCGCAGACGGGTAAGACCGAGACTCCGGTAGAAGGACCAAGTGGAAGAAGGCATGCAAATCGTTGGTATAACGATTTGAAGAAAGCAGGCACAAGACAAAAGTTCTTGGAAATCATTTAAGCAGATCAAGACCAGCAACAGGTTGTAGATTTAAGAAAGTAAGATATTCTCTTTGAAAATTTATAAGAAATTTATTTGGTTTTTATTAAGCATTAAAACTTATATTCTGGGTCCTTAAAATTAGCGAAGATGATTTAACAATGTCCATCTGTCTGTTTTGTTTAAAATGGGCTTTCCAAGAACCCCAGACACAGTGGGGACTAGCTGGTTATATATTTATTTAACATATAGATTGCTATTAAAATTCAGGCAGATCGTTCAAAAAATGGGGCAAACATGAGCAAAAAACCGTATAATTAAAATTTTACCCAAAACTCGTTACTTTTTACCCACAAAACTTCACGTTTGAAGTCTTCTTATAACATAATTGACTTATAAATGCCCAAGTTATAAACAAATAACTTCTTTTCGATTGTGAGATTGATTCTAACCTAAACACTTACCCCAGAGAACCAGACATAGAGAGACTATTATTATTTAACCCATTACACATGTTTATTTCACTTTTGTTGTCTTCCGCCCGCCTTTTGTTTCCAGAAGAAGTCGCAATTTTAGGAAACCAGCAGTATGCCCGGTATCGTTTTCGTAATCATTCTATTTAGAAAATTGTATGTATTTAACTTAATAATTTTGACAAATAGCATTTGGGAATTTTTATTTCTTATTTAACTTTTTAAACACTACTTTCTACACAAAACAAGCACATCGTTTTTTAGCTTCTTATGTAGTGTTGTAGTTGTTTCTGCAACAAACTTTTATAAATACACGCATATTGGTTTTCGAAAGTTATTTTTATCTTTAGTACTTTTGAGTGTTATTCGCACTTAAGTTTTTAAGTAAGACTCGTACTAAAAGTAAGTAGAAAAAACTAAAATTTAGTACGAGTTTTTTATTTCTGTGTAGTAGCTAGGGAACAATTGGCCTTTCAATACTTTGCGAAGGGTTTGTGAGAATCAGCACAGCCGATAATAAAGCACTAAAACCTGTTTTGCTGCAAATGTATCCACTTTCTAGTCGTAAAGACTTGACAACACTGGCAAAAGCTATCAATTTAATTCAATCTCAAAAACCCGAAGAGACAGGTAAAGTTGGATTTTATTTGAAACATGTGTATATTCCTTTTTAACTTCTTTTTCAATTTGGATGAATTAACCAAATTTTTTTCAGCGTACTTTAAGCATGTTTATTATTTATTAACTAATTTTTTTTTTTATAACAACACTTTTAAAAATATTTACTCACAAAACACGTGAGTGGTTTTCCACGACGTTGAACATTAATGACGCCTACCCCTAAGCAAAAAGTCTGAAAAAAATTATAAAAGCACTCTACATTCGATACAACTAAATAAAACAAATGTTAACGAGTGTTGTGCACAAGTTTCTAGAATTTGTTTATAAACACACAACCCAACAGCAAAAAAAAAACTAGAAAAATATAATAAATAAAAAATGCATACGAAAAATAGTTTAACAACAAAAGTCTGAAGCGTGCTTGAAAAAAACATTAAAATATAAATTTGAAAATAAAAAAGCAGAAACACACCTTCAATTTAGACAAAATATTAGCAACTTCCTCTACCCAATTTCCCCTTTACCCCTACTGCCATCGCATTGACGTTAACGACATTTTAGTAATTCTTAACAACCCCTCTAGAGAAAGAGTTTTTCTTTTTTTATTATTTTATTTGCTGTGAGTTTTTCAACAGCATAATTCTATTTAAATACAGACCCATACACACCCAAATATGAAACGCAGTACAAAATAAAACTAAAAAAAATTGTACTTTGGTACTTAAAAATTCTATATGATTTGTTCAAGTGTCCAAAAGTGTTGTGGGCGCGCACCTCCAACACAGGCACACATTTCACAAAAAGTGCAAAAGATTAAAAGAGTAGTTTTATTTAAAAAAAAATTATGCATTCCAATGGTTTTTTTTTAAATGTTTTTTGGCCCAAAAACCAAAATTGTATTTCAGCAAATTGTTTGAAGTGCAAACAAAAATGAAATTTAATTAAAAAAAAAAAAGAATGACACATTTCTCACTTTAGTTTGGTCGAATTTAAAGTACTTTTATATATTAAATTAGCTTTTGGAGGCAGAGACATTGACTTCCAAAGTTTTTCAGCTAAATACAATTAAAACGGATTTGAATCAAACTTTTGTCCCCAGTTTCGGCAAAGCCAGACAAGGACGATGCCTATTCCAAATCATTCTTTCATTTAATCAAGGCCTCATAAAATGAACATTCAGATTTAGAGTTTGTCATTTATAAATTTCTTAAAATGCTAGCAGTATATAGCAGGTATTTCGACAACTACTTGGGTTATATTTGTTGAGAGGAAACCGCAAACAGTAATTTTTTTTTTAGTTTGGCTCAGATAAACATGCACAGAAAAAAAAAACACTCGGGTTAAATCAAGTTTTTTATGATTACTTTAAGTACGAGTCGTACTCAAAAATTCAAGTACGAATAACACTGAAACGTACTCAAGACAATCCTAAATGGGATTACTTTCGAAAATCAATCCCGGAATTTCTTGAAACAAGTATGAAATTCTTAAATCAAGTAAAAAAATGTTCTATACACATTGAAAAAAGATCTGGCCAGACTCATGTGCACCACTAAGGGTTAAAAAGTAAATTTGAACTCTTGATTCTCATTTAGTTTATATTTTTAGTTAAATATGTACATAAGATTTCGAAAATAAAAACCATATCGGGCATGATATTGGTGTTTTATCATTCTGTAAGGTGTAATACGGGTTAGTAAATCAATCATTATAACTTTTTCTTTCTAATTTCTTGATAAAATCAACTTTATAATACTTGAATCAATCGCATTTTGAGATTGATTCAGTCTTAGTTTTACATATTTAAATCTAAATTTCGGATTATTTTAAGTACGAATTCGGATTAAAACACTTTTATAATTCTTAATCAAGCGCATTTTGAGATTTATTCAATCCTAGTTTTACTTAACTCAATCTCGTTTTCGGATTATTTAAAGTACGAAACGGGATTGAATATGGATAATTTAAGTATTTTGCGATTGAAAATCCGTACTTGAATCAATCTTTCTGTACTTGATTCAAGAAAATCCGTACTTACCGTACTATTATTACCGCTTCGCATTGATTTAAGTACGGATGGATTGATTTTTCTTTTGAGTGTAGCCAGTATGCTACTTTTCTCTGCGAACATACTTATAGAGATTATTTTCGACCGTATTTACCCCTCGCCGTGGAACGCACTTCTACTCTCAGCGCTTGTAGTAAAGCATCAAGAGGATACCCACTCCTTTATGTAACATTCACTGATGAAAACAGGTGCAGCCAACACCTGGTACTAGGCCGTAGTTAAAACTGGCAGATTTCTTGAGATCTTTGGGAGTCGTGGCTGACCTGAGATCCTATCTGGTGCCACAGGAGTCAGAAGCCCCCGGTTCTTCGGTAACTTTCTTGGATACAGTTGTCTTTCTTATCGAGATAAATTTTTGTGTGTTATACATTTTAAAAGATAGTCAAGAAGTGGTTGAAGATGCGTTGGTAGTACAGTGGAGTGAAGAGCTTTGGTGGTGAAGGCTGATAGTGATGGTTGAAGAAAAGGTCGCACCAGTTTGGTCGTCCCAAATACGGCGTGGACAGGATTGTAAGCGTAATGAATATTAAAGAACCGTTAAAGCGAGCTGGGTTAGATGGAGAGTAAGATTTGGATTCGGTGCTAAACGACAAAGAATCAAGGCCTGTGCTGGTTGAAATAGTGCGGTCGATGGACTGGTGAAATAGACAGAGAAGACTGAAATTAGTGAAGCGAGCTGAGTTGGCTGTTGGGTGACATGTAGTTGTTGCTGATCAAATGAATTTACGGTGTATAATAGTTTAGTATGATAGTGATTTTCTGAAGTTGCGAAAAGTTGAGTGATCGGTAGAAGTAAGGTTGGTGGAGCGTGTTAGGTTGGATGATGGGTGAGACTTGGATATGGAGTAAATTAAGAGTCAAGAAGTTGAATATGTCATGAAAAGTGTATCTCACAGAATGATCCTCTTGTTCCGGGAGTGCTGTACTCGTAAGAGGATGATTTTGGGGATCACGTGGTGGCTGTGGTTTTAGCCCAAAGAGGCGGGAAAGAAGTTCCTGAACTACATGAGAGCTTTTACTTTGAAAAGTTTAGGAAATTAAAAAAAAAAAAAAATGTTATGGGGACGGATCATCCCTATGTGCTGTTGCTATTCAACAGATGCTGCCGTCTATTCTTAAAGAAGCGGAAGTTAGATAGCTCAAGCTCCTAAGCCAGGGGCGAAATGTATTCAATTGCTACCTGCGTGTTAGCCAAGCAAGGACGGGGGTTTTAAAGCGCATAGTTTGCCACCAATGTAGACTGGATCCACCATGGGGTAAGGCCAGTTAGCAGGTTCTTATGTGAATCCTTTTCACAGCTGTATTTTCCCGCAGGAGTGTGTAGGGTGCATCTTATGGATATTTTCTCTGGGAAAATCAAGAGCAACTAATGCGTAGAATTCAGCAGAATTTAAAATTTATAGATTTCTTAAGATGGTGGCTGATTGGAGATCCTATCTGGTGTTATGGGAGTTAGTAGCTCCTTGTCGATCACGTTGTGGTTTGCGCTCAAACTCGCGGGAAGGGAGATCATAAAAAGCCTACTTTGAGGGCGAATTTTCGACGACTTGTGGGATAGTTCGGCCTGCTGCTGCTATTCCCCAACAAACACGGAGCTTTGATTTCAAATTGAAAATGATGTGAAATCAAACGTTTTCTCAAACGACAAATGATTTAAAATCATAGCATTCTCAACAAAAAGGGGAAATTATTTTCAAATTGAAAAATGTCTTTATTTTCAACTTGCTTTCAAACGTAATTCTCAAATGTTTTTCAAAAGTGGATTATAATACAATGTGGAACATAAATAAAAATATTTTATTTTTTTTAATTAAATTAATTAACTATTTATGTAAATAAACTGTGAGATAAACATTCGGCAACATAGCTAAGAGATAAATTAATGTTCTTTCCGTTCTCTAATTCTTGCAAAGACAAAATTGGCTCCCTTTTATTTACAGGATTGTAGCACCGCGATCGTTCAACAAACTTTCTTCACTTTCCCGTTTAATCATTTTAATTACTCACAAATAATTTTTATTTTTCACAAGAAATAAACAGTTCAATTTATATTAAAATCTATTTTTAATAGTAAAACACATGTAACCACAGAGTAAAAAATTTAACTTTGATCGCCATTTTTAATGCTTACATTTATTTTTTGCTTTAGTGCTTCCAAGTTTATTTTTGATTTGAATTTAACATTTGACAAACATTTGCCATCAAATTGATAAAACATTTGATATCAAATGTTTATTTTGAAATCATTATCAATTTGAAGTTAAATGTTAAATCAAACAATTGAAAAACGTTTGAGAATTAAGTTTGATGTCAAATGACAAAGTGATTTCATATCAAAGGTTTGACTTCGTGTTTGGTGGGTCATTTGTGCACCCAAAATTCTATTGTTTGCGCTCACACACAGGGACAGTTGGTATACGCGTTGAATGTCGCCTAGCTCATATAAATCTACCCAAAAGGAATTGAGTGGTTTGTTCTTTGTGGGATCTATTCAGACATAAAAGTTTAACAGAAGTCACTCACGTTTTCAGTGAGCATTTAACGAAATATTCTAGAATCTGTCCCTGGACACGTAATGACAATATTTCTCTGTAATATTGTTGCTGTGTTAGTAGAAAACTATATGATCTATATGATCAAATTAACCCCACTTCGTATAATAAGTTCAAAGTGGTTTCTGAACTCGTTAGCCGGAGATACCACAAGAACAATGTTATCTTAGATTTAAGCTTTGTGATAACACTTGTGTTCTTTATTGACTTGAGTACCTGTCATAACGATCTTATTTTTACGATGCTCTCAACATTAATTGGACACAATAAGTGCGTCCATTTTAGTACATGATTTTTTAGGTCATACACTTACCCCTAAATGTGTGTACTAGAGCTATCAAACCTTTACTACAAAAGTACCTTCGTTTTATCGCGATTTGAGTATAACCTGTAGCTATCGACAGAGTCCTTACCATCAACGAACCCTGAAGCTTAAAAGTATTGAGAACTCTTGGTCCTGTGGTACTGGGCAGGGCTCAGGTCAGCTGCGGTCCACCATTTTTAAACCACACAAAAGTTTATCCTGCAAAATGCAACGACAAGAGATTGACGCTTCTAAAGACACATACGCACAAACCCCACAGGTCAAGTTTTTTATAAGTAAATTTGTTTAAGATTAATATAAGAACCATTCATAGTCGGCCTAACTGCATGAAGGTAAGAATGTAAGAGCAACTAAAACATAGTTTTAGTACATATCTGCTTGGAATATGATCAAAGACCTGAACTGAAGCTATCTAATCTCAACTGCAAAGAAATTGCTGTTTTAAAAAAGCAGCACACAGCGACATCCGCTAGCTAAACGAACTTTGGGCTAGTTTACGGACATCCTCTAACCTGGCATTTTTATGATTTCCCTTCCCGCGATATGGGATTAAACCACAGCCAATTTTTATCCCTACACAAGCTTGAACTGCTGGCTGCACCTTTTTTTAACGAGAGTGCATGCAAGGACAAGAAGTAGGTGCTCCCTAAAATTAAATCAGCACCCCCGGAAGGTTTTATAGTTGCAATAAATTTTTGTTAGTAATTTAAAGTCTAAATCGGAATTCAGTGGCAGAACACTATAAAATGTTTAAACAAGTTTTCGATTTTATGGATCCCGCACCAGTGTTTAGCGCTACTGTTAAAATTGTCCTCCAACTGAGAATTTTCTACAAAAAATTATGAAGAGTCTACCGCCTACCAATTGATGGGTTAAGGGACACTTAAGGATATATAGCGATGAACTTGTAAAGCCTAAAAAAATATCTCATAGCAGGTAAAAACTTCTACAAATTTTACACCATTAAGCCAATGAGATAGGGATCTTTTCAGACAATGGAAAAGTGAATAGATCTATAGGGAAGCAAAAAACCTATTAAAGAAAACATCAATTCAAATACCGGATTATTACAAAACGATTTTTAGAATCGAGAAAAAATATACAGCCCAATTATGAATACAAATTCCCCGGAAGTGTTCTCCCAGGGAATTTTGGGCTGATAGTATACTGTTGTAGATACTGAGCTTCACTAAACGAAAGGAGGTCTTAATTTTTGTTTCTTTTTTCTTTTAATCGATTACATTACGAAAATTAATGAAGAATATATTTTTCAAAAGACTTACAAATGTGTGTAATGTAGATTTTGTTTGATATATACCTAGAAAGAAGAAGAAAAAATAAAAATTTTTAAATATAGAATATTTTTATTATAAAAAATGTGATTAAATTATGGAACTAGATCTAATGAAAAAGGAACAGATTTGTCAGATAAGTTCCTTTGATAATCTCTAAAAAAATGTATTCATAAATATATTTAAGCCTTTAGTTACCAGCTTTTAACTCCTACAAGGAGTAAAGGGCCATAACAGGATTATTCCAATATAATCGATCTGATGCACGATGTTTTGCTTTTGTTTACAAAAACTTGTACAGATTATACGTCACGTGATGCTGCATTCCACGTTTCGAATACATTTATGTCTGTCAGTTGCTTCATTTCGCTTTACGAAACGTAAGCGTAACGCAGCTCCTTCCCGATTTAGAGTCTTTATGTGTAAGTCGGTATGTCGGGTCTTCTGGATCCCTGATGTTTACATTAGACAGATTGTTTTGTAATATCATTCGTTAACTTGAGTTTCGCGTTTTCAAAGGTTTTAGGTCCAGCAAACATAGAGCAGAACCGGTTTAACGTAGATGTTAAATACAAAGATTATCGCGCGACTATTAATTCTTCTTGATCTGCAGAACTAATTGATCATACCAGACAACAAACACGAAGTCAAACCTTTTATATGAAATGACTTTATCATTTGACATCAAACACAATTCTAAAACCCTTTCAATAGTTTTTTCTTAGCATTTGAATTCAATTTGATAATGATTTGAATATAAACATTTGACTTACAATGTTTTATCAATTTGATATCAAATTGTTAACAAATTTTTTCTTAAATCAAAACTAAGCTAGACAAACCTTAAGCAGAAAATAAATGTAACCAATAAAAAATGGCGAATTATTCCTGAGTAAAAAATGAATTATAAAGTTTAAGAATACGAATAATAAAAAAAAACGGGAAAGTGAAGAAAACATAAGTTTGTTAAGTCCTTAATAGAAAAAAGCGCCAAGAAATTCGTTTCTTTTCAAGAATTTGAAAACGGAAGGAACAGTATGTGATCCTTTATCTATAGTGCCGAATATTTAGCTCACAGTTCACTTAAATAAATAAAGAATTAAAATTAAAAATAAAAATATTTTTCATTTGTGTTCCACATTGTATTCAAATCCTCATTTGAAAAACATTTGAGAATAACATTTGAAAGCAAGTTGGAAATAAATGCATTTTTTAATTTGAAAATAATTTCCCCTTTTTGTTTAGAATGCTATTTTTCAAATTACTATTTCTCTTTTGAGAAAAGGTTTGATTTTAAACCATTTTCAAATTGAAATCAAACCTCCGTGTTTGTTGGGTAGTCTATTCTATACATCCTCTTTATTGTCTCCGTTTTTTGATACCAAACTTTTCAAAAACCAGAAACATTCAACATTTTCGACGGTGGGATTCATGAGGGGAAAATTTTCAGCGCCTGAACACTTGATGCACATGGACTTGGCTATGCCAATGCTGACTTGTAAGCCAGCTTTTGCCGCGCGTTTAGCAAACGATTCTATTGTGGCTTGCATATCCAAAAATCTATAGGATATAGAGCACACATAATTCGCATAATCCCAGTAATCGAGAATAGCGGGCAACACTACGCTTCGCAGTATTGTCCCATCATAGAGTTCCACTTCATCACGCCAAGAACTGCATTATAAAGCAGTGGAGATAACACAAAGCCTTGAAACACTCCAATGTTTATTTTTATAGACTCACTTAAGCCCCTGTCATTCAGCAATGACACCTTATTAAGTGTTAGCGATCTCGAAAGCATTAGAAGGTCAGTAATATCTTAAGTTTGATTTAATTATCAGATGTCAAGGCATTAGATTACAAACATCCACAACCTTGTTATATCAAAGAATACTCAATACCAAATCGAAGGTAAAATCATTAACTGTATACTTAAATCTATGTTCTAAGTACTAAACTAGAAGAAGAAACTGTGAGTTGCAAATATTTCGATCAATTGACTACACTTTGCTTTAGGGCTGTATGGCCTACAAAAAACTAAAAAAAAAAAATACAACACAAAACAAAACAGTTAATCAAAAAAAATACCGGTATTGCTATTTACCGCAAAAACAATTGAATTATTTCTTTATTGTTGCCACACATACACACACACACTTGTAAACAAATACTCACTCACACTATTATACAAGTGCCAAACTATAGTTTAGATACATTGGGTTGTGGCAAAAAATGTTGTTAGCTCAAGTAACACACTTGCTTGCCCTGTTATTGTCCGTACCAAAAAAGCAGACAATTTTAGCATGAATGAATTTCCAGCCCCCCAAACGACATGCCATGCATACCAAAATCAATAATAGTCGTACTGTCAGTGGTAGTATCCAGTGTACAATTTGCTCAACTCGTTCAAACTAACAATCAGCAAACCTTAGGCAGATTTTTAAATCAGACAAAAATATTTAAAATTGAGAGAAAACAAAATTAAATTGAAGAATAGAAAAACCAACATCTCCAATAAAGTTTGTTTAACAAAATTGCTGGAAATTCGAGCATCTGCTTATGCACGTAGACTTAAGAGACACTTTGGCAATGAAATACGTGAAAAGAAACCTAATTAACGTGATTACAAAACGAGATTGAAGAAGTGACAGCAGAGATTTTAAAAGTGTCTGGTGAAAATTAATTTTAAGTGGCAAATTTTTTGCTTAATTTTAAATGATCTTTTTTGAAAAGGATTTGCGTTAACAAATAATGCAGGTGAAGGTTCTAGGACATGATAATCTGAGATATACACTAATCTCATGATTCGGATTTGTTTCGCTACAAATGTAATCTATATTTATAAAAAGAAGTGTAAACTTGGATGTCACCACTAACTGTGGTAATGGGTTGACCGATTTCATCCAACATTTCAGGGTAAGATGGGGATAGTCTGTAGATGGTGTATGTAAAGTTTGCACGAAATCGGTTGCACAATGACATTGGGAATAGATCTTAATGTATATTTCATATCGTTAGAGGGCTTAAAATAGGGCAAAACGGGCAAAAGCTCCCCCTCCCAATATCTTCTAGTGTGTAACATCTGGAAGGAACTGTAGCCATATAATTTGTATTATTTAGGGCGTGAAATAGGGCAAGAGGGGTAAAAGCACCCCCTCCCTATATCTTTTTAACTAATCAGCCGGTTTTCATAAAATTTGTCATGCTGAGACTGTAATATCTAAAGGAACTTTAAGATATACTTTTTTGGAAATTCCAACGATTAGGGCGTAAAATAGGGCAAAATGGGTAAAACCTCCCTCTACCCATGTCTTCTTAATTAATTATCCGATGATAGTTTAAAGTCTTTAAATTAAAGTCGTAAAATAAAGCAAAAAGGGTAAAAGCAACCCCCTCCTATACCTTCTTAATTAGTTAACCGATTCTTTTAAAAAGTTTGAACCCACCCCGGCTATGCAATGGTGCACGATTGGTCGTTAAAAATGGATGAAAAACGTTATCGTAGCTACCATTTTGAATAGTCGATTCCGCGACGAAAATTGTTTGCTGCCACGAACTCCGATGATTGGCACAGACGTTTAATTTCCTATTAGATTGACTTTTGCAATGACAATCAATAAGTTGCAAGACCAAACGATGTCTGTTTGCGGCTTAGATTTGGGCACACAATCGAGCTAATTTGTGTTGGCTAAAGACGGACTGACAAAAAATATCGTGCACGCAATTGCTCTTCGTATTGAAAATTGATATCTCTGTTTGATTTTCATACTTCAGGATAAAAAATACATCACTTTTTTAGGTTTAACTTTTGAATATGAAACGAACAGAAATAAATAGTTGTTGTTTTTTTTATCGCCGACCATGGTATAAAGCGCTTCATTCATTATTTCACCAGAAATAAGTTATATGGCAAAACAACGTTTGCCGAGTCAGCTAGTTTATCATATAACTTAGAAACAATTTACTGTAACCCAAGATCTTTGAGATTATTCTTCCTGTGCCCATGTTCTGTAACTCTCGCGTCGAGAAACTTTCGATTGAAATGTGTGAAATGGAACAAAAATGCCATATATTGAAACAAACAGGTGTTTTTCTCTGTAAACTGTGTCTGTAACTTTTTTTGGAGAGTACAAGCTGTCACGTAAGGAAATAACTCGCCAATTTACAGAAAAATGTGTCTGTAACATTTTGGTGAGAAAAGTTCCCGCTTTGGACTGTCAAATAAACTCACGAATAAAAATGGCGCGAGAAAAAATTTTAACACTAAAAAACAATTAAAAATGCAAATTGCAAGGAATAATAATAATAATATTATGTTCTTGGCACATTTTTTTATTTTTTTATTGTTTAATTATTTGCTTTTACCATTTTTATAAAATATATACGAATGTTTTCAAAGCTCGTTTGCAAACAACAAACATTAAAGCCTCACTTTACATTATTTGGCATGGCCGACGGTTGTATTTTCGCCGCCGTCGTTGAAAATTTTTCAATTTTAGTAAATTTTGGTCGCCGTCAACTATATGTGTGACTGGCGTCGTCAACGTTTGCAATGTCACATCGGCATCGAGTGAAATGTTATGACATTTATAACGTAACGACGTAATCCCTTTTGATAGTTTTCGACATAAGTTACAGACACACTTTTTTCTTACTTTTCGAGAAACGATGGAATATTTTGTTTTACATCTTTTCGATGCGAGAAGTTCTCATTAAAGTTACAGAACATGGGTACTGGTTAAAAAATTCATCAATTTGCTCTAATCGCTCTTATAACGTATACGAAACTCTACTTATTGGTATCGAGTCAGCCATTGAAAAACTAGACCCTGGCACTCCTCGGTATCTTCTAAGTGATCTTTCTACAACTATTATAAATAGATTCCTAAGGTGCTGGGATTACTGCTGATATCATTTTAAGATGCATCAATTGCATTGTATAATGCAGATATTCCAGATTGCAGCTTATCAGGAACCTATCTGGTAACACGAAGCCCAAATACTTGTTATAAGTAAGGCTTCTTCTTAATTTTGATTGTGAATTTTAACCAAATCAGGGGAAGGGAAATCTGATAATCCCAGATTAGCGCTTATTTTTTGTCCATAACCTGAGTAAAGTTAATGCTGCTGGCGAATGTCCTTGTTTGCTGTTGCAATTGAACCGAAGCTGCTTTGCAGTGGAGGTTAGATAGCTTCAGCTGTTAAGCAAGAGCTGCATACATATCGAACGCAGCTTTGTGTTGGAACTGTTTGCTGGTTTTAATCACATGGTAGAGTTCCCAGCAGTAAATACAAAAGGACCTCAAGTGACACGCCTTGAAGGCCTCTATACTCCTTTCTAAAAGAGTTATTTCTTATGATATCCTGCATTCAGAAATATGCCTTCGAGAAGGTAAAAATTGCTTTTAGATAGACCTTCCAAAATATTCATTACACCTTCGCTACTCCCTTCTTTAAGAAGGAAGAAACGAAGCTGTTGTTTTAAGAAAAAGGTGTTCTTCAATTTTAAGATTTCTTTTGGTCTCGTTACGCCTACGTAAACGTGATATTGCGTTGCGGATGAACCTGAGAAAATATAAGCTCACTGTTTATTGTTGTTGTTTTTGTTTCAGCTTTAATATTGTTACAAGTTAAACTGGTGCTTATAATTCTTATTCGCTTAACAGTTTTATTTATTTGTATAATATCTTTAGTTTTTCTAAAATCTTTGGATGAAGTTTCCTGATGATCTGGCCTAAGAAACCAGTGAAATGCACATAGGAATAGCTTATCACATCCACAATAAATTGCAGTTTATTAATAGTATGAAAAGGGAATTTTGCAAATTTAAACACAACCTTGTTAATTAATTTGTTGACTCCCAAGAGAAAAATCTTTGAATATTTTTTTCGTTTTAACATATCAGCTGCTAAAGAATTTTGTGTTTGCTTATGTTTATTGATAAAGCAAATATTCATTCGACATACACGAGGTTTTTTTGATATTTTTATACAAAACACACAAAAAACAAAAGCTGAAGCCCCTTCTTCAGTTTTCCTTTTTCAAAGTCCTTCGTCTGAAAGCCTAAAAGAATGCCTGTTAAAAGGATGGGCTTGTTCCCAATGACAACCTGCGTATAAAATAAATAAGTATAGAATGCGGCGAGGAGTGCTTCTGTTTGCTAAATAAGGGTTCTATTAGGCCTCTCCACTCATTTGTTTAACCGCTGGGTTGGTAACTGAAACGTTTTACCAGGTTTTAAGACCACCGTGGGGTAAAGCGGACCTTGGCATGTTAAACTTCAAACCAGCTATCATATCGATTGCTTTTTAGATTAAATGTTTTTCCCATAAACATTTCGATGGGCCGCGTACTTTCTATATTCAGTTCATTACTGATTTATCGCTGTCGATAAATTTCACCACAAAGCAATAAGAAAAAACATGATTTATTTAGGAACCACCATTTGCAAAATCTTATATTTTATAACGATAAACTCACTGTTTATTGTTGTTGTTTTTGTTCAAACTTTGATACTTGCAACAAAGTAAAACTAGAGTGTTTATAATTCTCATACGCTTATCAGTTTTATTTGTATAATATCTTTAGTTTAAATCTTTGGAAAAAGTTTCCTGATGATCTGGCCTTAGCAACCAGTGTTGCTACACCAGATCAGCTTGATGCATTTTCGTGAGAAGAACCGATTCTAAAAGAATTTGTTCATCTTCACCAATAGTTTTGCTGATCGGTTTCCTTTTCAACTCTTCTTTCGGCAAACAACATAAAAAAATTTGTGATCAAAAATTATACAAAATATTCCACTTTAAACTACTTAATCGTTATTAAGCTCCCACACTATGAAACAGAGATTCCTCCTAATTTTCTAATAATAAATTCGTTCACGTTGTTCAACTTAATCTTAAATGATCTTCCGAGAAACTTTGTACATAAAACGTGATGTTTCTTCGTAAGCGATTTGCAAAAATTCCTAGAAGCCATTTACTATTGACTTATATTCGTAAGCATATTATGTAATTGACCTTCTTTCATATCGCGCATACGTGGATGGATTGTGGTCTAGTAAAATTATTTACCTTTTTTATTTGTTTATTATTCGCACTATTTCGTTATGTTTATTTTTGTTTTTGTTATTTAAGTTTAACACAACAATGAATGAGTTAGTAATTAAGTTTTTTAGCATCTTTTATACAAAATGTATTTTAACGATTCGTTAAACAAAGAAATTTTTTTTAAGTTAATGGTAAAAAAACTAAAATTTTCGACAAAAAAAATAGCAAAATTTTTTTTATTTTATTTTCTAATGAACCGCAAATAGAACTTTCGGAACAAAATACAAATAAACTAATAAGCAAACGGACAGACAGACAGTTAGGAATAAGTACTGCTACAACTTAATCAAGCGAATCAAGAAACACAATCGGAAATCGTTTTAACATGCACACGTAGTGTAAAACATGGACAGTGTGCTTAAAAAGTTAAGATACGGCTAAATCAAAAAAAGCATATTTACTTTCTTGCTAAGGGCAAATAACGATCCTTTGCGCCAGAATAATTTAATACATTGTTTGAAAATCGTAATTCGCAATGAAATGAAGCGAACCAAATTATATAATGGGCATCTCAAGGGATTCACTTAACAAAACGTTGGCAAGCTTGACATAGGAGTTGCACTACAAAAAATTAGACCTGTTCAAGCTATGAGATGCCACTTACAGAATTAGAATCCCGTAATCAAGCAGAGCTCAAAATTCCAGATACCTATTAAAGGAACTATGGATCTTGTAAAAAGAAGTGGTTTTTATCTTTTTAAAGCGACATGCGCGAAAATTTGTTTGTAGTTCTTACTTGGCTTTCGAAATCTTTCTTAAGGGATAGTGATGGTTAGGGATAGGGATGAAACGATACCTCTAAGGTATCGATACTTTTACTCGTTGTGGTATCGCTCGTAAAGCATCGATACCTACTTAGTATCGGGAAAAAAGTATCGATACTTACTTGTATCGGAACTTACTTGTATCGGTTCGAATGATGAATAATACATACAATACAAGCAGATAATGCTATGTTCATACGACGATATAAACCACTCGTTTCGCTCTCTGAAACTAGTTTGCCAAACATGCTGTTCATACGATTCATTCTTGTTTCATTTTGACATTTTTTTTTGTGTTGTTAGTGTGATTTTTTTTTAAGTAGATAAAAAAGTAAAAAAAAGCTTGAAAATATAATATTTAATACTTTTATTAATATAATTAGGTTATAATTAGGGCAACCAAAAAAAAGCACTAAAAAAACAGTTTTAAGCTCTTAAAAAAAGCCTTTAAAAACATGAAAATAAGCTGTTAAAACTTAAAAAAAAAGCAATTTAAACTTGTTTATTTTTCACTTAATTCGTTGTTATAGTAAATTATAAGTTGATGCAATAAATTTTTCGAAAAGAAAACTATGTTTGTTTGGAGTCAGCAAGTTCTTGTAGATAGAAAAAGGTGTTCCTACGTCTACAGATGTTAAGGGAGCATATCTAAAATTGAGTCTTTGCTCTGAAGTATATTTTATACGATTGGATTCAATACCGAAAATCCTTAATTTTTTAATGAAACTGATCTTAATTTTGTATTAACTTCATCTTCTATATCCCCTGGAACACGGGACATTTTTCTTACGGTCCACAACTATGTTCACTTAGAAAACCAATGAAAGATTTTTTGTTTTCAATTTTGTTAGAACTTCGAGTAAAACAACAAAATTTGCAGAAATTTACATTATTTGATATACAGAGAAATTCTTAATAGCTAAAACTATTTTAAAAAAGCAAAAAATAAGACGTTACTATACCAAAAGCAGAGAGAAGGGGAACTAACAGACGTTTCTTTATACAAAAACTATATTAAAAAAGAAACAGGACGTTACAAAGTGTGATGGTAAAAGACGTTACATACTGAGGAATTTGATCGTAAGAATACAGCTTTGGAATTTTCGAGAGAAAAGAACTT
This sequence comes from Pollenia griseotomentosa, assembly GCA_963931875.1. Taxonomy (NCBI): domain Eukaryota; kingdom Metazoa; phylum Arthropoda; class Insecta; order Diptera; family Polleniidae; genus Pollenia; species Pollenia griseotomentosa. The sequence goes on from OZ007561.1 coordinate 103,168,167, forward strand.
AAACAAGCAAATATTAAATTAGGTTTAAAAAAAGGCTTAATACTAAAAACATAAACACATACAAATTATACACAACACTATAAAAGGTAAGTTACAGTACTGCTAAGACGGAGTTGCATAAAAATCAAGTAAGAAAGTATAGTCGGTCAAGCCCGACCGTATTATACCCAACACCACAGTATTTAAAAACAAGTTTCGAGAGTGTATGCCTTTATGAATAGGGATCATCTATGTTTAAAATTTCATTAAAATCGGTTTGATGGTTTCTGGTAGGCAGAAATTGCCCCCTATCCCCCTCATAGTCCTATTTTTTTTAAAAAATGCATACCTTACGTGTCCACATAAATATGGATCCATCTACATATGTCTTTAATTGCATTAAAATTGGTTGATAGTGAGCACAAAGACCCTCTTCCTGATAGCAGCTTGTATGGAGGCTATATTAAATTATGGACCGCTTCGCCCTTGTGCCAATTAGAACCCACGTACCAAATTTCATTAAATTGTCTTTAAAATTGCGACCTGTACTTTGCGCACGAGGTTACATGGACAGCCAGCCAGCCGGACGGACATCGTTAGATCGACTTAGAAAGTGATTCTGTGTTGACCGGTATACTTAAGGACCAATATTTTAAGGTGTTTCTCACATCAGCACAAATGCATAATAACATAAAGAGATAATATAGGTTTTTGGGATGATATTGCTCAAGGGAAGCACAAAATATTACCATAACGTTGAACGATTTTTTTAACCAGAGTTGTTACAGCACAGAAATGGTTGATTTTTTAGTATTTATAAAAAAAGTTGCAAATAAAAAAAATAATAATAACGATTTTTGCAAAATTTTATTAAATAAGTTTTTTTTTTGTATGAAAAATTATCTTAAAATGGCAAAATAAGCAAAAAAAAAGCCGATATCGCAAAAATAACTAAAAAAAAGCCGATATTGCCAAAATAAGCAAAAAAAAAGCCCTAACAAATATAGCTCATTTTCTTTGTTTTCTTATGATCGGAGTTTGTGTTCAATCAAAATCTTTCTATCTTGTAAACCAAAAAATAAGCATTTGCTTTTTTTTGGTTGCCCTAGTTATAATTATCACTTTATTTTATTAAACATAAATTTTTTCTTTGTTTTGATTTTGTTTTGAGAGCTAGTTCAGATAAACTAACGATAAATGTTATCAAAATTGGAGATGATAGTACCTTTTTCCTGTTTCGCAGCCTGTTTCAAAATGAAACGACCTGTTTCGCTCTCAAAATTTTGTATGGGGAAACAAGTCGTTTCAATCATGTTTAGGGCGCGAACAGGAATACGAGCGCGAAACACGAATATTGCTGTCCGTGTGAACATGGTATAAGGTAGTTTAGTACTAAACAATTCAATTAGCACTCCGACAATGTCAGTCACTATCAGTGATGTCAACTTTTTGAGAGCAAAAAGCACTTTAAAATTTAAAAAAGGCACTAAAAAGCACTATTTCGAACAAACAAAAGCGTAAAAAGCACTAAACCATTTTCACAATTTAATTTAACACGAAAAAGTTGCACCATAAATAATGCCAAAAGCACTAAGTTGGCATCACTTGAAAATAATAAATGTAATTAATTTAACTTTATAATTAATGAATAAATTTAATAAAAAGGGATTTAAATTTTGGAATGGGAATTTTTGAGTTCTTAAAAATTTGGGACATGAGATCTTGGTGGTCCCATTTTAAATAAATTTTATTTTGCACCTTTTTATTTTTAAAGATTTTATAATTTTTTTTACTATTAAAAAACACTGCTTCAGTTTAAGAATAATTTCAATGCTAAAGTGAAGCGATTACTTTTGACCGATACCGAGTATTTTTTTACCGATACTACTTGGTATTCGGTATCTAAGTATCGATTACAAAAATAGTTGGTACTTGTATAAAAGTATCGAATATGTACTTGTATTTACTCGTATCGTTTCATCCCTAGTTAGGGATGCGCTTTCCATGCAAATGCATGTTTTTTGTCGATAGCCTAAGATCGATGTCGACTAATTATCTTTCCGAATCATTAAATTTGCGATAAAATGGCATCGATTTGTTTTTGCATATTTTGATAAAAATGCATATTTTTGCATATTTTGGTTTTAAATGCACATTTTTACATATTTTAAAATTGTTGTGTGCCTCGGTAGGCTAGCTGGTAGCGATCTAGTCTTTTAGCGCCGAGGTTGCGGGTTCGATTCCCGCCAGAGACTCTGGTTTCTTTCCTGCAGACAAGCATAGAGCTTCGCGGGATTAGCTTAGGAAAATAAAAAAAAAAAATATATTTTTTTAGTTATATATTGTAAAAAAAGTTCTTCAAAAAATTTCCATTTAAACAAAAAAAAAATCAATAAATTTTAATAAAAATTTCAAGTTGTAAAATTCCTTTCTCAGTGAAAATAATTTAAAAAAAAATCTTTTTAAAAAAAAAATTGTTTAAATCAATAAATAATTTTTTTTTGGAGTTCTGTTTAAAATGCAAGATTTTCAAGATTTCGACAAAAGATCCTTCTATTTTTAACCAATGCTGCACCTTACATGGCTAAGGCTGCCAATGGGCTTAAAATATTTTATCCAAAAAAGTTACATGTTACTTGCTTGGCTCATGAGTTACACCGAGTTGCAGAGGAAATGAGAATCTAATTCGATAAAATTGATTGATTGGTTTCATACGGGGAAAAATATTTTTAAAGGCTCCTTCACGAGTTGCCATTTTGGATGAAATGTATCTTTTGGTAACAAGATGGGAAACCTGGCTAGATGCTGTAGAATACTATTCGAAATCTTTGAGCAATTTACGAATGTTATTAAAGCCTAATTTACACTATTATACTTTGTTTTAATACATGTCAAAAACTCAAGTAATATGTAAAATATCTGATAGTGTGAATGCATTTATGAAAAAAAGTTTGACATCCCATACGACTTCATCGTTTTTTGAAAAATTTCTAAACAATAATACTTTTCATTGGATCAGGGTTGCATTTTATTTCATGTGTGAATGTTTATACTTTGTGTAAGTGTGAACACAAACTGTCATGCTTAATTAGATTTTTTAACAGACGCAACTAAACTCATTAGATTTCTATCTCACAAAGTATTATAGAATACGTAAGACTTGTGAGATAGTGAAAACTAGCCTTAAAGAACTTGTTGCTACCGATTCTTATGCAATTAAAAAAGTAAAAGATCAATTAGCATTTGTATTTTTCACAGTGGCCATATCCCTCACACAGCACTTTAATGAGAATTTCACTCTAAGTCGTATTTTATCAAAAATCATAAATTTTAATATAAAAAGACTAATTAAATATCTAATTAGTTTTAAATATTAAATAAAAATGATTTATTTTTCATAAAAACTGTAAAATTTCGTGTAAATAGTCGTATTTTCTTTATAATACGCATGCGATATTTTTTTTAAATATTTTTTATCGCATGCGATATTTTTAAAAAACAAATTTAACTTTTCATATTTATCTTCACACACGTTTAAAAATTTTGTTTTAAAACAAAAAATTGAATTGCATCTGATGTGTACCATTTAAATATTTGACTATTTTTTAAGAAAAAAGCATAACAACCCTGAGTGTGCTCGAAGTTTAAGGCCACACGATCAAGTATTGTCTTTTAATTCCCTTCAATTTGCAATACACTCTCACTTTTTTAACTCACACACTAGCACTTTTTTAAATGACCACGAGATTGCTTTCAATTTTAACTTTCCATTTGTATGGTAATTTTACGTTCAATTTAACAGCTTATACCAAATTAATTTTTGTTTTTCTTTTCAAAAATGTATATCTGTGGCCTTTTGACAAAACATCTTAAGTCAAATTTAAAAATGCTGTTAATTATACGAATTTTCTTTCAAAAAACATTTTTGTTAACGATTTTAAAATTTTGTATTATAGACGAAATTTTTCTTGAATTTTTCACTGACTGCTTTTTAAAACTTTTTTTGCTATATTTTATCGACTTAAGATGTTTTGTCAAAATGCAACAGATATGTATCTTAAAAAATGTGTTTTTAAAAATTCTTGTGATTTTTTTCAAAATAACTTGATTAAAGCTACAATTTTAAGTTGTTTTTTTTTCGTCGGAGGCATTTTTTAAATAAAATTCACTATCGATTTGTGTGCAGCATGTGCCACGGCTGTGAATTCAAACGAGTTTTGAGAAGCAGTTAGTGTGACCAACTGAATATTGATTTATTAAACGTGTGGTTGCAGAGTAAGAGAAGCAAACTAAGTGGGTTGTAGTAATCGGGAATAACATTTTTATTATATTGAGATGTTTAAATTGTTCTAAAATTATAGTTAAAGTCGGTAAGTCGTAATAAATTTTTAAAGAATTAATTTTTAGAGACATTCCAGCGTATACCTTTACTGACATTAGCTAAAAATCGGGCAATTTTAGTGTTTTCAAATACATTTCAGTATGTTTTCGCAGCCAGTTCAAAAATCATTGATATCATTTTGAGATTTTTCCAAATTTACTCTCTTTGTTCCGACCCAAAAATGTTTGTGAATTTACTTTTTTTAAAGCAGATGAAGGAACAATACGTACCACTTAATGTCAAAAATTCCAGACTTTGCAGAGAAATTCCTAAAATGATCCATCCTAAAACTTTTTGAATTTTATTTTATTCAACATATTTTTGTCTCAGTAAAAAATTAATTAGGTCATTTTAAGTTTTATAGGAAATGTATGGATTTGTACGACTTTTGTTGTGCACTGTACATTTCGAAACTGAAACAACATAAAATGGTTTATGCACAGAGAAGAAAACACTCTCAATATATATAGAGTGTATTTAAAATAATTTTATTTAGAACATCAGATACGACTCATTGAGCATGTTGTTGGAAAAGTTTATGTCTCGTTCTTGCCATTTCAAAAAGGTGTGGTGGACCGTTTAAAGGTTTAAAAGGGTTGAATCGCAACAAAGAGAAGAACACAAAATATGGCTAAAAAAAAAAAGAAGGGCACGAACTAGATTCTATTATTTTTTAAAAACAATAAAGCTAATAACTTTTCCTCTGTTTCTTTTAACAAACAGGGTGGCACAGAAGTAACGTTATTTATCAAATTAATCAATAATTTTTTTTGTGGTTTTTAATAAACTTTGAAACATTTGGTAAGTTTATGGCGGAGTCTTTTAAAGATTTTCATTTAATTTTTAAAGTCGACATTTAATTATTCAGAAACATACATTAATTAAATATATCATAATATGTAGAACTTATGCGCTACTCTGATTTTTTTTTTTCAAAGTAGATAAGAAGTTTTACTTGTACAACCAACAAAATTAGTACAAGTAAATTATCTGTTTAGTTTTTTTTTCTAACAATTTTAGACTGAGTCATATTTTTTTTTTTTTTTTTTTTGCTGGGAATTTTCAAGTCATTCACTTGATTTTTTCAGGTTTAATCTCACTCTATTGTTCTTTAAATGAAACTTTGCCAAACATAATTTTATTTTTTTTCTTTTAATTTTTTTCTGTTTTGGCAGTGTTTATTGGCTGCAACTAAAGAAAAATCTATTCATATTATAATTTTAATTTTAATGTTTTTTTTTATTGCTTTTTATAATTTATCTATTTGTTTGTTGTTATTGTTGCTAGTTTAGTTGTTTGTATTCTCTTTTAGTGAGTATTTTCTTTTTTGTTACTATAATAAAGTTGTTTTTTTAAATTTGTTGTTATTGTATTTTTTGTTTTATAAAATAAAAAAATCTCTTTCAGTTTGTTTTGTTTTTTTGCTTTTGTAAAAATTATACAATTAAAAATATTGTAGGTCGTTGAACCTGTTGTAACATTTTGTTTGTGATTGTCTTTCAAATGATTATCAACATCCTAATGATCATCATAAGTTGGTAGCAACAATTTAGTTTAAAGTCTGGTTAGATTTGTTCAATTGTAAATTTTATAACTTCAATATGATTGTAATCTTAAATTGATTTTGTATTAATTTTTAAAACATTTAACACATATATGTTGGGTGTATAACTTATAAATGCGGTATTTACAACACATTCGAGCGTGAATTGGTTGATTCAGTAGTTTTGACATAAAAGTCAAGGTCAGCAAGAAAGTTTAAAGATATTCATTTGAAGGCATAATTTTATTAAGATTGTTGTTAAACGGAAGAAGAACTGGCAAAATCATTGGGTGCCACAAGGGATGCCAATCGGGACTGGTTTTCGCGAGTCCTGGGATTCGGGATTTCAAAAAATCAAATCCCGGGATTTTTCGGGATCCCGGGGTTTTAACGCCACGGCTTGCTCCGGCGTTAATGTTATGCTTTGTATTTTGTGGAGCCAGAAGGTATCCGGTCTATAAGCAAAAACAATTAATTTCTTCGAAACTAGCCCGGAGTATTCAATAAAGACAAGGTTCCGCAACATGTTACAAGACCAGTTAAAAACCTTATAGTCCAGACCTTGCCTTGTCCAACTAACATTCGTTTCGATTAAAGCAGAACTTTCTCACTGAAGTACGTTTCACTTTAAAACAGGGTATCCGAGATCAATAAAATTTATTACAGATTATTGTCTTTACTTAAATTTTCTCGATTAGAATTCACTCCTGTACGTGTGCTAGACGTAATATTCGCCGTCATATCTAAACTTTTTGATTTTCCATCCAGCATCGTCGGTCGGTGTCACACATACAAACGCATTTTCACTTATCCTACCATAGCGCTTAATGTGAAATGCTTGACCGTGTACAGACACTTTAAAAGGCAAAGATTTCTGAAGAGATAGTGTGGATACTATCGAAACCTGTCAAATCAACCTGTCCGTGAACGTAGGTTCAATTCCCCGGTCAGGCAAGAATAAAAAATTATCAATAAATTTTAATAAATTTCAAGTTGTAAAATTCCTTTCTTTATAAAAATAATTAAATGAAAATTAAATTTAATAAACTTTTGCCTGATTAAAAATATCAAAATTCTGATAAAAAACAAAAACATAAACAGTTCAATAAATTTACCACAATAATAATTATAAAACAAGTGAAAAAATCGCGAATGTATTCACAAAACAAGCACATTCACTAAACGGCCACAAACAATCATAAATAATTAATGTAATCAAATAAATAGAAACATCAGCAACAAAACTGAAAATCAAAATCCCGATAAAAAAAAACATTTAATTAAAACACATAAAAAAAAACAGCAACGGAATATAATTTCTCAAAAAATAAAAAATAAAAAAAAAAATTTATTAAAGAAAAAAAGTTTACATTTCTAAAAAATAGTATGAATTTTTATTTTTACTCCACAAGTTTTAATAAGCTCATGGTCAGTTTAGCGTTAAAATGACCCTCATCATTTTTCTATAGTGAAAAAGTATTATGTGAACCGAAATAAAAAATAAAAAAAAATTTCAGCCTACAAGTACAATTTTACAATAACGTCAGCGAATAAATACAATCGAAAAACAAGTACAAGTGATCTGAGTATTGAGAAATCGCCAAAACGCAAAAAAAAACAATTCGATTGTGCGATTGCCGCTAAATTTAACGGTAGCGAAGTAAGTGAGAGTGCAATTGAATGTGTAACAACAATAAGGCGTAATTATACTTTTTCTTTATTTTTTTATCTAGTGGTTGTAGTTGTTGGCATTATCGCTGCCAATGCTATTAATATAATATACTAAAGTAAACAATTATTTTCAAGCACTTTTTTTTTTGATTGTAAGAAAATAGAATTTCGTAATACAACTTGATGTTTTACTCATGTTTTGGTGCACTCTATATTTGGTTAAAAAAAAGGTTCGTAAGTTGGGGATAAAATATGTGTTTGCATTATTTCACAGGTTGAACTTAAAAAAAAAAAAAAATTTAAATTCGTTTACTTCTAATACACTAAAAAGAAAAATCAATCAATCCGAACTTAAATCGAGCCAAAGAATGCTTGCTGCAAGTACGGATTATACAAATGCTTTGCACTTAAAATAACCAGAAACGGGATTGGATTTATTAAAAGGAAGATAAAGGTTAATATCAAGCGATGCTTGATTCAAGAATTTTTAAGTTGGTTTAATCCCAAATTCGTTCTTTAAATAATCGGAAAGTGAATTGATTCTAACCTAAAAAATTACCCCTGGAAAATCAAAAAGAAAGAATATTATTATTTATTTACTTATCTTACCCACCCGTTCGTTACACATAAGTTTATTTCACATTTATTGTTTAAGTATTATAAGACACCAGCAGCCGAATTCTGTAATTCGCTTAGCTTAAGCTAAATCTCGATCGCTAAAATGCCGATAGATAACACAAAATTTTAACATTTTAGCGATGACATTAAAAACGAAAATTGTTGCAAATTAAATATTTATGGTACTGCCAAATTTAGCCATGCACGTTTCAGAATTGCATTCGTATCCAAAAATCGCTTTAAATCAACTTTATAGATTTTTAGCGATAGAGATTTATCTTTAGCGAATTAGAGAATACGGCTGCAGAAGCATGCCCGATATAGCTTTCATAATCATTCTACTTTAAAAATTTGATGTATTTAGCTAAATATATTTTACAAATAGAATTTGGGAATTTTTGCTTCTTATTTAAATTTATGAAAATACTGTATGTTTTTCTTCTGTAGTGTTTTCTTGCTACTACACATAGAAAAAATATGAATGTTAAATTAACATGGCGCAATGTTGATTAAAAATCATAGTAAATTTCTGCAAAAAGTATGGACTCTATTTTAAATTACCTTTGTTTTCAATTAATTTTAAATGAAAAATGTTAAAATAACATTGTTCAATATTAAAACCATAAAAACCTGTTTTACATTTTTTTATTTGCATGTTTAAAATATGTTATAAAAAGGAGACAATTCCCGTATTCTTTTAGTTAAAATTAATAAGGTTAATAGTGCATCAAGTTTTCAAAGTAGAATGATGACGAAAACCATATCGGACCATTCCGCTGATGCTTCTGTTAACAAAGTGGAATAAAAATAAGTGAAACATGTGTTACAGGGGTGTTTTGAATTATTCTTAAATAAATGCATATACAGTTCAACTTCTATAACTCGAAACTCCATTATCCCCACAAAAAAGTTCGATTTTCAGAAACTTCAAGTTAGAGAATTTTGTAATAAATACAGAACCAAAAATTAAATTCGTTCGGCATTCGTGTTATTTTAATTTTATTTCGTACAAATACAGATGAACATATTTTAAGATGTCATTTAATGAAATATTGTGTGATTTAATAAGTGTTTACAAGCAAAATTTGAAAAACGGAATTATTGAATTTAGATTTATCAAATTTTATTTAACTTAAGATAAATGTCATATTTTAAATGCTAATTAGTTTTAAAATTTTTGAAAAAAAAATTCGACTTGTGGAAGTGTGGTCACGCGTGGTCCAAGTACTTTACTTTGAGTTATAGAAAAATTCAAGATAAAGAAGTTCAAGTTATAGAAACAAAATCATATGAATTGGCCTGTCTACCGCTACAGAAGTTCGACTTATAGAAGTTCAACTGTATTGGTTCTGAAGCTTCTTCTCACTGTTATATCACACTCAAACCAATTTGATTCTACATGAAATTCACGTTGTTTCAAATTAAAATAACTTTCATTCAACGTGATTCGAATTTTTATTTCAATATAAATGGCTTTTTGCTCTAACTTTACTGCAATGTTAAATTAACATGAGTTATAGTTATTTTAAAAGAAAAAATGTTCGAAATTTATTGTAAAATCATGTTAAATTAACATGAAGTAACAATGAAGCAAAATCACTACCGAAAACGGCAAAATCAACCTTGTTTTCGACGATTTTACATTGATTTTTTTCTGTGTGTACACAAAACAAGCAAATCATTTTTTACCTTCTTTTGTAGTTTTGTTGTTATTATAATACAGTGTTGCCAAAACTTGGTAACGAAAATGGCTAAATTTAAGGGAAAAAATGGCTAAAAAATGGCTAAACTTTGTTTGAGTAAAAAGACATTAAAATTCAATAACAAAACAGAAATAATTAATTTAAAGTTGTTTACGATGAAATTGTAAGTTAAGATCAATTTCTTAAATAAGAATAAACGTAAATTAATATTTTGATAGATATTTAAAAAATTAAATCATCGAAAAATTCGTCGTTATTGCTCATCTCATAGGAATCACTCGTGTCTATTAGTTTTAAATAATTTGAAGGAAAATCATAATCACGACAACATTTACCCAACATTATGAGTCCAGATCTACAATAAAAAACAAGTAAAAAAGTATAGTCGGTCAACCCTGACTAGATGATACCGTACACCACATTATAACCTATGTACCAAATTTTATTAAATTATCTTTAAATTTGCGACCTGTACTTTGCGCACAAGGTGTACATGGACAGCCAGCTGGACAAACATCGTTAATTCGACTCAGAAAGTGATTCTGAGTCAATCGGTATACGTAAAGATTGGCTAAGTATCAATATTTTAAGGTGTTTCAAACATCAGCACAAACGCAAAGTACCCTCTCCACTATTGTGGTGTTGGTAAAAATATTTTGTTGTTACAATAAAAATATTTACCTCATTAAAAAATCGAATTAAATACCCTCTCTAGTTCAGCATTAGACCATGGAAGTGAGAGCAACTTTATAGTCAATTCGGAAATTTCTAAAAAAATTTTGTTGCTGCCTGCATATCTTTATTGAAATACTTTCAACCAGAAAGAAACACCAATGTTTGTGTTGATCCATTTTATAAATTTAGTATTGGAATACTGTTCTTTTATTTTGAAAGATGTTTCATCATCATCGTTTATAGCGATTTTCAACATTTGTAAAAGTATTGATTTTAATTAAAGGCGTTTTAATTGTTAAAAATGTTTGTTTTACTTTTATAAATTCTTATAATAAAATAAAAAAAATTATTCCGTTAAAAGAAAAACGGCAAACAAAATTTATAGCTAAGCAATTTGAAAAATGGCTAATGGCTAAACAGGGTGAAAAATGGCTAAATCTAGCCACTAAATGGCTAAATTGGCAACACTGTTATAATATAATAAACTTCTACAAACTCACGCGAAAGCACGCATATTGGTTTTCGAAAGTTATCCTTTTTTGAGTACTTTGTTTATTTGTACATAAATTTTAAGTGCGATTCGTACTAGAAGTAAGTAGAAAAAACTTAAGCAGCAGTTTTTTTTTTCTTGGTACTTTTAAAAGTGCACATTACAGATCTAACAATTGGTAAGTTAATTGAAAATGATAAGTTAATTAAAGTTATTCTACATCTTCAATAATTTTTTAGCGATGAGTTCTCAAGTTTGGCAGCATTTCAAAAGTACGGAGCACTTGAATAATCCGTACTTGAATCAAGAATTCTGGTACTTGACACCTCTTTGTCTTGATATAAGTACGGATGGATGGATTGACTTTTCTTTTCAATGTATGTAAGAATTTTTCCAATCTTTATTACAATAAAAAAAATTTAACCACACTAGCTTCTTTTTTTTTTATTAACAACAAAAATATTCGATTCTGTCAAATAATTCGATACAAAAAACGGTTTGTCGAATAATTCAAATTAATTCGTCATCAAAATTGAAAGTTTGTATACCCGAAGGGCTTTCCAGGCATGATTGTTGTGTCACCCGTCACAGCCGAAGCCATTGTAGTTGGTTGCAAAACATACAACAAAAAAACTCCGTGCGATAAAGGGTGCTATTCAAAATGTGACTCGCAATTTGTATGTCCTAAAAATGTTTTTTTTTTAAGATTTATTAGTTTTTTCTATTTTGTTGTACTCTTAATTTTATATAAATAAAAAATGTTTTAAAAATTTCAATGTAGTTTTGGTTAAACGTTGAAATGTAGCATAGGGTATTCCAAAGTCTCACACCAAAATTAATTTTTTTACAAGCTGCAGCACATAAAAAAATATTTCGCTATTTCAGTTTCGTTTCATTTGATTTGATTTAATTTGATTTGGCGTCTCAACATTATTTTTTTCGTTTTATCGAACAATTAATTGCTATTAGGTAATTAAAAGATAATACAATGGAAAAAAGTACCAATTGTAGTACATTTTATAGAGTAAATCATTCAGTGCCCTTGCTCATAGTGCAAGAACATGCCAGGGAGTGTGTATCTTTGAGTGTATGTATTTATATTTAGGTGATTGTGGTTGTAGTTTAAAACAACAAATTCATGAAATGTAGTTTTTGTTTTCAAATTTATTTTGTGCTGTTTAATGTGATTAATTGTTTAATAGTTCACGTGCGACATTGATTGTGATTAGCTTCATTTTACACTTACAATTCATTGAACAAGTGTTTGATGTTTGTTTTTTTTTTTTTTGTACTCCGGCATTATTTAAGGAAATATAAAAATAATTATTTATTATACAATTTATTTTTGATTCAATGTCGATTCAAATTTTTTTTTTTAATAAAGAAAACAGAAGCTTGGTCTAATTAAATTACAAAAAAACAATGGTTGATTTGAAATGAACTTGATCTTGCATTGAGGTCTTTTGCTTAGCAAAAAATGTGTAAGCCATTATAATTATGGCGGGTAAAATGCCTTTTTATAATACAAAGAAATATAGAACAGATTGAAAAGTATTTAAAGCCGACTTTGTAATTAAAAACCTTATTAAACTCAATATATAAAAGTTTTAAAAGGGCAATGCAGAGCACCAAAGGAAGCCATATAATGCAGAGCACCCAATAAAAAGTTATTGATAATTTCAAGTTCTATATTAACCTTTTAATCCGGCACCTCTGTGTCTTTAATTAAGCACGAGATCTTATTTTTGACTGTTTATCAGTTTGAACTGTGGCCCATATTGATTGGAATCCTGCACCTATGGGTTTAAAGATTAGCTGTATACAAAAATGGTGTCAAAATTAGGGGTATCAATGGTCAATGAAAATCACTACAGTGAGATGATCTGAAGTTTTTTGTTGCGAAAAATGTATGATTTAGGCGTAGAGTATGTGTGGTTCCAACAGAACGGTGCCACTTGCCACACTGCAAGAGAAACAATGGATCTTTTGAAAGAAAATTTCGAAATTAGCATTATTTCTCGTAGAGGAGGGGGGAATAGGCCACCAAGATCGTGCGATTTGAAATCTTTAGACTTATTTTTGTGGGGTTTTTTTAAATCGAAATAATTTTAAATTTTTAACCGGAACTTATTTGTAATAAACTGAAATAAAAAATTTTTTATATTTAGAAAATAACTCTTTTTATTGAGTGTAAAATCAGTGTTCGGAAATAAACACTAATGGTGTTTTCTTTTCTACAAAAAATGTCGCATTTTATTTAAAAAAATGCAATTTGGTGTTCGTTTCTTAAAAATGCTTTGCTCTCTAAGAGGGCAGCGTGTTTTATTCTAAAAAAATTCACCCTTAAATGTCATAAGGCATTGCACTTTACGCCCCGTATAAATCGAGAGTGTTGAAAATGCCCTGTAAAAAGATGGCTTCTGTTTATATATAGGGTTACCAGACGAAGTTGGGAAAAAATCGCCTCTAATCAGGACAGTAAAATTTTTAAGTTTTAATAGTAATTTTGTCTATTATTTTATAGTAGAAACAAAAAAAAGCATTACATTATGAATGGTAGGTTGTCAGTGACATAAAATTTAAATGGATTCGGTGTTAAAAAATTGTTTTTGAAAAAAAAAACGTCAAATCAAGAAATCGTAAAAACTTGGTGTTAATAAATCGCAATCTGGCAAAGGTATTTTCTTGTTTACATATTTTATGAAAAACAAACTAAAGAAATTGGAATTTGGTCATTCATTTTGTTCATTTATTTAATTATTTAATATTATTATATTAACAAATTTGGGCTTATGTGTATTTTTTTTTATATTTTGAAGAACATCCTTTTTGATTTATTGAAGAACAAACTTTTTGTCAGCTGTTAAAAACAGGGCGATCCAATTTTGTGTTTTGTTCTCGTCAAATATAAAATTGCATTATTACATGTAAGGCAAGACATTTTATAAATGCACCTTTTTAAATGTGGTATTTTTTTTGTAGAAAAGAAAACACCATAAATATCGCTCTTTAGTGTTCGGTTGGGTAGATTTGTGAAAAACACAAACGCTAATAGTGTTTGTGAAGAAAATCATTAAAAAATAACGTGTCCCTGTTAGTCATCTTTCGAACACAATAAAACTACTGTTTTTATCAAACTCAACAAAAGATGAGAACATTTAATTCCGTTCGGTTTTTTGTTTTTAAATCCACAAACTTCATTGTGTTCGGTTCGGCTCATTTATGTTCGTCCCTTTTGGCGGGTTACAAAAACAAAATGCACATACGAAAAAAAAACAAAAAGCCAGCAAAATAATCGTACACAAACAAAACATATACACAATACACACACACACAAGCTGTTCGTGGTGCAGTCGTTGCTAAAATTTTTTGTTTGTTCATTTCTTTATCAATGTAAAAAAATAAACATTATAGAACATTAAAATATAATGTTCTTATACAGTATCACTCAAATTTTTTTTTTTAACGAAGAAAAGAACAATATATAATGAAAATAGTTACGAACGGAATTAAGGGTTATGTTTGTATACACAATCACTAAAAAATAGATATCGTTCTTGGGTGTGTGAGCCGAACGGTTAATAATGATACCTCAGTTTTTGGACACCCTTTACAAGAGCTAAAAGATGTTTAAGAGTTATTAGAGTACTTTTACTTAGATGATAAATCTGTACACAGCAAATTTTTCCACGACCACGTCAACCTGGTATCCTGTCTCAAGACCTGAATTTTTTTCCGGCAATGTTAAAAATGAATGGGAATACTTTTGAAGAGGTTGAAGTTCTCAAAGGAACTCCAATTTTATATTCAAATATGAAAGATGATCCGTTGTTTTCCAAAAAGGCTTTGCAAAGATTCAAGGGACCACGATTAACCGGACGTCCTTTTTTTAACTCTACCAGAGTGCAAAGATGAGTTCCAGATAATTTTGTTGCAAGTCACTAATCTTACGTTGCTCTAATGCCCTGTGTGTGGACACCAACAGACATGTAAGATTTTAGTACGTGGTTGCCTGGAACATAGTAACTTCTTGCTTTGGAACCGGTGCTTCCTCACCTCCAGTGCAAAACAAATTCTGCTAAATAGCAGCAGCAAACGGGGAAATTCAAGAATATTTATACTATGATACGGACAAAAAATAAGCCCTCTATGTATTTTATATATCAACCACAACTACCACGTGATCTCCAATAGGACCTCACCAGCAAAGAATTCCAGGCCTATAGACACTTGTTGACTGGTTTTTGTGGTACCAGATAGTATTCTGATCTGCCGCGATCCATTGAATCTGCCAATTCTTAGCTTCGAAAAATTTCGAACAACACAAAGAAGGGCTTGATAAATTATCGGCACTAAAATGTTGTAAGAGTTTCGACATCGGTGAAGAGGTAACTCATTAGTTTCTAAACTTTGAAGTTAAAAAATCTAGGTTACTCTAAAATTACACAGAGCGGCATCTTAATCTGTGCTTGACTTTAAAGAACCTGCAATTAATATAAAAACTGTCTTAATGCAAAAGAAGACAGATAAAGATAAGCACAGCATATTTTGTTAACTTAAAGAAAATAAAAATATGAGGAAAGGCTCAACGAAATGGTACTATTAAAAAAGTAGTCTGAGGCCTAATAGGTCACGTACTGGTAGTTGGTGATGGCTTTCGGGAAACATGGTACCTGTGAAACGAGAAAAGAGAATACAACTGTTGCAAGGTATCGCAACACAAATGTAAAAATCACGGCGGGAGTTGTAACATACAAAACAGTTAGGGCAAAAGTTGACGAAAAATTACATTTAAAGTTTGAACTGAGGACCAAGGATCTGTTAAACGGTGGTGGCGATACTGCAATAAATAAGTACAACACCAAAAACAAAACATTGTATTTTATTTGTTACTGTCGTTGGTCGATATGCCAAAAACACAAGAAACTTTTGACATTCCTCGCTCTCTCTCTCTCTCTCTAAGTAAGAAAAAAAGTAGCTCAGCTGTGCTTTCGACGCCATCTAATAAATGAACTCGCCTTGGCTATAACTAATCGCAAAACTATGGCTTTAATTTTTGTTATTAGGGTGGACTAGAGGAGCGGTTCGTTGTGGCTTAGGTTTGGAAAAAATCGAGAGTGAACACATTGTTGTGTTAAGCAAGACTTTAAATAATTTCAAACTGGTAAATAATATTTTAATTCTTGGTCTAGACAATCTTCTTTTATAGATATTCACCCCTATCGTGAATAATTTTTCCCTCGTAATTATTCCCCTTTTCACATATTTGCGATTATGAAAAACTCCCATGAAAAAAAGGTAATTCAAATGAGAATAATAACGTGAAAAAATTTTCACGGGAAATAATTCCCCTTATCGTGAAAAGATTTTTCCCTTGTAATTTGTTCACATTTCCCTTAGATTTTTCCACTTTATTTTTGCTAGGGAACAGAACATGTATGTAAGTAGTTCCTCCTTTAAATCGAATATTAAGGGCTATTTCCGTTAATAAGACACAAACCGATATATTGGTCAACAAAATGTAAAACAACAGGTCGATTACATGTGGATTTGTGAAGCTTTCGAAGGCAGAATTTTGAAAAATATTTTACTACATAAAATTTAAAAAGGGCAAAAAACTAAAGTTGTAATCAAATTATTCCTCCAATACTAAATATTTTGCTTAATTATTTTAACTTTTCTTTAAAATATATACGTGTATGTTTTTAAACAAAAATTTCATTGATTTTTAATTTTTTTTAATCTTTCTTCTTTTTTACATTCACTGGAACTGATAGCGTGAAAAAATTTTTCACATTAGATTCACGATTGCTTGTTTCCCTTCGAGGGGAATGAAAATTTCATGGGAACAAAAATTCCACATGTTATTCACGATAGGGGTGATTATTGTGTACATATTATGCAAATAGGCGAATAGATTATCACCAAAATTAGAAAGTCTAGTGCTCACAATTGTAATTGCAAAGAAAAATACAACAAATTTTTTTTCTTCTAAGAAATCTAGTCCACTTCTTAATTTAGTTGAAAATAAATCGGAGACCAAAACCCGGATTTCTAACACAAATAGACAGGGAAAACAAAAAACTTTTCTTTTATTATTCAACTAACTAATTTTTCTAATGGCATTTGTTTCCTTCTGCAATACAATTACACTAACATTTTTTCTCGTCTCGTTTGTCGCTGTCTCGTTTGTATTCCTTTAAAAAAATAAAAAACACATTACGATCATTTTGTCGACAATTTATTGGCGAAATTAAGAGTCACAAACTTTTTAAACGCCTTAATGTTGCAGACATTTTTTAAATTTATTTACTAAAAATTACCAGACAGATGGAAATTTATTGGATTCATTTCATTGTAATCGTACACAAAAAAAAGCAGTTAATCAATATATTTAGTTTTTTTTTTCCTTCTTTAACTCTTCAAAGTACGGGAAGAAGTGAAAGAATCAGCAAAGACAAGGAAAATATATATAGTGCAGTTTAGTAAGAGTACAATACAAAAAAAGTTAAGCACCATTTTAGACTTACAAACAGTATCCATGTTTATCCTTGTCTCTACGAACGCTTGTCGTGCAATATCTTTAATTTTTGCTTGTTTCTTTGCATGTTTTTGTTGCAAGTCAGTCTCTGTGTCAATACGCAGGCAGTACCATCAGTAAAACAGACTTATAGACAGACAAACAAAACGAATGAATGGAAAAACATACTGACAAAAACATTTAATCCACTAGTTAAAGATACTGCAATTTTGCTAGTTTTTGTTTCGATTGCCGTTTGTTGGGTACTGATGTTGTTGTTGTGTAAAATATGGAGTAAATAGCTAGATAGATTATTGTATAGATAAACTTGCAACTAAGCAAAAACAACAACAACAACTGTAGTGGCTCTGTCAGTGGCAACACCAGCCATTGCCAGCAACATTCTTGAGTTACTTGGGACTGGTTTTACAGCTGAGGGGTTTTTCTTATTTATCTTAGACTCTAAAGTATTGTCTACTGTTTCTATTCATTCAAACATCGTTATTGTCTGTCTTACTGCCTCCGTTATGGCCACAATTTTGCACATTGTTTCTTATTTTTTTTCTATTTTCTTTGCAGCCAATTTCAAATGATGCAAGTGTTGTTTATTTTTATAGCAGTCGTAATAGCAGTGCGCTTAACTACAAACCTTAAGGCTTTTTTATGAAATAAAAGGCTGGAGATTTGTTTGGTTGGTTCTTGTTGCAAAGATCTGCTATAGAAAACACTTGTGTTGTATGTATGACCCCATTTGACTTAAAGGTGTAAAGTTGTTACTGCAAATATGCAGTTGGTAGTAGGTGGTGAGAGGTACACAAAATTATTAAAAGAAAACAAATCAGTTTTTCTTCAGTTTAGAAACCTCTCAAATTAGGGGGAAATTTTCTTAGCTACTTTTTGGCATTGCTTTAATCATAGTCATGGGTGGCCTACAAAAATGTTTTATGACTGAGCGACAGACACAGCTACTTCTGTAGAATTTTTGATTAATATTTTTTTTTCCACTGGAGGGTGTTATCGGAAAGTGCGAAAAATATTGAAATAAAAAATTAAATTAATTTCTAGATTTTAAGGCTTTAGGAGGCATTTAATTTATCTAGTTCTTGATTTAAATCCTTTGCAGCCTTTCATGTCTTTTTTCTCTATGTGATTTGCCAAGCCGGGCGACTGAATGTTTATAATCTATTGTAGCTAACTCGTTTGAATTTCGCATAATTGGCAAATTAAACACATGGCTACCTTAAAGCTTTGTTCACACCTTTTTTTTAATTCCCTAAGATAATCCAGGGAAGCACTACGGGTTCTCTGGCAGGAATCGAACCCGCAATCCCGGCGCTGATAGACCAGCTCACTACTAGCTGGCCAATCGGGGCACTTGGTATGTATTATCCGTTAAATAAGGAGCCAAAGCTAATTTGGATTGAAAATTCTGCTTCGTTTAATATGCCAGCAATACACAGAGAGACAGGCCAGCTGGTCGAACATTGTCATTAAGACAATGGCAGAAACTTGCCACTAATCCAACAATTTTAAGATCGTATTTTGCGTCTTTTGAGTTTTTGTAACATCCACCTGATCCCCAACAATTAGTACAGAACCTCATGTAACTGGGGACTGCTGGTAGCTGTGGTACCGAACTTTTGCTGCAAAAAAATGTTAAACCATAGATAAGCTTAAGTTATTGGCTGCACCAATAATTACCGAAATTGTATGTTACCACGCCAATCGGTTCACTAACTAGAACAACTCGAAGTTCAACGTACCACGAGCAAGGATTGTCAACTTAGCAACACCTTTCTCAACATTTAAGGTCCGCTGCTACAACAATAACAACTATTACTATTAAACTGAATTCGGTTGACATTGAAGACAATCGCAAAAATTAGGATTTGCAATACTGAATTCCAGCATTTCTAAATTGACGAAATTTTAAAATATGGATATGATCTCAGTCCCCCGGAGTTGTAGGGATCGTCTTAAGACTATTTCACCTTTTGGTGTTTCATTCTCTGAGAAAATCAGTTTGGGGTAATTTCTGAAACCGAAAGAGGACAATAGACCTTAAACTGCCTTGGTTACGTATTCAACCGCGGCTAAGAAGTGAATGCTTTTTGATAGCGTCAATAAAACTATCGAAAGACAGGCTTGGTCCTTGGTTGGACTTCATTGAACTCGAAGTTATACCTCAGAACTAAAACTTTAAGGTGCTACGGTATTCAGTGGCCTCCGGCGCAAGCCGGTCTGACTGCTGGTGAGGTCTCCGTTTAGTATGCTTCTTGTGAGAAACGCTTCCTGTCTTTCAGGTTGATTGTCTTTGCGGAATCCTTGCCTTTCTGAAGGAAGGGATACTGTTCAGGAGAGCACGAAGTGGCTGTGGTTTAAACCCAAAATCGCGGGTAGGACTGATCTTTTTCTTTGCGGGTTAAGTTCGGTCCATTGAGGTATCCCTAGGTATATCTATATGTCCTTTATTTATCTAAAACTAATATAAATACAAACAAATGCAAAATAAAATAGTTAAATAAAATGTTCACGGAGATCTTAGAGCCTTGGGGCGTGGTTTTTGTCAGAGGTTGAAAGCTCTCTGTCTGCTATCAGACGTAGCAAGAAGCGATTCCTAATCCCTATAGTTCAAAGCACCTCACAGCTTCCGGTCTTAGACCAAGTGATCCCTCTTAATGTCATTCAGGCTCCCGTCTGAAGGCAGTTAAGTGAGAAGGCGTTCAGTACTAAGTATCCAGGGTGCTAACTAACACCGATGCGTATCTGGAAACTAGGTGACAATCCGATAACAATTGGTCGCTCAACTTAACTCAACTGTATTTAGCCGGTCTGGCCTAGTGGTTTGTTGGCAGCCCTCACTCTTGGATCGGAATCTTTGGTCTTATCAGTCAATCTTCTTAAATTCAATCGATTACAGAAACGGGATACCTAGGAGCTGTTTCTATTCGACAGATGCTGCCAGAATTAATGTATAAAAGGCAGCAACGGTTAGATAGCACCGGCCCTCAAACAAGGGGTGAGTGTACATTCTTTGGCGGGGGTATATACTCGAAATCGCTACCTGTGTGTGCAAAGGAATTCTAACTCACAGATGGGTTAAGATCCATCATGAAGTTAGGCCATAATGGCAGGTATTCGTGTAAATCAAGACCATAGTTGATCACAGTATCGATATTAATATTTAATAATGGGTTATCCATTTTGCGGTTTCAAAAGTAAACGTAAAAAAACACATATAAAATATTTTTTTTCATGATATTTCTTTTTTATTAAACAGTTTGAACGTTGACATGATGTGTTAAACACTATATCATTGAAATCGCCACCACGCGAAGTGTTGCAAGCATACTACAAAAATGGTGATTCTGGCTATTGAAGAATACGACTTGGAGAATAAGTGGTTTCAACAAGACGGTGCCACAAGCCACACAACTCGATCGAATATGGCTTTATTGCAACTGGCCACCAAGATCATGCGATTTGACACCATTAGACTTTTTTTGTGAGGCTGCGCGAAAGACCGTGTTTATGCAGATAAACCTTTAACTCTTGAGCACTTAAGAACCAACATTCGTCAAGTTATGGCTGAGATACCGCCCAATATGTGTCAAAAAGTGGTACAAAATTACCTCAAAAGAATCAATGCTTGCAACACTTCGCGTGGTGTTCATTTAAATGATATCGTTTTCACACATAATGTCAACGTTCAAACTTTATAATAAAAAAAAAAGAAATATCATGAAAAAAATATTTTATATGTGTTTTATTTACGTTTACTATTGAAACCGCAAAATGGATAACCCGTTACAGTAAATTTTGCGCCATGTCAACGTTCAAAGCAGCGGTGGGTGTTCGTTAATAATTCAGCTTGTTTTTTTTTATTTAAACATAACCCCTCGTAAGCAAAGGCTTTTAAAAAACTTCCAACTTCGATTTATTAGTTTATTTCAAATTCAATGCTAAATCGACTAATATGACTACTTCTGTAGAATTTTTGATTAATATTTTTTTTCCACTGGAGGGTGTTGGCGGTAAGTGCGAAAAATATTGAAATAAAAAATTTAATTAATTTCTAGATTTGAAGGCTTTAGGAGGCATTTAATTTATCTAAGTAGTTCTCGATTTAAATGCTCTGCAGCTTTTCATGTCCTTTTCTCTATGTGATATGCTAAACCGGGCGATTGAATGTTTTGAATCTATTGTAGCTAACTCGTTTGAATTTCGCATAGTTGGCAAATTAAACACATGGTTTCCTTAAAGCTTTGTTCACACCTTTTTTTTTAATTCCCTAAGCTAATCCCGGGAAG
Source organism: Pollenia griseotomentosa (assembly GCA_963931875.1). Lineage (NCBI taxonomy): Eukaryota > Metazoa > Arthropoda > Insecta > Diptera > Polleniidae > Pollenia > Pollenia griseotomentosa. The sequence goes on from OZ007561.1 coordinate 103,190,057, forward strand.
CACTACGCCTATCTGCAGGACAGAAACCAGAGTCTCTGGCGGGAATCGAACCCGCAACCCCGGCGCTGACAGACCAGCTGGCTACTAGCTGCCCTATCGGGGCACTTGGTATGTACTATCCGTTTAATATTAGTTTATTTCAAATTTAATGCCAAATCGACTAATATGACGACTGAAGGAATTCAATATGCAGATATCAACGTTCAGAAACAAATTTACAAAATAGATGTTAATCTGACCCACCAGCGTTGTGAAAGGCTTAAGATTACACTTTTTTTAATGGTCGTACATCATCCACTTCTTTTACAGGTATAAATCAAGGGTGTCAGAGTGGCAAAAAGAAACTTTATTGCAGGTCTGAAGTTTTCGCTTTTGTCAAAGCTCAAATATTGCAACAAAAAAAGTTCTGTGCAGTTATTGAAGAAGACAATCTATCTCTCTCCCCATTATTCTGCTCAGTTTCTTTTCGTTTAGACGAATAATAAAATTATTTTAAAAAATTTAACAAATTTTCCAAAAACAAAAGACCTTGAAACCCTGTAAAATATTGATCACCTTAAAACTTTTTTTCTAAACTTGCAATAATTTAAATTTTCTTTGATTTTTTTTTTGACTTCGTACAGCAAAAAGGTAAAAATAAATTCATTTTATACAAAAAATTAACAAATTTTAAAAGATGTTAATAATAAGTTTTCCTTGGATTTTTACTTTTGTTTTCCTGTACTGTCTCACTTTAAAAAAAAACCCATTGATGTTTCCGCCTGCACCAAACTTGTACAATGTTGCGTTTGTTTTGCATTTGATTTAAAGCAAAATTGAGATATGCACTTTCCATGTGATTTTCGCCCCCACTACCTTCAATAAACTCTTTCTTCATAAGCAAAAGCACTTGTGCTTTTTTGCTGAGTTGTTTAACAATATATTTTAGGTTGTTGATATTATTGCTATTTCTTATACTGCTGCTGTTGCAGCTGTAACTATCGCAAGGAATGTTGTCTTTGACGATTAATAATAATGCACAGGTTGGATGTCGTTGTATTTAACGTTAGTCTTCTTCCCTTGGCAACATAACCCTGCTCTTGAGATCATGACAGCTGCTGTACATGATTGTTTTTGTGGAAAAAATTTAAACACATAAAACTAAAACGTTAAGAACACACTTCGGTTCAGGCAATATTTTCTGTTTTTAGCGCGTTTTTTTTTTGTTGTTGTTCATGTACTTGTTGTTTTTAGTACGAACAACACATGTCCATTTATTAGTTTGCACTTGATTTAAGAGGAAATTGGGTTGGAATGAAAGTAATTTCAGATTTTAGTTGTTTAATGGTTGCAGAAAGTGAAGAAAATGAAAATTTGAAATTTAAAGAAAAAATTTAAAAATTGGGAAACTTTTTAACAACGCTTAACCACCATAATTAAGATATTTTTGAGTCCATAAAACAAGATGACATCAGCAAAAATTGGTCTTTGCAGACAAAACGGGATGGAACCCCAATGCAATATTAACCCAATAGTCATGCTAACTAACAGCGAGCAATTTCAACGAGGCAGATGGAAATATACTTAATTTGCTTTATAAACAAAACTTTAGAAATTGTCCAAATAACATTTCGTTCTGCAAGTATCGAACTTTCTAGTGTGATCAAGTTTTAAAAAAAAAGCTCTTGGGTTTTTACACTGAGGGATCTAACTTAAGAGTCCTAAAAAAATTATCAGTAGTGGTTTATCAATTAAAAAAAATTTTTTTGAAACGTATTTAAATTTTGTTAATGTGATAATTAAATCAATCATTTTTTTAGTTGAAAGAAAATTAAGAATATAATTTTGATTCAATTAGCATTTTAGTTGTTTTGAAAACAATTTTGAATTAAAATATTAATCAAAGTAATTTTTGGGAAAACAAAAAAAAAGCTTAAGACAAATAAAACTGTTAATCGAATAAGAATTATAAGCAACAGTCTTACTTATCCATATCAAAGCTTAAACAAAAGCAACAACAACAATAAAAAGCGAGTTTATCCTTTCTTACATTCCCCACTACAATTGGTTGGAATTCTTCCAACATTAATTGTAGTTGTATGTAGGTTAAGAAAAAAACAATCTTAAAACAACTTGCTTTATTGTTATCGCAGAAAATAAAGCAAGTTGCCAGTTTAGTTTATTTGGCCGTGCACTTGCCAGTTTATTATCAAACTAATTTTTGGAATACAACATTTTCAATTTGCAAGATTTTAAGATAATTCCCAATTTTTTTTATTGTTGTTGTTTTTGTTTAAGCTTTGATATGGTTACAAGTTAGACTGTTGCTTATAATTCTTTTTCGCTTAACATTTTTATTTGTTTAATATCTTTAGTTTTTCTAAAATCTTTCCCGAAGAAGCAACCAGTGAAATGCGCATAAGAATATGCGCATTTCCACCTTAGCCAGTAGTAAGAAGATGGTAACCTGGCTAAATGCTTCAGAATTCTATTAAAAAAACTTTAAATAATTTAGAAATGACATGTGTGCATTACGGCTATAACTTTTTTACACTTTTTGCAAATATCAAAAACGTATAGTATAGTCGTATAGAACATTAAACGTTATTAATAAAAAATATGATAATTTTTTCGGATTGTTAAAAAAGTTCACGCAGGGATCGGGTTAAAGTTTGAAAACAGCAATTTTTATCTCACGGAAATTTTAAAAAATATACATCCGATATTTGTATATATTCTTATGCGTATCACTTAAATGCTATTTTGGAATTTATCCACTGCTTGAGATTTAAAAATGTTCTTACGGATTACGGAATTTCTTTGAAGGTTTTAAAAATTTGCTTCCCTGCGTGAGGTTTTTTCGCAAAACGACGGGAGACAGGTGTTTTCATTACTAAAACATTCTTGGCCACTCCGTGGTACCATGCCAAAAATTTGCTTATAGCCCTAGTGTGCATGTTTTTTTATTTTTTTAGTGCATATTTTAGATTTTCAGTGCATGAAAATCTCATCGCTAGTGATTAGAGAACAGTTTTAATTTTTCTGTGTGGTTCTTTAAAAATGAATTTTAGACGTTACATTAAATATTTAATACAAGAAGAGGTATAATCGAACTTCCACAGCTGGTTTCGCAATTAAATGGATCCAAAAGTTACGATTTTCAATAAGTCTGCCAATAGTTACGACTGAATTTAAGCGATCGCCTAATATATAAATATTAACTTTAATTTTTATAAGTTAATTACAGTTAATTTGCAAAAAATTGCGGTTTCAGAATGCATTTTACTGTTCAATTGAGTCCCACAGGGATATGAGACGAACATTTTAAGGATATTGCACATTATGATGTTATAACCTTCCGGGGAAATCACGTGTAGCCGATACCTAGATTTCGCTAGACGAAACTCTTTGGGATCTCGACTGTCGAAAGATCCTATATATTATAACAGGGGAGTCAGTAGCCCCCGGTGGCCTGGCACCGGTTGAGGATCTTTCGGGGTCTAAGTGGTGGTTGTGGTTTATACCCAAAGTCACGGGAAGGGAAATCTTAATAAATTAGTATCAAAGTCTGATTTTCACCTCATGTTAATCCACCGACATCTCCAATTGAGTTCCTATCGGGGCTTAAAATACGCCTGTTAAGTCGATTCTTTTGGCGAAGACGACGAACTTATTAAACAATTACTTTCTTAAATTAAAGTAGAATATTCTGAATTTCCATTTTAACGAAATCAGCAGATTATTTAACCCTGCTCTTTATTTTGGAAGAAGAAAAAGAAATAACTTGAAATTCATTTAGGTTTTATATATTTCCCAATGCCTAACACTTGCCTCTTCGCCCCACTGTGGAGCTGATGATGGAGAAAAAAATTAAATGAACAACAAACAAACAGCAAACTATTGTTGGACATGTACGAGTACTTGTTAGTATTTGCACATGCACAGATATCTACGAATACGAAGTAACATGTGCATAGTCTTGTTTAGAGATATTTTCATCTTTTCAAATTCAATGTTTGGAAACACATGTTTCTTCATCTCGTTTTTTATGGGTATTTGGAGGCAGAAAAGTAAGCAAAAAATCAGCTTCCTCTTTCACTTTATTTGAATCCATTAACATGTAAGTGCAACACAACAAATATCAGCAACAATAAAAACAATATTAAGTAAAGAAAAACACAACATGTAGTCGTAACTATGCGAATTTTAATATTAAAACGTCATAATGATTTTTATACTTATCTTCGTCATCATCATCTTCGTCATCTTTCTCTATTCTGTTGTTTATGCTAATAATGACGATGCGTTTTGTGTTTGGAAAATATAAATTTAAATACTCGAACTCCCTCTTGAACAGTGTTGCCAATTAAGCAGCTATTTTGGGACTAGATTTAGACTTTTTCCACCTTGTTTGGCCAGGAAAAATTTATTGTGTTGTATTAAAATCTGATTTTGCCCCAAAATTTTGCAATTTTTTGACGTAAAGAGTTGGCAACACAGCACTTGATATCCATTTAACTGCCTACATGGTTGCACATATTACAATAGAGATGTTATTGTTCGTTTTGTATTGTTCTATTGAATTGTTTTCTAGGATGGAATTTTTCTCTATTATGTATTATTTGTTTTTAAAGTTTTTATATTTTTTATGAATATATTTACATTTTGGGTATAATTAACCCTTTAAGAGGGTTGAGGAGGAGTAAAGGTGTTCAGAAGAATTGAAGGAATGGGAAAATTATTTCGAGTGAAATTGACATCGAAAAAATTTTGAAAACCAGCCTGTTATAAAGAATCATAAAACTATTCCCTTTCATATTCCTTATACTATGGGTACTAATTTGCTTTATTAGAACTGTTTTAAATCTTTTGTAGAAAGGGCCGTTTGTTTTTCGTTAATAAAATCTTTAATTTTGGTTCAAAGATTCTAGAACTTTTTGTGGACAATTGTGTTGATGCAATTCATCAACGAAAAAGTAGATTTTAATGTTTGGTTAGTTAGGGACTTTTGCGTTTTAGGCAACGCAATGTTAAACTCGTATGTATTAATACGAACGATTAATATTTATTTCTAGAATATTTATTAAAGGTTTAACAAATATCCTTGCAACTTATCATTTCTCAGGGATGAGAAATTATAAGTCCTAGTTGCCGCTTGAAAAGGATACAAGAGATAAAACGAAAAGAAATTAGTTTTGTTTACCTAAAATTAAATAAAAGGGATTTTATTAAATAAATGAGTGCTCACCTTAAGAAGTTTGATGCATAAAGTCAAACTTTTTAAACTTCAATTTTGTAATAAAATAGTTTTTTTTATAACTGAATTCTTGGCAATTTATAGTGAAAGCTTAAACAGTTCAGGCTTTCCTTCCTTGACGAAAAACCCAAAATTATAAATTCCCGTATTCAATCTGAATAGAAAAAATATGAACGCAAACAGTAGACAAGAACACGGTCAAATTATTGAGTAATTCTCTATTCTTGTCAATTGTCATGACGCAGCGAAAATTTTGTCAATATTTTGATTCAAGATCAGCTTCCACAGACTAGGAATTTTGACAGCTGTTTTGAGGAACCGTGTTCAGTGGCCGACCATCCTGGAAGAGGTAGGGGCTCTGAAATACTAGCACCGACGTACACTAGATAAATTGAGCTACGTTTTAGGCCACAATTTATTTCAGCAAAAGTTTTGGACCGATATTGCTAAATTTGGAACTTAACAGTTTTTCATGGGGAGGCACGCTGGGGTTTTTGATTGTAATCAGGGGTGTGTCGAAAATCGAAAATGTAAAACGCAAGAATTTTAGAAGTCGGTTTTTAATAAGATTTCTGAAATAAAAGAATTTTATATGGGCATTTCCGTCAAAAGGTCCACCGTGACCGAAAATTTAAACGTTATTAAAATGTAATTATTTTACGATATTGTTATAGAGAAATATTTAGATTTTACTAATTTTATAAATTTACCCATAAATTTTTTCACTTAGATAAACAATCAGACTGCAAAGTTGTGCAAACGTAATTTCTTATTTGTAAGAATGTTTTATTGTATGTTTTCTTTAATATTATCTTCCTTAAACGAGGTGATATTTGATGAAAATTATTCCAAAAAATTTTCTTACATGTATTTTGTTTTAATCATTATTCAGTTAAATTATTATGGAAGAAATTTCACGTTCGAAATGTCACATATCGATTTTGGCTTAAACAAAAAAGATTGCAGAAGATTTTGGAATCAAATTAAACACATTTTAATGTTACATTGCTAGGTAAAATTCTGAAAGTAGTTTGACTAAAAAATTGTGCCAGGTTTCGCTGAATTACGCCTTTTTATACATGGCCACAAAAACTACTTCTATTTTTTTCACGTTCGAACCGCTGCTTCTTTTGCCATTATCTTTGACCTAGAATCACGCCCCGCTATAACTTAAGGTTAAAAGAACGTAAAAATATTTGTTGTTCAATATGTTATTGCATTTTGATGCGTACGACTGTCACGTTCAACACTTTGGAATTACCCATATACAAATATTTCTCTATTAAACAGAATTTTAAAACAAAAATTATAAAAACTAGATTAAAAATGTATTGAAAACAACGTCCGAATTCTTACGATTTACGCTTTCGATTTCCAGGACACCCCTGAAAAGTTGAAAGTTTTAGGGTTGCCATCATATGAAAAAAAGTAAAAAAAAAGGAATATCTCGAAAACTAACGGATAAATTTTTTTGAAATTCGGCACAATGAAAACCGCGAATAAAATGGCGTATAAGCCATGCAGACAAAATTAGTTTTGGTTTTCCTTGAAAAAGTCTATAACTTTTCCGTGAGCCTTGTGGCACCTTAACGATTCATTTTTACAAAAAGTTTGTAACTTTTGCTTTAACGATGCCAAATCTTGTTTTTAAAACATTATTTATGTAAATCAATTTCACTGATAATAAAATTGTAAACAGCATCAGTTTATTTTCTTTTTATTTTTTTTACAAATTCATACTTTAGAAAGTTCGCTATATTTTAAGCTGAGGCTGTCTGAAAGAAAGTGATTTAAATAAAAAACCGAAAAGTAAAAAAACAAAAAATAAATTCAGAATTCTTTTATTAACACTTTTCATCAATGAAAAATACGGCAGTTCACGGCCAACATTATCAAAAGTTTTTGCAAAGTTTATATTTATGGAAAAAGTCAATTATTTGAGGTTAAGTTAGAATTACACGTTTTGTTAACCAAAGCATTAACGTCCACTAAAATATTTTGGTTTTTTTAATCACTTACTTTTTTTTTTTTAATAACTGATAAAAAAAGTTTTAATTTATATCAAAATTACACTTTTTATGCTGCACGGTGAATATTGCTTGCAAATGTGAACTTCGACTGCCGATAAAGCAGCTGACATTTGTTTTTTGCATTTATTTACTTTGATATACATATTCTTAATCGAACGACATTAACAAAAACTTTATTATTGTTTGTGAAAAAAATTATCACCCACTGTGCAGCATCTCTTTTGTGGCTACGACCCTATTTTCCGATGCTAAATCCCATTGCGAAGATTTGGTCTTAAGCAACATTTGTATTGTATCATATATCACACATATGCATTTGTATCTTGATAGAACAAAGATTCATATACCTAAAGGATATTATAGATCATGCAACTAACACCATAACTGGAGGTGATTGTGAATGCTGCTGTTTTGGCCTGCCATTCATTGCAATGAATAACATGCCGAATGGTCGATAATCTACTGATTAAAAATAAAAATAAATAGTTAATAAAACTTGTTATAGTTTTCTGTGAATTACAATTGACGCTTTCTGAATTTCAATTGGAAAAAGAGTAGTTAAGTAGCGCAATGGCTAACAGAAGCCATTGCGCTAATTATTGGATACACTGAAATTAGTCGTTGGTATTGATGTGTTTTGAAATCGGAAAAGAGCTGGATAAATCTCTCATGAACTTAAAATTTTTTGTAGTTGCAATTCTTCTCCGAAAGGGTTAAAATTTATAAAATAAATATATATTTAAAATAAATCTTTGGCATCATTTATGTTTAAATATGTGGGAACATTTTAATTATATTTAATTTTCTTAAAAAAATAATTACATTTGTGCTACTTAAAACCTAGAAAAACATCTTCAGTTTAATTAGTTTTTCTTTATTACTTTTTTTCTGTGCCGATTTGCTTGTTAGAAATTTGTAAAAATTTTGAATAATTTTGTAGTCAAGGCATCACTCATTCCAACTACCCAGCCAACCAGCCATCCAACAACCAGCAAACCATTCATCCATCCATCTCATTCGTTGCTTTATCAATGGAGAAGAAAACTACTGCAAACAAAAGTTTGTTGGCATTGTTCCCTGCTTGTATGGTTTCTTTTTTCTTCTTCTTCTTCCCTAGTTCCGCATCTAATAAATTTTTGACATTTTTTGTCTTTTTTTTTAATTTTTCTTTAATTTGTAATATGGAAATATTTTATTTGGAAGTGTTTTGCAGTTGATTTTTTCTTATGTTGTTCCTCTTTTTAATATTTTTTTTTTTTTTGAAAGCAATAAAAAGTTTAAAGAAGAGGAAAACTTTGTTTCTTAAATGGCTGCAGTCAGTGTCTGTGCATGTTTATGGAATTTTCTTTTACGAGTTTTAATTTTATGATTGCGAAAATCGATAAAAAAAAAACAAAAAGAACAAGCATGCCAATGAGAAGTTTCTTGAATGGCCAGTAGATTCCTTTGTTAAGTGGCCTTTTAAAGAATGAAATAAAATGATGATAATACAAATAGCCAGAGAAATAGTTGACGTTTATTGTCGTGGGAGGTTGTTAATATGAAAAAAAGAGAAAGAGAAGGGTTGAAAATAACTTGAATTTATGTTTTCACTTTTATTGCTAAAGGGTCAAGTATTTAAAATGTTGCACAAAAACATTTTGATATATCTGAGTAAAATAAGTACTCGATACAATCTAAAACCTAACTTAGGAATGGTCTAACACATTTTAAGGTACATATTATAAGTACATCTACATTGTGGCCTAAATAAGACCTAACATTGTTAAACACGTATAAATCTTGAAAATGTATGTTGCGTGCATTCACACAGAAAAAAATAATAAAAAAAAATCAATTAAATTTGGACCAGTAAACAAATAAAGAGTATCAATTAAATATTTTTTGATATTAACAACATTTTCTGAAGTAATGTTGTTGGCATAAGTAAATGTTTAATTCACTGGATTAAATTTTTAATTAAAACTGATTTTATTTTTGATTAATGGTTTAATTGAAAAAAAAAAAAAAATGGCGAGAAGTTTTTCTGTGCACACAACAATGCGTTAAAATTGTGGAATTTTTATATTCTTGGCAACGATCAATTGTTATGAATCAGCGAAAATTTCGTCAATTTTTTTAAGTCAAGATCATGACTCTAATTACGGTACTCGATTTCAATCGAAATTCTCGTTTCGATCGACCTTGCTCATCGAAATATTCGCACTAAAGGCAACGGGGAATCCGTGCGGCAGAGTGTTGAAAATTACCCGCCTGTCTCAACGCGTCGTCTTTGTTCCGGCCAATTGGGCATTTCCAGAACTCAATTACCGAGAATTTTAGAGTTGGATCTTAAGATGCAGCCATACATAATTCGAATTATGAAAGCACTGCTACCGTAAGGACACCAGAAACGATGTTGATAGGTCCTATTAAGGTCACCTTGTAGTACCTTGGCAATTGTACAGGTAATAATTGTAATAGTCAAGTTTTCAATTGTTAAATAGACTGCGATATTCGATTTGTCTTATCCTAACAAAGGAAAATCAATTTGACACCTTAAAAACCAGGGCTGTGGAGTCGGAGTTGAAGTTTTTGTAACGGAATCGGAGTCGAACTACCAACAAAAACTCGTTCTAATATTTTTCAAAATAAAAAAAATCAAGAGGTCTGCTTTAAAAATTGTGAAGTCTGAAAATAAGGAGCAGTCTACTTAACGTAAATAACAATAATAAATCACTATGCGGCACGTGTTGAAATAAAAATACCGATTTGAAATTTTTACAGAATCACATTCTTGCTATGTTTAACTATTTAAAAGGTGCAAAGTTTAAAGTCAAATAAGGACCAGTCTCATACACATTAGGATCAAGGTTAGACTAGGAGTTGGAGTCGGAGTCGGACTTGAAGAATTTTCCCAGTTGGAGTCGGAGTTGTTTTTGTTGTTTTTTGACGACTCCACAGCCCTGCTAAAAACTCTACAATAACAACCAGGGAAACCGGAAATATGCACATAAATCATGTTTATAATATTTGCCTAAAATAAACAAGTAAAAAAGTATAGTCGATCAATCATTCGCAACAGCATTTACAGGCAAATTTTTGAGGCCCAGTAATGGAGCAACCAGAATAAAATTATGTTATGAGGTGAAGATTGATGAAGGAGTTATTTATGCATTTAAAAAAATTTAACACTTATCAACATTTGCTTCAAAAAGGGGGAATAGACGATATAATATATGCGAAAAAAGTTGCAAATGGTAAAAATATGCATTAACAAATCGATGCCAAAATTTATAAAGAGCTCTAAAACGGATAAATATATTGTTCTTGCCTCCGTTGGTCGCACAAGGAAAAACATATAATTGTTAATTTACGGTTTTCCTGATGATCTTAAACTGGCTGAATTAATTAGTAGACGTGGTTCCTCGTTAGTCACTAAAAAGGCCTTACTTCCCTTAAAATTTCAATTAATATATTTTTTTAAAATATTGACTATCGTTAGTTGGGAATTTTTACTGCCTAACTGATATGTAACAAGTAAGAAAGTATAGTCGGTCAAGCCCGACCATATGATACCCAGCACCACAGTTCTTAAAAACACATCATGCTTATGTGTCCATATAAATATGGATTTCTCTAGGTTTAAAAACTTCATTAAAATCGGTTTGAAAGTTTGTGAGAGGCAGAAATTGCCCTCTACATCCCCTTCTGAGTAAGGTGGGTCTAGGACCACTATTTTAAGGCGTTACACACATCAGCACAAATGCATAATACCCTCTCCACTATTGTGGTGTGGGTATAATAAATAAATTCTGCTCCAATAAAACTGCTTATCTATGAAGTTTAAAAAATTAACAATTTTTGTGATACGTCCGACTAAAATAGAACGGATTCTAGCCAGATTGTGCAAAATCAATTTAAGACAATGCAGTTTAAGGTCTGAAATATAAAACGGACAAGGTAACGCCGGGTAACGGCTTTTTGAATAATACTGTCAAAAATTTTAAATAGGAAATCATATTTTTAACGAACACATACGGATTAGTGGTTAAAAAACTTAATACTTTTTAGATTTCACTCAATCTCTATTATTTACAAACTTTTTACACAATCTTTCTTTACTTTCGCATGCAAGGAAAATAACTCTTCTTTTATGTCTGAGAAAAATATTTTGACAGTTTTTGTTTTCGTTATTTTTTATCTAACCAAAAAATAAAGTAGATTTAAACTTTAACTCCTTTTTCAGACATTTGAAAATGTTAAATTTTCTTTTACCAAAAACAAAAATAAAATACTTATATTGATGTGGTACTCAAATGGAAAACACTCGTATTTCTACAACCCTTAGGGAATCAATGAAGTAGTAAATAAAATTTAAAAATTGAACGTGAAGTAAAAGTTAAAAAACGTTGACTTGACTCCGTCTAGTTGCATTTTGCAACTCGTTCAACAGCACAGTACCATGACTTTGAACACAATGTGAATAACTTTGAAATAAATTTTATAGTATGTATAAGGAAACAATCTAACTACTTAATATATCTCGAAGTATACATACATCACCAGGGCAACTGGAGAAAAGAGAAAAAAAAGGAATTTCAATTTCACTGCAACAAAATTTTCACAACCAAGAACTACTCTTATACATATATTTCGTAGAGAAGAAAACTAGAATGTTGTAGCCAGAGTAAAACAGGAAGGCAGACAAAGAATAGACATTAGAAATTATTTATTCAGTTGTGTGTGGATTTTTATTTTTTTATTTATTTTTTTTTTTTTCTATACAAAAATGCATATTGACAGGTTTAAAGTGGAATTGAGCAGAAAAAAGTAAATAACTGTCGTTAGATTATGAAGCGCAATCAATATTTACTACATGTTGTTTTACAAGGTACCGTTTCACAGTGGTTTTTGTTCTTAAAAAAAGGACTTATTTAATTGCACCTGGATAAAATTGTTGAACTCTGAATGCCTTGAGATTAAATGGGTTTTGAAATACTTTGAACTTTAAGGTAATTACGCCAGGAATATTTATCTTAACCAACGCATTTTGGAGCTGGTTTAAACGAATTTAAGCTTATGACAGCATATAACTGCACAGCTAACAGTTTAATTGACTTCTATACTCTTTGTTTCAGGATAGTATTTAAATCTTTATTAAATTAATTTTCATATAAACTTAAATCGTATTTAAATACTGATTGATTTTTTGAGTTTTATTTGAAAAGTCTTAGTTAATTAAGATGAAAGTATGGTAACACTACTAAATACAAAAAAAATATCATAAAAAAGTGTATTTATTTACAAGGTGGTCTCAAAAAACAGCTGATTGTTATTGCTTTGCCTGTTGTTGTTGTTTTATTGTGAAATTGAGGTCACCTTGCTAAGTTATTACAATGGAACCTTAACTTTAATTTAAATGTACGAGCTTGGTGAATTAAGTAAAATTTAAGTGGTTTGTGAAGAACAGGGCCCAAATCGTCGCACACGTGATCGAATGAACTTTCGTATCGAATAAAACTTCGTGACGTATCAAAAACGGGATTGCGGCATTCGAAAGCTTTCGTATCGAAATTTGCTTAAAAAGTGTAATAGATTTTTATGCTTGTATACTAATGGCATGAGGATTTGCACTTTTCGCCGCATATAAATCAACAATGTTGATAGTGCCCTATAAAATAGGTGACTTCGGTTTATTTATGTGGCTTTTTTATAACGGCGGCGCTTACCAAAAAGAGCAACAAAGCAACGCAAAAATTGCAAAAATTCGGAAAACATTTTACAAATTCAGAAAATTTGCAAAAATAGCGAAAGTTTTTAACATATCAAACAAGCCATTAAATTGATTAAAAGTCCCTAAATTACAAGGAATGGCAAAAATTCGATTAAAAATTTTGAATTAGCGGAAATTTGCAAACAGCGGCATGAAAGCAAAGTTTAGTTTTTTTAAAAAATTGTTTAAGCTGTACAGAACCAGAAAACTTACAGAAAAAATCTCTGCTAAAGCGAACATGGCTAAAATTCGCAAATAATCGCAAACTTGGAAACAAGCCCTAAAATTTATTTGAAATCGGTTAAAAAAAACAAAATGTCAACAATTACAAAAAACATTTTTTTGCAAAAATAGCGAAAATTCGCGAAATTTTTTAATAATTCGAACAAGCCATAAAATTGATTAAAAGTCCATAAAATGAAAAGTCCAAAGAATGAAAAAAATTCTGTAAAAATTGCTAAATTAGGGGAAATTCGCAAAAAATTGCTAACAATTGCATAATAGCAAAGTCTACTATTTATTAAAAATCGTTAAAGCTGTAAAGAATCAAAAAACTTTCAATAAAAAAATCGCTTCTATCTATGACTATAATTTGCGAAAAATTGCAAAACTGAATGTTATTATTTTATTTCTTATTGCTGAAAAAAGTTTAATACTTAAATTTTTAGCTATTGGTTAAAGAAATCTAATATTTATTCCCAAAAAGTGTGTAAATTGTTTGTAAAAAAACAATTATGTGTTTTTACGAAAGCTCTTAACCTATCGAATGACATTTCGAGTAAAGTCATTCGATCGACTCCTCGTTATCGAATGACATAATCTCAAAAAGTAAAATTTCGATCAAAGTCACTCGATCACGACTGCGACGATTTGGGCCCAGAATTTTGTATTTAAAACGATTCTTAATATAAATGTGATATAATACCAAACCTAAAAATTGGCCGTTAGTCAAATAAAGCCATACAAACTTTCTTATCCCATGGCTCGTGTATCCAGGGGGCTTATCTCTATTAGATAAGAATGCGATATGAAGCCAATTTGATACTATTTTTCGCTTTCGCAAACCTTTTCTCAAAATTTTTTGAAAACAAAGCAACACCGGCCATAAAAATAAAAGATAGTCTGTCAGGTACTTTTTTCCTTGTCTCCAAAAATTTAAAAAAAAATGTCCAAATTAAAAAACCAAACCGTAAAAAGTTAAACCTTTTTTTTTGGTTTTTTTTCTTACCAAATTTAAATTTTTTTTTCAAATAGTAAAAAAAATCCCCAAATAAAAATGTATTTTATTTTGTTTGTAGCGATTTTTTTCGGCATGTTTTAAAATCTTTTTTATACGATTCCAGTGAGGAATTACTGGCAGAACAATAAGGTGCTTTTTAAGACGAATGAGCCAATTTATAAGAATTTGGAGCTTGTTCAATCGGTTTTAACCATCCTTAAAATCAACAATAAAAATACCTATATCCTTTATTTATTTAACACTTCAATTCATCATAAGCACTTACCAATCGCCCAGCATTCTTTTTACCGTTCTTATTTACTTATTTTTGGGGAAGACATACACATTTTCTTGAAAATTGTCTTTAAAAAATTAAAAATTGTATGTGTTGTCAACGGTTTTAGAATCTTATTTTCAAATTCTTCTTTTTTAAAACACTCACTCAGGAATAATAAAAAGTTTATTAAGTACCTTTTTCACACTTAACAAAAATGGTAGTCTTAATTAGGACCCTTTACACCGTATTAGTTGTTGATAAGAGTACGACAAAAGTTTTGCTACTTTTTTTTTCATATTTTATATACGAAACAACGAAAAATAAGCGTAAATAATAAAAGAAGGGAAAATATATTAAAAATGTGTAAAATCCCCAAATTTTTTTTTTTTAATCTCCAAAAAAAATACCCAATCTCCAAATGACTTTCTTTGTCCTTTTTTATTTAATATTAATCTTTTAGAAATCGTTACAGGAACAAAGCGCTTCTATGGCTAAAATATGAAACAAACCCTAAAACTAATTTTTAAAAAAACAAATTGTTGGAAAATAACATAAAAAACGTTAAAAGATGAGATATAATTTTGTAGAAAAAACTTTTTGTGTTAAAAACAGGGCATTCCCTGTGTGTTTGGTTGTGCTTTCGACAGTTGAAAATCACACTGAAAACGGTGTGATTACAGAACACCACAAAAATCACACTTGAAATCACGTGATTTTCAGAACAGGCCTGCAAATCTCAAAATAAGTAAAAACAAAATAAAAAAGAAAAGAAAAGTTAAGCCGCTTTTAGCGTTTTCACACTTGTTAACATCTATGTATGTACCATCAATTTGCGAAGACTGACAAAATTGCCCTTCTTTTGAAAGCTGCAAAATCTGTGTTTTCTCTTAAAATGTTGGCACTTTTGCAGAAAAAAGTATTCAAAGAAAAGTATTTTTTTCAAATATGGTAACATTTCTGATTTATAGTAGATGTTTTAATTGTGAATGCATGTTTAACATTTTCAACATCTTCCATGCGTTCCTCCGAAATGTATGCAAGTGTACAAATGGTAATTACGTGGTTTTATTCGAAAATATTAACAAATTAAATAGTGATTACATACTTTTAAAAAGAAAGAGAAAAGATGGGAAAGACAAATACGCAAACGCATTAAAAAGTACCAATCACTTAATTTGCTGCAATTTTTATGTTTTATCGCAGTCGATTAGTGTAGCCCTCCAGATTAGTGTATACATATTTTTCTTTATTTTGGTGGTGCCATAATTCTTGTTGATGGCTTCACGTTTGCAACAGTCGGTTTTCTTAACTAGCAAATGTATTTTAAACGAAAATTTTAAATATATTGTGGTTAATTTAACCATGTTATTGTCATCGGCAATCATATTGTGGTTAAATAAGTCCATTATCAAGAAGCCAAACCATATTACGGTTTCCTCTAAACATGTCGAGGAATAACCGCAAAAAACTTAAGCGACATTATTTTCAATTTCGGTTTTTTTTTTAATAAATGACTTTTTGGCAACACTTGCTTCATCTCCTAAAATGTCATGCTCACATCCCTACAGATAATATTGGACTACTTGGTCCATTGTGGCTTAAATGCACTACTTACAACATGGTGCAACGTACTGTAGTATGGACCATGTTATAAGAACTTAACATGCAGTGCTGCCAACAACTGCATGATGTATACTTTTCTATAGTTTACAGTATTTCACATTGGTAGCCCTGATGGTGTCCACTATTAATTGTTTATTTAAAAGTGAAAGAGGAAAGTTTGTAAAATTTGTGAAAAAAGGCATGACATATGATACTATATTTTAGTTATGAGGTTTTTTTCTAAATGACAAATTTATTAATTTAACTTAGGTTTTTTTTTAAGGATAATTAAAAAAAATGGAACACAAATTTTTTTATTAAATAAACATTTTCTTCAAAATAACACTTTATGCAAACTTAAGTCCTTCACCGTATACATACATATATATAAATTTATTATATGGATGAGAAAAGTATTGTTTTTATTATTTTGTTATTTTTAATAAACAAAAATAAAAAAGCTTAATCGTTAAGTTATTTTTAGTCTTTCATTCAGTAGTGCCATGTAGTTTTCAAACTACCCCTTTTGTCCACTCCATTCCGTAGTGGCATGGAGTAGGTTTAAAACTAACCCTTTTAGTTAATCCATGGAGTAGGTCTGAAACTACCCCTGTAGTGCACTCCATTCAGTAGTGACATGGAGTACTTTTGAAACTACCCCACTTTAGTGCTCCATGGAGTAGTTTAGGGACTACTTCAGTGGGTTATATGGTGCCCTCCGAGGACATCGTAATGTTAAATGGACCACCTTTTACCCATATATTTGGAGTAGTTTTGGAGTACTCCTACTCCTTTATGGACTACTCTTTACATGCATGTATGAGTCTCGTTATCTGCAGGGATAAGCTACCGTTACGATTTAATAGCAAAAACAATTTTATCATAAGCGATAACCTTCATACTAAATTTTTATGAAATAAAATAAAAAAAACCTTCTCCTGTAAAATTTTGTTTTTGTCGCTTAAGCTTTTTTTGCAGGAAAGACTGGATGTTATGGTTATATATGAAAATAAATTGTTATTTCAATGTGTCATCGAATTCCGATTTTCACCTCTACACATCTAAGACAATTGTTTGGTTTTCTGTATTCATAATTTTCCTTCTCCTAAAATATTTTCGATATGGCCATGTGTTTCGTATTTGTAAAGCTTAAAGATTTAAGTGAAATAAATGTATCTGCTTACTCGCAAGATGTGCCACTGTGCTTAGTAGCGCTAAACAGGTAAAATGTATTAAAAAAAGCCAACTATCGATAGCATTGACTTTTTATGGCAAAAGTACGTTAACAAAATTCTCATTAAAATTACAAATGAAAGATTTAGACTTTTTCTATTTTCAAGCCAAAAATGGTATATGGAATTTGTTTTAAGCAGAATAAAGATTTAAATGCATTTAAATGCATTATTCCAAGACCAGCCAACGAATAAAACTCACCTCAAGTAATTTAATACCATGTGGATATTTGAAAAGATTTGCTTGATTTTTTTATTACATGTTTTTGTGTTTTTAACCTCCAACATTCAGTGGACAATGTCAAAGAACAAAAATAAATAAAAAACAATTTGCTACTTGGCTTTTAATAAACCAAACATCCACATGGTTTTTGGTTGTGCTAAAATTGTACTGTTGGAAATGACAAACCTTTAAGAATTACTCTAAATGTCAAATTAAAAAAAAAAAAACATGCAAATGCAAATGCAAAAAAGTGAGATTAAGAATGATTTAAAATAAAGAGAGAGACGAAGCAAGTGTGAGTAAAGGGTGTTTTTTAGCCCGTTAGAACTTACGAAAGGGTTAGCTTAGACGAATTGTCATACCGCGCTTTATTTTTGACATTAATGATTAACATATCTACTTTGGCAAATCATCGTAAACTGGTTAACAACGCCACCAAATTATCAAAATTTACTTTAAAAATCAGTATTCGATATTTTATCCCGAAATTGTTAAGTGATGGGCTTATTTTTGGATTGAACGGGTTTGTTAATAAATTGCATCCAGAAACATTTACCGTTTGGTGTGGTTAACCCTCTGGTGCCATCATCAGACGTTATTTCTTCAAAAATGAAGTCGAAGCTCGTGTTTTGGTCAATGGAGATCGTTACCGCACAATAATTAATGATTTTTTGTTTAAAAACAGGATGACATTGATCCGGGCGAAATTTGGTTTCCACGGGATGCAGAATGTGTTGTCGGAATAGCAATTGAATGTATATGTACGGTATGTCTGCTTTCACACGTTTCATCTTTTGATGCTCAACTCTTATGTTTTTAGGTGAGAGAAGAAAGAAGAAAGGGGGTTGGTACAGAGATGCCTGTACTCGGTCAGTACGCTTTGTGTTTTTATTCGTTGGTATATGCACAACGATGGCTGCATGCAATTTTTTTCTTTTCTTTTTCTCTTTGATTCTCTGTTAATAAAATATTTGTTGTTTTCAACAGAAAAAAGTTGAAACCGATTGCTGCGTGTGATTATATTGGCATCTTTAAAAGGGAATTGAAAAGAAGTTGAGCATCAAAAGATGAAACGTGTAAATTCAGACTATGTTGTCAAAAATTAAAACAACATGTTGTTGGAATGACACCATTTTGGTGATAATATATTAACAGTATCTTGTCAGAATAGGTGCAAATGGTGACAAAATGAGGTGATTAAAAAATATTGACACCATCCGTCGTTGTCAAATTGAACACAAACGTTGTTGACAACGGATGGTCTCAGTTTTGGCATTTTTATGCCGGATTTTTCACTTTGTGTTGATTTCGAGAAATGTGCCTGTCAATTAGCCACTAGGCCATGCGTAAACCTTGGCAACAATTAATACCTTGGAAGCCAACATGCATTAAAATATGACCCAAAATTGGACTACAGAATGCGCTTTGGCAAGAACAGCAGCGTTGATCATAATGCACGATGTTAATTGTGAGTCACACCTTAATGTCAAGTTGTTTGCACAACTTATTTTGACATTTCTTTGTTTGAGTGTTTGACAAAGTCAACCATGGAGAGGTACACAATTGTGCAGCGCTTTAACATTGTTGAAGCCTTTTGCGAAAATGGGCGTTCAAATCTGGGACGAGGCACAATTTCACCTTAGTGTATTCGTTAACAAGCAGAGTTGCCGCATTTGTGCAAATGAAATGTCACGAGTGATTGTTGCGCAGGGTATGGGCTGGCGGCATCATCGGGCCGTACTTCAAAAATGAGGTCGTTCAGGCAGTTGCCGTGAATGGTGTTTGCTATAGCGAAATGATAACGGACTTCTTATGGCCAGTAATTGAGGATATGAACTGGAACGATATGTGGTTCCAACTAGATGGTGCCACTTGCTACACAGTCAACGAAACAATTGCTCTTTTGCGCGAGATATTCAATGGCCGTGTTATCTCACATCGTGGTGATGTTAACTGGCCGCCACGATTATGTGACTTGACACCGTCTCACTTCTTTCTTTGGGGATATTTAAAAGAAAAAGTGTACGTCAACCAGCCAAAAACAATTCAGGAGCTAAAGAATGAGATAATTTGGCACATTAACGACATTGAATCAAAATTAAGTCGCAGAGTCAAAGAACCGAAGCCGTGGCGAGCATTTGGCCAATATTTTGTTTCACACATAATTTTCATAGTTCCTTCTATCATAATAAAAAATATTAAGATCATTTTCTGAAAGCTTTTTGTTTTGTTTTTTTGGTAAGACCGAAATAATTTTTGATTCAAATTTAATTCTTTGTGTTATTTTTTGAAACTTCAAGTTCTATTGGGCTATAAAAAACACCGTTTACAATACGTAAAGGAAAAAAATTAAACAAACAAAATCGCACTTGATCATAAAGAGGGTATTAACTCAAAATTTTTATTTTTCTCTTTTTTGAAAAAATTGTCACGTAAAATTCAAATCTACCCGCAGTAAAAATATCATGCTATTTTGTCTACTTTTTTTTGTAAGAAACGGTTGGTTTCAAAATCCTTTTTCATATTTCTTTTATATCTGATTATAAATTAGGTTTGCTTCTACTGAAAATTTTTAAATTTTGTGTTAATACTCGCTTTACGATTAAGTGTGATACTTATAAATAATAAATAAAATAAAAATAAGCTGCATTCTCGCAGGGTTGCTATTTGTTATGTTTAACTGACGATTGTTTTGCTGTAGTTATGTTTAATTGAATGAAACTTACATATGTACGTCTAACGTCATTTGAGTGAATAATTTAAATATTCAAGGTTAAAGTTGTTTACACATGCACTCATAGAATTTAAATAATTGTTGTTCTTAGCATTAGTTTGTAATGGAATGAATAATTTATAAAACGTTGTTAGTTTTTGTTTTTAATTTTGAAGAAAAGAATTAACTAGAAGAAAATCTAAAGAAAAGATACCTCTGTGGAAGCTAGTTGTTTGGTTGAGCAAAGACAATCTAAGCAGACTTTTGAAAGGCCAATTTCTCAAATCTAATAGCTGGAATTTTCGCGAGTAAGGTGATAGATAAAAATTTTGGTTTTAAAGATGATGGTTAACCAAGGAATTGGAATGTCACCCAATAAGTCCATCGCCATTTTTGTTTAGATGTTAGGTATAAAAGGAGCGTTAGTAAATGAATTATATTTGAAGAATTCAGAGCGTTCGTATGCATTTTTAAGAATATTCAGGTACCTGTCAGATTTCTTTAATTATTTTGATTTAAAAACGTTCATTCTTTTCTTTTAAATACTACATTATCAAAATGAACACACAAGCGTAAAACATTATTCACATGATTCATTATATGTTTCGTTTTAAAGCCACTTATAAAGATTTTGATAAATCGTGAAAACAGAAATCAGAGGGTGACCAAAACAAACAAAACAAAAACGCAAAGAGAGTGAATCTTTGAAAGAGAAAAAGAAAAAATAAATAAATTCAATTGTGTGTATGTTAGCACGAATAAGTTAAAATAACCAACAAGTAAAATAAAAAAAAAACAACAAATTAAAGGACGTCATCATCAGTCATTCAGTCCGTCTGTCTGTCAGGTAAAAACACACATACCTATAAAGTATAAACAGCGTTAACGTACGTAACAACGTATATGTATTTTTCACCTGTCATTTTATTCTATACACAACGACTACGTAGGCAGAATATGCGTTTAATGCTGTTGTTCTTATTGTGTCGTTGAAATACTTGTGATTTTTCGCTTTTGTTTTTCCTGTTCTGACTGCGACTTCTGTTGTCCGTTGAGTTTTTGTTAATATTTATTTTTCAAAAATTTTAAATGTTTTTGTAGTCAGTCTTTATAATGACATTTGATCGGTTTAATGATTATGTTTTGTTATTATTTGTGCTTTGTTCGCTTTGAATAAGATAACAAAAAAAAAACAAAAAAAAAGTTAGTGATGAAATAAAAAAAAAAACTTAGAACGGAAATACGTTTAAAGCTAAAAATGGTTAAAATTGCATTCAATGTAGGTAAATAGAGAAAGAAATAAATACGCTAAAACTTTTTGTTTAATTTTATGAAACTGTCATTTGCTTAAGATCCCTTTCAGACTCTCCAAGTTAGTTGCGCAAGTCACTTGCAAAGTACAACAAAGTATGTACTAAATTGTTTCCCTTAACCCGACCTTACCGCATTTACAAACCAAGAGTTGCTCAAGAGGCTTGCGCAAGAAACTTGCCGAGTCTGTTTTCCATTTGGACATCACTCTTTCACTAACAATTTTACTAACCCATCAAATATTTAAAATTAAGCACAAATTACTTTACAGCCATTCTTATTGAATAAATTACGAGGTTAAAAGATGCTTGAAATTACATATTTAAACGCGTTTGATTAGTAAATTATAAATTAATAACACTTTCTTACGACGACCTATTTACCTCATTTCTGGGAGGAAAATAAATCTTGCTTTTTTTTTGTTGCTGCAGTAATCCACTGCATTAAGAAAGACTATTATTTATTAGTGTTTGTTTTCCAGGTTCAATGATCCGGTAACCCCATTGGTAATTAAAACAGAAAAACTTACGTTTTTAATATTTTCCAACACTTGCGGATAAAACCATTCAAATATGTTTCCCCAATGAAATTATACATACTAACTGCACTTTTATAAATTTGTATTTGACACAGTTTTTCCCACAACATGCCTTGTGTGTGAGTGCGGACATGCTTAAAAATGTTATACGTGTGTGTGTATGTGTTTTAAGCTTTAAAGTATAATGAACGTTCTCAATAAATCATAACAAAAAAAAATTATACTGAAGAATTATTGATTTCAGCACCCGCAATAATAAACAGCATGAACGACATCACTTAGTTTAGCTACCAATACGAGGGTAGGTTGAAAGTAGCTTACAAAAGTTTTTAATTGTGTTAAGGAATTGATTCTTGAATTGCGAAATATGCGTATACATATTACAATTAGAAAATGTTTAATCCAAATTTTGATATTTTAATCAGGCTTAAGTTCATTGAATTTAATTTTGATAAAATTATTTTTATGAAGACGGGAATTTTACAACATGAAATGAATTAAAATTTACTCATAATTTTACATTATTGACTGAGCTGGGAATTGAACCCAATTTTCACGGACAAGTTAAACGGCAAACCACTCTGAAGAGATTTTGTGGTTACAATTGAAATAATGTGATGGCAACCTGTCCGTGAAAACCTGGGTCGCAATTTTGGAGATAATTTGATAAAATTTGGGACATGGGTTCTTATTGGTCCAAGGACCAAGCCTATTGCAAATGGGCCTAATCGTAGGACCACGAGTGAAGATAGGGGGAAATTATTTCCTCTCAGAAACTATCAAACCGATTTTAATGAAATTTAAAACTTAGATAGAACTATATGGACACAAAAGGTATGCATTTTTTTTAAATAGGACCACAAGGGGAGATAGGGGCAATTTTTGCCTCTCAAACCGATTTTATTGAAATTTAAGACATAGATAGATGCATATATATATGGACACATAAGCTATACAGTATATACAAGGGGATATAAAAGGGGGTACAAGGGGAGGTATGGGGCAATTTCTGCCTCTCACAAATCCATATTTATATGGAGATATAAGCGTGTTATGTTTTTTAATACTGTGGTGAAGGGTATCATATGGTCGGGCTTGACCGACTATACTTTCTTACTTATTTTCATTAAATTATTTTTATGAAGAAAGGAATTTTACAGAATGAAAATTAATTAAAATTTATTGATAATTTTTCAGGGTAACCTATCCGTAAAAGCCTGGGTTCGAGCCCAGAGGAAGTTAAAAATGAAAAATTATCATTATATTTTAATTAATTTTCATGTTGTAAAATTTATTTCTTCATAAAAATAATTTAATAAAAATTAAATTTGATGAACTTTAGCCTAATTAAAATATTAAAATTTGGATGAAAAACCATAAATAACAAGGAAAAAGTTTTTGATTTTTAGTAAAAGGCACTTTAGAAATGGCAGTTATTTCATACGTTACCTGGTAAGTAGTTGTCAATACAATTGTCATTATTCTGAAAACTTCAATAAGTACTTACTAGTAATGATTTCAGCAACTACTTATTACTTCTATTATTTTCACTTCTGAATATTTGCTAACTAATAATCAGCTCAATAACTACTTATTAGTTGTGTTGTTTTCAGTACTGAATTTTTACTTACTGGTAACGTACTCAATAACTACTTATTAGATCTATGTACTAGTGATTTTTTGGCTTCTAGTAAGTATAATGTAAGTACTAACAATTCAACTTACTAGTAGTTAAATAATAACTAGATATTTTTTGACTTCTAGTATGTGTATTGTAAGTACTGAATTCTGTGGACAACTCGAACAAAAATAATTAGTTATTCCGCCGAAAAATAAGGAGTTTTTTTCTCCAACATTACTTGCTAAAAATTACAAAGTTTTACCTTTTTATTACACAATATTTTGTTTTAATCCTTTCCTTTAATTTTATTAGTTTTACTTTAAGCTGTATATAATAGAAATAAAATTAAATTTTGTTTCATGATAATCCATGGATAAATTCGTTTTTTATTCCCGATAAAGTGAAAGTACTTAAGCATCGTACAGACGATGGTCAGATCTTACAATGTTGTCATTTTTCTGACAATGGTGCCATTGCCAGATGCATTAATTTAACACATCTGCCAAATGAAAATAGCGTACAATGTTCACACAGTTGCAAGACATTTTTAGTCAATTTTAATGACGACATTGTAAGATCTGACCACCGTCTGTACGAAGCTTTAGTTTTAACATTTTTAATCTCAAATTTGTGTAGAGCAACATGTTTATTTTATGTTTGCAGCATGTGGCTCGACACAAATTTAAAAAAATGTCAAAACTAGGTACTTTCAGTTTATCGAGAATAAAACAGGAATTTGTCCATGGATTTTCATGAAATAACATTTATTTTACTTTTAATACATGCAGCTTTGAGATGAAGTACTAAAACTGGTAAGTATTTGTTGATTTAAATTTTTTATGAATTTTTTGAAATCAAAAATTGTATAAAAAAACAGGAAAAAAATATTTTTTTGCCACTTTGGCCTCAATAACTCCAAAAATAATGGCTAAATTAAAAAATGATATTAGATAAACTTAAATCTGGCGTAGTTTAAAAAAATCGGGTACGTTGTTCCAAAGTTACGATAAGATGTATGAAGCAGCCTCTTCAAAAATCTAAAATTTTAGAAAAAAAAATTTAAAAAAAAAACTATACCATAGAATTTTAAATAATGATGATTTTTGCGGTTAGGTGACTATAGCGGATAAAAAAAAACTTCCCATTTGTTGCATAGTGTTATTGTTAAAAAGCTAAGGCACGAGCTCTATGTTTACATTTGTCCTTCAAGTTGTGCTGAAAAAGGTCAACAAGAAAAAGAAAGACAAAAAAATGTACTTTGGATTTCAAGAAGAATTCTTAACAAAAGTACGAAAAAACAGAAGTAAGGAAGAACATGTTAAATCAATTAAATTGACAATCATACAAAGCAAATTTCGGTCTACCAAAGCTTAAATACAATTTGGTTTAAAGATTGATTTTTGACTATTGCCTGCCAGCAGCCGTCGATGGCTGTCAGTGTTAAACCGCAAACCCCTCTGAAGAGATTGGAGTGGTTGCAATTGAAACATGTAAGTCAAGATAGAAAAATTATCAATAAATTTTAATTAATTTTCATGTTGTAAAATTCCTTTTAATTAAAATATTAAAATTTGGAATAAAAATAAATTTAACTTTTGTTAAAAAAAACTTTTTTTGTTAATATAATGACTGCTTAGTCCGCATACATATTATGAAACATCTGCTGCAAAAACTTTTTTCAATTCTCTTTTGAAACTGCATTCGTGTCCATAGAAAAAAATATTTGTTTTACAGCATTGAGTCATTTTAATACTGTACATTATTTCGGGTAGTTTTACTCTAAACTTTATGAGAACAAAAAAGTTTGCGAAAATACTTTATTTCGTATGATTTGATTTATCTAGAATTTAAAATATATTCGGTTTATTTTAGTCAGAGAGAGTATAGAAACAAAGAGTTTTTGAATTTGATAAAAAAAAAAATCAGCTAATTATTTACTTTAAGTTAAATTTAGACTGTAAAGCAATTATAGTTATTTGATAATACTTGCGAAAAACAATAAAAAATACCTTTATAAATATAACAATAAAGAAAAATAAATTGTACTTTATTTTGATACTGTGTACTTTTTTCTTAAACTTAATTGCAAAGAAAATAGTTGGCAACACTAATTATAATTTGTAAAAAGAAATGTCAAAAACTCAAGTAATATGTAAACTTTCACAGGACATTGATATCGCAAGGATGCACAAATACTCCCAAGCAATTTCGTCTTTGTTTGGAAAGATTGCTCTGTGTGTTTCCGAATCTTCTAGTGTATATAAATTTCGACCACACACAGGTCTGTTTAAATATTGGCATATGTTAACTGGAATGTTATTGATCAAATGATGGTTAAATTTCATCTTTAGTGTTTTTACATTATTTATATCGTGAATTTCCCGAAACTTCATTTCAATGTTTGGTTTGACACGAATATGTTTAGGACTGTTCTGTTTACTGTCTATGGATGACTTAAATTATTAAAGAACAAACGCACCTTTCATACAAAAAATTTAAATAATATATAAGTTATTCTTTGAGAAACAATTAAAAATGCTTCGTGGCGTAACGTGACAAAAAGTAGACTTTCCTGTGGAAATATCCATATACAGACCCACATACGTATAAATAAAATTTTTATGTAGTTTTATTATTATTCATATTTTTTCTTCTTAATAAAGATTAAAATTTAAACTGCTAAAATTTTGATAATAATAAAAAAATCGATTTTAAATAATCGATTTCAGTATAAAATCGTAGACGTAAAGCCCATATGACACTACATTTTTAATGCATTGTTCAAGTTTTGGTGAACAGTACAAATATAATGTAATAGAAAAATTTACCAAGTGCAAAGAGTTCAGCTGTATTAAGATAAATGGCAAACTGTCAACAATTTTTAAAAAGTTATCGATAAAAAATGAAGTAATGTCAAAAAAAATGTAAAATTGTTTAACTTAAAATTGACATTTCAAGCTTGAAATATTAAAAGTGTTGCTGAATGAGCGGTTTATGGGCAAATCCAGCGATTTACCGCTTTTTGTTTTTAGGTTTCTCATAAACAAAAAGTTGGCAGCATTTAATAAAATAAACAAAACAGGGATGGCTAAGTTGTTTCAATTGTTCTTTTTTGTTGATACTTTTTTAACTAAGATTTATAATACCTTTTTGTGGTGTTTTTTATGAACATAATTAAAATTAATTTCAACTAAAAAAAATCTTTTAGTACAATTAGGGTAAAAAACTATAATTTTTAAAGGTTGTTGGTACAATATTAAAAATTCTCAACGCCATCCCTGAAACAAAAACATAACATACATATAGTTTGCTCTTTCTTACATTTACTGTTTCTTTCTATCAATTCTATATCAATTAATGAATAAAAAATGTAGTGTCATAAGGGCTTAAGCACGACAACAAAAACATCGATTTTTTATCGACTTATCATTCCCTACTTGTAATACATTCTAACATTTTCCAATTTCTTTTTCGTTCAGCCTCGATTACTCATACTAGTGGCAGTTGTAATCTTTAACAAATCCATTATTTTGCTATAATTTAAAGACCACATGGGGGCTCATTTGGAACGTTAAGCAAAAAAAAAGAAAAGAATAAGCAACAAAAACATAATAAAAGCAGCAATAATAATAAACTGTGTGGCCTTCAGAAGGAAAAACTATATAAAACATTCTTAACATAACACAACTGTAGAACTGTAGATGACGAAAGCCAACCCTGAAAGTTTAGAAATGCAAAAACCGCCCCCTCGTCATCTTTGGCCACTTCTCATCACTCTGTTATCTCTTAACTAACAGTGCCCCAAGACAGATAAATAAACAACATCAGCAACAAAAAAATAAATATGGTTCTTATAAAACACAAAAACAAAAAAAGCAGAATAGTACACAAAATATAAAAAAAACAAATAAAGTAAAGTAAAGAAGTAGAAATACCGACCGGTGGTTGATGAAGATGAGGATGTAGAAATAACTGAATACAGAAACAAGCAAACGAACAAACAAACTTTGTAAACAACTAACTGGCTGTATGATGATAATGTGGTTGGTAATAAAGGAATTTTTCTAGTCTGTTCCTTCAAATCCAAACAATTACTACCCTCTTAGAAAGTAATCGAGAAGTTTTTTCTTGTTTTAATTTTTCGTATAAAATTTGTTTCTTTTGAAAAGCAAGCGAAACGTTAGAATTGTTAAGAAAAGTGATGGAAATAGTTACGTTTTTTTCTGTATTTTTTTTTTTTTTCTTTTGTAGGAAATTAAGTTTAACAAAAAATGTTTTTGGAATTTTAAGGACAAAAGTACTTATAAGCCAAAAATCAACGTTTGAAACTAAATCGGCTTAATTAATTAATTAATATTTGTTTTCTTTTTTCTAATGGCTTATTTAAGTTTAAAGGTTTTTAGATAAATATGTATAGACGAATAGAATTCTGGTTGCAAATTTTGTTTTTTTACCGGTTTGTGTGTTAGTTTGTAATAGAAATTGTTAAAAAGTTATAGTTAGTATTAAAAATTAGTCCCATTAAAGCTACAGCATTCGAAATTGTCAGAGAGATTAACAACGACCGACCTACTTATTTATTAAAATATTTATCAGGGGTGTTCTGGAAATCGAAAAATCGAATTTGGAAGTTGTTTTAAATACTCTTTTAAATTAATTTTTATAATTTTGGTTATAAAATTCTGTTTAATAGAGAAATATTTGTCATAAAATTCTTTAATTACATAAATCTTGTAAAAAAACGACGTTTAAAATTCTTGCGTTTTCGAAATTTGTCTGGATTGTAGACGTACAAAATTTTAAATTGTCCGAAATGTAGAAGCGACCGAATTATTGGAGTGACCAGATTGGCGTATTTCCGGACTATCGAAGTTGCACTGTATAAAAAACCAGTTTTCACAATTTACTATCAGGTTGTACTTATAAAGGACGTTTTACACAATATCCCACAAAGTCTTACGTATTTTTCAAAAATGCTTCTCTGATCTAATTATTCTTTGAACATTTAAAAAAAAAACCAAAACAACTTATCATGACAGGGTTGTATTTTCGTAAATTACTAAAGACTTTGTGGGAATGTGTATATCGGCCTTAAGGAACATATCGAATGTTTAATTTGTTCTCTAATAAAAGGCCGCTTGTCTCATGCTAAATGGTGTTCTTTTAAGCCCGTCAAAACTTAAAATTGTAAAGAAATTTCGGGCATACGGTCACAACTGCCGTTGTCTTTAGTTTTTTTTTTTTTTGCCTGTAAATTGGAGCAAATAGTGTATTTTGTGTGGCAATTTGGTTTATTAAAAAACGCATTAAGCCACCAAAGATGGTCGCGAATCAATACTTATAGTAGTAGAATTTTATAATTTCGAAGCGTTGTTGTTCAACAGATAACAAATTAGGCACATATGTATGTATATGAATTCAATCAGAAATCTAGGTATTAGACATACATACTCTGGCTGTATGTAAATCACAGAAAAAATGTTCCTTCGAATAAGTACCTATGCATAATTGGCGTATGACGCCTGTCAATTTAAGTTCATGTTGTGTTCTTAATTTTAAATAAATTAGACGGCTTTTAACCTTTAAAAGATAATCATATCATAACATACGTTAAAGATAATTATACGTAAAATTGACGCTTTACAAACTAATATGGGTTTAATTTTTACCTTTATCTATTTATATAGGTACTATATAAAAATTAAACGCTCCATGTATGTAATCGTATCACGTGAGAACGGCTGGAGCTATTTAGCTGAATTTTTTTTTTCATCCGATTCGAACTTTTCATGAGATGGTTTGTAAAGGAAAATAAATTTAAAAATGCCTGTTAAAATTTGGAAATTTTAAGTTTTTAATATATTGCCTCCTTTGCACTTCTCATTTTTCCTAATAAGAGAAAAATTTAGTAAAAACTCGAACTCTTCTTCTTCTATCTATATCTATATATATAAAACGAAACGGTCCATGTATGCGATTTAGCTGAATTTTTTTCTATCAGATTCGAAATTTTCAGGAGATGGTTTGTAAAGAAAATAAATTTAAAAATTCCTGGTAAAATTCAGAAATTTTAAGTTTTTAATATACTTACATATTTGCCTCCTTTTTACTTCTCATTTTTCATAATAAAAGAAAAATTTAGTAGAAATAAATTTTAATAACTACCGAACTATTATTAATATTGAATCCTTACAATTAATCGTTGATCTCTTTTTAAAAAAGTTTTGCATAGAATTTATGAAATTAAACACACTTCTCATTTTTCTAAGTATGAGAAAGCTTAAAGCGAAACTCGAAGAACTAAAATTTTTAACACACTGCCCCTTTTCACTTCTTATTAGTAAATAGCTTCCGCGTGAATTCACGGAGCTCTGCTAGTATTTAATAAAAATAGCAAAATTTAAAATATGTGTAGGTACATATAAAATGTTTGAAATGCAAAGCAACTTATTCAAGCTAATTAAAAATAAATACCTATTAATATTTATTTCGAAAGTGCATGCGTAAAATGTACGCAGATTATCTTTCTAGGGTTAAAATACTTTGTCACTGGTGTTATTCGGAATGATTCTACAAGGTCCTACTCTTGAGATTGTTTGATCTTTATCAGGTAAAAAATAACTTTTGTGCCAAATTGCACCAACAAACAAATTTTTCTTTTTTCTGCATAAATTTTCCAATTAGAAGGTTCCATATTTCTTTACAGGTGAATTAAAATTACAATAAAAATATCTAACATTTACTTACCTTTTTAATGTTTTATTCCAAAAGTTTTTTTTTACAAGTTGCTTGCTTGTTTTAAAGTTGTATTATTTTCTAAGGTGCACAAATAATTAAATTTTCACTCTTAAGTATTTAAGATTTTACAAAAAACACGAATTTTCACATTAAAAATTATATTTAAATTTAATTATGCATAGTTTTTTTTTAAGAAATATTAAATTCAATTTTTTTTCTATCTTATTATTTTTATTTGTTTCTTTTGGCAACCCTTTTTAATTATTTAAACACAAGTTGCAAACAAACTGCAAAAAACAATTTTATTTATTTATTTTGTGGTTACTTTTGTGTGTATGTATTTGTTTTTGTTATATTTTCGGTAAATTTTGATATTTTTGTTGCTGTTTTCTTAAGTAGCAGGCTTGCCAGTTTAGCACTTTTAGTGCTAGATTTAGCACACTTTTTTCTGAATTGGCACTAAGAATTTCGAAAAAAGTGCTAAGTGCTAGTTTAGCATATTTGGCAAAAGTGCACTTTACGGGGCGTACGAAAAAAAAAAAAAAAAATTGCACCCCCTCTGGAATAAAAAAAGAAAAAAACCAAAATTAAAATTTAAGGGGGCTGAGGCCCCTGGGACCCCATGGATCAAAAAAAGCGGCCCGCCCACTTAGTGGTATGTGTGGGTACTCAAATTAAAGGTAATTGTGTAAAAAATACGAAATTAATAAAATTTAGGTCGAGCGGGACTTCCGGGTCCCTCTGGGGGTAAAAAAATTGCCCCTCCCACCCTTATAACTATGTGTGGGTACTCGAATGAAAGGTATTTTGCTAACGATTGTAAATATTTTGTTTTTATTTGGCTTTTTTGATGCTGTATAAAAATCGCGGGATTTTTTTATTTTTTTGTAACTAAAGCTTTTCTGTATAGCCGGCCTTCGGCCGGGCGCAAGGATTTTCTCCTCTATGGTATAACAAAGACCGGCTTCGCTAACTAAAGCTTTTCTGTATAGCCGGCCTTCGGCCGGGCGCAAGGATTTTCTCCTCTATGGTATTACAAAGACCGGCTTCGCTAACTAAAGCTTTTCTGTATAGCCGGCCTTCGGCCGGGCGCAAGGATTTTCTCCTCTATGGTACCTATAACAGAGACCGGCTTCGCTAACTAAAGCTTCTCTGTATAGCCGGCCTTCGGCCGGACGCAAGGTTTTTTTTCTTTTTGGTATAACAAAGACCGGCTTCGCTTACTAAAGCTTCTCTGCATAGCCGGCCTTCGGCCGGGCAAAAGGATTTTCTCCTCTATGGTATAACAAAGACCGGCTTCGCTAACTTAAACTTCTCTGCATACCTAGAAAAGATACATAAATTAACCTAGAGTGCAAAATATTAACGAATACAAAAACAAAATACATATTGGCAATCGTGAGCAAATTACCTTTAATTTGAGTACCCACACATATATACATAAGTGTTATGGGGGGGAAACTTTTTTTGCCCCAGAGGGCCCTTGAAGTGCCGCCCACCCAAAATTTTATTATTTTCGTTTTTGTTGCACAATTACCTTTAATTTGAGTACCCACACATACCATTCAGTGGGCGGGGCGGTTTTTTGGACCCAGGGGTCCCCACGGGCCTCAGCCCCCTTAAATATTAATTTTGGTATTTTTTTTTTTAATTCTGGATCGGGTGGCATATTTTTTATATTTTTTTTTCGTACGCCCCGTAAAGTGCACTTCAGCCGCATATTTTAATAATTGTTAAGCATTTTTAGCACTTTTTTTTAGATCCCAAAACAACTTAAAAACGCACATTATAAATTCAAGTAAAGCATTAATTCTTTAAGTGTATCAAGAAAAATACATACATATTAGGCATATAACTTTTTACAAGTATTGCAAATAGAAAAAATTTCATAGTCTAGTCGAATAGAGCATTTTTTTTTTAAATCACATAAAAGTTTTCACATCAAACGCAATTACTTTTTTTATAAGATTATATAGTCATTTGATTTATCATTAAATTTGAATAATGTTATTTGTAAAAAATGACATGCAATACTAATATAAATTGGTCAAAACTTTTAAATACCTTTAAAAATTATTATTTTCCCTGTAATAAAATTAGAGCAATGCCAGCACTCAGTAATGCTTGTTGGAATTCTGGAACTTTTGTCTTTTATACTTATTCCGGAATATCAATTGCAATTATTTGCTATTTGTAAATTTGTATGTGATACTTAGAACGAAGTCTGGTTTTCTGATTATTAATAATTATTAATAATTTTGCCACAATAACTGGCTTAAGAGAAGCAAATGAATGTTTTCTCAGACATTGCGACAAAAAACCATCAGCTATTCAGAAAGTTCAGCGAGGTAACCTCCTATTTGACTAAAGACCTATTGGATAGACCTTGCTGCGAACTAGAATGAAAATAGAACAATTGGTTTTAAAATTAGACAACGTTTGTTGCCACACTTTAAACATATCGGACGATATTGAAAAAAATCGGTTTTCTGACAAGTACCAAAATGAGTTGGGAGAAAGATGAAAATGACATAATTGAAATAAATAAATAAACAGTTGTAACAACTTTATTTAAAATATATTATAATGTAATACATAATAAGTGTTTAAAAAAACAATAATAATCCTATGTTAATAAAACAAGCTCGAGGCCACAATTGATTTTTTTTTTTTTTTAATATATTTTATTCTTTATTATTTATCTCTTTATTATTATGCAATTTTGTGAACGCGATTAGTCGTTGTGTTTTTAATATTGTTACTCGTCTTTTATTATTCCTGAAGATGCCATCCAAAGGATGGGGAAATATTGAAAAGAGATAAATAATAAAGAATAAAATTTATTAAAAAAAAAAAAAAATCAATTGTGGCCTCGAGCTTGTTTTATTAACATAGGATTGGAAATTTAAAGGCCGAATAAAGATAATAACATTTAAACAATAATATTTTAAGTAATTTTTGTTTTTCACTGTAGAGCAAATTAGCACTTTTTTGCCGATTTAGCACTTTTAATTTGAATTATTCTGGCAAGCCTGTTAAGAAGACAACATCGTCTCTCAAGTCTGTCTACATAATTTTTTCTGTTGTTTTGTTGGCGTTTTTTTTTTTCTTTTGTTTTTGTTAAACACAAATACTTTTTGTTGTAATTTTATGGAAAACTTTAAAACACCGGGTTTCTTGTTAAAGTTTCGTTGTTGTAGTTTTAACAAAACAAAACCAAAAATTTACAAAAAGCAAAAAGTAAACAACAGCAACAACCAGACTGAAGAGAATGTAACCAAAAACCCTGCTAAAACAAATTAATGACAGTTGTCAGACATTGGGTCTTTTCTTCTTTCTTGTTTAATTTTTAATCTAACAAAAGCACACACCTGCTTCTTTGCATACGTAAAATAAAATACAATAAAACACAAAGAAAACATGCAAAAATTATGTTAAAGAATTTCCCCAATAGTTTTTATTTTTTTAATTTTCTTTGATTTTAAAACATTTTTTCCGTTTTCTTAAATAATGACTGCCAAGTGTAGTTTACAATTATTTATACAGAAAATGAATACTTCAATTTTTTTAAACAAACAGAAATGGCAAAGAAAAGGAAATACTTTTTTCACTTTAAAAAAAATTTACACACACCAAAATTGTATGCATAAATAAAATACAATGGGAAAAAGTTAACGCCGGCAGCGCAGCTTTTTATTCTCACTGTTTTTTTTTACTTTTGGCTTTGATTTGTTTAACCAACATATACTTAATTTTTTATCTTATTCGTTTACTTTTTTGCTTGTAATTTTTTTAAATGTTCTTTTTGCTAATTAAGAATACATCTATTATGTTTATAAATTTGTTTGTTTTTTAATTTAATTATTTATAATTGAATTAGCTTTTTTTATTTTCTATCTGCACTTTATTTGCAGCCGCTTTTAATTAAACACACGGTTGCAACGACACTCACGGAATCCACACGTCTTGCGAGTTTGACAGCTAAAAACGGACTAAAATTACAACAAACAACAAATCAAGGTATATTTACACAAGGTAGACTCATTTGGGAGTGTAGACATGCTGCTCTATAAAAAGAACCGAGTTGTCAAAATTGTCTTCATATAAAACAAAAACAACTAAACGCACACATGTACAAATTTTGGCTCATATACATGAAATTTGACGTTTGGGTTCCAACTAGGGGTAAACAGCTGACAAACAAATGGGCCAACGAGTTTACCTTGTGTAAATATACCTTGCAACAAATAATAGAAAATGGCTTGTTGCCATATCATAAAGTTTTTTTGTTCACGAAACAAAGCTGCCAGAAATGCTGGAAAAACGTGTGTTTTCATAATTATTCAGGGAAAGATATAAAATTAAAATATTTAACATTACTAAAATGTATATATGTATAACTATATAATAAACAAATACATAATAAGGAAATTATTATGTTTAAGCCACGTTTCAATAACAAATGCAATATATATCAGGGTGTCACAGAAAAAGGAGCGACTTTTAAGGTCATGTCAGTTAAAACTTTTGACATCTTAGATGAAATATACATACTTATACGAAACATATCACATAAAGTACTTTTAACGCAGAGCGAAGAGAAAAGTTAGGCAACTCTCATCTTTTTGCGCGCTTTGACAATCTTCTAGTATCATTTTATTATATGTTTTTTTTAACACACAATGCGCGTGTGTTGTAAAAGTTTTTATTGTGTCATACACCTTTGACTTTACGCTTTTCTGTCCAAGTAAAGGCCGTGTCAGATAAAACTTTTGCTTCGCGTTGCATTACATATACTTTGACAGAAAAGCGTAAAGCAAAAAGTGTATGTCACAATAAAAATTTTGACAACACTCACACATTGTGTGTTAAAAAGAAAATAAATAAAAAAAATTATACTGAAGATTGTCAAAACGCGCAAAAAGATGAGAGCTGCCCAACTTTTCGCTTCGCTTTGCGTTAAAAGCAGTTTATGTGACAAGTGCCATATAAACATGTACATTTAACTCAAATGTCAAAGCGTATATGTAACGCAACGCGAAGCAAAAGTTTTATCTGACACGGCCTTAAGAAACGTCATGCAAAGCGAAGAAGTTGTATCTGATACGGCCTTTACTTTTACTTAAAAGAAACATCAAATTTTTTAATTGTTAGCTTAATTTTTATTGGCTGTTCTACTTATATACAGCTAATTCTTATTTTTTATGAAAACACTTTAAACCAGGGACCGTAACTGTTATGACTTTTTTGAAAAAGTTATTTTTTTGGTCAAAAAATATCTGTTATTTTTTTACTTATGTATATTTTTTCAGTCAAAAATTAAAGTTAAAATTTGACTTATATTTTTCAGTCACGAATAAAAAAAATAAATTTGACTTGATTTTTTTAGTCAAAAAGAGAAATTGGATAGTTATCGTAAAACATTTTTGTAAATTTTAAAAAATTAATGCCGCACATATTTCAAGGGTAAAAGCATTCATTCATTTACTGATTGTTTTTATGTGATAGATAAGCTTTTAACTTGATTTTATTATTACATTTGACGAAAAATATATCGGTCAAATTTTTTTTTACATTTTTTTTTATATTATTCAATTAAATGTTAACTTTTATTTTGACAGAAAGAATTTTTATTTTTGACTAAAAAAATATAAGTTTTTTTACTTTTTTGAAAAAATCAATTACATAAAAGAATTTTAGGAATTTTATTGCTTGGCCTATAACCATCTTAATGCTAAACTTAAATATCGTATAGATTAATTCTCTCTGTCTGACTTTTTGAACTGAAATTGTTTATAATAAAGGCTCAGTTAGCCGGGAGTAACAGTAACAGTAACCTTACCGTAAAAAAGTAAGACCAATCTATTTCTTACAGATTGAGACGTAACATCTTACTGCTAACTATAATCGTTCTAATTGCTTTACATACAACAAAATGAATCAGCTGATTTGCAACATTACTGTTACTCCCGGCTAACTGAGCCTTTACTGTAATTTTTGATCCCTGCTTTGAACAACAGCAAAATTAAATCGAAAAAGGTTTCTGTGAAGAATTTATATAAATAAAAAAATGCTAAAGAAATTCAATCTATACTGGAGAAATATTATGTATTTTCTCTTCCTAGAACTAATTGTAGGTTGTGCGTTTGCAAATTTCATAAATGGAAACACTATTTTGACGATTTTTGCCAAACACAAAAACATTTTGATAGATGTAATATTGCTTATCGGAAATGCTTCTTCAAGCATTAAAAACCCGTAATTTTAAATTTAAATAAAGTAATTTATTGTCCCCAGCTAAACTTACATAATATGCGAATTTGTATGCATTCTTAAACATTATAAAACACAAAATGCTTTATCGAAATTTTCGATTGTTTAATAGTGTGATTGGTAATTTTTGTAAGTCACCTACAAACTATTTTGTTGATGACTGATGAAATTTTTGACCATAATTCAAGTTCGATATTGTGTATCATCCCGCTTAAATGTTTCATCGTATGTAGTAGTTTTTTGTTTAAATTCGCATTATCTTTTTTGTTTTTAAAATATAAATTTTTTTGATATTTATTGTTTTCAAAAACAATGTTCCATCGTCTGTATCGATGCTTAAAGCCTAACTAGAATGTGCATTAGTTAGATTAAGCTACTTTCAAAAATTAACGAATTTTCCTGAAGTTCAATATGTCATGTTTCATGTATGCTCACAGTTGCTTAAGCCAGGTTAATTGTGTTCTAGTTGGGTCTTTACTGTTTTTTCTGCCTCATTTCCTTAAGAGCAGTGGCTGTGTGCAGTGCTTTTGCAAATACAGATGAAAGAAAAGGCCGACAATTAAATACAATAAAAATTTGAAAAATTTAATAAATGCATACGAAAATACTCCAGAGTTATAGGATATTAATTGTAATCGTTATATAAACAAAACTAAGAGAACCAGTATATTTTCTGATGTTTCGTTTTTGGTTTCATCCGTATGAGTTTAAAATTTAAATAAAAGTAGTAACTTTCGTGTATGCGAAGCACGGCAGTTCAACCGTTTGCGTACGGTTGCTTAATTTGAAGATTTTTGAAGGTGGAGACTTGCTTTTTTTTCCTAAGTCACCATTTAAACAGGGAAACAGGGTGGTTTTTGTGTTCGGTACTCGGTGACACGCTTTGCTTACATTTTCTTTGTTGGAATTTGCTATGCTTTTTGACAAAAAAGCAACAATAGTAACATAACGTTTCCGGCAAAATGTTCGTCTGTGTGATCGGGAATGAAAAAACTAAAGAGAATTCTAGATGTTTTCCTTCCAAATGTTTGCCCGTCTAAGCTCGGACTAAAAGTTACAATGTTAATAAATCTTCAAAACATGCTTAATTTGTTCTCAGATTATTTTTAAATGCAACATTGTAATTTTGGCCTCTAAACCTTGATATTGCAGAAATAAATGAATGAATAAATAAATGAAATGAAGACGATTTTTAATATTTTTCTCCAGAAATTTACGACTTTTTTTACAAATTTATCTGGCAACTCTTTGTTGTGTTTTGCTTACAAACGAGGCTGCCAGATAAATTTGTGGAAAAATCGTGAATTAACTGGAAAAATATGAATATGTGGCGGTTCACACACGCCAAGTTTAAATCGTCAAGTATTGAGCTTTTAGAAGTGAAGGGAAAAGAGAATGCCATTTATTTTCCCCTCTCGCCTTAAAACTCGAGAAAGTAGCATAATTTGTTTGATTTCAATATCACTCGAAATCGGTTTTAGAACATGGCGGAAAAAGTACACAAAAGTAATTGTAGTGTTTCTAACAGCCTGAATATAAGTTAAATGTTCTTAATTGAGATAATTTCCTGTAGTATATTTTAATATTTGGGAATTCACATAGGAGAATTTTTAAAAACAGTAAAATTTGACCCCTCAAGATCGAGTATACAGTCAAGACATACTTTGCCAATTTAATATTAAATCTTAATTCAACTTTTTTAATATATTGAGAGGTTTAATCAGGGCTGAAAGGTACTTTTTTTGTCCTCCTTCTTAAACTTAAAAAAAACTTTTTCCTTAAAAATAACTATAATAAGCCCCTCATACCATTTTTAACGGATAAGGTAAATATTTATTTGAGTTTTACTTGTACTTGTAGGTTTTCCAAAATATCATTTTTATCATAAGGAAATACGTAGTTGTATAAACAGTCGAACTTCCTTATAATGAATCTGCAAGGGACCATAAATTCTCTCAACTTATAGGAAACTTCATTGTAAAGAATTAATTTTTTTCCACTTTTGTTAAAAAAAAATCAGGCAGTTCTAGTTGTGATTTACACTTACACGTGCAGCGGCTTGAAGCGTTTTGCGTTTAGTGCTAAATTGCTTTTATTCTACATTTTAAGAGTTAAGGTTGCTTTAGCCGACCATAAATGTAATGCAATGCAATGTAACGTACCGTAACGTACTGTATTTTCTATTATTTCTAATTAATGTTTCACAATTTTGAGCCTTTAAATAAATTATATTGCACAAATCCATTTCAAAAATGTTAAAGGTGTGTGCTCGAATTTCTCGGTCAAGTAATAATTGTCAATCGTCACTAAACTTTGTATTAAATCTTTTTATATACAAAGGAACCAAATTAGCCCATTCATTGACTTAAGAGTTCATTTTAATTTTTTTAACGCCTGTAATATACATGAACTTCTTGTCTAGGAAAACATAAATTTTGAATTCTTATACATAACCGAATTATTGACAGATTCGCTTCAAACTTTTCAAATATAAAAAAAGGAAACTTTTTGGCCCAGTGCACGTTGATATTAAGTGATGTTGCAAAAATGACCACCCTTATGTACATATGTGTATGTGTGCATGAATCTTAGTTGTCTTTTATACAAAAATTAAACTCACAAGTTTTATTTCTCTAAAAAATCTTAATTTTTATTTTAAATATCCCTAATGCAAGACCCAAACAAAATTTTTGTCCCTTTTGGCAACAACAAAACCACTAATTTTGGGGTCAAAACACCAAAACTGGCAGCCCTGGGTTTAATTTAAAAAAAAAAATAAATTAAAAATGAAAAAAAAAATATAAACAACCTTGAACAGATTAAATGAACGATGTGGATTGATGCATCGCCGACATCGTCCTTAAAAATATCCATGTTTTCTAAGCATTACTGATGAACTGTTTTGTAAACAAACTCAGCACATAGTGTTGAGTAATGCACGTCATTACCTACATACTGTACTACAATTGGTTAAAATCAAAATCAGCCGCTACAATGGTTTTAAGAAATACTAGTTAGCAATCAATTTTATTTTACCATTTAAATCACA
Source organism: Pollenia griseotomentosa (assembly GCA_963931875.1). Taxonomy (NCBI): domain Eukaryota; kingdom Metazoa; phylum Arthropoda; class Insecta; order Diptera; family Polleniidae; genus Pollenia; species Pollenia griseotomentosa. The sequence continues at coordinate 103,229,874 of OZ007561.1, forward strand.
ATAAATACAATTCACAATAGCAAACTACAAAATTGTAGTTCAGACAACACCCAAACTGTTTCTTCTTGAAATCTCAATACATATGTTTTTTTTTTAATAAAAAAGATTTTTCAGCTTTATTAAGAAATTTAATTTATATTTATTTGTATGAAAAAGTGTAGTTGGCAAGTTCACTGTAAAAATATTTTTTTTTGCACATTTTGGAAAAACTGTACTAAATTTTTAATTTAAATTTAGTCTTTTTTTCATATAGGTTCACACGCTAAGTGCCCCAAGAGTTGGCATCAATAGACAAGATACCTTGCACCACTTGCGAGTAGATATTACAAATTGATTACTAAAGGTAAATCATATTTGGGACCTAAAGACAATTGTAAATCTACTAAAGCGGCTCATACACTTGCAATAAAATTGTTCAATTTTACGTATTGTACAATTATATCGGCAATGTGTATGTGATATTTGATGGTGGCACAATATTTTGGCAACAATCAAAAGACTTTTGATTTTTATTGCTCAACGAAAAGAAAGTGAAGTGTGTTGGCAGCATTGCACAATGCTGTTTATGTTATTCCTATAGGTTATGTTCACATTTTTATTAAATGAATGAAACCATTGTGCGACTTATTGCATAATATAGGACAAAATAAAAAAAATAATATGTAATAAGACGAAATGTTGTAAATTTACGATTAACAACATAAAACTTATTTACGCCTAGTTTCAATATTCGTTTATTAAATTTTCGGCAAAATGCCTTATAGGACTGGTAAGTTCTGGACCTGCCGCAGGGTTGTCAAATTTTTTGCGCTCCATCGCCAAACCGGATGTCAGATATCGCCAAACGTAAATTTTGTTCAGTTTTCGTAAAATTTTTTTTTAATCAAAATTTGCAACAAAAAAGCTAGTTTAATATTACAGTCAAAAATAGCCAAAACCTGAGAAAAATACAAAAAATTCGCTTAAAGTAAATTTTGTTTAGAGTCTGTAATTTTTTTTAAATAGCATAAAATGGAGATTATATTTTTTTCAGTTAAAAATAAAAAGTAAAATTAAGTACACAGGTCTATAAGATCGATCGTACACTTTAGCCTCATCGATTTCATTACTGGTGCTCTGACCTGCATACATGCTATTAGAATTAAATAGTGACTGAATCAAGGCGAATTCATAGAGGTGACCGCATCATGAGATAGAGTTATGCTAGCTATCCCTTTTTATTGAAAAATACTATGTATTTTGTTTTTGTAAAAAGTTAGAGTGAATGTCAAAAATTTTTGTTGAAAATATAAAAAAGCAAATTTTTTTGTTTATAAAATATACACAATTGCTTTAAAAAGTAAATCTTGTTCCTCTATTGCAAATTAATTGTGGCTCCACTTATTTCTTACGCATTTATAATTTCTTTCTGATTTCTAAATTTCTATTTTATATTCACTTTTTTTATTTTATAAAATTTAAATTAATTTTTTTTAACAATTTTTATTGAATTTTAAATTTGAATTAATTTTTTCACAAAATGTAAACAAAGCTTGACATTCAGTATACACACAAAAAAATAAACAATAAACAGATGACTCGAAAATGTCACCTTTATGAATTCGCCTTGGACTGAATATAAAATTCAATTAAAAATGATAACAAAACAAAAATCATGTGAAAAAAGTTTCCAGTTTTTTTTAAATTAGTAATGATAACAAAAAATGACAAACTGTTAAAAAATCGCTGAAATCGTATAAATGGTAAAAATAACCAAGTTAATCGCTCGTTATATCAAAAATCGCCAGTCGCCAAATACAAAATCCCACCGCCAAACACGTTTTAAAATCGCCACGTTTGGCGAGAAATCGCCATATCTAACAGCCCTGACCTGCCGTCCCAAAATGTTCCTATGACAGAAGCTATAATCAAAGTTTTTTTTTTGCCCTGTAAAGGGCATAATAAAACACGCAAGCGTTTACGCAAACATAAAAAAGTATGGAGCATGTTTGATTTAATATTAAAAATTTTTAGTATCCACGCAAACATATTGTAGCTGTTGTTATACTGCTTGTGTCATTTATTTGTTTGAATTTAAGTCAGTAAAAGTGACTGTACGCGAGCTTTTATCAAATGTGGACCGATTCTCATAAAATATTGAAGCACGGTTAAGACTGCGTTGCCACTTGACAATGGAATTGAAGTTTGGTTGCCATATGTTTATAATCAACACATTTTTTTTAAATTATTAAAAAAAGCCTCGTGAAATTAATTTGATTCAAGAAAGAACATTTGCAAAAAGCTTGAAGTATTTGAATAAAGTTTTAACGAAGAAAAATAATATTAGCAAAAGTTTCGGAATACCTTATTGATTAAAGATGCGAAATGTTCGCACGGGCTTCCTAGTTGATTACTAAAAAAAAGTTTTGGGTCTCAAGCATTTAAAAGCTTATAGGGTAAAGTATTTTTGAGATTTTTCGAAAGAGGTTTAGAGTTCGCTCAAGTCGAGTTTTGGCAAATCTTTTGATTAGTTTTGTCAAAAACCACAATTTTCTTCGCTTTTAAGGAAAAAATTTGAAAGAAAAATGTCCAAGTTTTATTTTTGTGTACAGAAACTATAAGTTTTTGCTATGAATTTGCTCATTTAGGCACCCTACATTGAAATTTTTCGTAATTCTTCCTTAAATTTTATAAATATCGCTTTATAGCTTTTAAATTTTTTATGAAAATTAAGAAAACTAACAACGCAGTTTGAAAGATCAATTCATTCTAATCCATAAAGATAAAAATATTTTTGAATTAGTTCTTACCGTTTCTGATTTATACCGGTTTTAAGCTTTGTACCCAGTTTATGATATTATTACTCATACCCAACCAACAAATTTCGTTGTGATTTATTTTTTTTATTTTAAACTATTTTTACATAAGAGAAATAAGTGTTAAAAAAATGTATTTACAAAAAATTTCTGTTATAATACAAAAACTCATAACTAAATTAATTAACTTATTTAAATACATTTAAAGTTTAAACAACAACCATACAAAAAAATATATAATACAAAATTTTGAACACGTTCTTTTTACACTTTAAAAAAAATCACTTATCGAAATTCACATCCATTAGTTCCTTAGTGATTTCGGATTTTGTTTTTCCTGCGGGATTCTGGCGCAAAACTTGCAACTCCTGTACACTAGCAGGAGCTTTAAATGACTTTAATCTTTCGTGCAAATGTGTGGCAGCATCAATTGTTTCAGGTGTTGCTGGACTTTCGGTAGATACAACTTTACCTTCAGGCGTTGAACTGGTGGCCATTTTGTATAACATTTGCAATTGCCTTACAGTTTGACTCGGCAGCTGGGGCATTCTGGGCATTTCCATATTTTTATTTGGAAATTGTTTTTTCGTTATTTTAACCTTCTTCTTGTGAGAAGAGTTGGCCTCATTCGACCATTTTTCTAGCCAAGTGGCAGGAGCAGGACGTTCTGTAGAGTTCGCTTCATGTTGTGCTCTGAGTTGATGTCTTTTGTTAACTTGCCTTTTATTAAACGAGGAACCATCAGAGTTATCTTGATCTCCTATAGGTCGAGTTTCTTTCTGGGGTCCCAATTCAAGTAGCATTTGAAAATCGGCATGTTCTCCTAGACGAAAACCAAAACCAAGTCGGGAATCGGTACCTTTAAGAGAAATATGTAGGGAAATTAAAGTTTAAGCTAGTATTATGTTTTGTAGGTATATATAGCTACAGACCTTTTTTTATTGGTGGTATATTGGAGTAAACCAGTGACAATAATGAAGGCAATTCATTTGGAACGATAAGTGAGACCGAATAGTGGACTATAAAAAAGAGAAAAAAAAAAATGATTAATACATTTTTAAATCAATTGTTTATATTTCTAGATAGATCAAGAATCAAGATACATAGATTTGACAAATTCGGTAAATGGTTTGATTTCCAAAACAACAGAATAAGTTAATAATGACCGGCCACGTTCAAGAAATCTAATTCGAGTGTAATAAAAATTGAGCAAACGATCCTGTATATAAAGGTAAAAAAGCACTTCGTCCATTCTACGAAGCTCATTTTTGGTTAAACGGCCACTTCAATAGTAAAATTGTCGTATTCAGAGCGAAGACAATCCTGAAGCCGTTAACGAATCACCATTATATCCATTAAAATTGACTGTTTGGTGCGGTTAAGGCGATCTTTCGGAATGAGCAAGAAGTTGTCATTATGGTAAATGGCGAGCGCTATCGATCAAAGATCAAAGAAAATTGGTTCCAAGAATATGTTACGAACATGTCATACAGCCTACTTTACAATCGGTTTATTGCAAAATCAATTTTGTGACACTTTTATTTCCAGAAGTTCACCTGTTCACTGAACCCCTCATGCGATTTTGTAACTTTTTATGGGGCTGTGTTAAGTCATTGGTTAATGCCGACAAACCAGCAACGCATGAAGCATTGAAAGCCAATATTTAAGCCACTATTGGAAAAAGTAGTCAAAAAATTGGACTGATGGAATGGAACGTGTAACACAAAGCATACAGATATGAAAAAAGTGACGCAAGAAAAATGCCCAAATCATTTGTGAGGGCAGCTTTCGAAGAAAGAAAAAAAGCGTTTTTTGTTAGTGAAGTGGCAGTGTGTAAAAACAGGCCGTGTCAATCAACACAAATTGCGTGATCAAAACAAACATGCAAAAAGGGCAGCTTTTGAAGAAAAAGACATTTTCTGTCTCGTGACGCCTCTGTGTGCTCTGTGCGTGTAACGTGGTTGGAAGTATGACGGAAATCATATTTACAAAATAAATGCCATGATATTATCTACCGGATTAAGGTAAAAATTACAGTCCATTACTCTATCTGTCTTGTATATTTATTTTGAGTTTTCATACAGCTAAAAAAATACCCTTTACATATTTATGGACCGATTAAAAAAAAAATTGTAAGGCGATTAATGTTGCAGTAGGTAATTTTTTGACCAAGTTGTATCCTAATACCAGCAAAATAAAATAGTTAATGGCCACAAAATCTTTATTCCGGAAAGAAGTTTGCCATGTGATATTATGGAACAATTCTCACCATTTTTAACATGGTTAGTCCTCATAACAATTGAAATGTATGTCGGTAATTTCATCAAATTAACTTCAAAATCGCGACCTGCACTTAACGCACAAGGTTATGTGAACAGACAACTAGTCAGCCAGCTTGACGGAGATCGTAAGATCGACTCTGAAAGTGATTTTGAGTCTATTGTTTTACTAAGAGTTGGGCCCAAGGACCAATATTTTTTAGTGTTAAACACATTATTACAAGCGCTTAATACCTATTTCACTCTTCTGGCGTGGCTATAAAAATAAAAATTTTTTTAATAAATTACCGTTCTACCTATGTATATCCATATAACAACTATAAAGTCGGAGCGTTATAAGACAAAAGTTAAACGATTTATAGCCTTTCCACACTTGTCAACATTTAACATCAATTTGTGAAGATGTTGGAATTTTCCCATAAGAAATACATAGGGCTAAAAATCAAAATTTTTCAACATCTTTACAGAATGTTATACCATGTTCACACGGACAGCAATATTCGTGTTTCGCTCTCTTATTCCTGTTTCGCGCACCAAACATGACTGAAACGACTTGTTTCCCCATGCAAAATTTTGAGAGCGAAACCGGTCGTTTCATTTTGAAACATGCTGCGAAACAGAAAACATGTACTATCATCTCCAATTTTGATAACATTTATCGTTACCCCGGGTCTTCACGTAGCAATATTTATTGCGGCAAACGTCAAATTTCATTGCTCCATAAAATTTTCGACGTATAGACCGCATATTGTCATGAGTGGCAATCCATTGCGCAATGATTGCTCTTCTTATTGCTTAGCAATATGCTGTCAAATCAGTTGTAATTTATCTGACATTTCATTTCTCTGTACGGTTGTTTTTTGTTTGTGTGTTTATTTATTAAAAAAGCAATCAATAAATATATTATTTTATATTATATTTTTTAATAAACGTTAAGATCAACAAAAGCAAACGACGAATTTATTTTTTTGTATATTTTTATTTTTTCAATAGAACGATTCAACTTTTTTTTAACGCAAATAAACAAAAAAATAAAACAAAACACAGCTACGACAATTACAATTAATTATTTTATTAATTTAAAAAAGAAAATTTCACAACCACTTCAAAACACAACATAAAACATTTGTTATAAATATGTACAGCCACAAAACTTTATACGACTACTCGCGGTGAAAATTGCAAATTTATGGCAAAGCAATTTCAAGTGTTCTCCAGCAATAAATTCAGCAATTATTGCTCCATTGTTCTGCCGACGTTTTTGCTTGTACTTAGCAATAAATATTGCAACGTGGAGACCCAGCGTTAGTTTATCTGAACTAGCTCTCAAAAAAAATCAAAACAAAGAAAAAAACAAAATAAAAATTGATGTTTAATAAAATAAAGTGATAATTATACAATAATAATATTAATAAAAGTATTAAATTATATATGTATTTTTAACTTTTAATTACTTTTTTATCTATTTTAAATAAAATCACACTAACAACACACAAAAAAATGTCAAAATGAAACAAGAATCAATCGTATGAACAGCATGTTTGGCAAACTAGTTTCAGAGAGCGAAACGAGTGGTTTATATAGTCGTATGAACATAGCATTACTATCTCATTTTGTTCCCCTTTACATTTTTCGATTCTTTTAGTGTTATCACTAGAAAAGTGGCAATAAATTCTATTATTATTGTGGCATCACTGACAAAATTGAAGTTGCTTTGAAAGCAGCGTTACCATTTCTCAAGTTTTTCCTTTTTTACAAGCCTTATTTTGCTTAACTTTGCTAAAATTATTAAACAAAATGAATAAGAAATACATTTTGGTGTTATCTTTTAAAATGTTGGCACTTTTGTAGAAAAAAAGTATTTAAAAAAAATAAAAGTTTTTTTTTCAGAAATGGTGACATTTTTTATTTATGGTAGATGTTAGATGTTTTAAGTGTGAACGCGTATTTCACATTTTCAACATCTTCCATGCGTTCCTCCGAAATGTATGCAAGTGTACAAAGGGTATTAAGGTGTAAATGCTTCTTCTCAGACAGCTCTGCTGACGATTTCATTTTGATTTCAGCTTTTTAAGAGCCTTTTCACACTTGTCAACATTTTACATCTAACATTCATTGGCGAATGTGTTCAAATTTTCCCATAAGAAATACATTTAGCTAAAAATCAAAACTTTTCAACATCTTTACAAAATGTTCCTTAATCATTGTATTCCTTCACACATATTCCGATTATTTTAGTGTCATCACTAGAAAAGTGGCAATAAATTATATTATTATTGTTGCATCACTGACAAAATGGAAGTTGTTTGAAAGCAGCGTTAATATTTCTCAAGTTTCTCCTTTTTGCACGCCTTATTTTGCTTAATTTTGTTCAAGTTATTAAACAAAATAAATAATAAATACATTTTGGTGTTATTATAAAAAACAAAAATAAAAAATTTTGGCACTTTTATAAAAAAAGTAATAAAAAAATAAAAGTTTTTTTTCAGAAATGGTGACACTTTGTATTGATAGTAGTGCCGGTTCACACACGTCAAGTTTGACTCGTCAAGTCTTGAGCTTTTAGGAGAGAATGGAAAAGAGAATGCCATTTATTTTCCCATCTTTTCTAAAAACTCAAGACTTGACGAGTCAAACTTGACGTGTGTGAACCGTCACTAGATGTCAGATGTTTAAAGTTGGAACGCGAATTTCACATTTTCAACATCTGCCATGCGTTCCGGCGAAATGTATGCAAGTGTAAAAGGGTATAAATTGGAAGTTAATTAGGAAGTTACAGTAAATATTTCATTTACAGCGGCTCTCAATATGTTTAAATGAAATTTGAGAGGACCACAAATATTTTCTCAATCAGGGTCAACGGATAAAATCATTACCGATTTTTTTTTTTTTAATAAATTTGGAAAGTAAACAGTGTTGCCATATTTTTTTCAAAAACTTTTTTATTTCTGAAAAAAAAACTTTTTTGTATAAATCAGTCTTTGAATATAAACACAAAATATCGCTCCTTAGTATACGGTTCGGTAGATAGTGTTTGTGTAGAAAATCATTAAAAAAATAACGTTTCCCTGTTGGTCATCTTTCGAACAAATAAATAATACTGTTCTTATCCAACTCCACAAAAAATGAGAACATTTAATTCCGTTCGGTTTTTTTTTTTAAACCACACACTTCATTGTGTTCGCTTCAGCTCATTAATGTTTGTTCGTTTCTGTTGTGCGTAGCGCCCTTATGAATCGTAAAAAAAAGAAACATTTTTACAAAAACAAAATACACATATGAAAAAAACATCATCAATGTAAAAAAAGTAACATTATGGAACATTTAAATATAATGTTTGTCTACAGTATCACTACAATTGTTCTGTGTTTTAACGAATAGCAGGACAATATATAATGTTCGGCTTTTTCGGTATTAAGGGTTTTAAGTATTAAGCATACTATTCCAATTTAAAGTCGCCAAACTTCTTGCAATTGCGATTTACAAAACACCTATTTTGCATTTCAAGTCAGAATCGCCAATGTTAAGCGTTTTGCGATTAACAGAACATGCCCGATTTTTAGAACGTTATCAACTGAAATTATCTGTCATAAAAATTAACACAAAGGTAAAACATACATACATAAATATTAACACTCTAGATAAGCCCATTTGGCATATTTTTGCTTTCCTTAGCGAAAAAAAAATTTACTAAGATCTTTCATTTTGAACCAAGTGAATGTGAATATTAAAACTCGTATCTGTATGTGAATGAATTAAAGTATTTAAAACGCAAGCGTGTAAATATTTTAAATAAACATTCGAAATTAAAAAAATTTTTTTGAAAAAATTTTGTTTTCAAAATGTCTAAAATTTGATAAACGCTGATTGATTGACACTCATACATGAGATTGTTTAAATAAGTTGTGTATCTTGCTCACTTTATCTGTTTCACCTTGTCGTAAATCTGTTGGTCGGCTTTATTTCTTTTTTTTAAACCATAAAAGCTGAACCCAGATTATGTAACTTTTTATAGCAACAAAAATTTAAGTACAAGTCGAAAAACACGGGTGATTAAAATAATAAAAATTCAACTACATTGACTGACTCATGCGAGTTTTAAAAATTTGGGCAAATTTTATTTTACATTTTTAATGTGTCAACTTTAACAATACTTTTTTGATAAGCAAATATTTCTGGGTGCTTAAAGGCCCAATCAGAATATGCATAAACAAGCTTAAGCTACTGTCAAAATCAACGAAAAACCTCTCAAATGCATTTAAAAGAACAAAAACCAAATAAAAAACCATTTGGTTCCGTACGACCAGTTTCGCACTTCACTTAAGCAAATGGCAGTTTTATAAAGGGTGTCCAAACTAGAACGCAATTTTTAAATTTGGCGCCATTCGAAGTGTCATTGTTTGACATTTGAACAATTGTTATTGTTATCTAGTAGAAGGTACGAAGTTAGTAAAAATGGAGCGCTACACGAATGAACAACGCATTCTCATTGTGAAATTGTTTTACCAAAATGGTGAAAGTTTTGCGGCTACAGTTCGCAAATTGCGATCAATTTGGGGTCACAATAATGCTCCAAAAGAGTCAACTGTAAAGAGATAAATTTGCCGAAACTGGGTCTGTTAGTGATGTAAAGACAACAACGCGCCTTCTACCAGGTCGATCGACCGAAAATGTCGCAGCTGTACGTGATGATGTCGCTCAAACTCCATCCACCTCAATTCGACACCGAGCTCAGCAAATTGGTGTCTCCAAATCCACTATGCAGCGAATTTTGACGAAAGATTTGCATATTCATGCATACAAAGTTCAATTGACTCAGGAACAACATGAAAATGCTGATTTTGCCGATAAAATCATTCAATTGCTGCATCAGTCATTTTTCGGTCGTGTTATTTCTCGTTTTGGAGACCAGAATTGGCCGCCTAGATCGTGCGATTTAACACCTTTAGATTTTTTTCTTTAGGGTTTTTTGAAGTCGATGGATTACGCGAATAAGCCGACGACGACTCAAGCCTTAAAAGAGGAAATTGGACGCTGCATTAATGAAATACCGCAGCATTTATGCAAAAAGGTCATTGAAAATTTCATTAAAAGATCGCGTGTGTGCCAGCAAAGCCGCGGCGGCCATCTGCACGATATATTGTTCCATACATAACATCATTCTGTCTACTTTACGATATAATAAAGTTTCACGATTTTTTTTTAAAATATCTGTGTTTTATTTAAAATTGCGTTCTAGTTGGGACACCCTTTAAAATTGAACAGAGAGTTTCTTTAAGTTCAATATGGTTTGGCACAGAAGATTAACATAAATTCGCACCTTTACTTAAGCAACGTTATGCACATTCTGTTTGGGTCTTAAGGCATAAAGAAACGACTATAGTAAAAACTCTCAAAACAAAGCAAAGAATTTCTCTTTAAAAAATTCTGCACGTGAAAAGTAAACACATTTCTCATTAACGCAGTCATTGAATTCGGTTTTTTGACGTCTAAAGGAGTTTTTCTGTCTTTCTTTATATTTTGTTCCATACATAATTGAACCATTATTATCATAATAGAAAGAAATGACAATAATTTCCTAAATAATTTGTGTTTTATTCAAAATCAACATCGGCCCTTAAAATTTAACTACCCGTTAGTTTTTGTATAAATATGCGAAGGTCTTACAACAAGTTAAAGTGCTTTATAAGGCTGTGCCGAATCTTTGAAAACCTCCACCGACAGTAAGAATATTTCAGAAGTGGGCTTTACATGGGATCTTTGAATTATGAACCACTCTTCATAAAAACTGACCTCACAGTATTATAATTAGTAACGGTTAAAGGCGTGTTAAAGATTACTAGTATGACCAGCAGTCGAACCCAAACGACTGCAGTCTAGTGGATCACTTTAGTATTGAAATAAATATAGATTTTTATACATGGTGTCCGCCGGGAAGGTATACTACTTTGTTTTGCCGCCATTTTTGTAAACATTAGTCTTGACAGTTCATATTTGGCAGTCGTGAAGTAGACACGTGGCAAATTTTTTATGGACAAATATTTGGTAAACCAACGTGTTTTAATCGTTAAAACATTGTATTAAAATCAATCATCGATTACTGTGACGATGAGAAAGTTATGTGAAATTTTTGGGAGAAACAACGTGCCAACAAAACGCACTATTTATTGTGTAGTGAATGATTTCGAAGAAAGAGGTTCTGTAGGTGATAGGCCCAAGCATGGACTACAATAATCTATCAACCTCAATTCGACGCCGTGCTCAGGAGCTTGGTCTTCAAAATAAAACTTATACAGAATTGTGGTTACAATAAGCTTAGTCTTCAAAATACAACCTTGGCCCTAATTTTGCACAAGGACAAGGTTAATGTAAATTGTAATTAATATCGTGCAATGATTAGAAATTTCTGAAGGCGCGAGTTAGACAACAATACAGAATTGTGGTTACAATAAGATGGAGCCACAGCTCGTTCAACTATCCTGCGCGAAACTTTTGGCGATCGAATAAAACCGCGTTTTTCTGATTATAACTAGCCACCGCGTTCACCAGATTTAAAGGCTCCCGATTTCTTTTCTTTGTGGTCACCTAAAATGATAAGGTGTTAGCCAATAAGCCAAGAAGAGGTAAGGAAAATTATGGGAAATGCTCTGGAAAGAGCACGTTAGGTCGAAGCAAACAATGGACAACTTTTGAAAGATATTCAGCCCTATTCATAAAAACTTATTGATGATTAATTGACCGTTTTTAAGCAAAAATTGCTAAAGTTGTATTCATAAACGAAAAATAGTCTATTGAACCTTTAATAAACCATTCATAAAGTAAGAAAATTTATTGTTGGATTTGCCCTTCTTTAAAGCAAAAATAAAATGACATTTTGATAAGTGTTTGCAACTTATGATATTATTTTTGTGAAATATGTTAAAAAATAATGAAAAAATGTTTTATTTATTAATATGGACATGTTAAATACAATTTACAAATTTTTTTTTTATTTTAGACAACCAATTTAAAGTTATATTGATAATTATTTTAAAAAAATTTATATGATTTAAATGAATATGTTCAGGGGCAAATGCCCCAAAAAGCGTTTAATAGTTATTTCATACTATAAGCTTTAAATAAGAACTTTTTATGAATATGGCTGATTATCTTCAAAAAATAATGTGAACATTAAAATTATTAAAAAATTTTAATCTCAAAAGATTTTGTTATTCGCGCTTAATTCCCAGTTTTTATTATTGATAAAAACACTTGAAATTTATTGTTGATGGGATAAGCTATTCCCATGCGCATTTCACTGGTTGCTTAGGCCAGATCATCAGGAAACTTCATCCATAAAGATTTTGGAAAAACTAAAGATATTAAACCAAATAAAACTGTTAAGCATATAAGACTTATAGCAACAGTTCTACTTGTAACAATATCAAAGCTTAAACAAAACACATCAACAATAAACAGTGGGTTTATCTCATCTTACATTCCCCACTACAATTAGTTGAAATTCTCTCAACATTAATTGTAGCCGTAAGTAGGTTAAGAAAAACAAAATAAAAACAAACAACAACTTACAAAAGATGTTGTCAATTAAGTGTTTTTTTAGGCCGTGCGCCTGCCTGTTTATTATCAAAAAGTAATTTCAATTTCTGGGAATACAAAATTTTAATCTCAAAAGATTTTGTTATTCGCGCTTAATTCCCAGTTTTTATTATTGATAAAAACACTTGAAATTTATTGTTGATGGGATAAGCTATTCCCATGCGCATTTCACTGGTTGCTTAGGCCAGATCATCAGGAAACTTCATCCATAAAGATTTTGGAAAAACTAAAGATATTAAACCAAATAAAACTGTTAAGCATATAAGACTTATAGCAACAGTTCTACTTGTAACAATATCAAAGCTTAAACAAAACACATCAACAATAAACAGTGGGTTTATCTCATCTTACATTCCCCACTACAATTAGTTGAAATTCTCTCAACATTAATTGTAGCCGTAAGTAGGTTAAGAAAAACAAAATAAAAACAAACAACAACTTACAAAAGATGTTGTCAATTAAGTGTTTTTTTAGGCCGTGCGCCTGCCTGTTTATTATCAAAAAGTAATTTCAATTTCTGGGAATACAAAATTTTAATCTCAAAAGATTTTGTTATTCGCGCTTAATTCCCAGTTTTTATTATTGATAAAAACACTTGAAATTTATTGTTGGTGGGATAAGCTATTCCCATGCGCATTTCACTGGTTGCTTAGGCCAATTTTGTGAAATCCCTCCTTCAGAAAAATAATTTAATTTAAATTAAATTTGATGAACTCGAGCCTAACTAAATATCAGAATTTTAAATTTTTCCAAACTATAATCTAAATTTAAATAAATGCCAACGGTTAATAAAGGCAGAAATAAAAAAGTTATTCACTTAGTTAAAAAATGTATTGTCTGGCGAGCTAAAATAAGATAAGAAGTTTAAAGGAATGCGTTTTTTGCACTTTGTTTTGTTGCTGCATAAAAATGTTTAAAAAAATTTGCGCCACTAAAAAGGGGTAAATTTTTCTAAATAAGCTCAAGCGTGACGTTATTTGTTTTAAAAAAATGATTATTTATACTGATTTTTGTAAAATTAAATGTTGAATGAGTCGAGGAAAATCTTTATTCAAGCAAGAAACGGGGAAAATTAAAGGTTTTAAAGATATCGGACTGTCGAATTCAGCAATATCCAAGAAGATCAACAAAAGTCGAAAACTTATTTTGTCATTTCTTTCAAATGAGTCCAACTTTGGCAAAAATATGAATATTTTTTTACTTTTTTCTGATTACCCAACACATTATCTTGTAGGCGAAGTTTTTACTAGGAACTAGCCGGACATCGTTATACCGAAACACCACAAAAAACACAACAAATTGTGTACGTTATTTAATAGTACCAAAAACAGCAATAACTTTTTTGGAGTGCGATAAAAAATTTTCGTTAGCCACTTCTTAGTTATTGAGCTCATCTTAAACTCAATTACAAATGTTTATTTTAACTTTAAATTTAAAAAATATTTTGTTTTTGTTTTGCTTTGAGACTTAAAACGCACTTAAATTCATTTAAATAATAAATACAATAATTCCAACGACCTTGACACAATCTGCCGGTATAGGATTACACTTTTCTTCATGTTCATCATGTTGTTGTTGTTACAATTTTCAAGACTCAAAAGTCCAAAAAAAAGATAAACCTGTTTCTTGGTTCAAACAGCCATAAAACACTTATTAAAAAAAAAAACAAACATTAACTATAAAATAGATGGACTTTAAGACGGAGAATGAGATAAATGAGCTCTAACAAAATAAAATATGAAGATGAAATACATCGATGACTATGTGAACGCTGTTGATTTAAAAATGGCAACACGCGGTTAAAAAAAATTTTTTTTTTTTCAGAGGCCGTGATATAACGTGATAACAGTTATTTTTTGCTTCTTAATTTTTAAAACAAAAATAAAAGTAACTTTTTGCTTATTATTTTTTCGGACAAATGTAACAATTATTTTTCGTTTTTTAGTTTTTCGAGTAAAAATAAAATTTATTCTCTAAAATAATAATAATTTAGTTGACTGTAAATATTTATTTTAATGCAGCGTTTAAAAAACTGTAATCAAAATAGAAATACTGCCATTTCTTCCACTTCTTCATTTGTCATTGGCAAAAAAAAAAAAAAAATTGTTGCTTTTACTACTGATTCATTAAATGTAAACAGCCGCTGTCAAACCTACTCGAAAAGAGAAAAGTTTGTTTTTTGTTCGACAGTTATAGTTCCGACTGCAGTTTTTTAAACCCTGTTTTAATGGGTGATCATCATGGAGATTTCTTACGTATTTTAAAGTAATTATTTAAAGGCAACTAAATTATTATAACACGTACATTTCTTTCGAGAATAACTTTTATTTGTACTCCAAAAATAAAAATCAAACAAGCAAAGAGTGCTATATTCGGCTATGCCGATACCCTCCACCGACAGTTGGAATATTTCAGGAGTGACATCTATCGGGTATGTTCTGTAAATCGAAATGAAGTGGATTTAAAACAAATTTTGAAAACGAGCATGTAACGAAAGTTCATAAAAAAATTCCTTTTAATATACTTTATACTTTCAGTATTAATTATATTTACAAGAACAGCTCTTGAAAACAACAAAAACTACATTAATTTTGTCAATAATTAACTCAAAATCTCGCTCGATTTCAATTCCACTTCATTTCGGTTTGTAAAACATGCCCGTATATGATATTTAATTTATAATTTATTTATCTCTATAAAAACCACAGAATACCACAGAACTGTAAAAAGTGACGTGAAGTGGCAATGTGTAAAAACAGGCAGCACAATCAACACAAATGGCATGATCAAAACAAAAATAACAAGACACAGACCACGTTAAAAAAATACATTGCATAGCGCCTTCAACTGACAATTTTTTGTCATACCAAATGTCAAAGTCTATATAAAAAAAACTCGAAAATTTTTGTCAGCGTTTTTTTAATATGAAGTTTGACGTTTGGTATGACAGAAAATTGTCAGGTAAAGACGCTATGTTAGTTCAATAAACGTTGTGTTTTGTGCAAAAAAAATTTATTTATTAATATTTTTTTGTTTTATGATGTTATTTATTTAGTTAAATATTATTTACTTGTCTTGTGGTAAACTTAAAAGTTAATTTTAACAAAAGCTTTGCAAATATATCTCAACTTAATAAATTTGTGTTCATTGTATTGCGGCATAAAAGATGATGCAAAGAGAAATGGAAAAAGGGCAGCTTTCTTAAAAAGATACCAAAAAAAAAAAAAAAAAAGACTCAAAATCTTCCGTCTCGTGACAGTTCTGTAGTATTCTATGATAAAAAAAAGACATCAGCATTAAAATTGGTTGCGACAATCAGAAAGTTGTATGCTTTTTTTTTTTTTTAGCAATTTTAACAGTTTAAGCCGAACTTAAATGATTTTCAGGAGGGGTATTTATATTGGAGCCATGGTAAGTTATGAACCAATCATCCTAAAATTCTGCAGAGTGATTTCTGGTATTGAAAAACATACATTTCAGTGGTGAAATTAGTTTAAGCGTTTACAGTGAATTTCAGAAGGCAGCCTATAGTAAATTATGGACCGATCATCACGAAATTTTCAAGTGCTATTTCTAGTCCTATAAAACTGTGAAGTATTCGATTTTTTTCTGATAGCACTATTTATTACGGTTTTAGTCGTACTAAACTGTTTTTCGGGAGTAGGGTTTATATCGGGCATTATTATCTAGGGTAAATTATAAACCAATATTCACGAAATTTCACATTGTGATTTACAATCGAATAAAACGAACTTTTGCGAAATCTCATATCATTCCGTGCATTGTTCCACCATTTATGTTAATTTTAGCAACCAAATTAAATTTTTTAAAGTGGTGGTTCCATATTTTGATTCATAGCTCTGATCCTACTGAGCCGATTTTGCTGGATTTCAATTACAAACTGCTTAGGATTTTTACAAGCAATTCGACAACAAGTTTGTTCATTTCTATTGAGTTTTTCGAAAACGTGCATGTTTTCAACAGACGGACAGACGGTCAGACGGACATGGCTAAATCGACGTCTAATTGCTCAAGGAGCCAGAATATATACTTTATGGGGTCTGAGATAAATAAATAAAAAGTTTCACACGGAATGGCAAACTTAGTATACCGTCTTTACAACTTATTGTGGTGGAGGGTATAAAAAACACAGTTGAGTTGTAATTATTTTTGATGTTTTTGTTCACCGGATTAAAGCAAAGTTGTAAGCCATAATACAAAAATTACAAATCAACTTATTTGAGTTGTGAACCGTAATAGGGGTATATTCACCAAAATAGTTTGTACCATGTATGTGTGTTCGTTTGTTTGTTTTCTTTTTGTAAAGGCACTGTTGTCATACCGTAGATTTATCTCTTTTGGCGAATTTTTAAGTAGCAAAAAAACACAAAAATTCTTAGTTTCTATTTGTTAAAATTATTTCGTTAAATAGATGAAATAATAAAGAAGGGTGATAACTAGAGTTTTTTTTTCCCGGACTTTTTCGATTCCCGGGAAAGCGGGAAATTTTTTTAAATTTCCCGGGATCCCGGGATCCCGCTCCGTATAAATGATACAAAGTAAATTTTGTTATTAATTAATGAAAAAAACTTTTATAAAAAAACTTAAGGGAACTTTTTTACAAAGAAAGTAAAAGAAATGGTTCAATACTAAAAAATTAATTGAAGATTGAAATAGGAACTTGAATTATTATCACCTCACGCCTTTATTCCCTATAATTATGCTTTTATTCAGTATTATTATGCTCTGGATACAAGATAAAAAGATAACATAAACATAACAATTTAATTCATAAAACAATAATAAAAACAAAATTAAAATTAAGGTACTCAAGATATGAGATCAAAAAGTTAATTAATAAAATAGATAAAATATTTTAAAGAAATATATAAAATTTTTTTAGCGGCTTAGGAAATAACTTTCTGACACACTCAAAGCGCTTAGTAGGTCGTCAAAAAGTATATTCCTGATTTTATTTACTAATTATCATGTTTCCGAAAAATTTCGTTCATTTTTTACCGAGGTGGACAAATAGTTAAAAGTGCACCGTTGTAGCTTCGGATTCACAATCAGAAGCAATTTTTTCTTTTTTATAAACATCGTCAGTAAAATGTATGTCAAGGTTGATGAAAAAATAGCATCAACCGGACTGCTTCTTACAAACCTTTTCATTTCAATAGGTCCATTAGTAATCTTTAGGGCAATGTGTTTTTCAAGTTCTATGTTGTAGTATCTTACGCGAGTTTCGAAAATGTTATTTTATTTCGGTTTCCCCGCACTTCACGGGTATATAAACCAACACATATTGAAATTAAAAATTTGTGTTTATCACCTAATAAACATATCGCTCCTTCATTGCATCATAGTCATATCTCAAAATTTGAAGTAACTTTAGCAAAGTTTTCCTTCTCGTATTATATCTCAAACTGAACCGAAGTTATACCAAAATATATCTTTAAATCGGTACATTTTGAAAACTTTAATCGCATTTTGCCAAGATCGTTTGTTTTTGTAGATATGACTATGTTGCAATAAAAGAGCGATATGTTTAGGTATCTCCTATTTTTAAGACTTGTTCATGAACAATGAAACTTTACTGCCTGCATCTTATTTTGAATTAATGTACTTTATTAACTCTTCACTTCACTAAATGTAATAATTATCAACTGTTGCACTGCCCATTCTGCTTTTAGTAGATTTATTGCATCAGGAGACATTGATTTAAATACATGTACTCACTTCTTGTAATTGATCTAATCCACAACCCATCCACAGATGCTAATTTTTAGAGAATAGAAAACTAAATTTCAAAGTATAAATAGCTATTTTCTGAAATTATGAGGAATTTTTATTTCCCGGGATCCCGCAAGAAAAATCCCGGGAAAACGGGAAATAAAATAATTGAAATTCCCGGGAATTCCCGGGACGGGAAATCCCGGGAAAAAACCCTAGTGATAACGAAAATAATATTGGGCATTATGCTAGAATATATAAACAATTGTAAACAGGGGGGGGGGGGAAGAAGAGACGACAACTGGATTTAAACTTCGCTTTTCATAAGGATCCAGAATATATATACTATATAGGGTGTAGGACCTTCGGTGAAGGGTATAAAAAACAAACTTAATTATAAAAAAAAGAGTAATTTTTGGGATTTCAGTATTTTGGTCATAACTCTGCTATTTCTTAACCGATTTGACAGATTTATACACCGACGTGTTAAAGAAGAAATTTGGTTCCCGAAAATGGGTATTTTTCAAAAAAAATTAATATTTTGGTCATAACTTTTTCGTATCTGAACCGATTTTCCCGAGTTTTTCAAAAAATATTTTCTACTAAAAATTTCCGGTGGTTACGCCTTATGAACCATTGGTCATATTGCAGTCAAAAAATTCAGGTTTTTATACAATTTTTGATATTTTTTGCATGGGAGGTACCACGCCCTCTTCTGCAATCCCGCCCACTTTTTGTGGGATGATGTGTATTTATAACCTTAATGTTTGTACCTAATTTGGAAACTTTGGCTTTTGCCGTTCTCCAGATATACAGAAAAAAGTAATAAAAATACAACAAAAACAACAAGGGATTTTTGGAAAAAATTAAAGGCAGTCGTGGTTTTTTGCTCATATCTCAGCCATTTGTGGACCGATCTTGCTGAATGTCAATAGCAAGAAATGGTGGACTATATGTGTCATAAATGTAAAACAACCTAGCCGCTATCATGTCTGGAGTCTCCGGAAAACACATCAAACGGACAGACGGACGGACATCGTTAAATCAACTTCGCTCCTAATAAGGACCCAGAATATATATACTTTATAGGGTCTAAGATCAATATTGTAGAAAATACAAACGGAATGACAAACTTATATATACCCTTTTCCACATGTGGTGAAGGGTATAAAAATACATACTTGAAATCTCTTATTTTTTTGAACAAATTTTAAATTTTCAAGTACCTAAAACAAAAATTTTATTGATATTAAAAAACCCGCTAGATTTCCCGCTAACCATCGAAACTGAAATTTTGCAGCGATGGGCACATAAAAACCGCTAGGATCGCGGTAAAACTGTCAAATTGGCAACAGTGGTGATCATGATTGAGATTTCTAACGTATATTAAAGCAATTATTTAAAGTCAACTTAATTATTATAACACGTAAATTTTTTTTAAAAAAGCACTATATTTTATCATAGACCAGTTCATAAGTATCAATATGGTATACTTGAATTGTATCAAAATTTCAAAATAACTGTTATTTTCGGTACCTAAAAAATTTATTATTTTTTAACCTTCGTCCTGAAAATTACTTAAAATAAAAAAATCAATAAATTTTATAAATATAAATTGAATTTAAAAAGCTCGTTAAACAAGTTCTAGATGTTCTCTAATATTTATATATTAACTTATGTATGTATAATAGCCAAAACTGTTCTCATATACTTACATTGTGTTACAAGTAGCAGTAGCACTAGGTGGCAGCTGCCGGCACTATGCTGATGTTTAATTTGCGAAGATAATGATGACCTTTGCACCATGTTGAAAACATTTATAATTTATTTTGGATGAATTAAGAATTTAATTAATCATATGGAAAACATTTAACCGCAATTAAAACAGATAGAGACAGAAAGAGAGAGACTCTACGGGAGTCTGGTAGCTTGTGATGTAAAAATAGAAACTGAAATTAAAAGTCAACAATATTCAGAAATTGTTGGCCGTTTAGTTCGTTGAGTTTTAAACGAGGTTGTTAACACCGTCTCTAAAAATTAGGTTAAATGTTGACTGTTGCAACATGTGCAACATGTTTGTTATAAAAACCAAGTAATACACTTTGCCTACGTTTTTTTTTACAAATTAAAATAAAACAGGTTTTATATTGTCAAGTAGCAACACAGTCGTTAAGTTTAACACTAGACAAGACGAGATGTAGTTTTCGATGGATTCATGGGATATTTTTTTATGTGTATCTGGAGAACAATTATCAATACTCAACATCCAACAAAATGAAGGCGGGATTGGAAAAGTCGGCGTGGGACATCCCATAGATCTCTATATATCCGGAGAATGGCAAGATTCAAAACTTCCAAATTAGGTAAAAGCATCATGATTATCAATAGACACACAGAAGGAATTATTAACTAAATCACAAGAAAATATGGGTTGAACCAAGCAAATTTTGCATGATCTCGTCCAAGCCAAAAATTACTTATTCTAAATATATGCGTGGCTTGGCTTAAACAAAATGTTTCTTTATTAAGGAAAATTTTACTTAATATGAAATAAGTTAAAATCATGAAATTATTTTGGATTTTCTTGTTTTAAGAAACGAAATTACTTACTTTAGAAAGTAATCTTTATTTAGTGCAACATCCGAAAAAATGTCGGAGAAGAGAGCGTGGTAAAAAAAAAAGATTTATTAATATCTTAAGAACGGTATTTATATAGCTTATTTATATAACTCAGACTTTTTTTTAACCTCACAAGGCTTCTAACGTACGGAAAATTGTACAGATTTTTAATAATCTCTAAAATGTAGGGATTTTTTGACATATTGCATTATTTATGAAATATATGCAGAAAAAATAGAAAAAATGTTTTTTTAGTAAAAGAAAAAGATCCTGGGTCAAATTTTGAAATGCGAGAACAATGTTGCACAAAAAGCAGTAAATCACGTAGTTCCGTTTTTGAAAAAAATAGCCCCAGACTCCTCAATTATAAAAAAGAGCAAATTGGGAAGAACAAAGTGCACAATAATAATACAAACGTGGTAGCAGAGGAAAAGAATCTAACCTAACACTTAAACTACAAAAATATGAATTTTCTGTCTCCGTAGACCAACCAGATATTTTGTCTTCCAAAACAACGTGTTCTTGTTAAATTTTTTGATGAAGAAAAGCTTTGTCAAAGCTTTAATATACATCTTTGAATTAAACTTATTTTTTATAACCAATGTTTTTTCTTCTATTTTAATGACAATAAACAATTTCAACGGGCAGGAAAAAATAGGATTTTTTTTTAGTTTGTGTAGGTATTTTTTCGAAAAATCTACTGACAACACTTTCTTGTACAACATAGAAATTAAAAGGCAGGAGTTTTTCTAATTCTTTTTTACAATCGCGAAATTATTAAGCAGACAGACATTGTTCCTTCTTTTTCTGCTGTGGATAAACAAAATATCTAAAGCTTCGTACAGACAGTGGTCAGATCTTACAATAAATAATGTAAGTTCTGTGAATGTGCTGAAAATATACTTCCAAAGAAAAATTGCCACAAATAGTAAATTTTCAGTTCAGAAATTTTAAGAAAATCATACAATTTCATTGGTAGACAAATGTCTGACAATAAAGTCATCTGCCAACAAAAATTGTAAGTTCACACGGTTGTCAGTTAATTGCATGGCAAGAACTGCCATTTCTGTTTTTAGACATTGTCAGAAAATGAAAATTGCGTGTGTTTTTTTTATTTTGGAAATATTGTTACTGAAGGGAAAAAGCAATAGCAAAAATGTTAGCTATCTTATTTTGTGTTATTGTAGTCGGTAAAAAATCATAACGCCTATTTTCCTGTTATGTATGTATTTGCAGCGTTGCCAATAGATAAAGGGGTCTGACAATGGCATCATTGTCAGATGCATAAACTTCGCACATCTGGCAATAAAAAATAAGCTTCCAACGACTGACAACGGTCTGGCAATGGCAACAAAGAGTGTTCACACGATTTTCAGATATCTGAAAATATTGTTTCTTTACAAAGGACTGACAATGCTTTTTCTGACAACGCTATCAAAGAAAACTTTGCCAGTTCACACGATTGCAAGATACTTTTCGCATATTTTACTGACAATATTGTTAGATCTGACCACCGACTGTACGAAGATTAATACAGACATGATACAATGAAACAAAATAAAGCGCATTTAACTTTTGAAAATTAAATATTTCCAGCTAATAAATAGAAACACAAGTATAATATGCTGGTGTGACGTCGCAAAAACATGTGCAAAGAAAACGGACCTTGTTTTCTTTGTATCGTGTAATACAGGTAGGCCGAGTTCCAAAACGACATAATATTTACTTTGCAGTCAAAGTCAAAAATGAATCATAGAGTTATTGAGTACCAATCGATAACAATTTTGGTGCACTTTAGGGCAGATAACATTGTGAAATTCTACACGGTTGCATTGTATGACAGATGTGTTGAGTGTTAAGTGCAAATTGTTTTGCGTAAGAGCAAATGCGAAAAAGCGTAGCTTTTTTATAAATACTTACGGAAACTCTATGTATTTCGTTGTCGGTTTTCGCAAAAGAGCTACGATATTTTGCATTTGTTCTTTCGCAAGACCATTCGCACCAAAAACTGAACTCTGATAATGCATTTAAAAAAGCAATTAACTTTACAATTGACGTTTTTTACTCACTCATAGTCGTGTACAACAGACTCTACCACTTCATCCCCTCGCCAACAAACTTTGTCCGTCTGCCTTTCAATTTTTGCTTTGCAAAAGAGGACAAACGTTCTAATACATCTATCTCTTCATGATAAAATCACGTTTAAAGCTGTGAAAGAAATGGAAAGCCAACTTCACTCCTATTCGAGAAATTTTAAAAACAAAATGCATCGTACCCTTTTAGTTAGTTTGAAATCTTTACCCAAACTCTAGAAGAAGTAAGTCAAGAGCAAAGAGTTGTATTCCACGTGCGAATAATTCGAAATTTTAACCAGCAGAAGAGTAAAACCGGATAAACGAAAATTAAAAAACACAAACATCTGATAAATTGTTTCAATTAAATCAGACATTCATTCTTTTGTTGATTTATGCATTTGATTAATCAAATAGTTTCATTGACCCATTCCGGCTTGAATAGTGTTAAACTTGTTTTATTGGTGGGTTTTAGTTTTATTTTTTTTTGAGGTTGGTCAGTTCAAAAAGTAAAAGAAATAAAAAATCGCTTTATGAATCAAGTTTTTGTTGTTGGTTGTTGGTTGTTTTTTTGTTTTTTTTTTTTGGTTTTTTTTTAGTTCACTGCTGCTCAAAAATGGTTAAACAATTGCCAAACACTCTCACTTTTATTTTATTTATTTGTTTGCACTTTTAACGAAAATAATAAATATTTTTCACTTTTTTATATTAAACTATTTTTTTTCTCTTAAAAAATTTCTGTGGTATTTTTTATGATTTAGCTTTTTTTATTTATTTTTTAAATTATTTTTTAAGTTTTTTGTGCGGGTTTTTAAGCTTGTGTTTGTTATAATTATTATGGCCTTGTTACAAATCCAATAAAAATTTAAATATTTTATTAAAATTGAATTTTTAATCCACAAATTGTTTGTTTAGTTTGATGTTGAAAATTTATAATCAAAATCTTTTGAATTTAATATTATATTCAATGAAATAAATCTGTTGAATTTAACTTAAAAAAATAAAATCATAACATTTTTCCAGCCACAAAATTCTTGAAATGATAATGACGAAATTTTGAAATATTTCACATATTTGGCGCCTCTTAAAAGCTGTCAACTGAATTTTTAAAAAGTTTTAATTTTTAGTTTTTTTTCTTTTAATATATTTTTTTTTTTGCATATTTCAAATTTTAAGTTTCTTGTATTAATTTCAACTCGCTTTTGAACGTTTTCATTTTATTTGTTAAATAATTTTTTTTTTAATGTTTTTTTATTCGAATTTGTTTAAAATGTTTCTCTTTATTTTGTTATAATTTGCACTCACTTAATTTTCGTTACGTTTTCTGTGCGTAAATTTATGTCTTTTTTAAACTGAACTCTTGCACGTTTAGTTGTTAACTGAATTGTAAATTTTTTTTTGTAAATTTTTAGCCAAAATACAAAAAAAAAAAAAAATATATTTTTTGATTTTTCATATGGCCTCAACTCGTATTAACAAAACAGAGTTACCACTCGAACCATAAACCATTGCAGACCAACAACAACAACAATAATAAAAAACAGCAGTAACAAAAACAAAAACCAAAAAAACATTAAAAATTTAAAAAATATCACGTAATGACGTTAAGCATGCGCAATATATACGATCTATGTTGACTGCAGTGATGTCAACGCTTAAAAATGCCAAATTGATTAAATTTCAAGTTTTTTCAAATAACGAGACTTTTTGAAAAGTTTTTTATGGTTTGAGGAGCTTTTACTAAAGGTATGTTCAGACCTAATAAATATTTGATGAAAATATCCGAAAAAAATGTGATCAGTAAATTGATCAAACTTTTAGCTTTATTTTTAACAATTTCTCTTTATTTAATAGACTTTTTTCGTAAGAAGATAATTATGCAATGCAATTTAGAAACTGTTAAATGATTTTTGATCTTGCCAAACGTTTTGCAAAAGCAAATAATATTTTAATAAAACTAGTGGGACGAGTAGGGTGGCCAAATTTGAGGTATCTTCAGTCAATGGAAATCGCTACAGGAAGATGATCCGAAACATTCTGTGGCGGAAAATCGATGAACAGGTTTCAACAGGATGGTGCCATTTGCCACACAGCAAGAGAAATAATGGATCTTTTAAAAGAAAATGCCGAAAATGGCATTATTTCTCGTAGAGTAGGAGGGAATTGGCCACCAAGATAGTGCAATTTGGCACCTCTAGACTATTTTTTTGGGTTTTTTTTTTAAAATCGAAAGTGTACGGCAATAATCCCACAACAGTTCAAGGGCTTAAACATAACATTATCGAGCAGATATCAACCACTGACAACAGTTTATTGAAAAACGTGATTGTGAATTTTGGTAGAAGATTGGGAGCCTGCCAAGCCAGTAGGGGGAGCGTGGAGGGTGGGTCACATGACCGACATAATTTTTTATTTTTGACCGGAACCTTTTTGTTATAAATTGAAATAAAAATATTTTTTATAACGCTTTTTTTTAATTTAAATTAAAAGGATATCTTAATTTTTGGACACCCTTAAGATGCAAACTCTGTGGATATAGATGCAGACGATACATCGGGCTTTCTTCAAATCGCAAAAATTTGGAGCCTTGGAATCAATTAGCCAAGCCCATAACTTTATCATGCTGGACTAATTGTTGGTGACCGATTAATGAATGGCCTTAAACTTCAATCGCATAAAGGAAATATCTTTAAAAGTTGTGTTGTTTCTATTGATTAAGCTTCGTACAGACGGTGGTCAGATCTTACAATGTTGTCAATAAAATTGATTAAAAATGTCTTGCAACTGTGTGAACCGCTATTTTCATTTGGCAGATGTGTTAAATTATCCCATAACCACTATCCAGATAACAGATATAGCGTTCAACAACACGTACAAATTATAAATGTTTTATTTTTTTATCAAAATGGGTGTTCTGTTCAGGCAATATTCCGCGTGCTTCGCCGATTGTATGGTCGCAAAAATCGTCCTATTGAAAAGACTAATCGCATTTTTGTGGTTAACTTTAAGTTAACTGATTCAGTAAAAAACCAACTCACACCCGAACGTTGCCAAAACGCATGATCTGCCAAAAACATCGCCACTATCCGTTAACTGAGCAGGGGAATCCAAGGCAGTCGATTTTGTGCATAGGTCAATGTTAAGCAACTGCTTTTGGCGTGAACAGAGCGATTCGATGGCATGGTGATCTCATGTGGAGGTGATGCGAACACGCCACCAAAATCGTGCGATTAGAACCCGTTAGACTTTTTTAGTTTCAGGCTTACACGAAAAAGCCACACAGCACAGCGGCTCTCAAAGCAAACTCGAACCATGCCATTGCATCACAGTTGGGGGTAGTGCACTAAATATTGATTTAAATAAGTAAGCAGTGCACTATTACTAAAGAAAACTGAACAAAAATTAGTTTTTACCAGCTTAATAATAATTGTTATTTTTTTAACTACCACTAAAAAAATTTAGTGATATTGCAAATTTTTTCACTGTCACTAAACGCAGATTGAATGCAAAAATCTGCACTCAATTCAAATAGTTCAAAATTTGGACTTGCAATCAAGAAAGCTGCATACAAATATTGTCTCACTAAATTTTAAAAAATGTAACTTTGTGTGTGTATGGTATTTGATTTTTTTGAGGATAGACATAAGCAAAAAACATTAAACAAATTGAAATTTTGTCAATAACGGTATAATTATTGGTTTTAAACATTAAAAAACAAGTTTTTGATTTTAAATTTAGTGCTCATGTTTAGTGAGGCTGCAAATTTTCAATTCATCACTCAACATCAACCAAATGATTGCAATATTTTTGCACTATAACTGTAAGTTGAAACTGCAAAATGAATACACTACCCCCATCTATGCATTGCATGAGACATTGGTGAAGTAGTGGACTGGTCAAATTGTAGCCATCCTTAAATCATTGTATGCAATGAATTTATGTATGAATAATATTTTACCTTCCTGGATTTTCTAGAACCACAAAGGGGTTTTTGGTGATAATTAAAGCTCCACTACGAAAATTTACTCCAAAACTGATATTAACAGCGTTTTTTGATATACTCTCTTAATCAGTGCGACAACTGAAATTTTGAGTTAACACAAGTTAAATAGCCATATTCGGCTGTGCCGAATCTTTATATGGAATATATAAATTATTATTAATCAATCTTTATAAAAACTGAAAAAATTGCAAGGTTTTATTACTGGCCATATAATTCTAAATTGGACCAAACTTCAGCACAATATCTTTAATTGCTATGGTAAATTATGGACCGTTCTTTACGAAATTTGACAGTATAATTGCTTGTCTTATAAAACAATGACAGACTACATTTTAACACAAAAGCATTATTCGTTAAGGTTTTAGACGTACAGTGAGTTCCGAGAGTGGGCTTTTTATGGTGCGTATAGTTAATTATACTGAACCGATTCCGCTGGATTTCAATCGCAAACTGCTAAGAAGAACTAGAAACCATTTTCTGCTGAATAGTTCGGCAGTAAGCGTAATTGTAACAGAAGAGCAAGGTTTAATCGACTTAGGGCCGTTTTCTCATTAGGCGATTGTCTCATTTACTATTATTCTGTCGCAAAGCTAACTGGCAATCATCTTCCAATAGGTGCGTTTAAGTACTTTAACAGTAAAATGCAGTAAATGAGTAAACTGAAAATTTTGCCCTCCCAAAAAGTACGCCAACGCAAAATTTGTAAACTAAAGGCAACAGCTGATGGCAAATAATTGAAGTGTTGAAAATTGTTTACACTCTTGACTACTTAACTCGTTTTCTTTTCGGTACTCGATAAAATACTTTGTATAACACGAACATTTTTGAAAAAAACAAACAAATTATTTTATGTAATCCTTGTTTTTTTTTTTATTTAAGTTAATGTTGCTAATTTGTGTCTGAGTTAATTTATTTAGAAGAATATAAATTATTTTCTTGCTATTGATTACTTAAAAAACAAGTGCAGTTTTAAGTACCCAAATATTTCACACTTTAACAACTCTAAAAAATTAACATAACAAAAAAAACAAGTTGCAAAAAATGGTATTTAGCCATATAAATGCTTCACAAACAAGCCTAATTAATTAATAAACAGCCATGTCACAGAGTAACGTCGTGGCGAGCAATTGGCGCCAACCAACAAAACCAATAACATAACCGACCATGGGCGGTATAACCCTAGCATGCCTGGATGTGATGTTGGCAGCCCCAACACCAGGATCGGATGCTTTGGCCCAATCAGTCATTCATCTTAAAAAAAAAACCTGATTACCGAAACCGTAAGGCGGCCCTATGCTCCTTGCAGGAGTAAAAGGAACAAATATATATATATATGTCACAGAGTACAATTCCGTTCGGAAACGGAATTTATTCCGTATTTTGGTGCTTCAGAAAGTGACGAAAAAATTTTCGGAATGAAACCAGTTTTGTTTTCATGAACGGAATGGGAGTTTTCTGTATCTGAAAGGCCAAAAAACTATTAAAATACGCTTTCTATAAATACAAAAATATGTTTTCTTCGATTCCGAACGGAATTGTACTCTGTGACATGCCTGATAAATACATTTTTTGTTTTTGTTTCATTTTTATTTCAACTTTTCTTTTATTAAACAATTTTTTCACATTTTGTATGCCTTTTGTTTGTTTACCTTTTTTTAAAATGTGCAAAAATTTCTGCAGTAAAAATTTGTAAAGACTCGGTCAAGAACTGTCATTTACGCTCTCAGTGTCTGTCTCAGTGAACTGTCATTTACGCTTTTGTGTTCTCGAACGCAGCTAATTGCGAACGGCCGAAGGCTGGCTATGCATAGTTGCTTTAGTTAGCGCAGCCGGTATTTGTTATACCATAGAAGAGAAAATGTTTGCGCCTAAAGCTGTTTTCGTTATATATTTAATATATACACCCAGAGAAAAATCAACAAACAATTTTTAAAGAAAATTTTAACCATATGATGTTAAATTTAACCAAATTATTGTCAACGACAACCATATTATGGTTAAATTAGTTTCTTTAAAAATAGTTTTGTTGGTTGTGGCCATAAAAAAACATGTTTTTTCTCTGCGTGTATGTATTTCCTTTTTTGTATTTAACTTCTTTAGTAATTATGGACTGTATGACATGTTTAAAAATGAAATAATGTCCATTTGCAAAGTGTCTTAATGCCTACGGACATTTTCAAAAGTGTCATAGTGTCCACTTTTTGAAGCAGCACAGTGTCCATGGACACTGTGTCACTGGACGTTATGACATGCCACCGTATTTACATTAAATTTGGTTCAAACTTATTTTATTTAAATTTAAATAATCTTATCAGATTTTTTTGGAATAGGTCCATATTTGACCATAGTTCCCATACAAATACTACTTACTTGTTTTTAACACAATTTGCATACAAAAACTCACCCTGCATATTAGTTTTAGTAAATTTTACCTAACATTTTGTTACCAATTCACTTAATTTTTCCACGACTGAATTTGTCTCTTTGTGACAGTTTTTGTTTGTTTTAAAAGAAAAACTTTTAATTAACTTTCAATGTTTGGTTTTGTTTGCAAATATTACTCGATTCAGTCTCTCTTTAAATTCAAATTAAAATTTATTAAAACTCATTTTAGTGCAAATATTTAATTGTAGTGTACTCTTAATATTTATTGTAAAGTTTAATAACTTTTTTTATGCTTTTTGCTAAATTATGACTAAAGCTTTTTTCTTTGTATTCGGCGAAAGGTCTAAACTTGGTAGCTTTTGTTTTGTTTATTGAGAAATTTTGCTAAAATAAGTAGTTGAGTTTTTTCCTTTTGAGTTTTACGACAACTACTGTTTTGCACACTATTTAAATAGTTATTTCTTTATTACGAGTATTTTGCTTTGAATAATTAAGTTCAACAAGTGTTTTGGGAGTTTATGAAGTCTCGTTTTCTTTCAAAGCGACACAGGCGAATTTAATGTGTCTCCTGGTATGTGCCCAAAGGCAAAATCGTTTATACATGTGTGGCAATTAATTTGTTGTCTCGTGTGGTAAACAATATTAATTGGACAATTTAGCATGTTTACAAAAATAAAATTGTATTGACATATTTACAATTTGTATAAGAAATATTAGGGTTTTTTCCCGGGATTTCCCGGAATTTACAATTATTTTATTTCCCGTTTTCCCGGGATTTTGCTTGCGGGATCCCGGGAAATAAAAAATTCCTCATAACTTTAGAAAATAGCTATTTATACGTTGAAATTTAGTTTTCTATTCTCTAAAAATTAGCATCTGTGGATGGGTTGTGGATTAGATCAATTACAAGAAGTGAGTACATGTATTTAAATCAATGTCTCCTGATGCAATAAATCTACTTAAAGCAGAATGGGCAGTGCAACAGTTGATAATTATTACATTTAGTGATGTGAAGAGTTAATAAAGTACATTAATTCAAAATAAGATGCAGGCAGTAAAGTTTCATTGTCCATGAACAAGTCTTAAAAATAGGAGATACCTAAACATATCGCTCCTTTATTTTCAACATAGTGATATCTACAAAAACAAACGATCTTGGCAAAATGCGATTAAAGTTTTAAAAATGTACCGATTTAATGATATATTTTGCTATAACTTCGGTTCAGTTTGAGATATAACACGAGAAGGTATGAAGGAAAACTTTGCTAAAGTTACTTCAAAATTTGAGATATGACTATGATACAATGAAGGAGCGATATGTCTATTAGGTGATAAACACAAATTTTCAATTTCAATTTGTGTTGGTTTATATACCCGTGAAGTGCGGGGAAACCGAAATAAAATAACATTTTGGAAACTCGTGTAAGATACTACAACATACGACTTGAAAACACATTGTCCTAAAGATTACAAATACACCTATTGAAATGGAAAGTTTGTAAGAAGCAGTCCGGTTAATGGTTTTTTTGCATCAACCTTGACATACATTTGACTGATATAGACGTTGTTTATAAAAAAGAAAAAATTGCTTTTGATTGTGAATCCGAAGCATTCTACAACGGTGCACTTTTAACTATTTGTCCAACCTCGGTAAAAATTAAAGTAATTAATTAAAAATTAAATTTTTCGGAAACATTATAATTAGTAAATAAAATCAGGAATATACTTTTTGACGACTTACTAAGCGCTTTGAGTGTGTCAGAAAGTTATTTCCTAAGCCGTTAAAATTTTTTATATATTTCTTTAAAATATTTTATCTATTTTATTAATTAACTTTTTGATCTCATATCTTGAGTACCTTAATTTTAATTTTGTTTTTATTATTGTTTTATGAATTAAATTGTTATGTTTATTATTTTTTATCTTGTGTCCAGAGCATAATAATACTGAATAAAAGCATAATAGGGAATAAAGGCGTGAGGTGATAATAATTGAAGTTCCTATTCAATTAATTTTTTAGTATTGAACCATTTCTTTTACTTTCTTTGTAAACAAGTTCCCTTATGTTTTTTTATAAAAGTTTTTTTCATTAATTAATAACAAAGTTTACTTTGTATTATTTATATGGAGCGGGATCCCGGGATCCTGGGAAATTTAAAAAAATTTCCCGCTTTCCCGGGAATCGAAAAAGTCCGGGGAAAAAAACTAAGAAATATAGAAAGAAAGCAAAAAATTATTAAAGCACTTTTTTTAAAATTTGTTGGTTTTTGTAATTTTAATTATAAAAGTTTTAAAACATTGAAGGCATGTTGGAATCTATCATTAGAATAATGCATGAGAATTTATATGAAGTGCTTGTGGTTCTCCTAAGCAATTTTAAAATAAAAATCAGCAAGAACGGAGCAGGAAAATGTAAGCCTACCTCCCAACTAGTAGAAAGAAACTATATATTTATCTTTATCGAACCATAAACATTAGACCGTACCTCAAAAAATCCCCGTACGGCCGCTATTATAAAGTATTTTTGCGCGAACGTAGGGGCTTGGAATTTTTCGCTTTATCTTTTGCATTTATAATCGGCTCTTAAGGTATGATACATCAAAGTTTTTTTCTCGAGAAGGCCAATGTTACAGACTAAATTATTACAATACCCTTATTCGTTGCAGTTTTAGGCGTACTTTAGAGTGTGCTTTATACGAACCATATTGTAAATTATGAACCGATCTTCACTAAATTCGATTTTGTAATTTTTTGTGTAATTTTTAGTCTCATTAAACTGTGGCAAATCAGCCATCTCAAGACAAAAACTTTGATATATCATAGTTTAAGATCCGACTGTAAATGCCAAAGATATAGAGAAAAATTTAAAAAGGAAACCACAATGTTCGCCCAAAAAACCATTTTTTTGCTTATATTTATGGTACGCTCTAGAATACATCCTTCGGAAAAAAGTGCAATAAAACCAATTTATAAACCCATCACCAAAAGGGAGTTCACTGATTTTGTTTTTCCGATTGTAATAACTCGAAATAATCACGGGGGCCCTACAAAAGAAAGCCATGTCGCAATAAATGAAATTTTGTAAAAATAATTTCTGTACGAGAGATTTATTTGGTATTGAAAATGAGTCGAATTGGTCTATGATTTCACCTAACCCAAATTCGAAATTGACGACAACAGGGGGGCAAATTCGATTTCGATATACCGAAAAATTCTCGCTAAATATTTTTCAATTTAAACCATTTATCAAAAATAAAATCAGTTTTTATTAAAATATTATCAAGTGAATGAAACGTTTACTTCTATCACTATTACTGCAGAAAATGTTGCTTATATCAAAAAATATTTATTACTATAATGACCATTTTCTCATTAGGCGATTATCTTTTTTCCCAACGAAAAACTGCACATTAAAGAAATTTGGTTTTCTCAATGTCTCATTTGCTTCTATTTTGTCGCAATGCTAACCGGCACTCATCTGCCAATTACTTATTTTCCTTTTATTTGACGTACAGATAAATTCAATCAGCTGACTCCCAACTTTTACATGTATTTTGAGTGGTGTTGCCAACTCAAACCAATGTTTTTTGTCGGTATAATGAGAAACCCAAAATCGTTAACGGGCAGTTTATCGGTATAATTAATTAATGTTGACATTAAGTAACAGACAGTTTGTCGATACATTGAGAAAATGGCCATTAATTTGTTTATTGGTGCAAAGTTAATTAAAAGTTAATTATTAATTAATAATATCACAAATTTTTTAATTAAAATCTATTTTTATTTTTTTCTGTGATAACAAAGATAAATGCCATTTCGTCGTCCGAAAGTTTAAGTGCTCTACGTGCAAAAAATTAATTTTGAGATAATCGATTTTGAAGGTTCAGACATTTTTTCTGAAAAAACTACTCGATAGAATTTTTTGATTTTTATACCACATATTCGTCTCAAAAAGATAATTCTGAATAGATGCTTTCTATTTCCAGATCGCATCTACAACGGTATATTTTCTAATGGTAATAAAATTCCTGTTTGCTCTATATGCCACCTTTGTCATATTGCCTTGCAAATACATACACGTGGAGCAAAATGGCATTAACAAAGCAATATAAGACATCTAAAATTATTTATAAAAAAACAGTTTATTCATTTGAAAAAAATTAAATAAAAACTATTCATAAGTTATTATAAGAAACATTTTATAAAGTTATTATAACAAAATTAACTTCTTAATTTATTTGACTTTTTGTCTTTTTAAGATTTAGATCGGAAATTGTTTCATTTTGAATTTTTTCTTCTTTCTTAAATATGTTCAACTGTGTTTCAAAAATATTTAACGGTGTTGGTAACTGATTCCGGAAACCTCTTTTTATACCCACCACCACAATTAGTTGTGAAGAGGGGATACTAAATTTCCATGTGAAACTTTTTTATTATTTATCTCAGACCCCATAAAGTATATATATTTTGGCTCCTTGAGTAATTCTAAGTCGATTTAGCCATGTCCATCTGTCTGACCGTCTGTTGAAAGCATAAAACTTTCTGATTGTCGGTCAATAATTTAATAAAGGTCCAAACCGCCAACAATTTTAGTGCTGACGTGTGTTTTTATAAACATAAATTAATAATAAAAAAAGATATCATATAGATATCACTCCTGAAATATTTGAACTGTCGGTGGAGGGTATCGAAGATTCGGCACGGCCGAATATTGCACTCTAACTTGTTTTTTTTAAGAGAAAGAGAAAATATATTCTTAATAATTCTTTTTTAGAGAAAATATACTGAAACATATTTGCATTAAACAATACTAACTCCACGTAGAGCAAAATGTCCATCAGCAATCAGTTTTCATGTTTTGTATTGAAATTTTGCTCTATTTTTGTTT
This sequence comes from Pollenia griseotomentosa, assembly GCA_963931875.1. Classification (NCBI taxonomy): domain Eukaryota; kingdom Metazoa; phylum Arthropoda; class Insecta; order Diptera; family Polleniidae; genus Pollenia; species Pollenia griseotomentosa. The sequence continues at coordinate 103,264,244 of OZ007561.1, forward strand.
TGAAGGATATAGAGCAAAATGGACAAGATTTATCTCAGCCACTATACGAGATAGCCGAAAACGGATTGCAGATTTGAAAAATTTGGGGTCGAAAACCTAAGATGGCATCCTTAACTCAAAATCGTCAAAATGGCGTATAGAGCACTTAAACTTTCGGACAACGATTTTGGTACTCTCTATCACTTTGGCAAGATTTTTTGAAAATAAAGCAATACTGCCAATAAAAATTAAATATGGCGCAGATTGACAGTAATGAAATGTCAAAATATGTAAGAAAATTTTAAGTTTGAAAATTTAAATAAAATAAATCTGTGACATTTTGACAAAACATCTTAAGTCAAATTTAAAAAGTAAAAAAAAGTTGTTTATTGTACGATTTTTAAATCAAAAGTTTTTAAAATTTTGTATTATAAACGAAATTTTTCTTTAATTTTGGTTTATTTTATTATTTGATAAAAATAATTTATTCACCGAGTTTTTGCTATCTTATCTCGAATTAAGATGTTTTGTCAAAATGGCACAGAAATAGGGATGCAACATCGCTCTGAAAAACATCGATGTTTGAAGACATCGATGTTTTCACGATAAGCATCGATGTTAAAAAACATCGGTCAAAAACACGATACATCGATGTTTAACATCGATGTTGAAACCTTCTTTGCAATTATACTTACGGACTGTTTTAATTCTTCTTTGCTACTGAAAATCTTAATGCCCAAATATAATATACATATGCTTGCATAAGCTTTTGTCAAATGACAGATTCATTAAATTAAACAAAAAGTTTCCAAAAGTGCAATATGGTTTGACAAATATGATTTTTATGTATTCGCACAGTTGCTTGAGCCAACTTAAGCAACTTAATACATACATATAGTTATGCAATGCACAGTATGCATGCATGTACATACATACATACGTACTTTGTATGGCTATCAGGGGTGTGCTGGAAAACGGAAACGTAAAACGCAAGAATTTGGGAGGTCGTTTTTAATACATTTTAATTAAAATATTTTTAATTTTTGTTTTAAAATTCTGTTTAATAGATAAATATTTATATAATATTTGTCATAAAATTCTTATATTACAGAAATTTTATTAAAAACCGACATTTAAAATCTTGCGTTTAACGTATGCTTTGAAAAACACTTTTTTATATTTTTAAATAAAAGGTTTAATTCAAAAATAAAATTTAAAATTAGTAAAAATATTATAAAAAATATTAAATTAATGAAATATTAAATGGGCGATGTCGATGTTTTTTAATTTTGACGACGATGTATCGCCGATGTATCGTTAATCAAAACATCGATATTAACATCGATGTTTATGAACGATACATCGATGTTTTCTAAACATCGATGTATCGTTTGCATCCCTACACAGAAATGATTATTATTGGCAAAAAAAAATATATATAAAGATGCAAAAGACGAATGCGCAAACGCATTAAATAGTACCAATCACTTGATTTGGTACCATTTGCTTTCGCATCGCAATAGAGAGTAGACTCCAGTTGTGAGAAGATCGCCATACTTACTACTTACTCACTTCATCGACAGAACATTGGTTCCTTTACCCGAACGAAGACTAGATTGCCAAGCGCTTCAATCTTCTGCGCTTCTTCTCTAGCTCGTGACATTAAGTTTTGAAATGTCTTCCTCCACCAGATCTTTCCACCGCAATTTTGGTCTTCCCTTTCTGCGTGAGCCGTCACCTGGTTCGTATTCAAATTACCTTTTAGCTGCAGCATCTTCATTCATTTTCGCAACATGACCAAGCAAACGTAATCGCTGTATTTTTTTATATATATACAGGGTTAAGAATGCCAAATGCGCAAATGCGGTTTCCTTACATATTGAGAGGAGCCGCCTTACGTGGTTAAGTTACTTCCGAAATAACAAAATGTTGAAACCTCTTTCAGATATTCTTCATTTATGTTGCGTTAATTCTCATTGCACAAGTCTAATCGATGTTAATTTTCAATCCTGTGGGTTATATAAAAGCACTAGCACCGTTTATTTAGTTTTGGTCATTTCTAAACCATTTATACACAGAAAAAAAAAATAAAAATTAATTTCAATTAAAAAAATTTGTGGTATTAATTAAACTTGCACCAGTAAACATAATAATAATATTAATAGAATATTTTTTGATATTAACAACATTTTCTGCCGTACTGTTGTTGATATAAGTAAACTTTTAATTGACTTGATTCAATTTTTAATTCAAGCTGATTTCATTTTTTATTAATGGTTTAATTAAGAAAAAAAAAAAATTGGCGAGAAATTTGTTGTGTAAGCCAATTTGGCTGATTTTAATTAAATAGCAAAACTTTTGAAATTTGTGCTTATCCATGGATATATCAAACATAAGTATCGGGTGTTTTTTATAGAGTGACACAAGTTTAAATCATAATAAAACAAGGAAATATACATATTTTTAATATCAACGATACGGGGTTTATTGGAAAGAAAATTTTATAAAATTAATTTTATATGTGCGTTATGTAGGGCCTTCGAAAACTTGATTTTAACCGCCAGACGAATACCAACCCAATAATAGATAAAAATTCCCCGGGAGATTTTTCCCTTCTCCCATTTTTGCAATTATATTTGTATACTTAATTAGGTCTACTCAACTTTGATTTAAATTACAAACTTTGGACCGAATACTTTTTATGTATATGAAAAATGTTTAGTACCGAAAATGGGTCAAATCGTTCCACAAAATATCAGGCAATAAAACCAAAAGTTCATCTGAATATTATTATAATATTCAAAAAAAGTTAATACCATACATTCGTTACATGTCTTTTATATCTGTCCACCCACTTTAACAAAAAACTAAATGATATTACATAATTTATTTATTGTCAAAAAAAAAAAAAAAAAAAAAAAAAAAAAAGAAAACAATGAAAGAAATAAAAATATTATGCATAAAAGTACCATTTATTTTCTTACATTAAGAAAAAATTTAATTACTGAAGCAGCACTACATAGATACATACATACCAATCATTAACTAAAACGTTTGTTTTGTTTTTTTCTTTAAGTATTTTTGAATTTCACCTCTTCAAGCCCAAACAAACAACAAAGTCGAAATATTATGACACAAAATATTAACACAACAAATTTTCCAATATTTGCTAAGCATTTGATGAAAAACAACAAAAGCAAAGAAAATAAATAGATTTTCCCTGTGGTAATGACCGCACCATACCATGCAACAACCGTAGCAACTCAAGACAAATTTCAATGGGTTGGAATGTTTGGGTGACACCACAGTAGCCGCTTTAAGGTTGTGTGAGCTGTGCGGTTGCATAAGGCGCTAAGTTTTAGGAGCTCCCTAGGAAAAATCTTAAAATATTTTATATTTAAAAATTGCAAAATTTCTCCTTAGAAAATTGAAGCCCGTTTAAATTAACACGCAATTCAGTAGATTTGATTTGAAAACTTCTTTAAAATCTAGTGCGTTAACATTATAATTGTGTTGATAATATGGAGAATTTTTTTCATAACCAAAACAACTGGCTAAAAGCTTTTCGTGTAACACATACAAAAATATAAAGCAAAAAGCATTTAAAACTTGCATTTCCTTTTATTTATAACTAGGGATGAGATTTTCATGCACTAAAAAATCGAAAATATGCACTAAAAACTCCAAAATATGCATCGAAAATATAAAAAATATGCACTAAAAACTGGAACATTTTCAATAAACAAACGTTTTAAAAATCTTTTGAATATGAAAATCGATCTCTCAACGTCAAGCGAAGTTGAAGAATAATTGAGGGCTGCTAATTCCCACATTTGATTCAAGATCAAAAATAGTTGAAATTTGTTTTATTTTCTGAAATCCTATATGTTTTTCAAAACGTTTTGGATTTTTTTTTATTTGTCTTGCTATTCTTCCTTTCATATTGGTTATTTTACTTTCTGCCAATCAAATAACTTGAGTTGACTATTAAGTGAACTAAGTCCATCCAATTTAGTTATAGTTTCACCAATATATCCGAAGTTTGAAAACACAAATGCTAATTGACTTTTGTTGTTATTTAAATTTAATATTTCTTTTACCTTTTTAATAACACAAGCATCGGTAGCAACAAGTTCTTCAATAACATTCTTAAATTTCTCAAAGTTTTTTGAATAGTATTCTAAAGCATCTAGCCAGGTTCCCGTTCTGGTTATAATAATGGCTCCGGTGGTAAGGGATACATTTCATTAAAAATTTCAACTCAAAAAGGAGTCTTTAAAAATATTTTTTTCCCGTATGAAACCAATAAATCAATTGTACCGAATAGGCTTCAAATTTCCTTTACAACTCGATGTAACCCATGTGCCAAGTAATATGTAACAGTTTTGGATTAATTGCTTTAGGCCAATTAGCAGCCGTAACCATGAAAGATGCTGCATCGGTAAAAAATTGGAGGATCTTTTGACGAAATCTTGAAAATCTTGTATTTTAAGCAGAGCTCCAAAAAAAATTTTAATTGATTTTAAAAATTTTTTTAGAAAGATTTTTTTTTTATACAATTTGAAAATTTTTTTAAAGAACTCTTTTTATAATTTGGAAATTAAAAAAAAAAAATACATCACTCAAAAATGTTAAAATATGCATTTAAAACCAAAAAATGCAAAAATAGGCATTTTCACCAAAATATGCAAAAACAAATCGATGCCATTTTAACGCAAATTTAATGATTCGGAAAGATAATTGGTCGACATCGATCTTAGACTATCGACAAAAAACATGCATTTGCATGGAAATCGTATCCCTCTTTATAACACAAGACAACAAGGCTTTTGTTGATAAAGAACTGAATGTTGTTTTTAAGGTTATGTGGGACCCTGAATCCAAGCTATCTTCACATTATGTGTTTTTGTCATGTGGATTGTCACTTTTTCACATATTAAATTTGTACATATCGACTGAACCCCTCCAAACAATATCATGTGTTATTTCTCTGTGTACAGTACATATGGCATTTTTGATTTAGAACGAGTTCTATTTTCAAGTGACAAAGCATCTGACATCAGCTCTTTTTTTTACGAAATTGTTTGCAGCGGCAAAAATTAATTGAAATTTTAATAAATATAAATAATGTTAAGTCAAATGTACGTTACATACCAACATGTGAACATGTAAATTATAAACTTTATGTAAAACTCAAATTTTGGCTTACACATGTGGATAGAAAAGTGACATTCCACATGACAAATACACATAATGTGAACATAGCTTTTCGCGATATACCGTTATGTACAAAATTAAGGCACTTCCGCTACATATATTGGAATAGAGTTTTAAAAAAATAAGAGATTGCTTGTCGTGCTTAATTCCCCATTTTTATTCTTGATAAATACACTTAAATTTATTGTTGGAGGATAAGCTAGTCTTTAAGCGCAATTGACTGGTTGCTCAGGCCAGATCATCAGGAAACATTCTCCCAAAAAATTTTAGAAAAACAAAAGATATTAGCAAACAAAACTGTGGAGTGTATGAGAATTACAAACATTTAAAACTCAGTTAGCCGAGAGTAACAGTAACGTTGCAAATCAGCTGCTTCATTTTGTTGTATGTAAAGCAATTAGAACGATTAAAGTTAGCAGTAAGATATTACGTATCAAGCTGTTAGAAATAGATGGGTCTTACTTTTTTACGGTAAGTTTAAGTTACTGTTACTCCCGGCTAACTGAGCCTTTCAAAAGTCTTATTTGCAACGATATCAGAGCTGAAATCAAATACCAACAATAAACAGTAAGTTTATCTTGTTACATTACCCTACGGCCACACGTGCAATTTGTGATGTCTAAACACAAGCAATAACGCCGGCAGAATAACTTCGTCAAATTGCCAATGTGTTTTAGGTGGAGAACACGTAAATATCTTACAACATAAGTTTAAAAACAAGCTAAAGACAGGTTGTGTGTTATATTCATAGCGAAGAAAAAGTTAAACAAGTTTTTTTCACCAATTTGCTTTTAAAATGAATTTATTTTCGGAAAACTTATTTTGCACTTTATTTTGCGCTTTAATTTTAATTATTTATCAGCCACGCGCGTATTATTGACAAGTTGTATAAAAAAGTTAATAAAAAGCAACAAAAAAAAAGCTGTCTGTCAAACTTAAACGTCAAGTTATGTTATAAAATAGCTTTCAAGACAGATTGCTTAACAACGCTGTTAAAACACAAACAAAACACTAACATGAGGAGGCTATACCTAACACTAACATGATGTTAGTGTTAATGTTAACCATTTGATGTCAGTTGTAGCCTGGGTGTTATGAAATTTTGATAAAATTCCGCACGAGTATTAATTCACGGAAGCCTGTAATTTATGACAACAATTTTTTTTTTGGATTCTGTGTATATTGATTAATAAAAAATATTTTGTTGTAAAATTTTTGTGGAATTTTAATTTTGTTTTATTAAATAATCTAAAAACTTAAAAAAAACAATGTAATTTTTTGAACAATATATTTTTTTTGAAACAAGGCACATTCATTTCTAAAATATCGAATTCAAAATCATCTTCATAATTATCTTTACGTTCATCAAAATCATAATCTTCATGTTATCATCATCAACTTACAACTACAATTCGAGTCGAAAAAGCCAACCAAGGGGGAATGTAAGAAAAGATAAACTAACTAAATTGTTGGTATTTTGCCTAAGCATTTATATCTTTACAAGTAAGACTTTGAGTGTATTGTAATTCTCATTCGTTTTACAGTTTTATTTGTATCTTAAGCTTTTTTAAAGGTTTCGTGATGATCTAGCCTAAGCAACCAGTGAAATGCGCATAGAAGCTAGCTTTCTCTCAACAATAAATTTCAGTGTATTTACCAAACATAAAAAATTAGGAATTTAGCACATCATACGGAAATCTTATTAGTAATAAATTTTTCCCAAAAATAACTTTGAAATAAAATTAAATTATTGTTTTTAAAAATTCATAAAAAATAAAAATGCAACAAAAATCACAGTTTAAGTTAAAAAACATATAGTCAAATATATTTCGAATGAAATGAGCTTTATTTCATTGCAATCGGAGCTCAACTTTTAATATTGTTCACAATTTACTGAGAAAACTGAATTCATAAAAATCGCGATTTCCATACAAAAAAAAATTTTTTTAATGCTTTATTATTTATTGACGTTTTTTTCTTTACTCAAAAATGAGGTACCTTTACTAAATAATGAACAAAAGCGAAACGCATTCATTGATTTTTATAATCTATGTTACATTTTGTTCATACACCGAAAGAAAACCGCTCGGGATAAATTAGGTTTTTTATACTTACTTTAAGGACGAATAACACTAAAATAATCCTAAATGGGACTACTTTCGAAAATCAATCCCATTAATGGTGCAAAATTGGACCTTACAAATGGACAATTTGAGCCGGAGTCGCAACATTTACATGAAGTGATTTTTTAAAAGTAAATAGAAAAGACCAATTTATCGATTTCAATAAAAATTTTTAATTTATGATGCAAATTTGCAAAAATCACCCATTATATTGATTGATTAGTATGGATGAAAAAAAAAAATGAAAAAGCGTATAGCAAAAACGCAATCTACCTAAAATTCTAAGAAAATTCTCCGAAGAAACCATGGGTCTAAAATCAAACCCTAATCCGCGGCTCTCGACTTGAAAATGTTTATCCTTTTCTTTCGCTAAAATTATTTATTTATTTTTTTTATATATTCACCCCTATCGTGAATAATTTTTTCCTCGCAATTATTCCCTTTTTCACATATGTATTTGCGATCATGACAAACTCCCACGAAAAAAAGGTAATTCAAATGAGAATAATAACGTGAAAAAATTTTCACGGGAAATAATTCCCCTTATTGTGAAAAGATTTTTCCCTCGTAATTTGTTCACAGTTCCCTTAGATTTGCTCACTTTATTTCTGCTAGGGAACAGAACATGTATGTAAGTTGTTCCTTCTATAAATTGAATATTAAGGGCTAGATTCGTTAATAAGGCACAAAGCGATATATTGGTCAACAAAACAACAAGTCGATTGCCTGCGGATTTGTGAAGCTTTTGAAAGACGTGGTGGCAGAATTTTGGGAAATATTTTACTATGTACATAAAATTTAAAAAGTGCAAAAAACTAACGTTGTAATCAAACTATCCCTCCAATACTAAATATTCTGCTTTATTATTTTAACTTTTCTTTTAAATATATATGTACTTGTACATTTTGAACAAAAATTTCATTGATTTTAAATTTTTTTTGATCTTTCTTCTTTTTCACATTCACTGGAACTGATAGCGTGAAAAATTTTTCACATGAGATTCACGATTGCTTTTTTCCCTTCGAGGGGAATGAAAATTTCATGGCAACAAAAATTCCACTTGTTATTCACGATAGGGATGATTATGTATGCGATACAGGTTTTGTTTTGAGAATAATCAAAATATTCAATTATGAAAAAAGCAGTTGAACTCCAATTTGCATCTCCTCTGATTTACGTTCTATATAAAAAATAGTTAGAACACGTTTTACATAAACTGCGTTTTGCATAACACTAAGAATAATTAAAAAAAAAAATAGTTTATTGTTGTAATAAAATACGCAAAACATAATTCTTAAAACAGAAAAAAAAACATGACCTCTAATCCAGTTTGTTTGACCTCTAATTCGTTTCCTGTGACTTCTAAATTTACTTCCCTACAAGAAATGGATGACCGAAACTAAAAAAAAAATTTTTTACTAACACACTTGCAACAATTTTACATTAGTTGTACCACTCTAACACATATGTTAGAGTAGAACAACTAAAAACACCACAAAAAATGCCAATTTTTTTATAAACTTTTGTCAAACGCTTTGCTGGCTAATATTTGTTAATTGTTTAAATTTAATACTGCAAAATATTTTATTAATTTTGCAAGTCATGAGACATGCTGGAAAGGAGCCCGATAAATGCCGATAAAGAAAAACGCGAAGCTGAAGATGCGGAAAAGCGTAAACAAAATTTGGATGAAGCCAAAAGGAGGTCTCATCCGAAGATCCCAGTTGGTCAGCTGCCAAGAAAATTCGCATATTTGAAGTGGTCGAAAATTAACAGAAACGTTAAAATCTATGGCTGGGTACATCGTTTAAGACGTCAAGGCAAAAGTTTAATTTTTACAACATTACGGATTTTTACAATGTTTGGTACAATTGTTTGATACACTAAAACCTGTGCCAGAAGGCAAAGCGGTAAGTTTTGTTTCGTGAACAATATTGCAGAAACTAATTTTTTTGTTTTAGGCACCAGGTGGACATTAATTGCATGTAGATTACTGGGAATTAATTGGTTTGGCTCCTGCTGGGGGTGCTGAACGTATTCTCAATAAAGAGGCTCTACCAGATGTTATATTATGATTAGAGGCAAAAACACTTCGAAAATTTTAAAAATGCCTACCGTTGTAATGCAAGCATTCCGTGCACATTACTTTGACCGTGGGTATTGTGAAGTAAAATGTGCCAGCACTACAAGAAGCCTATCGCCAAGGTTTATTTACACAAGGTAAACTCATTTGGGAGTGTAGACATGCTGCTCTATAAATGGAGCCAATTTGTCAAAATTGTCTTCATATAAAACAAAAACAATTTAACGCACACATGTACAAATTTTGGCTCATATACACGCAATTTGACGTTTTGGCTCCAACTAGGGGTAAACAGCTGACAAACATATGAGCCAACGAGTTTACCTTGTGTAAATATACCTTGCCTATCGCCATATACTTGAAGATGTTAAAAATACAGTGGCCACTTTAAACATAAAGGGTACAACAGATTCTATGATGAGAAGTGAAATGTAATTAAATTTTTATTTGGCTAGCTTAACAGCCCTGGCCTGCCCAACATCTTCAATTATAGGCATGTATGCTTTAAAGCCTTCTATTTTGGAGTTACTTATCAAAAATTGTCATCGGTCGAACAGTGATTTGTAGAGCAAATCTTAGATCATTGTATGAAAAATCATAATTTCTGCCAATCATCCCGTTTGCTTAAACGACATCAAGATTCACCTTCTTCGGAAAATTCTGTTACGGTCATGGTGGAATAAACCGTGGTTACGGTCCCTGTTTTATAAAACTTTTTTTAAAGCTTTTTGCTATCTTATCTCGACTTATGATGATTTATCAAAATGCCACAGATATACATCAGGTAAATGTCGTAAAACTAATTCAAATATAACATATTGATCCTTTTGAAATGGTCTGTGATAAAATATTATGTTTTTTTTAAATTTAGATTTTTATTTTAAATAAAGCCAAAAATATGAGAATTGAATAAAATGAATAGTGTTTTATTTAAGCTAAAAAGTACGTCAACAGTGACGAATACATTCATCAGTACTGACTAGTCAGCTGTGCCCGTTGTATGCATCAGTACTGACTAGGCAGCTGTGCCCGGTTTATACATCAGTACTGATGTTTACAGAGTATAAGAGTAAACAGCTCAGCTATATATTTTATCAACCACAAATTTCAAAGAGGGATGCAAAATCACACGTATACAAAAGTTTCCATCAGTTTTTTCACGTTGGCCTTAAGAAAATGATAGAAACTTTGTTCTACGCGATGATGTATATTCGCGACAGCAATGCCAGTCATATGATAGGTCAAATGACTGTCACTGTTCTGGTAGGGTTGTTTTGATTAATTTGGGCACTTAGCTGTTCGTATTTAAAAAACGTGTTTCGCTACAAATATTTGAAAATTGAATAATGGAATTATCGGAAATGCCAATCGATTCTTATGACCCGGAAAATTTTCCAGGCCCAAGTTTTCTGGCCATTCAGAATTTTAGTGCTTTTGGCTTTCCAAGCAAATTAAGTGAATTGAATTTGCCAAATAATCGGGATGTTTTGAAATACCATACGAACACTTGTTGGAATACATAAAATTTGATGAGCCTCCGTTGCCTGACCCACAAATTCCATCGCACATTCAGGGAACTGAACGATGTGTGCAGTTGTTAACCAATGTTTCCCGACGTGTCACAGAAAATAATAGAGATGATGTTCTGGCAGTAACTATAGAAAGTCGTGGCAAAGTACCTAGAATGGAGAATATAAGACTTAAAAAAATAAACATGTAACCAATAAGTGAAGTTTGCTTAGTATTCTATAATTGCTTCTTTGTATGCATTAAAGACCTTATTTGTTTTAATGAAACAAAATTTGTTTATGGTAAAAAAATACTGAAAAATTACTGAAATATTGTTTGAGTGAAAACACTTTTATTTGCATTATAAAATAAGAATTGTTAATCGAAACAAAAAAGGTTATTTTATAAATACTGAAAACAATTTTTTTGAGTGTATTTTTTTTCAAATTATGATATTTTAATTAGGCTAAAGTTCATTAAATTTAATTTTCATTAAATTATTTTTATATTTTTTTTTTTTTTGTATTTTCAATCGTTTTTTTAAATTATGAAAGAAAATTTTTTTGTCTATGTTCCTTACAAAAATATTAAATATAAAATTATATACAAACTTTTTTACTTAGGTGAATATTTTTTTTAATGTAAAAAAACTTTGAGTGTAGAAAAAATATAAAGTGCAAAAGAACTAACTTTCTTAACAATTTTATTCAGAAAATTCGATTTCTTTTTGGACAAAGCTATTTTTTCAAACATTTATTTTTTTGGCAAAGGTGGGCATATATATTTTCAAGTCAAGAGGCGAGGGGGGGAGGGACAACAAGGTGTCATAAAGTCATATGTCTTAAAATAATAACATGAAAAAATACGACTGTTGTTAACAACCCCTCATAATTCAGTGTGCTATTTTGAATTTAAAACAAATATCAAAAGTAAATATTTACCTAACATCAAAATATTTTTTAGTTCTAATCCATGAACTAATAAAGTGAATTAGATCTTACCTGACTATTTTCCACTTTTCAGACGCAAATCACAAATAAATTTTATTTTGTTTGTTTACCAAACAGCAGAGTCCTAAGCCGATCTAATTTGACCCCGCAATTGATTTGTTGCAAAAATTGCTAGCCGCAGGTTAAATTCGGATGTTAGCTGGATAAAGTTATACCATCAACGGCGACGGCTTACAAAAACTAATGCGGCTCGGCTCAGCCGCTCAGCGCATGTCTCTTCCGATTAGTTACGACAGCACAAAAAACATAGCAAGCAAAGTTCTATTAATTTAAGACACTTGTATTTATAAACAATTTTTAAATTTAATAAAGGTTTACAAAACAAATTTTGTATGAAAATTTGGCTTAAGAAACGTTTGTTAAATTTAATAATCGTTTATAAATATGGGTGTTTTTGTTTACAAAGCAACAACAACATGTTTAAACCATTGTAAAATGTAAAACTATTATGACAACATGAATACCCCAATGGTTTCTTCGGAGAATTTTCTGAGAATATTATGTAATTTATGTTTTTGCTATACGATTTAAAAAAAAAAACAACCTGCCCTAATATATATATATATATATGTATACATATATATAATAATATTTAATAATTTTAAGGCTTTTTCGTAATGTCTGTACCAATAAAGTTACGCATTTTGTAAACATGGGTCAAAATTGCCCAACACTATTAAAGGCTAGTTTACACTATCACACAAGTCTTACGCATTTCATAATAATTTGTGAAATAGAAATCTAATGAGTTTTTTTGCAATTGTCAAAAAATCGAATGTAACATTACAGTTTGTAGTCACACTATCACACATGAACATGCTTTTTTTAAAATGCAACCCCGATCCAATGATATGGGATGTCAAATTTTTTTTCGTAATACTTGTCGTTTTCATTACACATTGCATGCACACTTTCACACTTTTACATATTACTTGAGTTTTTGACATGTATTAATACAAAGTATAATAGTGTAAACTAGCCTTAAGTCAATACAAAATTTTGGATCAAATGTACAGCATCCCTAGAGGGAAGCGAACTGACACCAAAGTAGTGTCGTGATAGGTTTTATGGTGAACGGTTTTAGCTCTAACACTTTAAAATCGTGCATTGAATGTTAAAAAATTAACAGAATTCACAAATATATGGTAAAAGTTCTATATTGGTCAAAATTGACCCAAAAATACCACAAGCGTTTTTTTTCTAGTACAGTACAAGGGTTAAGTTACAAATGTAAATATTAAGCATACTTTCAGGCGGATTTTTAACGTACATTTTTAACCCTTGAAGCTCAAATATTTTGTTATAGATGTTGAGTTTTTCAGTATTTAATTTTTGCACCCTCTACTGTCAAAAGTAGTGAGTGAATAAATGACCCATAAATTTTATTTATTTTGCGTTCTTGTAAAAATAAAAATCGATTTAACTACGCACTTTTATACAACTTAACAGAAAATAAGTAAGAGAGCCTATGTTCGGCTTTGTTTTCAATGGAAAAGTGTTTTTCCAAAATTATTGTTTTTGAAAAAAAAAATCAGACAGCTAAACATTAAGCAAAATGTTCTGTAAGTCATTCTTAAGGCTCAAAAAGGAATTTATTAAATTTTGGAGGACATTTGTATTGGGGCGTTTGTAAACTGGGTAAAATAACGCTAAATTTTATCAACATAGCTTGTACGGACCCTATCCTACCAGTCCAGGTGAAAAAATTTTGATATTTAATACTTTTTATATGCACCAAATTTGGTCTAACTAGCTTATATGTTATGGGCGGTATTAAGCTAAACCAATGTTTCAGAAATAAAAGTGTGTTATTTGTATATAACTTAGTCATTTATAAACTGCAGCCATATTCCGTAATTCGCTGAAGCTAAATCTCTATCGCTAAAAATCTATAAAGTTGATTATGCAATTTTGGGTTACGAATGTAATTCAGTAACTTGCATTGCTAAATTTGTCAATGCAATACAAATTTAATTCGCCGCAATTTTAGCTTAAAATGTCATCGCTAAAATATTTAAATTTTGTATTCTCTAAGGAATTTTAGCGATCGAGATTTAGCTTTAGCTAAGCGAATTGCAGAATACGGCAGCTGATTTCGGTTATTTTCACTACCAGTATTGCACTAGGCTTAGTTTATTTAAAACTAAAAAAATAAAGTTCACAGATAATAAATAAAGATACTTGAAAAAATAAAAGCCTATGGGTAAAAAGAGAGCTCTATGGACTCAGAGATAATACAAAGTTTTGGATTTGGTCACATCCAAGAAAACTTTTTGAACGAACAATTTTTAAACATATTATGGTTAAATTAGTCATCCATCAAGAAGGCACTCGTGTTTTTCTTGTGAACCATTGTATTTGCGGTCATCGGAAGATACATTAAAGCCAACACACAGACGTTGTTAAATAAACTCCGCTGCTCATCGGGATCCAGAATATACATACATATATACAACTTTATAGGGTCTAATCTTTATATTGTAGAAATTGTATTGGTGAAGAGTTAACAAAGTTTCTGATAGGAAATTAATAACTGTGCTGCATTTAATGAGCAGCGCATTCGCTACAGCATTATCTGGCATCACAACAAATGGCAGCGGTTCAACAAATACATTTCAAAAGCAGATAATGCGCCAACGAATCTAAAATACGCATCACAAAAATGGCTAATGCATATTGAGCTTAAAAATATAACCACACTGCGCAGCATATGCTGATCTGCATGAGCGTTCCAAACTAATCACAGATGCGCATCAGAAGCATCGCAATAATGCATTTTCGAAAAGCCCCAAATTATTATAATGACAACATGTTTGTAGTCAGCACAGTTTTATGAATGCTGAAGTAATTTTCTTTGCAAAACGTAATGCAGCAAATTCCCATTTTTAGCGGGGTTGAATAATATGGCCAGATGTCTTAATTTAACCCTCCAAAAACTTACGTTACCCTCGTGTGTGTTTTTTCACACATTTGCAATGTCTGTCTACTTTGCTATGGGAACATAGTTCGTTTGTAATCAAAGTCATAAGTTAGGTAACATTAAAGATGTACATATTTATCCCTTTGGTGATCAACAACAAACTACACAAAGCTTGTGTGTATTTTATACAAGCACTCACTATATAAAACATACATTGCATGCAGTTCGCAACAATATAAAAAATATTCACACAGAAAAATATTCAGACAGAAAATTTTTTCTCCTGTGCAAATAACATAAAAACTTCATATGTGTGGAAAATCACACACGAGGGTAACTAACGTAAGTGAGATATTTTGTTACTGAAGAATATTTTTTTAATCAAAAACTGTGTTTTAGTACTTAATTGATATTGCTAGCAAAGAAGTTTCTTTAGTGTACCTCAATGATTCCTTTTGTGTGGTTTTTCATAAAAGGGTGATTTAAAGGTTAGATAAAATTTGGAGTCCTTAATTTGTAACAAGTGAAGGCATTCGTTGAGAAACTACGCGAATTAGTCATTGTCCAGACTATCAATTTTTGTTGAAGCAATTCTTAAGTTTATTTGTGGAAGGGGTGATAAGATTGGAGAGGGGAACTCAGTTTCATATACTCTGCAATTCTGTTTTGTTTGGTAATTCTCACACTTTAAAACTTGAAGTTGGCTGCAGGAGTATTTGTATTTATTAAAATACAAAAAGAAGAAGAGGAAAGACAAGATGAAGATGTTATGTGTTGTGTGTATGATTTGATATTTTGGTCCCTATAGCCCTTGGTTATTTTAAATAGCTGTCAGGGTTTCAGCTGGTAATTAAGGCGTTCAAAAGAACTGCCGAATTATTTTTGTTGCGACTTTAAAAATAAAAACTTAGGCAAGTTATTGCCGATTTAGCTTAGTAATTTCAAATCTGACTTTATTAGGTTTACTTGTTCTTATATACTAAGTTTGAAATTAATTCTTAACCTTTCTAACTTATTTTACTTATTGACTAAGTTCTATTTGTCTTTATGGGTACCATGGATATATCAAGATTTACTCTGTCTGTAATTGTTCTAGCCAATCAGAATGTTGGTATTTGTAAATGTACTCATTTACATCAAAACACTCAATTTGGTTTGTTTGCATTTTGATTGAGTAACTTGTATTCCCTTCCATGCATTCCTATCCCACTTGTTCTACATTTTAGTGAATGTGAGTTAATTGATAAATGCAGTTATTTGATCTATTGCATACCCTACTCTGATTTGGATTGTATGTTTTGTACTACAATATGTACAAAACTTCCTAATCTGGAGTGCAATTTCAAAGCAAAATTTTAGAAAATTGCAGCAACAAAAATTGCAAGCATGTAAGATGACTTATTTTTACTAAAAATAGTTTGATCATTAAAGTTATATTTTGGGAACTCAAAATTTACTATAAACAAAATTTTCCTATACCGTGCTAAGTTCCCATTTTTTTTGTTTGCACACTTCAATAATTGCTTAGGCCAGATCATCAGGAAACCTTTTTCAAAAGAATTTTAAAAAGCTAAAGATATAATACGAGAAAAACATTAAAACGAATGAGAAATACAAAGAAGTTCAAAGTCTTACTTGCAAACAATATTAAAGCTTAGACAAAACACCATAAATAAACAGTGAGTTTATCTTTTCTTACATTCCCCTACGTTTTTCTAGTAATTTCTAACTATAACACTGCTTTACAAATTTTTAATTTGCAAAAATACCAAGACGCCACATGCCTAGATAAGTTAATTTGGACCTACTGAACACGAAAAACGCTGTTATTTTTTCTAAGTACCGTTTTTTTAGATAACGGTACTTTTGCGTTTTTCGGTGTAAACTTAAACCCTTGTGGAGCCCAACCGAAAATGCCTTTTCAGTCGATATGCTGCAAATTTCTATCTGATAAGAAGTGGCTGAGATATAGCACCTCAAAGTTCAAAATTTGCCTATTTTTCATTGACTGAAAAGGCATTCAATTACCTTTCCAACGATATGCTATTTATCTCGATCGGACTTTTCGGTTAGGCTCCACAAGGGTTTAAGTGGGACCATACACCAAAAAACACAAAAGTATCGTTATCTAAAAAACGGCAAAAAAAATTACAGCGTTTTTCGTGTTCAGGAGGTCCCAATTACCTTATCTAAGCATGTGGCTTTCTTGGTATTTTTTGGCTGTATGAAAACAGTGTAATCAACCCCATTATAAGTTATAAAATTTCCAAAAAGTTTTTTCCCATCTACCATTTGTATACCCATACCACAATAGTGGTATTTTGCGTTTGTGCTGATGTTTGTAGCACCTTAAAATATTTTTTTTTTTTTTATTTTTTTTTTATTTGAATTTCCTAAGCTAATCCCGCGAAGCTCTATGCTTGTCTGCAGGAAAGAAACCAGAGTCTCTGGCGGGAATCGAACCCGCAACCTCGGCGCTGATAGACTAGCTCGCTACCCGCTAGCCTACCGAGGCACTCCAAGACCCACCATTTAGTATACCATTCGTGTGTGAATCGAACTAACTATGTCCGTCCGTCCGGCTGGCTGGCAGGAAGGTTGTCCATGTAAACCTTTTGCGCAAAGTACAGGTCGCAATTTTGGAGAAACTTTAATGAAATTTGGTAAGAAGGTTCCAATTGTGATAAGGATCAAGACTATTGTAAATGGTGAGAATCGGTCCATAATTTTATAGAGCCCCCATACAAGCTTCTTACTGGAACAGAGTCTTTGTGACCATAAACCATCATATTATGTTAGCATTTGGATTTAATTTAGTCCAAACTTATTTTAATACAATCTGAATCATCTTACCAAACTTAATTGGAATCGGTCCAAATTTTACCATAGCTCCCAACACAAAAACTACTCCCAAAAACCGCTTTTAATGCCAAAACTTCCTTATAAATGGTGCTATTAACCAGTGTTCGAAAATAAACTTAGTGTTCGGTTCGGTAGATTTGTGAAAACGCAAACTCTAATAGTGTTTGTGTAGAAAATCATTAAAAAAATAACGTTTTCATATTAGTTAATATTTCGAACACAAAAATAAAACTGTTTTTATCAAACTCAACAAAAGATGAGAACATTTAATTCCGTTCGGTTTTTTATTCAAATCCACAAACTTTACACAAACGAAAGAAAAACAAAATGCCAGCAAAATAATTTGACACAAACAAAACACAATACACACATAAGCTGTTCGTGGTGCGGTCGTTGCTACAGTATCACTATAATCGTTCTGGTTTTCGGCTCTTTCTTGAAAATAGTTATGAACGGTATTAAGGGTTGTGTTCGTCTACACAATCACTAAAAAAATAGTTTTCGTTCTTGGGTGTGTTAGGCGAACGCTAAATAATGTACTGTTTTTTTTCAAATACTGCTATTAACATAAAATTTGGCGACAGTAACTTTGACCATAGGTACTATGTCATGACAAAATATTGCAGTGGTAGGTCTAAAATTAACTTTAGGGGCCATATAAACCCCCCGTCCTAAGATAAATTAAAGGCAGACAAATCTAAAAATGATATCTACATAAATAATATTCGGCACAAAAGAACTTAAACATGAATCTTAACCTCATACCATAATATTGTTTTGGTGGGTCCAAGTTTGCCCATGGTTCCCAAATAGGGTACACTCTCGAAAATAATTTCGTCTTTTCTTTTTTGCTAGTTTTTATTACCAATATTTTTTTTTTGATCGTTAAATCTTTCTACTAATTTCCTTAATTACCTTGTATGGGGATTTTTTGCTATTCCGAGTGCAAGTTGTCAGCAATTTTTCTAAAGTAATGCATACGAAATTCTATTCGTCATTGAAAATTTTTTGTTGGGAAGTTTAAAATAAATTGTTGTTCTTTAGATCCTAATAAAATAATAAAAATATTTTCAGTTTTTAATTAAACTATATTTAACAATTGTTTTTATTTAAAATGTAGATTTTATTTTAAAGGGGTCTTATGGCAATAGTTGGGACTTAATTTCTATTAAAAAAATAATAACAACAAGTGTAAAAATAGTACAATTTATTTTTATATTTTTATCTCAGTTTTTAGTTTTTGTAATTGGTTTTTAAACTGACACTAGTTATTTTTTTATAGCTAAAATATGTTTTGTTTTATATAGATTTTGTTTTTAAATAGTTTTAATTTATTAATTTAATTCCCTACTTATGAAATTCTTAATATTTCGTTTTATCATTTTTTTTGGAGTTTTTTTTTTTTGTTTTTCTTAAAAACTAAATTTACATAAATTACAGTTTTTGTTCAAATTGTGTGTGATATCTTGACATGTTTAAAGTTTTAGAATTTTCTTTTCAAATTAATTTGTTGTACAATTTTTTCTTACATTACACAAGATTTGAAATTTTGAATTTTGGGCCCTAATTTAACTTTCTGATATACATAAATACATACATACATAATTAATAATAACTTTTATAATAACATTCATAACTTATGATGAAGGTTAATGTGCAAATTAACATAAAGTAGAATAATAATAACAAAAAAAAAAAAAAAAAAAAAAAACAAGAAAACCATATAACAGAAAATTGTTGTTAGTAACTTTTCATTTTATTTTTATGAAAATTCTGTTTCTGTAATTTTTATTAATTTTAAGAAAAATCAAGAAAAAAGAAAACGGAACTCAAAATAAAAAAAAAAAATGATTTTAAATCAAAAAAGTAAACCGAAGAAACACACATTTTTACGAGGTAAATTTGAAACTACTGGTCGCAATGAAGAATTGTCTGGCAATTCTTCTTATAATTTTCATCAATGCCATGCGAATAAGACATGACTTACTAACAGATAACCCGTGGAAATCAAGATACTGCCGATCATAACGGGAAAACCAACTCTGCATTTGGGGAAAAAAACAAAAAAATATTAATCCTTTATTCAATTTGAAAGTCGTATCTTTTTAGAGTTACTCACTTGAAGAATTGTAAAAACGTAAACTTATAACCATGTTGCTCTGCAACGCCAGCACACACGACATTAGCCGAAGCACCGATAAGAGTTCCATTGCCTAAAATATGAGAAAATATTTTGTTAAAAATGTTTTATGGATAGTGTAACTCTACATTCTCCGGGGAATTTAGTACTGGTTCAGGTTTAGCTGAACCGGTTTTTAAAATTCTGTTTTGAACCTGCGTGTTCGCTTATATCGTCAATTTTCTTATCCTTTATCCTAAACTTAAACTCCTCAAACATATTACAAATGTAAAGACAAAAGGAACAAAGACAATTTTCGCATACGGTCAAGTCAGTTACCCTTTCCAATCTCTTTTACCCTCTCTCTTAAAAACTTAAGACTTAACGAGTCAAACTTGATGTGTCTGAATCAGCACTAATAGTTTCCTTAAGAATTTTTAATGGGCTTATCTTTCCTAACGGAAATTTTGAACTTATACCAAATACCTCATTATATTTATAACAATTTTAATTATACTATTTACAACCTTTTACTTGCCTAAGGCCGCAATGCCTTGATCTCTATTGATATATTTAAAATAAGTTTTTATTGACTCGACGTCAAGATTCCAGACTCCATTCCTATTTATTATTTAAAAGTTAATGTTCATGCCTAGGTTCCAAGCTTTGCAGACTTTTTTACCTTCCAAGGGCAGATGTAACAATTAAAAGTGATATATTCGGCTATGCCGAATCTTATATCGTTACTTTAATATAGAAAAGCCCTAACTAACGTTTTCCTTACTTTACAGGAGAACGAAAAAACTTAATAAAAATTATAGTCTTGTAGTCGCAATTTTTTTTAAACGCAGTTTTTTGTTACATTCTCTAAGCAATTTAATAAAGAATTGCGTTTAAAAAAAATCGCGACTACAAGACTATAATTTTTATAAAGTTTTTTCCTTCTCCTGTAAAGTAAGGAAAACGTTAGTTAGGGCTTTTCTATATTAAAGTAACGATATACTCTTCACCACGATGCAATAAGAACAGTAAGTTATATAAATACCATTCTTTAGATATAAATAAATCAATTTTGTGTCACGCTTACTTCTCCAATCCCGCCCATATTTTAGCGGATGTTGTGTATTTATAACCAAGGTGCTTGTAAGTTATTTGAAAACGTTTGCTCTTGCCGTTCTTTAGATATACATAAAGCAAAAAAAAAAAAGAACAACAACAACAAGGAATTTATGGCTAAGATAAGAGAAAGTCGTGGTTCTTCGCTCATATCTCATCCATTTGTGGACCAATCAGGCTAAATTTAAATAGCAAACAATTCCGGACTATATGTGATAAAATTATGTAACAACTGAGTCCCCATAATATCTGGGAATTTTAGAAAACCAATTTTAACGGACACACGGACAGACGAACGGACATCGCTAAGCCAATTTCGCACCTCAAAAGGACCCAGAATATATCTACTTTATATAGTCGAGGATCAATATTGTAGAAATCACAAACGAAAGAACTAAATTTTATATACCCTTTTACCTTCGATGAACGGTATAAAAAGATTAACATGGATACTTGCCGCGTAGGCCTACTCCATGGTGAATCTTATCCATTTAGTGATAAACAATATGTTTGCCAACCACCCCTGAGTGTGAGAACAACTAGCAAACACAGGTAGCAATTTGAGTGCATGATCCGTCAAGATTATACAATCGCCCCTTGTTTAGGAACTGTAGCTATCTAACCTCCGCGGTTTTGGAAATACGCAGCAGTTGTTGAGAAGCAGCAGCAAATAAGGATAGTCCTCCCTTAGGCCAAACTTTCTTAGAATGTCCCTTCCTGCAACTTTGGGTTTAACCCAACCACCATATGATCTCCGAAAGTATCCCTTCGTCAAAAAACATCTACCCGTTGCACCCCATCCGTCATGCCAGACGGAATTGCAACCTTGATTATACTCAGTATCAGAAAAGAAAAATTGCCGCAAATACAGCCTGCCTGAAAGACGGAAAGAATTTCCCACAAGAAGCATACTACTGAAGGTCTTAATCAATAGTCCGGTACCGTGCCACCGGGCGCAACTGACTTCCGTAGTGGCACATAGGATCTCTGGCTAGCCGCGATCGCAAGAGATAGTGGCGATCTCTGGAGACATGGCAATTTTGGATTATTGCCGAATCCAAAACCAACACCAAAAGGTGAAATATTGTTAAGATGATAGTGAAGAGATTTTGTTAGGGCATTTGATTATCATCAGGACCGTCAAATAAATCTATTGTGATCAAAAAAGGATGTAAGTCTGTATTTGGATTTTCCAAAAAAGCGAACATTTTATTTAAAAAAGCAACTGAAATTCGAACGGAATTGCAACTACGGAATTTAAGCCATTTTAATCGAAATGTGTGATATTTTCATTCTCTATCAGAAAAATACTGAATTAATTGTGTTTTTTGGAATATGGTTAAGATATTAGAGCCAACAGAGGGCGCTCAGAATGGGTCAGTGATTGTAAGTGACTTGAGTTGTGACATTTCCTGAAGTCGCAACAATTTTTAAAAGCTCTTAAAGCTATACCTTGAAATAAATGTCTGATTTAATCCCGAAGCGAACATTTGAAAGTTTTGAGTGGGTCACTGTTTAAATCGAAATCACAATAATACAGAAAATAAAGGACCGCAAAAATCAATAGGTTCATGTACCCTTTGGTCTCATGCAAAAAGAACTCGTCAAATTTGCTTTTTATTAGAGTTTCCTTTATATCAATCAAATCATTTTGTTTTCAATCACAGAAGCGAAAGAATTTACACCTCCAGTAATAATTTTTATTAAGTAAATGGAGCTTATCTGACCTTATGCCGGTCATATTTGCGCTGACAATGTTTGATGTTTACATCGAATCTGTAGTGCACCAACTCCCTTAAACTTTAATGACATTATTCAAATTATCTGTTTTAACTTTGTTCCTTGGCTACGGAATTTAGACGATCTAAGCACAACTCTACATCACTTTAAAGAAGATTTCGGATACCCAGTTATTTTAGAACTTTGTTTATCATCATTACCTTTTCCTAAAACCAGTAAGCTATAGTGATCTAAAGAACGGTCCATTAACTTCAGTAAAGTTAAAATGGGAGAACTACTGTTTCAAATTGTTGTTTGACATTCAATGCAAATCTGATTTTAAAAAATTTATCTGTTTTCAAATCTAAGATACGAATTAAGAAGCTCTTTCATTCCTATGAAAGATCGATCGGATTCAATGTAAAAACAAAAATGTGGTAAGAAATCAGAATTAAGAATGGATAATGTTTCGTTTAATATTAACTAAACAAAAACTATATAAGTCGTCACCGATCTGTTTCCATTAAACGAATTAGTTTTTTTACTACTTAAGCTTAAACGAATTTGACACCCCACACGTAACCACTATTTTTATTAAACAATTGTTTAATTTTGTAAAACGTTTGCTTGATCAAACAGCATCTAACAATTTATTAGTTCCATTCTACAACGATTTTTTCAGAAATAAATTTTAGTGAACCAACAAAAATTTTTAAAACAGAAAGTTAAGGGCTGATTAATTTAGTGGTTACGCTTTTTTCCGATATTTTCGTCAAATATTTGTTAAATGTGAACGCACCTTTACTTAAATGGCACAATATTTCTTAGTGCTTAAAAAAAATTTACAAGTACTCACCTCCCAAACAAGCTCCAAGTGCTAGTGCCCATACTAAAGGCTGCAGTGGTAAATTCAGTGTACTATTTTGAGCCAAAGAAATGGTAATTTTAACCATCATTGTAGTCAATGGTATATTGTCAACGAAAGCCGACGCTATAGCAGACACCTGCAGAATAAGAAGTAATCAATTAAACAAATTACGGGTTGAGAACAATCAGAATGACCAACTTACCCATAAAATAATTAACACAGCCACCATTAAACGAGACTCTTCGCTCACACCCAATATAATATTCTCAGTCATGTTACCAATCCACTCGATTAGACCCAGCTCCGACAGAGCTTCCATTAAAATAAACAAGGCAGCAAAGAAGAGCAGTGTTGACCATTCTACTCGAGCCAATATGGCTTCCATATCTTCAATGTCGGCCAAAATAATTAAAAATATGGCACCCAACAAAGCAGTCCAGCCCAACGAGAGACGTTGCAATTCGGGAACGGAGTGCAAAAAGAATAAACTTATCACAAAAACCAAGGCACAAGAACATTTAATAAGCAAAGGCTTATTACGAATAGGATACTAAAAGACAAGACAAACCAAATTCATTTAAAAATTTAGAAAGAAAAAAAAACAACGCTTCCAACCTTCGCTTGCAAATGATCCAGAGTTTGTTTATAATTAATGGTGGGTTCAACGGCGGTGGTCATTTTCTTTTTCAATGACCTCTTCAAACGGTTAACCTTCTTACTCAGAGTCTGTCGAACTAACTCCTCATCCTTGGAGTATGATGATAAACTGGCAGCTGCCCGTTTCCAAACATGAATTTCATGTTTTAGTTCTTCAATCTCGGGACATTCTTTGAATTGCAAATCGCTAATATTGCGGAATTTGAATCTCAATTGTAAATAAGTTTGGAACATTACCAAAATAACAGCTGGCAACATGTGTAAAGTAAATATGGCAAAATTAACACCCTGAAAGATAAAATGAGCATTAAACTTTGATAGTTCTTCTTATAGCCTTTTCACACTTGTCAACATCTGACATCTACTATCAATTTACGAAGATGTTAACATCTTTCCATTAGAAATACATACGGCGAAAATCAACATCTTAACAAGATGTTCCTATCTCATTGCGTTCCATTCTACATCTCCCGATTTTTTTTAGCGCCATCACTAGAAAAGTGGCAATTAATTCTATCACTTATATTGAAAGCAGCGTTACCATTTGCCAAGTTTTCCTTTTTTGCAAGTTTTTCTAAATTATTAAACCAAATTAATTCCAAATACATTTTGGTGTTTTCTTTTAAAATTTGGCACTTTTTTAGAAAATAAATATTTGAAAAAATCAAAGTTTTTTCTCAGTAACGGTGTCATTTTTTATTGATAGTTGATGTAAGATGTTTTAAGTGTGAAATCTTTTCCATGCGTTCCTCCGAAATGTATGCAAGTGCACAAAGGGTATTAGACAGCGAAGGACTTACATTTTTGGATATAAAACTATTGGAGGCAATAATGACATTTGGTGGATCGCCAACAGGTGTTAGAGCACCACCAATATTCGAATAGATGACCATACACATTAATATAGGAACCGGATTGAGAGACATGACCTCACAAAGACGTATGGTAACGGGAGTCATTAGTAAAACCGTGGTAACATTATCCAAGAATGAAGATAAAACAGCAGTAAATAAACATAAGCAATTGATCAAGGGCCAGACGTGACCGTTAGTGATCTGTAAAATTTATAATTTTATTAAACTTTTCCTAAAAGTTTTGACTTTAATACATTCACCTTATAGGCGTACACCGCCAAATAATCAAACACACCCGTTTCCGATAAAATTGCCACCAAAATCATCATACCGAACAGCAATAACAAAGTCTCCACATCAATCCAACCCATTATCGTGACCATAGAAGGTCTTGAGTTTAAAGCGGCCAAAATACCCACCGATAAAGTTGAGGCTATTATGGCAGCGAAAGTACGATTTACAATTTCCCATATTATCATGATATATAAACCGCACAAAACTACGGCCGCATAAATCACACCTTCTTTCTTATAAATCGGCGATTCATCTACGCTTAATTGGAGGGCTAATTCCGCTTCTATGCTCGAGACAAAGTGCAGCGTTAACTCGGTTAAATTGTTTAAATGTTGATAGTCTTCATTTATGCTCTTAATGTCGAACTGATGAACTTTCTTCGTTTCATGGGTCGAATCCATATACTCAGGGTATACTAAATCTAATTTCCATATTTTCGAAACAATTTCATCGTAGACTCTATCACCCGATTCATTGTAATAGGCACGTTCAACATACACCTCTAAAAGAGGTGGCGGTCGTTGTTGGGTATCTGCCACAGCGTCGGCTTCTTGGGGTTTGAAGGGACCCGTCAGACTCAGGCCTATTCGTGTTAGTTCAGCAGTGTTGACGGGGAATACTGGAGGGGAAAAATGACGGGAATGAAACAAGTTTTTTAAATTGAAAATAAAATTAAACCCACCTCGTTCGGTACCGTTTCTTGGTACACTTATCAATTTTAATTCGTCCACATGTTCATTCGTTGACATAAGAAACGCCGTAAAAACACCCCAAACTACCAGAAGTATGGCAATTTTGATCCAAATTAAATACTTTTTCACCTTTAAAAACAATTAAACAAAGTTATTTAACGTTTGGTTAATTCTAAGAACTGTTTGCTATTACACCATTTCCTTTTATAATTTTTAAAGTTGTGTGCTATAATTTTAAAATTGTTTTTAAAATATTTCTATTTAGCCTCATTTACAAAAAAAGCAACAATTTATTTTCTCAAATGTCTAATTCTTTTTCAAGGTCTTTCACAAAACTTCTGTTAATTTTTGGTACAAAAATTTAACTTTTTTTGTTAGGCAATGATTTATATAAAGTTTTAAATGACTTTTATGAAAATTTGTTTTGAATGAAAAAATTCAACAATATTTATTGAAAATAAAAATAGTTTGCAGATATTTCTTTCTTTAAAAATTAACGCGTTTGCAAACATAATTGTTGCTAGCATTGTGAACAGCTAATGAAAAGGTTGCTTGCACTGCGAATCTGGCTTTATAGTTCAAAAGTTTGCAAAATTTACCGTTTTTGTATTTGAAATTTTTAAAAATATGTTGGAAATATCTAAATTAGGATGAATTATAGTTGGGTATTTTTAAAATAGATTTAAAAAAAAAATATAACTTTTCTTTAAATAAAAATAATAAATAATTAGTATTGTGGTTATTTTTTTGAACTGTTTATGGGTTTTAATCCAAATTATTACAATCGAAAAATGTCAGGGCAAGCTGTCCGTGAAAACCTGGGTTCGATTCCCAGTTCAGTCAAGAATAAAAAATTATCAATAAATTTTAATTAATTTCATGTTGTAAAATTCCTTTCTTCATTAAAATAATTAAATCAAATTTTATTGATGAACTTAAACCTGGATAAAATTTACGGCACAAGCTCTATGTTTACATTTATCCTTCAAGTTGTGCTGAAAAAGGTCAACAAGAAAAAGAAAGACAAAAATATGAACAACAGAAAAATGTTCGTTGGACTTCAAGAAGAATTCTTGACAAGAAGTACGAAAAACAGTGTGAGTGTAAACGGCAAACTCCTTTGAAGAGATTGTGTGGTTACAATCGAAACATGTCGGAGCAACATGCCAGTGGAAACCTGGATTTGATTCCGAGTTCAGTAAAGAATGAAAAATTATCAATAAATTTTAATTAATTTCATGTTGTAAAATTCCTTTCTTCATTAAAATAATTCAATGAAAATTAAATTGATGAACTTTAACCTGGATAAAATTTATTAAAATTTGGATTAAGAACCATAAAAAGTTCAATACTTTTTGTTGTTATAGAAAAAAGACAAAAAACAGAAAAATGTACTTCAAGAAGAATTCTTTGAAAAACAGAAGTAAACAAGAACATGTTAATCAATTAAAATTGATAACCATAAAAAAAAAAACAAATTTCGATCTACGAGGGTTAAAATACATGTCAGGGCAACCTGTCCGTAAAAACCTGGGTTCGATTCCAGTTCAGTCAAGATTAAAAAATTATCAATAAATTAAATTTGATTTCATGTTTAAAATATTTGTTTTCAAAAGATTTATAATCTAAAACTCAATTAGAAACTTTTAAACTACAAATTGAAATGGTGTAACAGCAAAAAAAAAAACCAACCCCAAATTGAATTTTAATGCTTAACACTAACCTTTGAATTACCATGATGTTCGATATCGTCCTGTTGATCCTCATTATTATTCTCCACATCACGGCCATCGAGTATGCGAACTTGTCCCATTTCATTTGTGACATTAATGCCAATTTGTGAAAACGTATTTGTATTTTTATTATGACCACCAACACCATCTCCTATGATTTTGCCGTTATTTTGGTCATGGTCGTCAATGTCATCATTGGGCAAGGGATCAACATCGGCGGGTTCATAGCCTAAGGATTACAATAAAAAAGTTAATAGAAATAAAACATGGGCATGTAGGTTTTTGTAAGTATACCCAGTAAGCATTTTTTATGTATACATATAATGGACCTTTTTTGATTCCTTTGAATGATTTAAATAAAATAATCAAAAATATGCAAATTTTCTGACCATGAATTATAATCCTGCTGCCAAAAAAAAGCTGCCCTACGTGCGACTCCTATTCTTAAAGAGTAATTTGTAACTAATTTTTTTTAATAAAGTTTTGATAAAATTTTCGAGTCGTGTTTCGGATCATTTACAAGTCATTTTTAAGGTCGTATTTAAAAGCATTTGTGAGAATTTAACAGGTAATTTTTCAGTATTATTTCTGAGAATTTAAACGAGTCGCATAAAAAGGGTTATCCTTTTTTCGGTTTCAAAAGTAAAGTTAAATAAATTAAACACACATAAAGTTATAATTTCGATGAAACTATTATTTCATTATAATGCTTGGACTGTTATTACGTCCGAAATACAATGTCATTTAATTGAATGCATTAAGACTTGTTGCAGCAGTCGATCCTTTTGAGGTGGTTTAGATCACTTTTTGGCATATTTTGTGCGTTATCTCGGCGATAACTTGACGAAATAGGGGATTATTCGCGTAGACGTGGTCTTTCACATAGCCCTACAAAAAAGTCTAATGGCGTCAAATCGCATGATCTTGGTGGAAACTTGACGTCGCCAAAGCGTGAAATAAAGCGTTCTAGAAACTTCCCATGCAATAAATCCAAAATCGATCGAGTTGTTTAGCTCGTGACACCGTCTAAATGAAATCTCATATCGTCCAGTTCTTAATCACCAATTGCAGGCCAAAAAAGTCGACTATCATGCGGTCATATCGCTATCAACTGACGGTAACGGTAAATTCGGATTATCCGCCACATTTTCACTAACAGAAGCGATACTTTTGGCGGTGCGCAATTTGCGATGATACACAAGTCTGCCACATCTGTAAAGCGTACAGTCTCTTAAAATTTCTTTATAATCTTGCCAGTTTCTTGCACAGTATGTCGATAATGATGACCATAAGTGGTCACGTTAAAAACACGACTTTTGTAGTTAGTTTTAATTATATTCAAGCATTCTTAGGTTGTAAAACGATCCATATTCGTAAATGACAAATCTTCATTAAGTAAATGACACTTCATATGACAGATATTAAAAAGCTGGCAGCCTCGCCAGACCGGCAGTTTTAAAAATACTAAATGAATAACCTTTTATAAAGTCCCATTTCATACACGTGAATTAAATTCTTGCGACCGGTAAATATTAAAAAAAAAACAAAAAAAAAACGTCACAATAAGTTTGGCTTATAAGTTCATAGATGTGAGGGGAGAGAAGAAAAGCATGTTCTCTTCCGTATCATCATTTAATTGACACTTTTTAAAGGGAAATTTTCATAGTGTGAACCCAGACTAAGCAGCTTTTCCTCAATCAAATTACAAACATTTTATGTCAAACAACCTTCAAGACAGTCACACATTAAATGTCTGCATATCTTTTTGCGTCTGTTGTACATTTTGTTTTTGTATTTTCAATCAATCAATTTTCATTTGCAGGCGGGGATCATTTTCATGTCGTTTTCAAACGCGCAAGGCAATTGTCAGATTTAAATCATCAACACGAATAAAAAAGACTCATTTCCGTGATTTTCTTTTAATTATTTTCTTTCAAATGTTGGCTGGGTATGTAAATACTCATTTAAAAGCATGTGGGTATTTATGTAAATTTGCTTAACATGGACGTTTATGTTGTAAATAAACTAAAAGTTATTTGGGGTTTCTTTGAAATCTTTTTTTTAGTTAAGACTTTGTTAATACATACTCTGTGGTAATAAATTGGTTTTACTCTACTAAGTTTTCCTTAATAATTATTAAAGGCCTACAAAAATAAGAATTACATTTTTAACAAATGATTACCATTTGTTATACCTTTCACCGTCAGTGGTGAATTAGGGTGTTTTAAATTTGTTATTTGATGTGAAACTTTTTAAATTTTAAAAAGTGTAAATATTCAAAGACCCCAAGTAATTCTAAGTTGATTTAGTTGTTAAAATCAAGCACACTTTTAAACGACTCAACTGAAAATATCTATTTTGGTGTCAAAATGTTTTTAGTCTTCTTAAGTAGTTTGGAATTGGAATCCAGCACAATCGTTTAAATAAAAATATCGATATTCATTCGATATGATGAGTAAAAAAAACATTAGATTGTTTCGATGTAACGATACCTTAAATCGAGTGGCTTAAATACTTCGATGTACATACTCAATCGTCCACCACTAGTTAACCCTCGAAAAACACTTTTTGATTTAATTAAGCTTTATGTGGCCAAATATCACACCACCCAATCTCGAATAGATCGTTTCATAATTTTGGTTCCATATAAAGCCCACTCGATTAATAAAGATTAGTTCATGATATATGGATCCCACTCCTTTAAAACCCGCTCCTGAAATATTTTTACTTTCGGTAAAGGGTATCAAAGATTCGGCACGTCTGAATATAGCACTTTTACTTGGTCACTGTTAATTTCTACTGGTCTAAAAAAAGACATTTTTAATTCTTGTTCTGACGAACTACTTAAATAAAACGTGAGCTAACAGTGGGACAGATAAAAATGTTTTAAAAATAAATCTGTTTTTCTTAAACAGTCTGACTTATTGGCATACAACTTTGCAAATACAGGTAAGCATCGATAGATTGCATTAATATAGCATTCAAATCTTTAAAAAAGGTAACAACTTTTACCTTTACCCGGAAGTTGTTTGTAATAAAACATTATTAAAAATCCTATGCCATCGCAAATTTTTTATCTATTAATATATACATATGTGACGCGCAAAATAGAAAGGGACCTAAGGGTAAAAACCGGTTTTCTATGTGCTGTCACATATATTAAATTGTAACGTTACTCATTGATTCATCATCGCACAGCCTAAACGCCTGAAGCTAAAATCTTAAAATTTGGACCAGAGATTGGTCACTATCCAGATCGATCCATTAAGAGGGAATTTTTGAAAATTCGAATGTTTAGGGGGTAAAGAAGGGTAAAAACGGAAAAATTCGGAAACCTTATATCTCCAAAGCTTAAAGAGATACAAACTGTAATAATTATCGTTGTTCTTTAGAAAAATAAGCGGACAGGTGTCTGGTACTTTTTTGATATTCGGCCCTATTAGGGAGTAAACGGGTAAAACCTGAATTTTAGTACTTTTTTGACAAATAAACATAGAAACAAAGTTAATACCACGTTCAAAAGTTATCAAAAAAAAAAAAATACAAATACGAATTTGGTACTTTTTCGAAATTCGAACATTTAAGGGGTGAAAATCGTAACTATTTTGGGTACTTTTTAAAAAAAACATTTTGCTTCATTCATTGACATATTCGTACTTAATTATGGGCTGCCACTACAATACTAAAATTTTGATACTTTAATGGGGGGAAAAATAGTACCCATAAAAGGAAATACGGGAAATTTGATATTTTTCTTTAGCTTTTTGGTTCTACAACTGGTATTTTTTAAATTATCGTTAATATTAGACCTTAAAACATAAGATTCAACTGTTTGGTACTTTTTTGTTCTTTAACTGGTACTTTTTGAATTTCCGTTAGTATTGGACCTAGAAACATAAAATTCAAGATGCAATGTCCTGGGTCCATGAGAATCTATAAGATTGGACGTTTTGGTATTTTTTTATTCTTTGACTGGTAATTTTTGAATTTCCGTTGGCATTGAACCTAGAAAGATAAAGTTAAACATGCAAGGTCCTGAGTAAATGACAAAATAAACTTTGGCATACAGATATGTCCACGAAGAAAAAGGACAAGCTAACGAAGTAGCGGGTTAAATGATAGTATATTATAATTATTTGAATTTATTTTAATTTGAATATATACTAATATTAATATTATAAGGCTGAAAAGTTTGTATGTTTCTACACTCTTAAGTGGTTATCTCCGGAACTGTCGGTCCGATCTTAAAAATGTTTAAAACAAAAATGAAGAATGGAACCTCATAACCGACATTATAAGGTTTCACTAAAGTGCTGGGGACAGGATCAAAGGGAGCTTAACCTCCTCTACTTAAAAATTATTAAATATCGTTTAAGAAGAGATCTATTAAAGCAATAGTTTCCTTACTCGAAATAAAAACAAAGCCATTTTGACGTAAGTACGCTGTTCACCCTCCATTCCGTCTTCAGTCTATCTGTCCACTCGACCGTGTCCCGACCTAATGCGAAAGCTAAAAAGCTGAACCAATTTTGATGAAATTGCAAATATAGGCTTTTTATTTTCTTAAAACTAGGACCAAGATGAGGACGTAGGGAGAATCACTGCCACTCCGAAAATATCTAACCAATTTTCATGAAAATTGAACCATAGATGGATCAGCGTAAATAAAACATAGGTTTTTATTTGATTTTCAAGTTAAGAATATGAAGGGACAGATGGTTAAGGTTCTTTCCAAAGGTATGCGTACTGATTTTTGGTTTTACTTTTAAATTTAGTCAAGAAATAACTCTGGGCGGGCAGCGCCGCGGTCATAATAAAAATGTAACATAAAATAATAATTTTTACAAAATAGAATATCCTCTTATTTTTGAAGATCACAAGCAAAATTAGTAAGATATTAATAACTGTATGAGTTTTTGATTCAACGCGATGTTTAAGTCACGAACTTAAATTTTGTATGTATTTCATATTGCGATTTGCGATATGTGTTAAATTCTTGGTTCGAAAAACTTATTTTGTACTAGTCCTTAACTTTATTTTACGTGAATTTAACTTAAACGTACTTTGTTCGGTCAATATATACCGTTTAAATCGAGGACTACTGATGTAAGAGGGGTATTTTTGAGCCCCCATTGCGAAATTTCAATGTAGGACAACTCGAATGTGCCAAATTTTTAATTCCTGCTGTTTTATTACTAAGCTCATAAATTTATTACAGTAACTGAATATGTGTCATTAAATTTGTTTTTCGTACTGTTAAATTTGAAAAAATATATGGTTTTTTACTAATAACTTTATTTTTAACATTTATGTTTGTCAATTAAAAAACAAACTACCAAAAAAATAATGTTTTCTTTACTTTAATAGTTATATAGATTGATTTATTGTTGCTTAAAACATATTTTTTTAAAGTTTAAATTTTCTCAATGTATCGACAAACTGTCTGTTACTTAATGTCAACATAAATTTATTATACCGATAAACTGTCCGTTAACGATTTTGTTTAAAAATAATTTTCTTTTGAATTTAGCTACAGAATATTTTGAGTGTATTGATTGATGTGATTTAAATATATGGTCTGAAGTCCCTTAATTAGGTCTAAAAATGCTAGAATTTTCTTTTTATATCTTATAATTTGCGAGTTATATGCGATTTAAAATTTAAATTGTATTTTTTTGCTATATCTTGGTCCAATTTTTCAAAACATCGAACGCAATTTTTAACCGATGTTCTTAATTTTTAATATTATGTTATTATCAACAATAATATGATCGAGGCCAATCATAATATAGTGTTGGCTTTCTTATTTAACTCAAATTTAACCAAAATATGGTAACATGGACAATAATATAGCTGATATGTGATTATGATTTACATGAGTACTTGCCATATGGCCTAATCTCATGGTGGATCTTAACCACTAGGTGATTCATTTATGCAGTGTGCTCGTATTACATTCACAAACAGGTTACTTTTTAAGCGTATAATCCGTCAAAAAATTTAACACTCGCTCCTTGTTTAGGAGTCGGCGCTATGTCTAACCTTCACTGCTTTCAGGTATCAAGCAGCTTTTGTTAAATAGCAGCAACACCTAGCACCACGGCCGAACTTTCCTACAAGGCTGAAAAGTCAGCTCTCTATACAGAAGATTCCCTTCCCGCGATTTTCGGTAAAAGCCACAGCCACTTAGTGGTCCCTCAAAGTATATTCTTGTCCAAAAAGCTGCTCTTCGTTAAAAAAGGCAATTCCCCATCGGACGGCGAACAACTTACTGAAAAGTAATCTTCCATCAGAAAAGCAAGGCTTTCGCATCCTAAAAGACAAGAAGAATTTCCCACAAAAAGCATAATAACAGAGGCCTCAGCCAATAGTCAGACCGGTGGTTGCTCACCAGGAGCTACTGACTTCAGTAGCACCACAAAGAGAAAGTACTCTGGTGACGTCTTCAATTTAAGAAATCTAAAAACTTCATGAGCTCATTACATTTACCTGTTATTTACCCCAGTGGATGAGTCATTAAGAGGTCGAAGTCCTCAACAAGCTTTTAGTTTGCCCTCTGAGATGTGCAGCACATCCGCCGGGGGGGAAGATTGTTGAAATAATTTTTTTCTTTACCAAAGAAAGCTTTAATTTAAACTAAAATCTACGACCACGTCTAAGTAGACGAAGACATATTTGAATTCTGCCATTGCACAGAGATCTAAAGAAGTTTTTTAATTATTCGGAAGCATATGGACGTTAATGGCTTTCTCTTAGAAAGATCGGTTGTCAAATCTGATTTTAAGCTTATTTAAAAAAAAACCTTCACAGAAAAAAAATAAAAATTGATTTCATTTAAAAAATTAATTAAATTTGCACCAGTAAACAAATTAATAGGATAAATTAAAGGTTTAATTCACTTGATTAAACGTTTAATTCACTTGATTAAAATTTTAATTAAAACCGATTTTATTTTTGATTAATACTTTAATTTGTGAACAATTTGGGAGAATTTTTTCTCTGTGTGTGGTCAAATTAAAATGTTGGTAAGCCTTTCGTCAATTCGTCATTCTAAACAAAATTCAAATAAGTTAGTAGGAAATTATCCTTATTATCGGCGAAACTTTCCGACATATTATTTTTTTAAAGAGCAGAAGTGATTAAAGTCCTATTTTCAAGCACTTAAACGATTTTGCCTTTATTTGAATGAATTATTTATTTAATAATACTTTTGCCTTACTTTGCTTATCCATTATCCTTTCTGTTTCCCTAACTCTGTGTTTATTTAGAACATTGATGTCTTTAACACTAAAAAAAATATAAAATTGAGAAAACATAATAAAATTTTTTTGGTAGTTTGGCAAAAACTAATCATTTGTAGTTTCTGTTTTTTGGGCCAGTTTGCAAAAAAAGAAAATTGTACAAAAAATTGGCCAAATGAAATAATTGAATAAATGTAAATGTTTAGTATTTTATTAGGGATATTAAATATTGAGTTTTATAACAGTCAACATAGACATAAAAATAAGAATACAATATTCTTTCATTTCGTCATTTTGACTGGATATAAATTAACTTTTTGGGGGCGGCGGTTTTGTTCATTTTTTCTCTATACCTCTTGAATGAAAAGCTTCAAAATCTGTTTTATTTATCTATAAATAATTTATAGAGTTGCTAACATAAGAAATAAAGCGAATTATTTATATACAGACACAAAATACGTTTGTCAAATAGAGTATTTCGTAAAAAAGAAATAAATTAAATAATAAGTAATAAAGTATAGTTGGTCAAGCCCGACCATTTAATATCATACACTGCTGTATATAAAAGCAAAATTTCGAGAGTGCATCCTATCTTGGACCCATGGGCAATCATAGACCCCGCCAGAACAAAATTATGTTATGAAGTGTATATTAATATTTGAAATTTGAGATTTGTTCGTCTTGCAGCAATTTTAGAGAGGGGGTTTATATGGGCCCTATGGTCAGCTCAGGATCTACCAGCGCAAAATTTTGACATGATATTCTAGCTATTCTAAATGTAAATGGAAGTTATGGCATCTTAAGCTTAATTTTCTGGAGTGGCTTTTGTATGAGTTTGTAATAACATGTTTTTGGAATAAATTGAATCTAAATACCAACATTATAAAATAGCTAATTGGCACAAGAATTTATTCCAGAAAGAAGTTTGCATAGGGGCCATGTGATATTGTGTTACAATTCTCTTAATTTTTAAGAGGCTTTAATCCAAATTTCGTCACAATATCTACAAAATTGTGATCTGTTCTTCATACCATGGACTGACAACCAGCCATCCAGATGGACGGACATCGTTATATTAACTTCGAAAGAGATTCTGAGTCAATCGCTATACTAAAAGGTTGGCCCAGAACCAATTTTTTTCAGTGTTACGCACATCAGCACAAACAGGTAATACTGTCTCCCTTATTGTGGCGTTGGTATAAAAATATACAGTGTCGAGCAAAAAATGGACAGGGAGGAATAATGTCTTTAATAAAACGTTGTAGTTTTTTTTAGGGTAAGAAAACGATAAAGAATTTTTCAAATAAAATAATTTTTGCTTTCTAATAATTGTTGAAATAAAAAGAAAAAATAAATTCTCTTTTTAAACTATACAAAATGTTACATTCTTGCTTAATGCAAAACTAATTTATTATTTCTTTCAGAAGTTATTGAATACACTGAAAGAATTTTCTTCGCAATACCAATGAATTTTGACATTAATCCCATGAAAAATTGCATTAAAAAGGAACCTATACAGCGCTTCGTTGGGATTAATGAAACCTGTTTCATTAAAATGTATTTAATGAAACATTACATTAGATCTATGAATATTATTCATTGGATGAATACTTTCAATAAAGTAAAAAATTTTTCTTCTTATTTTTTTTTTATTTTTTTATTTAATTTTTTTTATTTTTTTTTTCTGTCTCTGGTGGGAATCGATCGCGCAACCTCGGTGTTGATAGACTAGCTCACTACAAGCTAGCCTACCGGGGCAGTGTAGTTTTTGGATAAAAAAAACTTCGTTTTTTACTCAATTAAGAGCGTAAATATGAGATTAAATTGTCCATAACAACAATAACAAAGTTAATTGAAAGTTTTGGTTTCATTACTATAATGACATTTTTATTGTCATAATGAAAATTTAAATTTATGAAGGCAATTATTTAAATATGTTGCTTTTATAAAAAAATTTTTGATTTCATAAATTTAATGGCATATAACATTAGACGTATGAAATAAATTAATCTTACATTTTTAATTAACAATTAAACATTTTTTTAAGGAAACTATAATTTTGTATTAATTTATGAATATAGTTATGTTTGTATATTTTTTTTTTGTTCCCAATTAAAATTTTTTGTTTAACTTGGACAAACTTATGTTTTCATATATCCAATGAAAATTTTTAACGTAATTACGAAATCCAATGAAGCGATTTTAACGAAAAGACTTCATTATAACTATGAAATCCCATTTAGACAATGAAAATTTTCATTTAACCAATGAAAATTTTTTTATGAAAATGATTCATTAAATATATGAAGCATTTTTCTTTCAGTGTATCTACCTAGCCTTTGACTTTTCAAAAAACCAAAGGTTTTCTATTGGCTTTAAATGCTCTTTAGCTTTTAGTGTTTTGGCTAAGGGCTTCTGCCCAATAACAAATACTTTAATACCGATACCGAAATTCGTTCCAGTTGCCAGCCCTGGTTATGAATGATATCGTTATCTACACCTTTTCCAATTGTAATTCAGAAAGCGTCAATTGTAATTCAGAAAGCGTCAAATGTAATTCAGATTAGTCAATTGTAATTCAGAAAGCGTCAATTGTAAATCAGAAATTGTAAATTGTAATTCAGAAAGCGTCAATTGTAATTCAGAATATAATAAAATACAACGAAACAAAACGAATATATACCAATTGGGGTATTCACAAGATGTGCTATCATGCTATATTGTCATAATGTTCTAACATTTTACAATGGTTTAAAAATATTGTTGTTGCTTTGTTAACAAACAGTGTCTTAAATTAATAGAACTTTGCTTGCTATGTGTATTGTGCT
Organism: Pollenia griseotomentosa; assembly: GCA_963931875.1. Classification (NCBI taxonomy): domain Eukaryota; kingdom Metazoa; phylum Arthropoda; class Insecta; order Diptera; family Polleniidae; genus Pollenia; species Pollenia griseotomentosa. The sequence goes on from OZ007561.1 coordinate 103,302,068, forward strand.
GTCGTAATTAATCAGAAGAGACCTGCGCTGAGCGGCTGAGCAGAGCAGCATTACTTTTTGTAGCCGTCGCCGTTGATGGTATAGTTTTATCCGGCTAATATCCGAATTTGACCTGCGGCTAGCAATTTTTGCAACAAAACACTTGCGGCGTCAAATTATATCGGCTTAGGACTCTGATGTTTGGTAAACAAACAAAATAAAATTTACTTATAATTTGCGTCTAAAAAATGGAAAATAGTCAGATAAGATCTAATTTAATTTATTAATTCATAGATTAGAATTAAAAAATATTTTGATGTTAGGTAAATATTTACTTTTTATATTTGTTTTAAATTCAAAATAGCACACTGAATTATGAGGGGTTGTTTACAACAGTCGTATTTTTTCATGTTATTATTTTAAGACATATGACTTTATGACACCTTGTGAATCTCCCAAATATATTTAGCTCTTTAGTGCACATTTTTTATTTTTATTTTTTTTTTTGTTATAATAAAATAAGTAATACATTTTCTTTGTTTTCTGAATTACAATTGACAATTTCTGATTTACAATTGACGCTCTCTGAATTACAACTGAATAATCTGAATTACATTTGACGCTTTCTGAATTACAACTGACTAATCTGAATTACAATTGACACTTTACGAATTACAACTGACTAATCTGAATTACAACTGACGTTTTCTGAATTACAATTGACTAATCTGAATTACAATCGACGCTTTCTGAATTACAACTGACTAATCTGAATTACAATTGACGCTTTCTGAATTACAACTGACTAATCTGAATTACGATTTACGTTTTCTGAATTACAATTGACTAATCTGAATAACAATTGACGCTTTCTGAATAACAACTGGAAAAGGTGTAGTATACATATCGCTTCAATGATATAATTACAATATCTTTTGGTTGGTTGGGTCGTGTCGGACGGTTATAGTGTTCTGCAGGCGGAAATCTCGGCTATAAGGCGGGCGGCTTAGGTATTATCGCATATTGAGAGATTTATCTATATATATAAAAATGAAAAATGTTTGTATGTTTGTTTGTTTGTTTGTTTGTTTGTTTGTTTGTTTGTTGGCTTATAGACTCCTAAACTACTGAACCGATTTTCCTGAAATTTTTACAGATACATCACGTGAGCCCTAAAAATAAAATAGGCTACTTATTTTTTCGATAGGGGCAGGGGAATTGGTATCCCCCATAGGATGCCAATATTAATTATCGCATATATTAAGATCCGCTGCACGCATTATGCAGAACTTTTGGTAGTAAGATCTTCTGAGCCCCAAAATTAAAATAAAATAGCAGCGGGGGAAGTGGAATCCCCCATAGGACGCCAATGTTTAACATCGCATATCTAAAGAACTGTAATAGTGAGAATGTTCAAACTTTCTAGAAGTCACTCTTATGGTATACAACACTTTTGAAAATAACAATAAAGCGGGTAGGCGCAGGGGGGGAAATACCTCCCATAGGATGCATATATTAAATATCGCTCAACTGAAGAATTATTAAAGGGAGAGTCTTCAAAAGTGGTTAAAGCTATAATTATAGTAAACTATAAATTTCAATATACAAATGGGCGGGGTAGACGGGGGAGGAGCAGTACCCCTCATAGATAGAAATATAATTAAGAGCCGCTGCACGCATTTTGTTGAACTTTTGGTAGTAGGATCTTCAGAGCCCCAAAATTGAAATAAAATAGCAGCGGGGGAAGTGGTACCCACCATAGGACGCCAATGGTTAATATCGCATATCTTAAGAACTTTTATAGTGAGAATGTTCAAACTTTGCAGAAGTCTCTCTTATGGTATACAACACTTTTGAAAATAAAAATAAAGCGGGAAGGCGCAGGGGGGAAATACCTTCCATAGGATGCATAAATTAAATATCGCTCAACAGAAGAACTATTAAAGGGAGTCTTCAAACATGGTTACAGCTACTACTATGGTAAACTATAAATTTCAATATAAAAATGGGCGGGGTAGACAGAGGAGGAGCAGTACCCCTCATAGATAGCAATATTAATAAGAGCCGCTGCAAGCAATTTGTTGAACTTTTGGTAGTAGGATGTTCTGAGCCCCAAAATTTAAACACAATAGCAGCGGGGGAAGTGTTACCCCCCATAGGACGCTAATGTTTAATATCGGATATCTTAAAAACTATTAAAGTTAGAATGTTCAAACTTTGTAGAAGTCACACTTATGGTATACTACACTTTTGAAAATAAAAATAAAGCGGGAAGGCGCAGGGGGGAAATACCTTCCATAGGATGCATATATTAAATATCTCTCAACTCAAGAACTATTAAAGGGAGAGTCTTCAAACGTGGTTAAAGCTACTATTATGGCAAACTTTAAATTTCAATATAGAAATGGACAGAGGAGGAGCAGTACCCCTCATAGATAGAAATATAATTTAGAGCCGCTGCACTCTTTTTATTAAACTTTTTGTAGTATGATCTTCTGAACCCCAAAATTGAAATAAAATAGCAGCGGGGAAATGTTACCCCCCATAGGACGCCAATGTTTAATATCACATATCTTAAGAACTGTTATAGTAAGAATGTTCAAACTTAGTAGAAGTCACTCCTATGGTATACTACACTTTTGAAAATAAAAATAAAGCGGGAAGGCGCAGGGGGGAAAACCTTCCATAGGATGCATATATTAAATATCTCTCAACTGAAGAAGTGGTTTAAGCAGTGTAGCGAAGCGCACCGGGTTAAGCTAGTTTATGTATATTAAATGATAGTAAGGCTGCCATTGCTTTCCTAGCGGGTGTATAAGCGACATATAGGTTAACTGTAGAATGTCGGATGTCTTTGAATGTGATTGCGACGCATTAGAAGGTGAAGATAATGTAGATAACAGGGTAGGCGGACTGCCTGGGTGACCAGATAGCAGAGGTAGTCGTATGGGTGACTCATTCATTGATCAATTCGTTGGCCTTCCAATGGTTGATTGTAAGTCACTTATCAAGCACGTGCCATATAGAATTGCACAGATGGGATGGATTTGCGAATCCGCCTGCTCCATATCCAGGGCACTATGTCCTGGCTATGATGATCTAGCTCTCTACTTAGGTTCAAAAGAAAGAGTGGCACTGGCCTGTATGGACTCATGCGAGGAGAATGGGTCTAAAATTTATGGATTACTGAAATCCGGGGCATTAGGGAAAAATACCTAAGAAAATCGGTGTTTGCCTGCTTGGAGGATAGAACTAAGGTAGCTTCTTCTCTTTAAGACGAATTGGTTAAACTCTGATGTGACACCATCTGTAACTGCTCAGTAGCATGGGCATTGGCGCTGGGTATCACAAATGGGACCACTGAAGGACCCAAGAGAGCGCTCGATGGTTGTCCAGGGAACATTTTATCATCAACATTTTCTTAATGTCCAATAAATGTTTTTGCTCTTAGCATCAAGATTTAATTTTGTTATATGTAGCTAACGCTGGGAGAAAAATATGGTCACTTGTAACAAATTTTGCTAGATGAAGACCAGTTCGGCCGTCATTATAAATACCTTAGCCGTCCAAGATTAATGCTGTATTAACAATATTTTCTTTAATTTTAAGCCTTTGAACAGTCATATGGTTTTTGTAATAACGAGGGCGGGTCAAAAACTCCGTGACTTTTTTGTTATTAAAACAAAGGTTTCATATAAAAAATTGAGCTTCAATATTTTGTATGCCTCGAATAAAAAAGATGTGTCAGGGCATGAAAATTTGTAGTTATTTGTTGTTGAAGTTAAATCTCTTTTTACCGAGCCATTTTATCGCATTTGGTAGTAAGAAAAGAAACTCGGGGCTCAAGCTGGAAAATAGGGCGAATGAGGAAACAACTCGTAGCTTAATTAGTAGATTTTTGCAATTGATGGCTTAATAAGCTCTGGAAGTTTCTTTTTTCAATATCCTCCTCCAATTTCGAGCTAGTCTGAAATAAATGGCTGTCGAACTTAAGACTGCAGCTTATTAAAATTTTAACAGGTGTAAACTGACAGATTTCTGTTATGAAAAGCAGACTTGAGACGGGACATCAAAAAAAGTCACGGACTAATTGACTCACCCTCTGTTTTCAATTACTTTCTATGCTGGCGTAATACTCGAAAACCCTTATTTTGAGTTTATATGTTACAAATACAATTACAAATAATATCCTTATTAATATAACGAGCAAAAGTAACATAAACTTTCAGCCCGTTGCACAGTGGTCCAAGTTCTCCATCTAGCCGGAAGAAAGTAATTTTTTTACTATTTCGAAACTAAATATTTTGTTTGATAATAAGTTGACAAGTGCCCACAGTGCATAACGGTACATTTTTTATTTATTTAACTTCTGTTTCAGGTTTGCTTTCTTGTTTTAAACACACGTAATTGCTGTTTTGTTTTTCTATTATAGCTCAGTTGATATTTAGTACCGAAATTAAAGTTGTCGTGAAAAAATAAGAAAAAAGTTTTTAAATTATTTTTTTGCTGAAATTAATTTAACAAAGGTAGGAACAAATTTTACTATTTTTATATTTCAAATAAAATGTTTTGTTTAGAAAAAGAATGCAGTTTTGTACGTGTGTGTCATATATGTTAACATTTTTTTCAATGTCCAAATTCAACTAGAGTTTTAAATGGGAATTTATAAGACTTTAATTCTATTATTTGTGGTTTTGTAATCTGTATAATGGTAGCTTGTCAATGTTTTCAAATTTAGCTGCCAGTTTTTATAGTGAAAAACAACAAAATAAAAAACTTAATGCTGTTGTATCACATGTTTTTGATAAGATCGGGCTTCAGAATAATGAAACGGATAGCTATTGTAGATTACAATTTGTGATACAAAAATTTTAGATAAATAAATAAATAATGTTTTACAAAAATACAGGTATATTATTTGTTTTTATTTTTTAACAAAAAATTTGCCACGCCCATTTCACCGATTGCGCCCATTTTTTTAGTGAGTGTTTTTATTGATAAAATCTATGAACGTGCAAAGTTTCATGTCAATGCGGCTTTTCAAAAGCGAGTTATGACTTTCTTCCGGCTAGGTTAAGCATTTGGACCAATGTGCGTTGTAGTGAAATAGACCAGAACCTCTGGCAGGAATTGAACCCACAATCCTTACGCTGATAGACTAGCTCACTATAGGGATGGGCAAATTGAATAAATATATCGATATATATCGAATCGATATTTTTTAAGAGTATCGATATTAATTATTTAAAAAATATCGCTATATCGATATATCGAACGTATTTTGCTGAAACTATTACCAAATTAAAAATTTTATATACCTTTGTACCTTTGTTTTTATGAACAAACATATTATATGTAATTACATTGTTACTTTTAATTGTTTTATTTTATTTCAAAAAATTAATTAGAACAAAAAATTCAATAAAAACAAAAAATTCAATTATATCAAAACAAAAGGGAAGAATACAAAAAAACCATATAAAATCTAAAAAAGTCAATAACGAAAAATATTAAAAATTTGGATTAAAAATTTAAATGTTAGTAATTGCACCCCAAAAGTACCAACTTTAACTATAAATGTTTTTGATTGTTTAAGTTAAACCAGTAATCATCAGATATAGACATCAGGAGCACTCTCTGTTTTATGTGCTTTCCTGTCATATTGTTTGAAAAACGGCTAAAATGTTGAGTTTTTAATGAAGACTGACTTTATAAAATATCGAATTCGATAGTCGTATTTCAATATCGATATATCGGCATTTTAAATATCTGCGATGTATATCGATTATTTTTTTTCTAAATATCGATATTTTTTGCCCATTTCTAGATTAACCAGCCTACCGGGCACTCAAAATATTAAAAAAAAAAACATTTAATCTCAATATAATTTTTCCCACATCCCACAAATATACGGTTTATATAATACATAATTTACTTTGTGAAACTTTTGCTTGCCACTGTTCTTATTTTGGCAATAGATGGTTGGTCTTAGGGACACATTTTAAGTTATTTATTATTTTTTATTAAGCGCATTAGAGTAGTTATAGATGTGATTGATAGATTAAAGTCGTAAACTTTAAGAATGTCTAGTAAACTGAGAAAACCTCTGCTGGAAGTAAACGCCATACATTTTTTTATTACATTTTAAATGATACCTATTTGTCCGATAGTTCATAAATCATATTTATTTTTTCGCAAAGCTTTACAAATATTAGAGTTTATTATCTGTAAATCATGACTGACATTTTATTTCGCCCCATTTAATAATGTGCTATTATGTTTCTTATAGCACATTTTATAACTACTTCTTCTTCTACTACTTCTTTTTATTTTCCAATGATGAACAGATTTAATCTTGGTTCGTATTTGTTTTCGATGGGTCAGTAAAAATCAAAATTTAATTTCCCTTAGGAATTAAAATCAATTCCATTGCAAATTAAAAATTTTGACATTTCTTTGTTTTAGTGTTTAACAAATTCAACCATTGAGAGGTACACATTTGAGCAGCGTGTTAAGATTGTTAAAGCTATACAGAAGTGAATGGTGACTTTACAAAGAAAATCATCTTTTGCGACGAGGCACACTTTCACCTCAGTGGATTCATTAACAAACAAAATTGCCGCATTTTGGCAAATGAGAATCTCCGAGTGATTGTTGAAAAGCCGATGCATTCACAAAGAGTGACTGTTTGGTGCGGTTAATGGGCTGGCGGCGTCATCCGGCCGTTTTTCTACAAAAATGAGGTCGGCCAAACAGTTTACGTGAATGGAGTTCGCTATCGCGAGATGTTAAGGGATTTTTTGTGACCAGAAATTGAGGATATGGACCTGGACGATATGTGGTACACTTGCCACACAGCCACCGAAACAATGGCTATTTTGCGCGAGAAGTTGAAGTTCTTTCTTTGGGGATATTTAAAAGAAAAAGTGTACGTCAATCAGCCAAGAACAATTCAAGAGCTTAAGGATGAGATAATTAGACACATTAACGACATTGAACCTCAGTTTTGGCTCAGATTCATTGAAAAAATGGAACATATGCCACCGAAGCTGTAACGAGCATAATTGTCATAGATTTTTCTTTCATAATAAAAAATATAAAGATAATTCTATGAAAAATTTTTGTTTAAGTTACAATAAACATCGTGAGTTTTGGGTAGACCACCCTTTACAAATTCGTCAAGTAGAAGATATTTTAGTCTGAGTTTCAAAGACTAGACAATCTTAAGAAGAAGAAGATTGTTGCTTTGCCAAAGCAGGGCATATAAAAGCTTTTTACACTCCCTTTTTTCAAGCATATGCGCACTAGAGAACGGCTTTGTGCGATTGCAAAAAATTCGGATTCAATGAACAACATCAAATACACTCATTTGTGTTCATGCAATCAAACTATCTCAGCCACACACATTGGTGTTGTTTTAAAATTCATTCAAGTCATGCACAGCGTATTGGCTTTGCCATTCATACCATGTTAAGCTTCGTTCGTCAATTATTCCTTTGGTAAAAAACACATACGAAGAAAAATACACAAAAATCATTGCTCTGATGCCTATTCAGCAGTTGCTATGTCTGTTGTACGTATTAAAGTTGTTTCATATGCTGGATTCGAAAGAAAAAAAAATTTAAATGAAACTAAACGCACATAGGAACAAACAATTTCCATGGAAACAAGAAGACTGTTTTTATTTTTTATCATTTCTTAAAAAGTATTGTTGCTTGTTTCGCTTTTAAAAACTACCCTGCAAATAATAGGACTAGTCCAAACACGCATGTAAAATTTAGCCCACAAGGGAATAGGACTAGTCCAAAAGTAACCCAAACGTATGGAAAAACATGGTCTATTTAACATTACGATGTCCTAGGGCAGGACCATATAACCCAGCTTTGGATTACAAAGGAGTAGTATTAAAACTACTCCATGATATACTCAAGAGGATTTGTTTTGAAGTCGCTTAAAAGAGTACACATTTCGTTAAAAAAAGAAGACATGTTGTCTCACTACAAACACTTTTTAACAATGACATGGTCCATGCTTGCATTACATCGGACTAGTCCAATAAGTAGTCAATTTGATCAAAATCCGATGGTCCAATATTATTTGCAGGGTAAACACAAAAACAAATTGGACACAATAACGAGTTTATTTGAACTTATGCCTACAACAATCATACCAACAAAGCGACTCGTACTCATACCAATTTACATTCGTCTTTGTCTCATCGAGTGGGCAATGACTACTTGAATGCAAAAGCATAAAAATGTCTGTCATTTGACTTTGTGCAATTGTGTTACTGCGTGCGCAACAATAAATGCAAACAAAGCACTTTCAATAAAAAACTCACACATGCGCAAATCAAATTACCAACGTTGAACTTTGCAGTTCTCTGATGCGCACCGCGTCTATTTTTGACGAAGCGCTTTGAATATCAAATTTCGGCAACTTTTTTGAGTATTGCGGATCATGCGGTCATGTCACGAACAAAGTTGGACTCCAGCGTACGGCACGTAGATCCATCCTGTTGAACCAATTCTAACGAAAAATCAATAATCATGGTGCGGTGACGATCACGATTGACCGTAACGATAGCACCGGCTTCATTTGTGAAATGTATCATGGTGCGAGATTCGTCTTAATTTTTGAAGAAATAAGGTCCGATAATGCTAGCAACGTGTGAACCGCACTAAACGGTGCATTTATCTGGATGTAATGGAGTCTATTGTGGATTGCTGCATATGCGGCACATATTAACAACATATTGATGACTGCTTTTCAAAGTTAATTTCAATAATTTCGTAGCCTTGTTCAAGCCTGAATCCATTCATGATGATTAGCCAGAGTAATGCCCGTAATTTCTACAAAAAGAAATCTAGCTGTGTATAGAAATCTATTGTGTAAAAGCTGTTACATTTTAAAAGAAAACTGAGGGTAAAAGCACGGAGTCCAAATAAACGTTTAAATAGGTAAATATAACTGTAAGGTACGAACAAGACCAGCTTTCTTTTTGTAGTAATTACGGGCATAATACTAAATTTCAAAAGGTAAGTGTAGAATGACAGTTTGTTTGACAGCTAAACCTTTTGCAAGATTAGGGTGGTCTGAATTGTGATATTTTAACTCCCGTATTTACAAACGATTATTAAATTTAACAAACGTTTATTAAGGATAATTTTCATAGTAAATTTGTTCTTTAAACCTTTATAAAATTTAAATAATATTTGTAAACACAGTCATAAATCTTCAAATATTCAATTTCAATATTTGTTTTATAAGTATTAAAACTATAAACTTGATTTTAAATTAATTTTTATTACATATTTCAATAACTGAATACTTAAATGGCAAAAAATTGTAGCATTTGATATTCAACATCGTCAATAATCAAAAATGTTCAGTATATTTATAGTCAAATAATTGCAAATAAGTTGGTGTACTGAATCCTAAATGTTTTTACCATCAATTTAAAATTTCCATAGATATTTAGTATTTTTAACATGAGTTAGGAGGACCGCAGTCTGAAGAAGTTTTATAGTTAGCAAATGCAAAACAAGTATCGGTATTCATAATAATCGTAACTGTTCGGCGATTTACTTTATAAGAACCTTGACGCACATACCAATGAATTAGTAGACTAAGGGTCAATTAAATATGCAAGAATCTCTAAAAAACATAATTAACAATTGCCGTGAAATCAGTGTCAATGACAGAACTTGAAACAGTTTTCGTTTGAAGAGGTTTTATAAATATACAAAATAGATATTTTAATATGAATTATAAATGGCACAATATGTTGAAAATCTTCTGGATGTAAATTTTAATGGATATTAATAGTTAAAATATTATGCTTTGACCAAAATAAGTACGTTCAGGTAAAAGCAGGTTCTATCAGAATGATATTCAATGTTAAAAGCACCGATTTAATCAAAATATTAGCTGCGTTCGAGAACACAAAAGCTTTTACTAGTTTTTACTGAACTTTACTGCATTTTACTAAATTGCGTTCGCGTACACAAAATACAGGAAATGAGAGCACAAATTGAGAGCGCAAAGTGACAGTTCTTGACTGAGTACTTACAAATGTTTACTGCAGAAATTTTTGCAGTAAAATTTAGTAAACCAAGAAGAAGAAAAGGTAAACAAACTTAAGTAACAAACACAAATCATACAAATTGTGAAAAAATTGTTTAATAAAAGAAAAGTTTAAATATAAATTAAACCAAAACAAAAAGTGAGCAAATATTAATTAATTGAACTTGTTTGTGAAGCATTTATTTGGCTTAATACCAACTTTTGAGACTTAATGCAATGTTAATTTTTTAGAGTTGTAAAAGTGTAAAGTATTCGGGTACTTAAGTAATCAAAAGCAAAATATTATTCATGTTCTTTTAAATAAATTAACCCGCCATAAATAAGTAAAATCAAAATAAATAAAAAACAAACAAATATGAAAGATAACATAAAATAATTTGTTTGTATTTTCCAAAAATGTTCGTGTTATGAAAATCATTTAATCATTTCAGTTTATTCATTTACTGCGTTTTACCGTAAAAGAACTCAAACGCACCTATTGTTATGTAGCTTTTAAGTAATAAGTTTTTAATAAAGTTTACAATTCTTAAAAATGTCTACTAAAGTCTACCCTAGAACAGAAAACAAATTTGACTCTCATGAAAATTTGGTGTCAACAAATAACATAATCTCCCTTCAGGTCGAAACAATTTTGGCAGCTATATTTATAAGCCTCCATATCCTGTTATTATTACAAACTGCTAAGCTTCTTTAAAAAGCTATTAATTGCAAACTCGACTTCATTTTTGGAAAATCTTTTAACACAAACCCATATTTTAAGCTTAAAAATATAAAATAATCTGAGGGAGCTAAATCTGGCGAATATGGTGCGGATGTAGGCAATTCCAACATTAATTTATTGACGGCACCTGTCATTCGCACATCTTTGGTATCTTCAAATATTCCGTCAATATGCAAGGCATCGCAATGCATTCCTATTATTTCCGCTACATCACGGATCTTACCTTCTAGTTCTGACGAGGACACTTTAATTAAATTTAAATTAACAACTACGGTGCTTGCATTGGCAGCTCGTACGGCCCCGTTAAAAATCTGCCACCCAATATTTTAAAGTCGTAACAAAGGAGCAGGGTCCCCCACAGTGACACCTTTCATGAATGAATTACATAACGGTAACCAATTTTTTCATGTTTACAAATTCATTGAGACTGTTTATTTATTATGTCGCAAAAAAAAACAAACGCTAAACAATGTGGCGCCTTGAAACTTAAGTGAACTAGCTACTTTTAATTAATCCATAAAGTGCTTTGTGAGGATCGTCTAGCGTTATGCCAGTTGGCAAAATGGTCATAGACGCAAATGTCGTCAACGATGTCTTCAGGACATTTTTGAATTTGTAGCCTTTATAACATTGATGACGACAACTTAAGTAACAAAACGTGTATTTTGTCGTGTTTAAAATCGTATTTACGCCTTTTTTGGAGACATTTTTTTAAATATGTCTTGAATAATACTTTATTGAGGACAATGTAAGTGACCATTGCATGCATTTTGTCGTGTTTCAAAACCCCTTTATTATTTTTATAATAAAAAAAAAAAATTAAAAAGTAAATAATCCTACCTGTTAGAAACGTTTTTTTGCTCTCCTGAAAAATAATTATTTTGTAACATACAACGTTATTCGCGTCTGTGCTTCAATTGTGTAATTGAACATACGTGAATTGATTGGCCGAAAAGCACAAACAAATTAATGTTCCTGCTGCCTACATTGCCATATGTTAAGTTCAGAACCCATTTCCTTATTTACCAAAAGCCTATTGGAGGTCTGACTGTCTCCACACAGACATTATCCCCTATTTTAGAGCCCAGTCTCCCAAACTCATCGGCCATATCATTAGCGGTGATGTTGCAGTGACCAGGAATCTAGCATACACTCACTTCATACTCTTCTAATATTTCCCTTAGATCCCTTCTACAATCATTTACTAGTTTGGAAATCACAGCTCATTATGGCCCTAAGAGCTGTCCACCGTATATAGTGACCGTCTAGCCCCAGCTCGACCAATTCTACGGCCTTCAAATCCTTAAGGCCTCTGCCAAAAATATACTGCGTCAGGAAGCCTATTTGACTTTTAGCACCTAACTCCACAATGTAGACCCTTTTACCCGTTCCCCTCATCCTGGATATATCGGCAAATTTGAAGTATCGCTGATTTATCGGTATCGGTATTCATTACATCCCTTATTGTCACTTACCTATCGGAGACTAAATTATGGATAGTGTCCACAATACTGTCATCAACGGCACTATTAAGGTAATGTCGATAATCGGGCATTAACGACTTCATGAGAAAAAAGTCGTTTATATAGTCGCCAAGGACAACTTTAGCCACATTGTTACCCATATGCAGCACTGTTGGGATCTAACAATTCTTAAATTGTACCGTCTCAAGAACAAAATTGTACCAAATTGGTGTAAATTGTACCAACATTTCGCTATAAAATAAAACTATAGTAACTCATAACACTTTTTTATAAAATAAAACCAAAACAAGTAAAAAAGTAAAGCTAGTTAAGCCCGAGCATTTTATACCCTACATCACAGTACATATATAAATACAAATTTTCGAGAGTGTACCCTTTTTCGGACTAATGGGCAATCATGGACACGCCATAACAAAAACTTTGTTATAAGGTAAAGAGTCATGGATTTGTCCTTTGTTCCGATTTTTATTTAGATATCTTCATCTACACGCAGAGAAAAAACATGTTAGAATATGGTCACCTCCAACAAAACTATTTTTAAAGAAAATTTTAAACATGTTATGTTTAATATAACCATATAATAGTCACCTGCAAACATATAATGATTGCATTAGTCCTCCATCAAGAAGCCTCAACCATATTATGGTTGCTTCTAAACATGTTATGGTCAAATATGACAATAATTTGTTTTAAAATTAACAATAGTATTTTCCTCTTTTTTTATAGCAACATGCTATAGTTGTAAAACAACCATTGTATTTTAAGTGTTAAACATGTTTTAGTTATTTTTAACCATAACATGTTTGGAGGCAACCATTATATGGTTGTGGCTTCTTGATGGAGGACTAATTAAACCATAATATGGTTATTGGTGACAATTATATGGTTAAATGAAACATAATATGTATAAAATTTTCTTTAAAAATATTTTTGTTGGAGGTGACCATATTTAAACATGTTTTTTCTCCGGGTGTATATGAGATTGGTTTCCTCTTAAGTGATTTGAGGAAGGGGGCTTATACGTGACCTATGGTTAGGCAAAGAAGCTATCGTGAAAGTAATAGTTGCGAATTTTTATGTCAATACCGCAATTTATAAGAAAGTTAAGGCATTAAAAGCTATTTTCAGGAGTAATATTTGTATTGGAGCTATCGTCAAATATGGACCGATTACAATAAACTTTGGAAATATGATTTAGATTACAATAAAATAAGTTTGGTCCAAGTTTAGTCCAAATACCAACCTAAAATAAAATAAATACTATTCAGAAAACAAGTTTGTAGGGGGCCATGTGAAATTATGGACCCATACTCGCTATTTTCAGTAGGGACTCTCTCTTATGAATTGAAATCTATGTATAAAATTTCATCTAATTACCTTGAAAATTGCGACCTGTACTTTGCGCACAAGGTCGAAGGGACATCGTTAAATCGACTCAGAGAGTGATATCGAGTCGAAAAATTTATCTATTTCTTATTTATTGTCAAAGGCTGACAAAAGTGAAGAAGCTTCGTTGACAGTGTCACCAAAGCAACCTATAAAAATGGCGATTTGCAAACACTTGATCCCAGGCTTCCTATAGGCATACAAGTACATATATACTTATGTATGTACTTAATTTGGTATAACATATTGAACATACATTAACAATAACGCAGTGCAGTGTCCGCTTATTGGAGGTTTCACCGTAGTTATTATTGCAACATTTTAAAAGGTTTTTTTTTAGTGAAAATACATATTTTTTTGATTGTTTTTGTTAAATATTTTTAGTTATCGCAAAGATTAACGGAAGATTTATAGAAAAATATTTTTTGTTTAGGTCTTGACTACGGCAGTCTCTGGTTTGGAATTTTTGAATGGACCTCCACCTAACCTTTATTCTTGTTAAGAAATTTATTGCTGAATTTAAAATATATGTACATATGTATAAATATGGGAACAAAAATTTGGTTTCTTCAATATTTTTCCAAATTATGCGAAAATTTATTATTCAACCTAAAACTTAAGAATCTTACAAAGAGCTTTTAATTTAAATATCGTTTTGAATAAAAATCTACAACTTTAAGTGAACACTGGAATACAAATTCAAATTCAATTTGAAAACGAAATATTCATGTACACATGTCTTCGGTAGAAAGACGTCATTGAACTGACACAAAAGCGCAGTCATTATTTGTTTATTGTATTCTAATTTTACAAAAAACCCGAAATGAACAAAACAAAAAAAAAAACTTTTTGCATTTACGCTAGAAGATGTTTTTATGTACAAAAACCATTTAATTTGATTATAAATGCCGCAAAAAAATAAATAAAAATAATACACATTCACAGACTTAACAACCCATCAACCAGTAAAATTACAAACAATAAAACTTGATGGAGTAAATCCTTAAAAAAAGAGAAAAAATACCAAAAAAATTTCAATCTACAAATGGAATTTTTTTGTGAAACTTGTTTGTATTTAAATTTATAAAATAATGGGGGTTTAATGACAATTCTACGCTGAGCTTTTTTTATTCACACACTCACTCACCATGTAAACGTTCATGTTCCTGGCGAAATGATGCTAAACTTGGATCTTGTCTAATACGTTCCGGTAATGCACGCCATACTTGTAAGGCACCTTCTGTAACTTCACTGCAAATAGAAAAAAGAAAAAATTTGGTTACCACTAAAATAAAATTGTAAATGTTGAAAAACATTTTTCACAGTTCTCTTAAATTTGGGCAACAAGTGTTTAATATGGCAGCCAAACAAAAAAATTTTATATTCACACACATGTCAACAATTTCTCAAAGATAATTTTTTATTTATTTACTTTTTTTAATTTGGCGTAGAGCTTAACTACTAAAATGACGCCTTACATGCGGTCCACAAGTGAGATACGTTATAAGATATATATCAGTTAACGTCAAATTCAATCACATAGATAATTATCTTAGTCTAGGTTCACACTATGAAAGTTTTCTTGCAGAAAGTCTGTGTTTTTAATGAGAGGGAAAAGAATATGCTATTATTCTCTTCCATCTCACAAATTAGCTCAGACTTTCTGAAAAAAAACTTTCATAGTGTAGAATTACGTGTAGATTCTAAATTAATGTTAAAATTGGCATTTAAATAAATTGTATGAGAAAGAAAAATATACAAATACATTTATACATACATATGTATAAAACAATAAAAATGCGCAGTCATTAAAATAAAATAACGAAAAATTGCGGCTTTGGCGATAAAATTTAAGCTCGCATCAATAAATATAATATAACTTACCAAAAACCAATACACCTAGGAACCCGGCGTAATAAATTGGAAAACGATTGGGCATTCACTTAGAAAGCTTTATGCCGATATTAGCCGAGTAGCCCTCGACTTATATCTGCAAAGTAGACCAGCAAGTACCTGGAGAGGGCTCGTAAAAGTAAAAACTCATTGAGGGAAATCAAATATTTAACATAAGATGGAATAAATTGGAATTTATTTGTAACGGCCCTTTATTCTAACTTGCAACAACGGGAAAATTTTGTGAAAAGTGTATAAAAAACAATATTTTTAGAGCTTAAAAAGTATGGCAATTAAAACTTCGTACAAACTGAACAAGAGTCAGACAATTTTGAAATCTTATAAGATTAACATAAATATGTGTTCCCTTTATCAAATATTAAGATTTAAAGTGCTTCTCTTATTCTGCCGAAGTTCTCTTAGATATTATAGGTTATAGGTTTTTTTTCTCATTATTTATTTATCCTCGAGATAGAGCTTGTGGATTTTCTGCCATTTTAATAAAAACCAGAGTCAAACACTACCTAATGGGTGATCATCGTTAAGATTATCTTCAAGCAACAAACATTTGCGTTGAAGAATTAAATAGAAACGTAGTAATCTCATCGTTATACTCCCCACCTAGATATTCAATATCAGAAGGCCAATATTATAAATATTTTAAATCATTAGGACCCTGTTTCCTGGCCGCTGGCGATTATAACGCTAAACATACCTTCTGGGGGTCCCGACTTATAACACCAAAGGGTCGTGTTCTATTTAATACTATTACTAAAATGGATTTGAATGTGATAGCGAGCGGACAACCAACATATTGGCCTACTGATCAGCAAAAAATACCAGATGTCATCGATTTTGGCGTGGTTAAAAACATCCCATTAGAAACGATTTATGTTGAAGCTTCCTTAGAATTATCTTCCGACCACACACCAACAATTGTTACTTTAATGAACCCCAATAGAACTGTATCTCCAACTGGTTACTTAGCGACGCCAGCTACACAAATCAATTGGCTAAAATATAAAAAATACCTCAGCACCCATTGCACAGAAAATATTCCGCTTAGTACACCGGAATACGTAGATCGCGCTATTCTTAATTTTGACAGTTTTCTGAAGCTAGCTGTACAACATTCCAGTATTACCCCAAAAAAAACTAAAAATATTAAAATTTATTCCACAGATGTTGAGCGTCTTCTGTCTGAAAAAAGAAGAGCCCGAAGAGAGTGGCAATTGCACAGATCCCCTCAACTTAAGAGTTTGTTAAAAGAGTGTACAAGAAGGCTAAGAAAGTTACTACAGACACAGAAAACGGATTCTCTGCAAAAATATCTTAAGGAACTTGATGCAACTCCGCAATCAGACTACTCATTATGGCGTGCAGCTAAAAATTTAAAAAGACCAGTTGTCTCTAAGCCACCATTAAGAAACTTGAACAGAAGTTGGGCAAGAAATGATAACGAAAAGGGAAATCTGTTTGTTAATCATTTAAAAAACGTATTTACCCCAAATATATCTCACGATACTGCGGTCGAGTTACCACCTGTTCCTGCTAGAGCAGCTATTCCCCTCAGATTTGAGATAAGAGAAATCGAACAGGCTATTTGTGACTTAAACACTAAGAAGGCACCTGGTATTGATAAAATCAGTAATAAAATGCTTTTAGAGCTACCTCGCACAGCAAAGAAAATTATTCTTTTTATTTTTAATGCTATTTTACGCCTTGAATACTATCCTCAAAAATGGAAGGTTTCCTTAGTTACCATGATACCAAAGCCAGGTAAAGATCATACAAAAGTTGAGTCATATAGGCCTATTAGCTTATTATCAAATATGTCAAAGCTGTTTGAGAAATTATTAGTTTCAAAATTAACACCGATTTTAAGTGAAAATAGATGTATTCCAAACCATCAGTTCGGATTTAGAAGAAAACACAGCACAATCGAACAGACTCATCGAATAGTTAATGTCATAAGAAAAGCATTTGAAGAAAAAAAATATTGCTCAGCACTCTTCATCGATGTTTCGCAAGCTTTTGATAAAGTCTGGCATGAAGGCTTATTACATAAATTGAAACAAAATTTACCAGCAAACACACACAAGCTGCTAGAAAGCTACTTAGTCGGTCGTCAATTTATTATTAAAGAAGGAAATTTCTTAAGTTCACCTCAGCCCATTGGCGCTGGAGTCCCACAAGGCAGCATCCTGGGCCCTCTATTATATTTAATTTATACTTCGGACATGCCAACAAGCAACTACACCCAAACTTCAACATTTGCAGACGATACAGCATTTCTAAGCGTCCACGAAAACCGTTATGAAGCATCTCGTTACTTACAGCATCATATATTTCAACTAGAAATATGGTTAAGACAATGGAGGATAATGGTCAATGAGCAAAAATGCGTGCATATAACATTCACCTTGCGCCGGGAATCTTGCCCCCATATTACAATCAACAATCAAATAATTCCTCAACATTCGCATGTAAAATATCTCGGTATACATCTGGATCGGCGATTAACGTGGAAATGCCATATAGAGGCAAAATTAACTCAAATGAAACTAAAAGCCATCCAATTTCATTGGCTTATTGGAAGAAACTCTGTCCTAAGTCTCGACTGCAAACTTTTACTTTACAACTCCATCTTAAAGCCAATCTGGTGCTATGGTATTCAGTTATGGGGCACTGCCTCGGCCTCTTATATAGAAAAAATTCAAAGACGCCAAAATAAAATTCTTCGAATAATCACAGCTGCCCCTTGGTATGTAAAAAACTCAAATATTCACAAGGATCTCAATGTTCCATTAGTCAAAACTATGATTACGAAATATGCAGTAAAATACTTAAAAAGGCTCGAATTGCATCCAAACCCACTAGCACGAAATATTTTAAATTATAGCGGCCACACTCGCTTAAGAAGAAGAGACACTGCAGCACTTATCCAATTAGATGAGCGACAAACACCTCGATAAGTGAACAGAACCCGTGATGAAGAAAATTTTTGTCTGGCACTGGCAGGACATAAAATAAAGTATTAGGTTAAGATTTGATTAATTATTGTTAGTTCATATTTAAATGTATGAAGATTCAATAAATAATATTGAGAAAAAAAAACAAAAAATTTATTTATTGAAATTCATATATTAAATATGAACTTATAATAATTAATCATATCTTATCATAATTCTGCTGCCAGTGCCAGACAAAAATTTTCTTCATCATGGGTTCTGTTCACATATAAGGTGTTTAGCGCTCATCTTAATGGGTAAGTGCTGCAGTGTCTCTTCTTCTTAAGCGAGTGTGGCCGCCATGATTTAAAATATTTCGAGCTAGTGGATTTGGGCGTTGTTCAAGCCTTTTTAAATATTTTATTATTCGAAGAAGTTTATTTTGGCGCCTTTGAATTTTTTCGATATTAGAGGCCGAGGCAATGCCCCATAGTTGAATACCGTATCACCAGATAGGCTTTAAGAGTTGTTATTGATGTTATAGATGTGTAATATTTTATCATGTTACACACAACACACTCTTACAAAGTGGAACATTCTTCAATATAGGTATTTCAATGGAATAAAAAATATCTTCTTTTTAAGTGGGAGACCGAAATGACAACGTAACGAGTAACGCTGAAAGCTGTCAAAAGTAAAAACGGTAATTTTAAGAATACAAACGTAGTTTTAGTAGTCGCTACAGTAGAAGTTGAAGCAAGCGCGAAATTAGAAGTCTTAAACACTGTAGCGCGACAGTGAAACCACTCGTTTCGTTCTCTGAAACTAGTTTGCCGAACATGCTGTTCATACGATTCATTCTTGTTTCATTTTGACATTTTTTTGTGTGTTGTTAGTGTGATTTTATTTAAAATAGAAAAAAAAAGTCATTAAAATTTAAAAATATATAATTTAATACTTTTATTAATATTATTATTGTATAATTATCACTTTATTTTATTAAACATCAATTTTTATTTTGTTTTTTTTCTTTGTTTTGATTTTTTTGAGAGCTAGTTCAGATAAACTTACGATTAATGTTATCAAAATTGGAGATGATAGTACATTTTTCCTGTTTCGCAGCATGTTTCAAAATGAAACGACCGGTTTCGCTCTCAAAATTTTGTATGGGGAAACAAGTCGTTTAAGTCATGTTTGGTGCGCGAAACAGGAATAAGAGAGCGAAACACGAATATTGCTGTCCGTGTGAACATGGTATCAGCTGATTGTCAACTATAAATTTTCATCAAAATAGAAATATGTAGTTGGATAAGCAGTTATTATACAATTTGAAACGTATTTCATTCGAAAATTTGCATATTGTTACGTTTTTATTTTATGACACTGTTAATAGTTCTAAGATGAATTTAATTTCGCAACACTATTATTCTTGCATAATAGTAATAAAAAAGTTTTTACAGAGTTTATTTAGTTACCATATAGAAAGCTTCAATATTCTGGTTCTTACTTGCTACGCTACTCATTACGTCGTTAGCTTCAGCAACTACTACAACTACTTCATTCTGTTCTAGGCCTTACACTCAGTACTAATGTTTATCAAGCGTGCCATATTTACCACGGATAAAGCGATTTTCAACATAAAATTTTAAGTGAATGCCAATAAGCGTTTGCAACACCGATTTTCGATAGCAAAATTATTAAAAAAAAAAATAGAGAACTTTCAAGGCGAATTTATTTTTCAGGTGGCGTTAAAAGCACAGCTGTGCTACTTTTTTTCTTATTTAGAGAGAGAAATGTCGAAAGTTGCTTTTGTTTTTGACATATCGACTTACGAAAGCAACAAATGAAATAAAATGTTATGTTTTTGGTGTTTTTCTTGTTGTAGTATCGCCACCACCGTCTACATGAATTAGCCTTGAGAAGTTTTTTTAATAAAAGTGAAACTACAACATTTACATCCATTGTGGTTAATAACACTTTCACAATGAGCACGTTCATAAGACGTAGCGGTTGAGCTTAACTGCTACTGTTGAGCCAAACATTAACGTCTTCGAAACGGCACTACCATTGATTTAAATCAGTATATATTAAGGTCTAAAGTTCAAAACTCTGTTTTGACCTAGATTAATTTTTACTTTAATTAAATTTTTACCTTTAAAAACGTTTATGTGCTGTTTTCGCAACACAAGTGATTGAACGAGTAGTAAAATTTATATGAAATGCACTCAGTTTTTTGAGTGCAGTAAAAATTATATGAAAAACACTCAAAAAACTGAGTGCTTTTCATATAAATTTTACTACACGTACAATCACGTGTGTTGTGAAAACAGCACATTAATAAAAAAAAAAATAAATTACACAACAGTACTTTGATTGTTTGCTGGGTATTATGAGGACTATCTGCATTGTATTTCTATACGAGGTCATTAATAAGAATCGATGAATATTTTAAATAACATCATCTTCATGATTATCGTCATTATCTTATCGTGTTGTTATTGTAGTTTTATTAATTGTTTCATTTTTTGTTGTAATTTTTTCTATTTTTTGACGTTTTTGATGTTTCTAGTGACTTTAATGATCATTTTGACTACAACAACATTGTCAAGTATTTTGTGGATTTTATTTTCAAGTTCATAGAAAATTTCGGCCAATTCATTTATTCATTTTTACTTATGTATTCGTATGTTAAATTTTAAATTTAGTTGCTTCTTATAATAAACTAATTTAATTACCATAATTAAAAACTATTTAATTTTAAAAGTTGTGCTGCTGGTATAAAAAGTGTCTGGTTTTAGTTTTACTGTCAAAGTTTATAGAACGTTAATTAGTTATAATTAGAATTGTGCAAATTTTTTTGCATTATTATTGTCGTTGTTGTTTTTAAAATGAGAATTCGTAGATGGTAATTAATGTTTGGGTATGACATTTAGTTTAAGGTCCATAAAAATTTGGATACTTGGCTCGTTATTAGCACAGATCGAAGGGAGAGTCTCATCTAACTTTGCGATTCGAGCACTGAAATTCTAAAATCATCCCGTCTGAATTTACACAATGTGACCCGCGCTAAAGTGTAGGCTGGTTTCGCCTTTGGTTTTAATTTATTATGAGAGGAAATTGAACTACCAAGTTTTGAAATTATAGACAAACTTGCATACATTTTGAGAAAATCTTTTCAAAGGTCAAAATAAAGCCCACTTCCGAAGAAACTTAAAGTCAGCTAAAACTGCTACGATTCAGAATACAGCATTCTTACATGTAAATTGAGAATTAATGAAGTAGTTCATTAAGCTGTAGTTTATGTTAATAATATTTTTTTTTAGTCCAATGGATAAATAAATTGAATTGGTTTTGGTTTCAATATACACGTCACCCAATATATTGGTCATTGTAAGCCTTGCATTTTTGTATGTCTTTTTTGTAAAAGCTATATTGGATTACAAAAGAATTGTTATGCTTTTCAGGCCAAAGACAAATGAATGAAATTTTTAATACCTTTGACGAAAGCAAAACTTTATTTAGCCAGGTTATGCTGTATTGATCGAGACCATTGGAAGTCACATACAACAAGATCGAGTTAAAAAACATGTGCATTGAAGAAATTTATTCTCAGTTTTTTGTTTTTATTTTTTAATAAAATTTTTATGTTAAAAGAATATAATTTTTGGTCTTATTTTAAAACTTCTAAACTAGACAAAACTAAAATTATTCGATTAGCCGAATAATATTAAATTGTTCGATTATTGTTCGAATAATTATTCGCGCAATTAATCTATTAATACAAAACATCGATTAATTGAATACATACATTTAACATTGGAGCATAATTTTAGTCACACTATCTTTACAGGGTTAAATTATCGTTACGGGGTTAAAATGTTCTGATAAAGATTTAATTTAAAATTGTAATTACTTTATGATTTATTATAATGCTAATTTTATATGAATATTATTTTTAAAAAAGGCCTCCATACTTATTTATGCACTCAGTTTATAATAGCTTTTTCCAAATGAATTTTTTTTCTTTAAAAATTATAAATGTATGATGTTAGATAACCTAGAAAAAAAGTTGTGTTTGAAAGTCATAGACGATCTGAGAATGTGATAAAGAAAATTTTGCATAAATATCAATTAAGTGAAAACTACATTTCTATTGTAAACTTTGCAAACTAAAATGTAATTGAGTTGCTTTTACATCGTTAATTTTTAAAATCTTAATTGGTTTATTACAAATACAGTCTCAGGATTTCCCGAGAAATTTAATTGCTGGTTCAGGGATTTTCTAACATTTTTTTTACTATTTCATATTTAATTAATTCAATTCGCCAATGAAATAAATATTTTTTACTGGCTAGTATGCTTAATTCTAAAGTTGTATATAAAAAAGGAAGAATATAAACTTTAAGTTATATGTATTGAGACATTTAAGAGGACTTAATGCTGTTGTTAAATTCAGAGACTCTCGACCGTAGAGGTGCGAGTATAAAAACTAATTTCTAATGATAAGTGATAATTCTGTGTCAGACAAAAACTCAAACTTCAGCTCTTGCATCTTAAGAAAATTACAAAATTATTTTTTTTAATTTCAATATTGTTAGTTAGGCTTGAGCTCATCAAATTTAATTTTCATTAAATCATTTTTACCGAAGGAAGGAATTTTACAACATGAAATTTTTATTAAAATTTATTGATAATTTCCTTGGCTGAGCTGGGGCTCGAACCTGGGTTGCATTTACATGTTTCAAGAATCACCATATTCTTTCATCAGAATTCTTTGAGTTCTAACCTCCGCACAACTGCAGTGCCTGCCAGCCAACAGTCAAACATCAATCTTTAACCAGTGGTACTGTACTGGTGGTTTGAAATTTGCTGTAATTATCATTTTTAATTTTATATTACATGTTGCCTCCTTTCCTCTGCTTTTTCGTATTCTTTCTGTCAAGACTTTGTATATTCTTGTTTTTCTAAAAAGCAAAAATTACTTGAAATTAAAAAAAAATGTTCTCCTGGAATAAAATAACTCCAACTACAAGTCTCTACAATATTTGTTTTTATTATTGTTTATGCAACAAAAGTAGTTAATTAGAATTTAATATTCCATGACGAGGTAAATATTTACAACGACCAGTCGTGCTAAATATTAGAGAATATCTAGTATTTAATGCTAAATTGTTGTTCAGCTCAACAGCCTCTGCGATAAGAAAACATACTTGGTCATGTGTTTGCAATACTACGGGTTAAAATGTCAATGCTGCATACAACACGAGTTGTGGAAAAGCTAATAATTATGAAGCTTGAAAAAAAATTTCATTTGTTAAAAACGCGTCAAATATATTTTAATTAATATAAATGAATAAAAACATGCAAGACTTTAATATATTTTAAAGTACATAAACTTTAGTTCTGTAAATATAAAAGGCGCCTTAAAAAACATTCGGGTTTAATAATTAAATTGAAATGATAAAAATGTCTACGGCCAATTTCACCAAGTTCAGTTATAACTGACTATTACTTTAACTACAATATGCTTTTGACAGTTATAACTTATAGTTAATTAGAACATATAAACTTCCTAGGAATGATTCTTAACACCGTTTAGGTAGACGCAAAAGTGAAAAGAAAAAACAAATGAAATTAAACAATTTCCGGAAATTTTTCTACAACTTTGTCTCAGAGGATAAATCAAAATTCCGAACGGTATGCAAGATATGAGCCTGAGAAAATGATCACTTTTTTGCAAAAATTACTCCGAGGCCCCAAATCTTTGGGGGCCCATCAAAAAAAGTGCATGACTTTGGTCAAAACTGGGAGACACCGGTCTTTTTTTTTTGGTTTTTTATCACGTAGAGTTGTCCGTATATGGTTATTTCTTTCGTGTTGCACTGTGATATTGACGATTTTGTGATCCCAAAATTGTTGATTGTTAATCTGACGATTTTTTTATATAGCAAATTTTTTTCTAATTAACAAAAGTTTTAAGTTATACTAATTATAATTTGGTTGACAGTTATTATCCTGTGTAAACCGTTCATAATACAAAAATAAATAATAATAGCACTGAAACAGAATTTTTAATGAGTGAAATCGCTCTGTGATATCTCTAAATTCATGTAGTACCCAATATTCTAACTTTTTTACGAATGACGCTGTGTTCACATTATGTGTATTTGTCATGTGGAATGTCACTTTTTCACATGTTAAATTTGTACATATCGTCTGAACCCCTCCAAACAATATCATGTGTTATTTCTCTGTGTGCAGTACACATGACATTTTTTATTTAGAACGAGTTCTATTTTCAAGTGACAAGCCATCTGACATCAGCTGTTTTAACAAAATTTTGTGGCGGCAAAAATTAATTGAAATTTTAATAAATATAAATTATAATCAATTTACAAGATTTTGTTTGTCGTGCTTAATTCTTAATAATTATAATAGTTAATAAAAAATAATAAAAAATTGAAAAGGAATTAACAAAAGTAAGTACATATGTATTTTTTTATGACAATTTCCATATTTATTTTTATGGTTTTCCAGTTGGACTGGTGTAAAGAATCGGTACTACAGTTAATAGATATGTGGCAAGAGAAGAATGCTTGTATAACCCGCGGAATAAGTTCTACTACAATAAGCATGCCATCTATTGGGGCCTAATGAAGTTAAGGTAAGGCATTGGGCAATTGTTGTTTGTAATAAATGTAATGCAATATATTTCCAGAATAAAATAACATACTTGCGCGGTCAATATAGCCGAGAAATTGCAAAAGCAAAAGAAAAAGAAGTGGGTTTATTTAAAATTTTAATAAAAAAGTTTGTTAATTTTATAATAATAACAGCCTGTTCAACGATTTCGAACGTTTACGTTCGCATAGAAAATTACATTTAAAACAAAAACAAATTGTCGAATTTTGTTTTTGTTTTAAATGTAATTTTCTATGCGAACGTTAACGTTCGAAATCGTTGAACAGGCTGTAAGTATAATTTTTGTATTGAAAATACATATAAAATTATTTTACAGTTCAGTAAGGCGATTCACTAACTTTTAACGAACCGACAATCGTAATATTTGTCGACATACTTACGTATATATTCGCTTGCAGTAACGATAGTGTGATTCTGTATTTTTTTTTTAACGATAGTAAGCTGCATTTTTGTAACAAATCTGCCTACAAAATGTTAAAAAAAAACAACGAAAAGCATAAAAGAGAATAAAATAAAAACAAATGCAATTGTTCTTAGCCCTCCGTGTTAGGCATATTTTTTCATTCAAAATGCATTGAAAAAGTTCTAGCCAAACTCATTAGTAAGTTAATTTCCTTTTTTTATATTTTTTTTTGTGAATTTTACATTGAGAATTTTGTTCTTAAAATGCTTTTTTTTTTGTTAAATTTTGAATTTAGAATTTTGTTTTTGTTCATACACATACATATGAATATATGTTTGTATGCATGTATGTAAGAAGTCGGACCTCAGTTATTTTAAACATAAAATACACTTTATCGATTTAAAAAACGCAAAGTAATTTATTGTCGCTAAAATAACGACAAAAAATGGCTTAAAGTAAACGACAACGAATATCGTTAAGAATTGTACTGAATAGCATATTCGATAAATTTTCGTTATACATATTTATTTTAACGATACAGTTATCGTTATCAAAGTTAGTGAATCGCACTACAGGACTTTGAGAAATATAAAAAACTTAACAAATATAAAAAAATTAAACAATAGTCAAACATCAATCCTTAAACCAAATTATATTTTAACCTTTGGTAGATCGAAATTTGCTTTTTTTGAATGATTATCCATTCTAATTGATTGAATAATATAATTTTTATTATATTCATATTCATTTGGACTTTTCTCAATTTCATCTGGAATTTTCTCATTTTCAATGAAAAATGGTGTAGATAAAAACATTTTTTTTTATTTCATAAATTCTAAACAAAACTTTTTAAAAAGAGATTAATAATATGGATTCAAAATTAATAATACAGCAAATGTCATATAATGAAACGTTTCTTTTTCTTTACATAATACAAACTAGGTATCTACAACAACACGTCTTAAACAACATTACTTGTTGTTCTTATTGCGGTCTGTAAAATTGTATGTAAAAATTTTGCACTGTTAAAGGAAATGGTATTGAAAAAGGTGTATTTTATTGAACAAAGATTTTTTTCATTAATACGATTTCTGTATGACGTGCTAAATTCCCAATTTATCATATTTGATAAATACACTGAAATTTATTGTTGAGGGAAAGCTAGCTTCTATGCGCATTTCACTGGTTGCTTAGGCCAGCTCATCAGGAAACCTTTTCCTAAGATTTTAGAAAAGCTAAAAATATTATACGAATAAAATCCTAAAGCGAATAAAAGTTTTAAACACTCAAAGTCTTACTCGTAACAATATCAAAGCTTAAACAAAACAACAACAATAAACAGTGAGTTTATCTTTTCTTACATCCCCCTACAATTGGTTGGGTTCTTTCCGACTCGAATTGTAGTTTTTCTCCCACTGAAACAAAAAGTTGTGTGGAATTTGCTTTGGTGCAACCAAAATTTAAAAACCCGCACTGAAATTAAAAAAAAACGCACCAAGCACCAACGAGTGAGTTTTTCGCACACAAAATTTAAAAACGTACCCAAAATGGTGCGAAACGCACCGAATTGACAAAGCTGATTGTGGTATAGAATATCAGATGACCGGCGAACAAGACAGTTTTGTTCCTTAATGCACTTTTTTTTACAGTTTTTAGGGCATATTTTCAAATTTTTATTGCCTATTAAATTGGCATAAAACACCTTTTTAGAGCATATTTTCGGTTTCCCTGTTGATGAACCACTATCTTTATTTTCAACAATTCTTATTGATTTCCAACAGTTTATTTCTTCAAAGCATCAAGAAGAATGTAGTTAGTAAACTGTTAAATGTTGTTTTATCTAGCAAAAGTTATCTTAAACGGAACAAATGTTTTACAAAAATAGTGGTTACTAATGGGATGTCAAATATTTGCTAGGTGTGAGCATAGCTTTAGTTAATCATACAATCAATTACAATTTTACACCGGTAAAAGGCATTTTAGCAAAAAAGTGAACAAAATTAACTTGTTTAATTCAAACTAAAATAAAAAAGCCGTTTTTATATTTTTTTTAATTCAAGTGTCAGATTTGCAAATAATGCATCATTATGTTTGTTGCTTAAGAGTGTGTTTGAAAATGTTTTTAAATTAAAATTCATTTTATTAATAATAAAACATTCATTAAATTACACTTGGAGACAGACATATAAAACGAACTAAAATCAAGTGACAGCCCGACAAACAAAACACTTGCATATTTATATGAATATATTTTCTGATTAGATAAATAAAGAGGGAAATATAGAAATATTAGAGTCATGAACATCATTATCATCATTATCGCAATCATCATATTAATGTGTCATAATTTAGTTCCATTGGTGAAAAACCGACATACATAAAATTTTAAGACAAAGTTTTCTTAAATATTTAAATTATTTATATTTCTCTATTTGCTTTAAATTTCATTCTTTAGTTTTCGCCGCCAATTTAAACAGTTGCAGTCAAAATTAATTTTTTTTTTTTAAGTGACTACACAGTAAAAAATATCTGAAGGAAATTTTTAAAAACACAGTTGGTTAAAAATAAAATTTTAAGTCAACAAATTATTTATTTTATTCAATGAAAAAATTTATCAAAATAACACTTTGCAAAATAGGACTGACTCAACAAAACATATTTAACAACTAAATATTTCTTCATATTCAATAACAAAAATATTTGAATCAAAGTAAAGACAGTATTTTTACAACTATTGTCCATTTTTTAGCTAATAATTCTCATTTGCATTACAGTTTTAGTTGAATAGTATCTTAAGTTTTTCCAAAGTCTTTGAAAAAAGGTTTCCTGATGATCTGGCCTAAGCAACCAGCGAAATGCGAATAGGAACTAGTTTCTCTCCCCACAATAAATTTTAGTGTATTTATCAAAGAATAAATTATAGGAATTAAGCACATCATAATAAATAAAGATTTGATAAACATTTTGTTTGATTTATTCAACATTTCCAACAATTTATTTGAACAAATCACGTAAACATTTTGTTAAAAAAAAATTATTTTGGGCAACAACTTTTTTTA
Organism: Pollenia griseotomentosa; assembly: GCA_963931875.1. Lineage (NCBI taxonomy): Eukaryota > Metazoa > Arthropoda > Insecta > Diptera > Polleniidae > Pollenia > Pollenia griseotomentosa. The sequence continues at coordinate 103,330,732 of OZ007561.1, forward strand.
TTAACTCAATAAACTTCTTTGTTGACTAAAAATTCAACAATTATACCTACAAACTTTTTTATCAATGCCGCAAAAATCGTCATCGCAGAAAATTCAAAAATATTCGATTTTCGTATTCAAATATGAAAATTATTTCTTTCTGTGTACAAAAACAATCTGTTACATTTATTACCCTGTTTAGCCATCACACCAGCACCCCCTTCTATTTCTGGTTTTGTTTTCTATCCCACTACTGAGAGATAGTTTTTCCCAGCTCATGTTTTTTGTTGTGATTTTTTATTTGATTTTGTGGTCGGTATTGTGTTCGACTAAGTGTTTGTTGTACGTGATTTTTTGCTTGAAAATAATAAAAAGTTTTTCAATATTTCAATTTGTTGTTGTAGCTGTTGTTTTAGTTTTTTTTTATAAAAAAATAGAAAACATAAAAAAACTTAAAATATGCCTTGGCTTAAGCATGCAGCTCATTGAAAGAATTATTTCATAAGCGTCGGGTAAATAATTTGTATCTGTGTATTGGGACTAAAATCGTTAAAATTTCTACAAGCATAAAATATTCCATTCAATCATAAAAAAAGACGAAAAGTGGGAGGACAAAATATCCTTAGCATTTAGTTCTGTGTTTAAACTCCACACAGAAAAAATTATTGCTGAATTATTTTCAAACAAACGCTTGTTTGAAATTTTTTTTAATTTCTACAAATTTTTTTACTGATTCAATTAATATTTTTGTTTGATTTTTATTTTAGCCAACAGAAATGTTGACAACTATTCAAAAATATAATAAACGCGTTATTGGCTTCTAGTTTTCATAATTTTGTATGAAATATTTAACGCTCTTTATTGTTGTCGTGTTTTTGCATTTTTTTATTTGACCGTAAGCAACACTTCTTTATGTGACATATAAGAACAACAAAAAAAAAAAACACATAGTCTATTTTTGGACGCTTTGAAAAGGTACAACTATAAGAAAGATGATAAAATATTGTGGCGAGGTTTGTAGTAAAAAACAACAAAAACAATAATAGGTAATAAACGTTTCACTCTTTTTAAACAACAACAACATTAGAAGAAACAAAATAAATTTTTTGTTGGTTTCAAAGTTGGTAAAAAAGAATGAAAAACAAAATCCCGTATTCAATTTTTCAAAAATGTTTAGTTAAATACCTACATCAAATAAAAGAAATAAAATGATGACGAAAAACATGTCGAGTCGGTCTGCTGCCAAGGAAAGGATACAGAACAGTGAGTGAAGAAGAAAAACATTGTGTGAACAAACAAGACTTGGTGCAAAAATTATTCCAACAAAAAAATGTGTCTCAAAGCCAGCCGGCGCCGCTCTGCTCTGCCTTCATCTACTTCTACAGTGCTTGCTTGTGTGCGCGTCATTGCTTGTGCAAAAACTTTTTTGTTTGATTCAGCAAAATTATTTGTTTGAAATTTATATGATTTTCAGTAAACTATTTGTTTGATTCAGTTAAATTATTTGTTTGAAAAAATCAGTGTTTTTTTTCAATAAACGAAATGCAAATAAATTGTTTGAATATGCGAATTTGTTTGTAGGACCGATTTCAGACAAAAAATGTTTTGATTCTACAAATTTTTTGTTTGAATTGGAAAAATAATTTTTTCTGTGCACCAAACACACTGCGAAATAAGGCAAATCTAGCGGCGGAAAAATCGTATCTTTTAAACTTATAATCTGATCCACAAAAAATTTATTGCTAGGAACACAACTGGGACAAACGACGAATTTTTGGCCGCGAATATTCGTCGCCAAAAATAAAACATATTTCAGCTATGTTCTGGTGCTTTATTTTATAACATTTAAAATCAATATACAAAGTAGTTTGCTATAAAAATTGGTTTTAGTTGTGATTTTTTAATGTTTTATTTTTAAGCAGTATTTTTTCATATGGTTACACTATTTCTTTCTTTGCACAAACAACTTTTTCAATTATAAAAACAGCTAGTTATTCATCATTATTAAGGATGAGATTTTCATGCACTAAAAAATCAAAAATATGCGCTTAAAAAATGCACTAAAAAATTCAAAATATGCACTAAAAAAAAATATGCACTAAAAATTTAAAAAATTTCCATAAAAAATCTTTTTTTAATTTTACTTAAAACAAAAATATAGATAATATTGGACTACGTGGTTGATTGTGGCTTAAATAAACTACTTACAACATGGTCCAATCTTCTGTAATATGGACCATGTTATAAGAAATTAACATGCAGTGCTGCCAACAACTGCATGATAATGGTGTCCATTATTAATTGTTTATTTAAAAGTGAAAGCTTGTGAAATTTGTGAAAAAAAGGTAAACAAATTAAAAATACCAAGTAAATATATTTAATAATAGCAATAATAAACTACAGGGCACGCCATAAAAGGCGATAAGTAAAAAATGAAAAATGCTTAAACTACCGCTTTAGTGTACTCCATACTGTTATGACATGGAGTGCTCTTAAAACTAACCCACTTTAGTACTCCATGGAGTAGTTAAGGGACTACTTCGGTGGGTTATATGGTCCCCTCCTAGGACATCGTAATGTTAAATGGACCACCCATATATTTGGAGTAGTTTTGGAGGACTCCTACTCCTTTATGGACTACTCTTTACATGCAAGCCTCGTTATCTGCAGGGTTGTGATTCAGATATCTAAATAAAAACTTCAATTTTTGTTTGTTTAAATAAATAAGAACTGTTTTATTAAAAGTAAAACTTTGCCCTATACATCAAGAATGCCAATTTAAAACAAAAATGTATTTTTAGTTCAAAAATTTTTGAAATTTATTTATTTAATTTTTTTAAATCGTTAATTTTATTTGCAACACGTTTTGAATTTTTTTGTTTTTCGGGCTTTTTCATATTGTTAATTTTACTTTCTGCAATAACAATTAATTTGCCTTGAGTATGAAGTGAACTAAATCGCTCCTTATTAGTTATTGTTTCACCAAAATTTCCATAATTGGAAAATGCAAATGCTTATTGACTTCTGATGTTATTTAAATTTAATATTTCTTTTGATTTTTTAATTGCATAATCATTTGTATCAACAAGTTGTTGAATAACATTCTTAAATTACTTTTTTTTAATAGCATTCTGAAGCATCTAGGCAAGCCCCATTTTGTTACTACTGGATAAGGTGAAAGGGGTACCAAGGGGAACCAAGGGATACATTGCATTAAAATTGCAATATTATCGAATTGGCTTCTAATTCCCTCTGCAACGCGGTATAACCCATGTGCCAAGCAAATAACTTGTAACAAAAATATTTTAAAACTATGTAAGGTGTTGCATCGTTTCAAAATAGAAGGAAGGATCTTTTGTCGGAATCTTGTATTCAAAGCAAAGCTCCAAAAAAAATTTATTCATTAATTATGAAATGTTTTTGGAAGGTAATTTTAGAAATTTTTTAATAATATGGAAATTAAAAAAAAAAATCATTAAACAATGTCAAAATATGCAAAAATATGCATTTGAAGCCAAAATATGCAAAATTATTCATTTTCACCAAAATATGCAAAACAAATCGATACGATTTTATCGCAAATTTAATGATTCGGAAAGATAATTGTTCGACATCGTTCTTAGACTATCGACAGAAAACATGCATTTGCATGGAAATTTACTCAGAATGGCGATAATTTACTTAGTCCTAATTTAAGCTCAAATTAGACGTAACACTGTATTCGATTATAGATAACTTACTATAACGCCATAACTAAAACCATACAAATAAACTTAATTTTACTTTCTAGGGTCAAGATTTTGGCTATGGCTTATGTTTATGTCACATCTTATTGGATCTTTACAATGTGAACATTTCTTGCGGGACAGAGTTTGAAAGGGAGAGAAAAAAGTAAAGTGTGTCACGCATACGAAGTCGACCCCTTACTCAATAAACTCAAGATCCATGTGACCATTGTTGTATATTTATAATAAGTACAAAAAATAACAGCCCTGTATTTGTTTTCTTTATGTTTTATTTAATTTGCAAGTAACGGTTTTTAAAGACAAAAATTTATGATTGTTGTACATACTAATTAAAAGAAAATGAATAAACAATTTAAATATCTAAAATTCTTCTTTTTCTTTATTTTTGATTCTTCTTTTTCTTTATCCATTTCAATTTATTTAACTTTTTTAAACAATACACAAACAGCTGATACCGTACGGCAAATTACAGTTGACGAAAAGTTTCATTAAGAACATTATAGTTGGCCACATACATTTTATGGTAGGGCCTTTAGAATCTCAAAAGGACCTAACTATTTTTATATGTTAAGCTAAGTTCCAATATCTCAATTTGCGGAATATAGTCTTTGTGATCATAAGCAATCTTATAAAGTTGGTATTTAGATTAAATTTGGTTCCAAAATATTTTTTTGCAGCATCACAAATAGTCTTACTAAATTTTTTTTTAATCTGTTTATATTTGATCTTAGCTCCCATACAAATATCATTCCCGAAAGTAGCTTTAAATACCATAAGTTTCTAATATTATATTGAAATATAATTTGGCGACAGTAACTTTGACGATAGATACAATGGGCTGTCGGCAAAATCGCCCAGAAATTTTCCATATTAATTGGGAGATTTTGCTTAGGAAATATCACCCATTATTTTGGCGATTTTTGGCATTTATTGGGTGATAATTCATTTTTAACATTTTTGGGTGATTTTTGGTTTTCTTATTTTGATAAATTGGTCAATGAAAGGTGTCGATATGTTGTATTATTTATTAAAATTCAGATTTCGAAAATCCCGAATGGCTAACTAAAGCTTTTCTGCACAGTCGGCCTTCCACCCGCCTCAAGTCCGAAGGTCAGCTATGTAGAAAAGCTTTAGTTATCGAAGCCGGTGTTTGTTATGCTAAGTGGAAAAATTCTTGCGCCAAACTTTAGTTAGCTAGTCGGGATTTGGAAATTAGGGATTTTGGGTTCAGGATTTAAAGTTCAATAAATAATAATTTGAAAGTAAAAATTGGGTGATTTTTCATTTTTTGTTTGGCTTTTTTTTACCATTCTTAGATATAATTTCGGGTTTTTTTTCTTTGGACCCTTTTTCGTCTACGTTGACCAATTTTTCGTTTGGACGGTTTTTCAATTGTTTCTTTTGGGCGATTTGGCTGGCAGTCGCTACAATGTCGTGTGTTGTTTTGGTAGGTCCAGAACTATAAAAGCTCCCTCCCTAAAATCACATATAGATGAAGATATCTAAATAATGTTCGACCTTAAGAACTTTTCCATGAATCCCAAGATCGTAACATAGTTTTGATCTGTCGGGTACAGGATTGCCCATGGGACCCAAATAGGGTATACCCTCAAAAATTTGTTTTTAATTCTCTGGTGTGGGTTATCACATGGTCGTGCTTTACCGACCAAACTTTCATACTCGTTTTTTATGGAGAAATTTTTCCCATTACACACAGAAAATATCTAAGTGATCAAAAATAATTTTCATGCCATTAAAGGCTTTTCTTAAGTTGGTTTAGCATTACAATCCTTTACAAATCTTTTACCACTATCATAGAATCATTTTTCCTCTTATACTTTCGTTACTCTTTGTACATTATGTGTTTCTAAAAGCTGAATTGAAATCAGTTTCTTTTGACTTTGTTGGCAATTTGTGGCAATAAAACTGGAAAGAAATGCATTCATATTTGATAGTTTTTTTTTATGTTTTTAAATAAGGAAGCTTAAAACAAAACTATAAGTAGTTATAGTCCATTGTATAAAAGTATTTAAGTATAATTTTAATAAATAAATTTATAAGTGCAATTTATTATTGTTCATTTTTTAAGGTTTTTCTTTATGTTATTAAGAATAATAGATCAGAGAAATTTTAAGATAATTATGGGATTTCCGTTTATGTGACCGGCTGTATAAGCAGCTTTTTGCAATGACAAGCCATGTTTATATGCCAATTACATTATCAATGTAAAATTGTTATAATTTGTATACGAATATTATAATCAAGATACTAAAGTTATTATAATAGTCTAGAATCGAAAAGTTTTTAAGGAATTTAAAAATTTTTTAAATTGTTTTTTTTTTTTTTAAATTGGAAGAAATTCGGTTCTTAGTTTCGATTGCAAACTACTACTTTAGAACTCTATTTTAAAGCCAATATGGTGCTACAGTATTCAACTATGGGGCACTGCCTCGGCCTCAAATATCGAAAAAATTCAAAGGCGCCAAAATAAACTTCTTCGAATAATCACAGCTGCCCCTTGGTATGTTAAAAACTCAAATATCCACAAGGATCTCAATGTGCCACTGGTAAGGACTATTATTACGAAGTATGCGGCAAAGTATTTCAAAAAGCCTACAGTTGCACCCAAATCCACTAGCTCGAAATATTTTAAATGATAGCGGCCACACTCGCTTAAGGAGAAGAGACACTGCAGCACATACACATTAAGATGAGCGCTAAACACCTTTATATGTGAACAGAACCCATGATGAAGAAAATTTTTGTCTGGCACTGGCAGACATAAAATAAAGTATTAGGATAAGATTTGCATAACTATTGTTAGTTCATATTTAAAACATAAAGATTCAATAAATAAATAATCACCCTAATCCTGGTTGGCGTTTTTAAAATACGCCCGCGACTGTTTCGTAATAGATTAAAGAGAACGTGAACTTCTTTCCTTTAATCTATAACCAAACAGTCGTAGGCGTATTTTAAATTCGGCAACCACGATAAGGGTGAATAAAAAAAAGATACTGAAGCTTCGTACAGACGATGCACAGTGGGGTGAAATCTCAAAAAATGGAGATTAATTAAACTACTTATCCAATTTTAAAAATTCTTACACTATTAGAATGCTAGTTATCACTGAGTGGCATATGCTACACATCTTTTGGAAAAGTGGGCGGTGCCACTCCCCCCTATTAAAAATCGCTCTAGCGGCCGCAGTAATAGACCGATTGTCATGAAACTTTCCCAATGTTGTACTGTTGACCGGCTAATAGTCCTTGGATATACTTGGTTATGATTGGATAAAGGGTGGGCCATATACCGCCTATATAACCTGAAACTTAAAACGGATATATCTCATGAACTATCAGAGGTATGAAGATGTGATTTGGTATATATGTTATTCGTACAGTACGAATTACATCCAAGGTGGAATAGGGCGGTGCCACGCCCCCTTTTAAAAAATAGCTCGGGCTCAGTCGGATTTTTATTTTTGAAAAAAAGTAATAAAATCAATTAATTTTTAATAAATATAATAACGTAGACGAAAGGGGAATTATTGTATCATATATGTAACTAAATTCGGGACTCAAAGCAGGTATTAAAATTTTTCGATCGTGTACGGATGTGTCTGGTGAGCATTTTGTTCAAAAATATAAATAGCTTTTATATACATATTTATTATAAGACATGTGTTTCTGACCTGCTATTTTAAAAAATATGCCCGTCGTCATCTGTATCATGAATTGTGCCTTCAGGTACCACGTTCGTCAAGACTGAAGGCGAAACTAGTAAATCTACTACTGATTTTGGAAGTTGGTGGAATTTTTTTTGGAGAATTTTGTTTTACCAGATAGGATTGGGTCTGAACTTAGTAGGAACCTATTTAATATGTCTCGATTGCAATCCTTCCGACTACATTTGCGAGAAAAATGTTACCTGAAGTTTTTAAACTCTTTGTTTCGGGCTTCCTCAGATGGTTCACCGATCGGTAATAGCGCGTGCGAAATGATTTCTGGGCCATGTATTAAAAACTTAACAAAAGGTCGAGCTGCATTCTGAGCAAACACTCTAAATTTTTCTACATTTGCCAACTATATACAAAAACAACAATTATTACAACGAAAACGAAGACGAAGACAAAGCAAACCAAAGACAAGGACTGGTGTTCTTTGCTTGAGTGACTATTTTCCCAATTAATTTAATAAAAAAATTTCACGCAAAAATGCACAACATGTTATTACTGAATATGAAAGCCTAGGAACTGTTGTTTCTTTAAAAATTAATATTCTAACGCCAAGTAACACCATTCATATTTTAATATCCACAAATATTTTGAAAAAAGCCAAAATTGAGGCACATTTTAAAAAATGTTTTTAAAATACTTCTACACAACTTTTGTTAACACAATTATTTTTAGAACAACGCTAAAATACCTGAGGTTGAAGATTCCATAGTAAAAGTATTACTTTTTACTTGCGAATAACTATATATTAAGCGTCGAAATATACCGAATTTTAATTAACACTATTGTGCGCGAATAGCTCAAAAATTACTTAACTTCAATACAATGCAGCTTGACAAGTAAACAAAATATGACATTGAAATTTTCAGTTGTGATGTAGAATTTTATATACTGTAATCCAGTGTTAACCAAGCCCCAAACGCACGTACACAAAGATATTATGTGCTTGTGTGCGGTCACAAACAGAAGCTGCGGTCGCTGCCGAATTGTACACCGTGTAACAATCTATATATATAAAATTGAATGTATATATCTTTGTTCCGTATAGGCGTATAAACTACTGACCCGATCTTCATAAAATTTGCACAGTATATGGCCACATCTCTAACGCTTCCAGTCTCTTCAAATTTCTTTATAATCATGCCATTATGACGAGCTTAATCACCTCGTAATGCTCGAAGTAGCCTCGTTCGAACCACAGATCATACAGAGATCAAAGGGCAGCTTTCGTAAAAAGAGAAAGAAAGCGTTTTTTGGTTCTGAAGTGGCAATGTGTAAAAACAGGCAGCTACAATCAACACAAATTGCGTCATCAAAACAATGCAAACAACAAATGCAAAAGGTCAGCTTTCGAAGAAAAAGACTGAAAAACACAATATTTTCTGTCTCGTGACGCGTCTGTGTGCTCTTTGGTTGAACACAACTTTTGAAGTCAGTTTTAACTATTTTTACACGTTCTTCAGGTTATTAAGAATCCATCTTCGTAAATGGCAAACTTTTTACTTAATATATAACACTTCAGATGACAGATATTTAACAGCTAACTGTCTTGCCAGACCGGCGGTTTTAAAACCACTAATTGTATAACCATGTTTGAGTTTATAATCGATAAAGATTATTCTTATTCACATTTAATCACAGCTGCGATAATTTTTATAAAAATTATAAAAATAAGTTGGTGTGATATATTCGACTTTGCCGAATTTTGGATACCCTCCACCGACAGTTAGAATATTTCAGGAGTCTGGGTTTCAGATAAGCAAATGATTGTCTATTGTAAACCATTCTGATGATGGGGCTGCCTTCTTAGCCAACAGACTGTTTGAGTATGCATCACATTTATACAGCGAATCGCTAAATATGCGAAAAGATGTTCGCTTGCAGCCCCAACAACTAGAAGAAGAGACACTGCAATCGCTTTCACAACTCGTCGATGCTTGACAGATGCAAAAACATTGCCCATGGTGCACCACGTGGAAGTTTGGGAGTCGACTTGGAGTATAATGAATAAAAATTACCCTAGGGTTCGTCTCATCATTATACCCCCAGGCCCAATGTTCGTTGTAGAAACGACGGGAACTTTTATGTATATACATCAGAGAACTGCAAAAATCACTATTTTTCTTGATTTACTCATACGCTTAAATTTACATTCACTCTATGCCTGCAAAACAAAGTTCAACGTTGGTCATTTTGACATCGTTTCGTACTCGTTTGATTTGTGCATGTGTGAGTTTTTTTATTGTTTGCATTCATTGATGCGCACGCAATAACACAATTGCAGTCACTCGATGAGACAACGACGAATGTAAATTGGTATGAGTACGAGTCGCTGTATTGGTATGATTGTTGTAGGCAGTGTGACCACAACTAAAAAAAAATTTGATGCTTAATGGGGCTTTAAACAATGCTAAAAATGCTTAAAAAAATTTTGAAAATGCTAAAAAAATGCTAAATTTTCTTAAATAATTGTATCATTAAAATATAAATTATATATTATTTTCCTGAAAATACTTTTATTTCTTTGAAATATAACGAAGTTGATATAAAAAATGTATATATTTACATACATAGATTTATTTAAAAAAAAACCGAACACCGCAAAAAACCTAGGTTTTTAGCTTACTTTAAAAATATATTTATGTTTAAAGAAATTTCAAATTATGTTTACATAATACTCGTACTTCACCGTAAAAAAAGTTTATACGTAACAGCCTGCCGCAATGGCAAGGTGTTTCAAAAATTCTTAAAATTTTAAATAAGTACTTAAAAAAACAAATGTGCCTTTTTTAATTAAAGTAAGTACCTGGATTCCCTACTAGCATTTGGAAGATCGTTTTTTTTTCAAATATCATCTTGATAATTATTTTTTGAGTAGTTTTGGTGATCCAAAATCTGATCAATCAGTAACAGTTACACTAATAAAAAAGCGAATCATAAATGAATCATCAAGAAAAGTCGCAGGAAGGGTACAATTTTCTCCCGGCAAATGTTTCCTTTATAATCAGAAATTGGGCGCATATTCTTGTTTTTAATCGCGCTGAAGAGTTTAATCTTTGAGGAATCACACAGAAAGAAAAACCCTCGGGATAAATCAAGTTTTTTAGGATTACTTTAAGTACGAGTCGTAGTCAAAAATTCAAGTACGAATAACACTTAAACGTACTCAAAACAATCCTAAATGGGATTACTTTCAAAAATCAATCCCGGAATTTCTTGAAATAAGTATAAAATTCTTAAATCAAGTACAAAAAAGATTAAACTTTTCGATGATAGTGCCACTCTGAGAGTAAAATTACGGATTTAATCTCATTAAACTTATAACCAGTGTGAGCACAACAAAAAAAAAAATTGGATGCTAAATGGGGCAAAATCAATGCTAAAAACGCTAAAAAAAATTTTTGAAAATGCTAAATTTTGTTAAATAATTGTATCATTACAATGAATGAATTATATATTAATTCACGTGAAAATATTTTATTTTAAATATAACGAAGTTGATATAAAAAAATGTATATTCATACATAGATTTATTTAATAAAAACAATTCAGGAACATAAACAAAGTAAATTAAATACATATTTACAGACATGTAAATTCATGTATTTGCATAAAAAATGCAAATATTTCTTTCAGTCTTATACACATGCATAGGTACATAAGATAATTCTGATAGTGCATACAAAATATTCCTGAAAAATATTGAAGGAATAAGACTTTAAAAGTATAGAAGCTTTATAAATTGTAATTTGACTTAGAATACACACACATCCGAATTAATATGAAAATGTATGGTACATGAAATATGTAAAAAAAATTACCAAAAATTAAAAATCGACTTTTTTATTACATCAACTCAAATGTTCACAAAAAATTTTGGAATAGTTTGACAAAAGTTAGCGATTTTTTAACAAAAAAAAAAAAAAAAAATCCCTGTCTACAAAATATTACATGATAAACGCTTAAAGCCCTAACCTACAGTTTGCAAAATATGCAACATTGTCAACTGTCAACACAACTGGTAGGTTTTACAAGAAAAGTAGAAGAAAAATAAATTATAAGCCGTTTAAGGCGATTAATAAATGTATCATTTTAAATAGTTTTTGCTTCTTCAGTAAAATTTTCAAAATGTTAGATAGGGCTTTTTGCGTTTTAGGTAGCGATAAATAAATACAAAATATAAGTAAAAACAAAAATTGTCATTGAAAACATAAAAGGCTATTCAACAGCATTTTCATTAAATTTAATTACACATTATTATATGAATAATATTCCTTAACTGCCAAAGTCTTGGTCAAAATACCATTAGAATATAATCTGTTTTCGTCACACATTTTAATAAGATCAACAGTAATAATAAAATCACACTTATTTAGCCTTTCTAGTCCACATCTAACGTAAACCAATGAGTTCAATACCATCCTATTTCTAATCTTGGTTTTTATAAGGTTCATACCGCTAAAAATTCTTTCAACTTCCGCGTGACTAAATGGCAAAACAAAAAACTTCATAACAAAAGAAGCTAACTCGTTGAAAGCATTTTCTTTCAAAGCGTTTCTGTACTCATAAACACCTATCCAGAATTCAATAGTTGAACTGTGGTTCACCCATTCGTATGCATTCAGCTTTTGCCATTGCTGTTCCAAAACCGTTATTTCTTCTGTAGTAAAATCTACCGTTTCTTCTTTAAATTTTGTTTGGTGTTTACAGGGCTGCTATTATTATACATATAAACATTTGTATGACAAAATAAAATGATGAGATTGACAGAATTGTTAAGTTATATTGTGAAATAGCAATATATAACATTTATACGATTAAAAAATGCTAAAAAAATATTACAAAAATGCTGAAAATAATGCTATTTGAAAAATTTAAAAACAACACCAATGTATGTGGCTGAGAAAGTTTGATTGCATGAACACGAAGGAGTGTATTTGATGTTGTTCATTGAATGCGAATTTTTTGCAATCACACAAAGCCGTTCTCTGATATATATACCCAATAAGCAATTTTGCTGGAAATCAAGTGCAAAACAATTGATATACAAGTTCGAGTTTCAGGGGTTGAGATCATACATGTTAAATTCCAATTAGAATTAGTAATTGATGCAATTAGTTTATATTTTCTAATTGATTAAACAATTAGAATAAGTTCAACTAATTCCCATTAGCTAATTGAAATTTTTATTCTAATGGAAAACTAATTGCAATTAGTTGCCATTAGCAAAAAAAAATTGGTTAACCTTTACAATTAGAAATCTAATTGACTTCTGATAATGCAATTAGATATTCAATTAGCTCGAATTAGAATCAATTGAATTTAATAATTGAATATCTAATTGCATTATCAGAAGTCAATTAGATTTCTAATTGTAAAGGTTAACCAATTTTTTTTTGCTAATGGCAACTAATTGCAATTAGTTTTCCATTAGAATAAAAATTTCAATTAGCTAATGGGAATTAGTTGAACTAATTCTAATTGTTTGATCAATTAGAGAATTTCACAAAACAATGTTAATTAGCAATCATTAGCATTAGCTAATCATTACTTAACATGTATGGTTGAGATTTACTTTTGTTACACTTTATTTCAATAGCATTCTCCAGTAAAATGGGAATTTGAAATCAAGTGAATATTAGTAAAATATTTTGAAACTTGAATAGCATTTGAACTAAAGTTTATTTCCAGTTAAATTTTAAGCACTTGAAATTGAATTTTTGAGGAAATCGAAAACGCAAGAATTTTGAAGTGGTTTTTAATACACTTTTAATCTAATTTTTATAATTTTTTTATTAAATTTTATTTAATAGAAAAATATTTATTTTTTATTTATTTAATAAGAGTTACAAATACACTTACAAATTATATTCTAACTTAATTAACCGAGCAATAGTAATGTAGACCTTCAGCCTGTTGTAGTGAAACAGACCAGAGTCTCTGGTGGGAACCGAACCCGCAACCCTCGGACTGATAGACTAGCTCACTAGAGAAATACAAAAATATTTGTATAATATTTGTCATAAAATTTTTTTATGACAGAAATATTTTTAAAAACGACGCTTAAAATTCTTGCGTTTTCCATTTTCGATTTCCAGAACACGCCTGATTATATGTATATGGGATCTTCAAATTGTTATGTTTTTTTCTTGTCATACAAAGCCTTATTTAAATGACATATAGTGAGTTTTAGCCGTACTAAAATGATTTTCGAGAGGGGAATTTATATTGGACCCATTAAGACCAAATTTCAAAATGGTAGCAAAATTTGTTTTAGCGTTTTTCACTTTTTAAATTGCTTTTTAGAAAACTGCTTTGTATGGAATTTATGGTAAATTATGGACCGATTATTACAAAATTGCACGGTGTTATTTCTGGCCATATGAAGCTAAATTGGACCGAATTTAAACACAATATCCAGATTTGCTATGCTTTTATTCGTGTTTAAATGTCTATTCGTGAAATTTGGTAGTGTATTTTTAGTGCTTTAAAACTCTGATACATCAAATGTTTCTACAATAGCGCTACTATTTAAAGTTTTTATGGTAAATTACACTATGAAACAAATTTTACTTTTGTCCTGATCTTTGATGACCCATATATTTTTGATGTGATAGAGTCTCTACTGATATTCAAAAAAATGTATAACTTAAACCTAAAGTGGCTTGTGACCAGTGTTTGAAAATAATCAGAACATTATTTACCGTTCGGTTCACACACCCAGGAACGATATCTATTTTGTTTAGTGTTTCTGTGTAGACGAACACAACCTTTAAAACAGTTCGTAATTATTTTCAAGAAAGAGACGAACATTATATAGTGTTCTGTTCTTTGTTAAAAAAAACAGAACAATTGAAGTGGTACTGCAGACAAACATTATATTTTAATGTTTCTTTCTTACATTGATAAAGAAATGAACAAACAAAAAATTTTGGCAACGACCGCAGCACGAACAGCTTGTGTTTAAAATAATTTTGCTGGCTCTTTGTTTTTTTTTTGTTTTTGTAAAATATGTTTGGTTTTTTTGCCAGCCAAAAGGGACAAACATTAATGAGCCGAACCGAACACAATGAAGTTTGTGGATTAAAAAAAAAAAACGAACGAAATTAAATGTTCTCATCTTTTTTAAATTTGATAAAAACAGTATTATTTTTGTGTTCGAAAGATGACTAACAGGGAAACGTTATTTTTTTAATGATTTTCTACACAAACACTATTAGCGTTTGTGTTTTCCACAAATCTACCGAACCGTACACTAAGGAGGGATATTTAGTGTTTATTTTCGAAAACTGATTTTAAAACGAAAAAAATAAAAATATATTATGGTTTACGAAAATGATTGAAAAAGACATTTAAACAAGTAAAAGCACTTTAGGAGTGCTTTGTTTGCGTGTTAAAAGAAGCGCTTAGTGTCAGCAGAAAATAGTCCTCAAAACCGGGAACACCCCATACAAAAATTAGGCATCTCATCAGCAGGTTTGCAGCGTTTTGAGGTATGAATTCATAAATAAAACCTGCTCCTTTTGGAGCACATTTTTTACTGGGTATAGTCGGTCCAGCTCGACCATCTTATACCCTACACTAGAGTATTTAAAAACAAGTTTTCGAGAGTTATTCCTATTTGGGACCCATGGGCAATCATGGATCCACCCGCCTGATTTAATTTATTTTATGAGGTAAGGATTCATTTCGAGTAGTATTTGTATAGGAGCTATGGTCGAATGTGGACCAATTGCAACGCAATTTGTAAACATGATTTTGATTGCAATAAAATAAGTTTGGACCAAATATTTATATATAAAATACAAAAATTGTTTCTACCTACGTCCGCTATAGACTCTGAAACCCACCAACCGGTTTCGTTAGGCCGGCAATTTTGTAAAGATGGTTTTAGGCTATAATTTTTTTTCCAAACTAAAACAACGAAGGGAGTTTGGGGGCAATTTCTGCCTCTTGGAAGAATCTAACGGATTTTAATGAATTTAAAATATTGAATGATCCCTATTTGTATAGACACTTAAGCTTAAAAAAAAAAAAAATAGTCTCAAAATGTAATAAAATATATGTGGATCGATAGATAACAACACAACTCATATAAAAAACTCTACTAGAGGTCGCTAAAGTCAGCCAAATTTAAGAAAGAATTGATGAATAAAAAAATTAATGGAATTGCTTCAAGAAAATAACTCTCAAAAATTCATTTGCTTAAAAAAAAGAGTTTTAACTTTTGTTTTTTGACTTCCTTGGTATGTTTAAAATTTGCCAATAATAACATTTTTATTAAAAATATTAACGAAAGCTAGTTTTTGTCGCTCAAAATAAATAAATTTTTTTAAAAAAATCCAAAAATTACAAAAGATTGTTCAAACAAACCTAAAAAAAAAAATCATATAAAATCAGACATTTTTTGATTTCGTTTTTTCTTAGCAAATAGTGTTCTAAAATGGGCCGTGAAAGTGCCGACTTTTTGCCGCAACTTAACTAAAAATGCATTTTAAAATAGGTCTAATTTTACAATTTTTTCTTAAATTTTTTGTATTATAAAGCTATACACCTGTATTTATAAAAAATTTTTAAATTTAATAAAGGTTTACAAAACAAATTTTGTATGAAAATTCTCCTTAATAAACGTTTGTTAAATTTAATAATCGTTTATAAATACGGGGGATAATGTTTAAGTCAAATTACAAGCCATATGAAAAAACAATTAAATCCAAAATTTGATTAAAGAAATACTGAGAAGGTATTATAAAAAAGTCAAATAGTGCACCATATCCCTTAACCAGAGTGAGCTAAAATGATGTCGTAGTTTAATCCATATACCAATATAATAAGATGGTTTATGGGCACAAAGACCTTATCAGGAAGAATAGAGGCTATGTAAAATTATGGACCGATTCCCCCATTTTCAATAGGCTTGGTCCTTGTTCAAGTTAGAATGTACTATGTACCAAATTTTATCAAATTATCTCCAAAATAGCAATCTGTACTTTCCGTGCAACTTTTACATGGACAGCCAGCCAGGCGAACGGACATCGTTAAATCCATTTACTTTCAGGTGGGACTAGGACAATTAGTTAAGGGGTGTTACAAACATCAGCACAAATCAGTGTTGCAAAATTGAAATATTGAAATGGTACTGAACTTCAACTAAAAGAGTATTTTTCCTACCAAATGGTACTTTTTTGATTTTTTATGAAAATATGTAAAAGGAACAAAAAATATTTTATTGGAATTCATTTATCTAAGTATTTAATAGCAAATTTAGTATTTATCAGGCCTATTCTGAAAATAACTTTAGTTGGCTTTTAAATCACAAGTGTGATGTTTTGGTGTTCCGTTTTGGTGTGATCTTCAATTGCCGAAAGCACACCAAGAAACACAAAAACGGTATGACTTTTAGAATCCCACAAAATCACACTTGTGATTTTAAAAGCACGTGATTTGAAATCACGTGATTTTCAGAACAGGCCCGTATATTTGAGGTACACATGTAAATAATATCCATTAACCATATTATTGTATATGTTATTCGTCATATTATTTCTATATGGCCCTATATTATTCATTAAGTGGCACAATGGTTTCAATTCAAATATGGCGCAACTCTTATAAAAAAAAACATAACCTTTAAAGCAAAACAACATAGTTTGTTGATGCAAACACATTTCACAGTATATTGCACTTCTTTTCTGATTTCGATTCTTGCCAATATATTGTGTCACTTTTGAATTTCACAAACCCATTTAAAACATTAATGTTTAAAAAAAAGATTTGAATTCAGTGTTATAAGATAAAGCAAA
Organism: Pollenia griseotomentosa; assembly: GCA_963931875.1. Lineage (NCBI taxonomy): Eukaryota > Metazoa > Arthropoda > Insecta > Diptera > Polleniidae > Pollenia > Pollenia griseotomentosa. Next base: position 103,347,996 of record OZ007561.1, read on the forward strand.
TTTACTTTAACTATAACTACAACAGCAACTACCAGTTGATTTTAATAGATCTTTAGTTTTTATCAAACTTGCAACAGTTTTTACGTGTAAATGATTTCTTCCTTTGATTTTTCATCATTTTGCATTTGAAATTGTGCGTTCAATTGATTCTCAGAAATGTGGTGTCGATAAAATACCAAAAGCAATATGTGAAATGTCAGCAAACATTAGTTTCGTTATTAATTTTGGCTATATTTTTCCAAGAAATTTATATATATATTTTCCAAGAAATAATATATTCAGTTCTGAAATGCTTAATTGCTGAAAGATCCGCTAGAACACGGAACTGAGAACTTATTTATAATTATAGTTTTCTTTATCGTTTGTAAATAACATTAAAAGCATCAGTATTATTCCAATGGTTTTTTTCGGAAACAATATTTTCTGGAGTGAAGCTGATTATTACTTTTAAGGTTTTATGTTCAAAACAAAGTTTAATGTTTCGCAAATTGTCGAATAAAACGATTTCGAAGTTTCTTTTACTTTATAAACCATTTGTTTAACATTGCATATTACTACCATATTATCCTATGCATCCCTTTTTATAAATTTTCTTGCCAGTTGTAAGAACAAATATCGCATTCTGAAAAAAATATGAATTCTGGCGTCCACGCTTTGCATTTCAATATTAACGTCGGTAATTATTTTTAAAATACAACATAAATTTTGCAACAAACACATGATAGATAGCCTAAGCCTGCTATCGAAATGATCACATCACAGTTAAAAAGCTCAAAGGATAAAAAAGTACTGAAAACAACGCGGGGGTACTGCGGTATTTTTAATATGAAAAAGTACTGAAAATAGTACCAAAGTACTGAATTTTTCAACACTGGCACAAATGCTTTATACCCTTTCCACTTTTGTGGTGTTGGTATAAAAGCAATTCACCGTACTGAATTTCCTTATGTGGAGAGAAAATCAAAATACACTAAAATTTAAACGAAGATGTTGTGTTTTTGTTCTTTGTTAGAATTTGACCACAGAAAAGTTTGACTCTTTTTTTGTGCATTCCTTCGTGTACATTGTGCGTGTATATAAACACTGAAATCCTTTCGCCTAGTTATAACGCATCTAACTGTATTTTTATTAAAAGTTGGCTTTTAAAGGGTTAATTTTTCATTTTGCTTTTGTAAACACTTTCCATTTACATGTTTTTTTTTATTCTAAGAATTTCTGAATGAATGTAAAAAATGTCCAGCAAAAGTGCAAATAAAACAAGTAAAAACAAGTTGTTAAAAAAAATAATTAAGCAAACCTGAACCAAACGTGACTTAAGTTTGAAAACATTTCTTTATTGCATATAATGCAATAAATTCAAAAACTTATTTATTTAATTAAAATTTTTCGCTAAAAAGAAATTACAATAAAATTACAAAACAATAAAAAAAAAACAGTAACATACTCATCATCAAGACGATCGGGTCCATTTAAAGGTGGACTTATACTAAAGCGATGAGTCATGCTGAAGACTGGTTTTTTTTTTAATTATTCTTTTTTTTTAAATTTTAAAAATTTTCGATATTGACATATTAAAGCACGATCCCAGGATATTAATATAACACAGTTCTGTTTTTTTAATCGAAAAACTTGGTTCCTTCTTTATAATTTTCACTATAGTAAATGCGGAACAGATTATTCAAGTATTTGATCGATTAATACACCAACCACTTCTTACGATATTAACACTTTTATTTTTTTTAAATAATTAGTTGAATGGAACTTAAAAAATATTTGACGATTCGATTTATTTTTTGGCGAATAAGTTTGCTAATTCGATCGGTCGGTTGTTGGTCGGTGTAGTTCTTACGACTGTAACTGAGACGACAACGTTTGAAAGAGTAATAAACACATATGAAATAAAAATTGACAATAATACACGTCCGTCCACCCTAAAAACAATAATAATAAAAAAATAGCAAAAACAACAAATCTACAACAATCTTATATGAAAATTTATAGAAAATGTAACAACAAATGTGTAGCAACCACAAAATTTGTATTATAAAATAAATAAAATTGGACTGGTTCTCTTTTTTGCGTGTTTGCCTGTAGAGGGTAAGGAGTCAAAAAATATATACGCTTTTAATACATTAAACGCCCTCACGTTTTATATTACTTTTAATACTTTATTCATTTTCTTATTTACTTGGTATTTAGTGTTGCGTTGTTGTTGTTGTTGCTCTCATCAGCATCTTCATCGTCAGTCGCTGTCATTATCATCATCAGTGTCAGTCACGTTGAATATTAAAGTGGAGTAATAATACCCAACATCATTGCCATAATGGCAAAACTATTAAATACAATAACAACAACAACAACGATAGAAAATACTCGCTGAAAAACAGTAGCATTTTTAAAGAAAATAATCGCGGTTTTCTTAATATTTTTTTCTCCGCTTTGCTTAATTTATGTATTTTGGAAAGGCTGGGGAGGGAAAAATAATTCTATCAGGGGGGCCAGCTTAGCGGAATATAAACTCGGAATATTTTATTTCTGGGAAAAACAAATTCAAGCTCTCGATTCAACCATGCGTTCGGAACAATATTTTTGTCCGGACAAAATTTTTTTATATTGAGTTTTACTTCTTTCTTTTGAGAGGGCGAGAGAAATTATTTTGTTCGGCAAGTTTTTTCTTGAATTGATTTAATTTAAATTCTTGTTCAGAACAAAATGAACTGAGATGCCACTTTTTTCAATTTGTACATAAAAGTTGAATTGACCTGCCAATAATAATTATATAATAAAATAAATATAATTAAAAATAATACAATCGCTTTACGTTTTTCGTCTTTTAGAAAACAATTCAATATAAGTAGTTTGCTAGTTGAGCTGCAATTTTGTATAATTGTTTACATCTGTAAAATATATGGTAGCTTTTTTTCCCCATTTTCCGAAATGGGTGAATCGTTTTGCAAAACACTCTCAGTAAAAAAAAAAAAATTAGTCTCCGGACAAAAATATTGTTCTCAACGCAAGGATGAATCCACCTTTACGTTTTTGAGTTCGCATAATTTTTAGTAAATATTATCGCCTCGAAACTCTTTTAGCTTCTTGGGTCCATGCATAAATAGCCTTTTGAATGACTACAGTATTTTCGCATACACCCAGGCTAAAACTGACATCAAATGGTTAACATTAACACTAACATCATGTTAGTGTTAGGTATAGCCTCCTCATGTTAGTGTTTTGCTTGTGTTTTAACAGCGTTGTTAAGCAATCTGCCTTGAAAGCTATTTTATAACATAACTTGACGTTTAAGTTTGACAGACAGCTTTTTTTTGTTGCTTTTTATTAACTTTTTTATACAACTTGTCAATAAAACGCGCGTGGCTGATAAATAGTTAAAATTAAAGCGCAAAATAAGGTGCAAAATAAGTTTTCCGAAAATAAATTCATTTTAAAAGCAAATTTTTGAAAAAAACTTGTTTAAGGTATGTATGTATGTATATGAGTAAAAATTATGTTTGCTTTTTTCTTCGCTATGAATATAACACACAACCTGTCTTTAGCTTGTTTTTAAACTTATGTTGTAAGATATTTACGTGTTCTCCACCTAAAACACATTGGCAATTTGACGAAGTTATTCTGCCGGCGTATTGCTTGTGTTAAGACATCACAAATTGCACGTGTGGCCGTAGGGTTATAGTCACATCTTTTAGTTGCAACAAAATCGTAAATTATATCGATAATCTGACTATAAGCCTAATTTACATACATACATATATTCCACTATGAGGCATGTAGCCCAATTCGCATATGATCAATTTATGTGAATTTAGTAAAAAGACATTCATATTTATTACACCAACAGCAGGCTTATTCATGGTTTTGTGACAGAGTTGCTTGCTGTATAAAAAATTGTCAATATAATAATGAATGAATTTTCATAGAAAATTTGTTTTGTAAACCTTTATTAATAATTTATTTCATGCTCGATTGGAGAGTTGATGACAAAAATTTAACGATTTAATTCTTAGCCCTCATATATGGTTTGTGGGTTTTAAAACTGAAAAGAACTTAGTTCGTTTATATTAAATATAAATAAAAGCGGCAGAAAATATATATAAAATGGACTATATCGCTAATGTGACTAAAAACGGTAGTGGCTTTAAACGAAAAGTACTGTACACCGTGAAAAAAATACCCACAAATATCTGTAATATAAAAAGAAATAAGAGTGCTCATATACCCATATACCGTTCTTTAACATACATAAATATATTTTGTGCCACGCCCATTTCTCCAATCCCGCCCACATTTTGTGGGATGTTGTCTATTGACAACCAAAATGCTCTGGTACAAAAAAACACGAAGAGTAAATGTAAAAATCCGAAAAACTTCGTAATCCAGGCAAACCAGCGCCCACCGCTGATCTAGAATATATATATACTTTGTAGAGTCGAACATCAACATTGTAGAAATTACCTTTGCTGAAGGGTATAAAAACGTGCACTTATCTGGTATCGCCAGAAATTATAATACAATTTTTAGTCTAGTTTTAAAAGTTTACATTCGGATAGAGTTTCATAAGGTAACTACTTACATATTTTAAAACTTTTTTGTTGTTCAAAGAAATTTTCTCTGTAAAGGTAAATGCTCAGAACTGTAAGACATACAATGCAGCGAGTTAAATTTAATAGACTTACAAAGTTTTATGATTATTTTGGGACATTTTCATTTTATAAAGTAAAATTGTTTAAAAAATAAGTGCTGAATCAGATATGTCAAGTTTAGCTTAACAGGTTTTCTTTAATTCTATTAAAAGTGTACGTTAATATGCAATCAGTTTGTTTGGTAAATGTTGGTCTTTACCTCAAACAAAAATTTATCCATATTACGAATACAAAAACAAGTAAGAAAGAGTAGTCGGTCAAGCGCGACCCTACCACAGTATTTAAAAACAAATTTTCGAGAGTGTACCTGATTTGGCACCCGCCAGAACAAAATGATGTTATGAGGTTAAGATTTATGTGAAAGTTATTTGAGATACCTCTTCATCTATATGAGATTTGTCTGCCTTTGAATGATTTTAGGAATGTGATTTGTATGGGACCTATAAGCACAACATTTTGGCCAATTTGTTTGATAACCAAGATGATTGGGTCTTATTTGGAAACTTTGGCTCTTGCCGTTCTCTAGAAATACAGAAAAACAAATAAAAACAACAACAACAAGGACTTTTTGGGTAAAATTAGAGGCAGTCGTAGTTTTTTGCTCATATCTCAGTCATTTTTGGACCGCTCTGGCTGAATTTCAATAGCAAGCTTAAACGGAGTATGTGTGACACAAATACATATGTATATGACAACCTAGTTTCCATCATTCCTGGGGTCTTTAGAAAATCAATTTCAACATACACACGGACTGACGGACAACCGGATTTGAACTTCATTTTTCATAAGGACCCAGAATATATGTATAAACTTTATAGGGTGTAGGATCAATTTTGTGGAACTTCTTACCTTCGGCGAAACAAAAAACATCTGATTCCGTACGGAATCTTCGATTAGTTTTACACTTTGCTTAAGCAAGTGACAATTTCAAAAAAACTTAACTAAAAGTTTGCTTAAGTTCATTCAATATGGCTTGAAACATATAATTTACATGTATTCGCACAGTTGCTTCAGGCAGTCAATGCACATTATAGTTGGGCCTTTACTTGGAAAGCCAGCCAGCCTGAGAGCTAGCCAGCCGGACGGACGGACATTGTAAGATCGATTAAAAATGCCATTCAATCGGTATTCTACCAGATATTGGTCCTAATATTGTTGTGCGTTACACATAACGTCACAAATGCATCATACCCTTACCGCTTTTGTGATGTGGAAATAATGACTTAAAAATCGAAGAAAACACAACTATCGGTAAGATTAAATTACAATAATGGCTAATAAATCACTGATGGTTTTAACGCTGGTTTAGTTGAACTAAACTTGAATTTATATGTAGTTTAAACTCAACAGCTATAAATCAGTGACCCATGTGTTATATGTTGTTAAAAAAATAACATGTGGTCGCGCTACGATAAATCTTATCAAATTCATACGGACTGTATTGGTAGTTTAAACGTAGTTTTTTATTTGTTTAAAGATGCTTTATATTTATTTACAGATTTGATTTACAGATTTGTTGGTTTAAACACGTTACAAACCAAAAAGAGAGTTAAACTTGCTCTGATTTTTTAGCCCTAAGTGTTTTAATTTTTAAGCATTTCCGCTTAATTTTTATAACTTTTATATAAAAAATTCTCGGTTTTTATATTAGGAAGCTTAGAAAACTTTCTTTTTTTAATAAAAAATAATGCTTACATTTCTCTTGATGCAAATAAAAGTTTTTAACAAGGTTTCGTTTAAATGTGCTAAATTCCCATTTCATACTTTTGACAAACTGTAATTTATTGTTGAAGGGACAAGCTATTCCTATGCGCATTTAACTGGTTGCTTAGGCCAGATCGTCAGGAAACTTCACCCAAAGATTTTAGAAAAACTAAAGATATTATGCAAATAAAACTGTTAAGCGAATAAGAATTATAAACCCCAGTTTTACTTGTAACATATCAAAGCTTAAACAAAAACAACAACAATAAAAAGTGAGTTTATCTTTTCTTACAGTCCCGACTACAATTGGTTGATTTTTTGTCAACTCTAAATGTAGTTGTAAGTGGGTAAAGAAAAAACAATAATAAAAACAAATTACTTTATTTTATTTTGCCAGTTCAGTTTTATTTTCACTGCCACATGCATATTAGTTATCAATGTTTTTAATTTTTTATTAAAAATTAGCAAATGTTTCTAAATTGAAAATAATTGTGTAAAAATAATTTACATTAAAATTTAATTTATTGACCTCTACGGCCATGAAAATTAAAAATATTCAAATTTAGTTTCAAAATACATACAGAATTTGTGAAAAATTTCTAAAAATATTAACAGATCTTGAATGGTTTAATGCCTTGCGTGTTGAGCAGTTTGAATAATAAATTATTAATTACTGAGTCTGTAATTTTTATACAAAATTTTCAGGCAGTTGCAAAACTAAATTTAGAAATAAGAAAAATTTTATATGAGTAAATAATCGTAAAACTGGTAGTGAGTGACAAAAACGTAATTGGGGGATTCACAAGGTGTCATAAAGTCATATGTCTTAAAATAATAACATGAAAAAATATGACTGTTGTGAACAACCCCTCATAATTTAGTGTGCTATTTTTTATTTAAATCAGCTGATTTAAAACAAAATATTTAAAATAAATATTTACCTAACATAAAAAAATATTTTTTAATTCTAATCCATGAGTTAATAAATTAAATTAGATCTTACCTGACTATTTTTCAGACGCAAACCACAACTAAAACTATAGCATCAACGGCGACGGCTACAAAAACTAATGCGGCTCGGCTCAGCCGCTCAGCGCAGGTCTCTTCTAATTAATTACGACAGAACAATAAACATAGCAAGCAAAGTTTTATTAGTTTAAGACACTTTTTGTTTACAAAGCAACAACAATATTTTTAAATCATTGTAAAATGTTAAAACATTGTATACCCCCAATAAGTGATAGATGTCATATTAGGCTGGTCCGCGCTCGTTTAATTTTTAGCCTTCGCCTTACCAAAGGCTTAAAAGGGGTCTGTACACGTCAAGCATGCTTGTCCAGCAGGCAAATTCACTTGTGTACGTGTGCTGAGCGTAATTTTCGCAGTCACCCTGCGAATAGGACTAATCCAAAAGGTACCCAAACGTATAGAAAAAACATGGTCTATTTAACATTACGATGTCCTACGGCAGGACCATATAAACCATCTTTGGACTTCAAAGAAGTAGTCTTAAACCTACTCCATGGTATACTCAAGAGAATTAGTTTTGAAGTCGTTTAAAAATTAAAACATGTCTTTAAAAAATGAAGACATGTCGTCTCACTACAAACACTTTTTAACAATGACATGGTCCATGCTGGCATTACATTGGACCAGTCCATGAAGTAAAAAAATTAAGTATTTGTTATTTTTTGATCCCGCTCCCATTCTTATGTACCTGGTAAATACACGAGTGCGGAAGGCTTACTCCGCAACGACAGGATATGAGTATGGAATGGAGCGACCCTGTTGCGTATTGGCAAGGCGAAGGTTAAATAAAATAATAAAGTTTTGCAGCACCCGATGTAAATGTTTTTTTTTTTTTTTTGAGAATACAGGAGCCTAGAGATTTCTTGAAATCTTGGACATATTCTTACCATTTCGAATAGACCTCGGCCAAGGCCAGATAAAAGCTTTCGTAGTAAGTTTCATACAATTTTATTAAAGAACAAGTAATAGTGCTATATTCGGCTACGCCGAACCTTGTACACCATTAACCATGGTGCAATAAGAACATAATGTTATATAACTACCGTTCTTTAGATATAAATAAATCTATTTCTCCAATCTCACCTATATTTTTTCCATTGATAACCAAGATAACATTGGGAAAATATGTTTTAAATCCATTTTTAATTACATAAAGAACTTTAGGCCGTATTAGCTAAAATAAAATTAAATTTAATGCTTGTACGTTATTTGAAAACTTTGGCTCTTATATGTGTTTGTTTCTCTAACTTAAGAGAGTTTGTGCATTGATAACCAATATGCTTGGGCCTAATTTGGAATTTTTGGCTCTTACCGTTCTCCAGATATACTCGTTATGAGTAAAATTAGAGGCAGTCGTGGTTTTTTGCTCATATATTAGTCATTTATAGACCGATCTGGGTGAATTTCAATAGCAAACTTAAACGGATTAAATGTGACGTAGAAATATAACAACCTAGTCCCCATCCTTTCTGGTGTCTCCGGAAACCCCATTTCAACATACACACGGACAGACGGACTTTGCTAATCACAAGGACCTAGAATATATATACTTTATATGGTCTAATATCAATACTGTACAAATTAGAAACAGAATGACAAACCTATATAGACAGTATAACCCGCTTAAATGCCTTTCACGCTTATTTACCTTATTTTTTCTTCCAATTTTCAAACATAATTCCACGTTTTATTGCCCTGTTTGCCTTTAAAATTAAACTCCCAAAACAAAATGTCACCTAAATTTCATTCATTCGTTTAATTGCTCCAGTATTATTTGACAACAACACAGCAAGTAATGAAACCAAGTTTACATGTTAATAATAAGCAGGGAAACTGGAAATATAATCTAAAAATAGTGTGTTATAAGAATATACACTAAAAACTTGAAAGTTATTACCAAAACACTGAAATGTTTTTCAAATTAAAATAAAAATTTTCGCTTGGGAATTTATATTGAAACAACAATAAAAAAAAAACGCAAATTTGTTTTCAATTTTAATTTCTAAACGACAATTTTTATTTTAGTTTGAAAAACAGGCAGTAAATTTATCTCTAGTGAAGGGTATAAAAAGAGTAATTTTTTCTGCCTTTTTTAACCGATTTGACAGATTTATGTACCGACGTCTTTAGGAAGAAATTTACCATATACTTTTGTCGTATTGGAATTTTTTTCCTCATGACGAAAACTATCGAAAAATCGATGGCACAATATCGATCGATATACCCTTATGGGTATACTTAAAGATTTTCTACTTGTGTGTTACAAATATCAGCTGTAACTTCTCTATCTATTAATAGATTTTGATGTAAAATGACCAGTAAAGTATTTCAAAAATTTTTATTTTTTGAGGGGATATTCCCTTTATTTATAAAACTTTAGCTAAATTATTTAATCGACTTTCAAATTGTTAAACGAAATAATTAAATAACACTGGTCGACAAAAAACAAGAATCGGAAGCAATAACTGTTGTTTGATTTTAACTGACTTAAGCGTGCTGAACCCAAATCTCTACACAGATTGATTCTATAATGTCTTGCTTTTTTTATTTCACCCAAAATAAGGCGGTCATGCCAATGCATTTAATCATAACTTGAGAACGATTTGTCCGATTTTAATCATAATTTTCTTGGTTTGTTACTTATTATGTCGCAATATACCCAGCTTCTGATAAATGATCAAAAATGTAAAATTTTTGTCCTTATAATTTTTTTTAAGAATATTTCAAAACAAAAAATTGTTTAATTTTGCATGAAAACAAAAATTTATTCCCACTTAACCCACGAAACAGTTGAAAATAAAAAAAATATTAATCCGTATCATTTGTAAGGGTTTTGATAAAAATGGAACCAATCGTTCTCAAGTTATGATCAAACGTTTTCGCATGACCACCTAATTTTGGGTGAAATATTTGTCTGGCATATAGAAAAACTAGACGTGATAGAAAAAAACTGAAAATGGATTTAAATTTAGCGCCCTTAAATCTTTACGGGCAATTCCACATGTGACTGACTCTATATTTGACACAATTTGCGTTTTGTTTTGTCTTATATTACGATTAGTAATATTGTAGCAGTTTCAACAAATATCCGATAGAGAAAAAAATGGCAACCAATGATATTTTGAAATATCATTTATTTAGTAAAATAAAAACGTGACTGACACTACATGCAAAAGGAAACCGTTTTCGAGAGTGTTTTTAAACAAAATAATTTTTGGGAATACAAAATTTTAATTTAAAAAGATTTTGTTATTCGTGCTTAATTCCCAATTTTTATTCTTGATAAGAACACTGAAATTTATTGTTGATGGGATAAGCTGTTCCTATGCACATTTCACTGATTTTTAAACTTCAATAATCTTCCTCTGCACTTTCTTAATAACTTAAATTTGTGTTTTTATCGAAAGTTCAAGAAACAAACTATTAAATATGCTGAAATATAAGCGGTAAGTTATTTAAAAAATATTTATTAGTAAAATAAATTGTGACTGACACTATAGCTCAAAACGTGACCGACAGACACTACACTCACTTTGTGTAGTATAAAAGTCAGTATTTTTACTTGAAACGTTAGAATTGAAATCACAGCGCATAAAGTAGACACTCTAAAATTATTTGAAAGATACAAAATTGTAATTAATGAACTCGTTAAAATGCTTTTTTTTGAATATAAACACCACCTAAACGAAATCACTAATAATAAGTTAGAAAACAACATTGAAACTAAAATAATTCAAAACAAACCCTTTTTAGAAATAAGATATAAAAATGTTTCAAAAACTTAAATAATTAATTTTTTTTTTAATTCCAATTTTTTTTTTTAAATTTAAACAATTTCTTTAAAAAATATCAAAAAATTGTTGCGACTATAAAAACTAAAATGTAACATAATGTTGCCACCATAAGTATTTTTACTACCAAAATCAGATATTATTTTTTTCCATTTATGGTAGACTTATGCGTGGAATTGCCCTTATATTCCATATAGGTATATTTTATTTAAAATGATTTTTTTGACGACCAGTGCAATCGTTACCTTCGTGTATATTTTTATCAACGCGTGCCCATTATTGCACATTGCGGTGACATTTAATTCTCAATTGAAATTTAAGACAGCAAAAGAAATAACAAATTGTAAACACATATAAATGATTGTATGTCTTTATGAATATGAGAAATAATAGTAATACATTTCCTGGTATTATTTTCAACAATTTATATTTATTTGTATGTTTGTGTATATTTAATGTATTTTCTTCGTTTGTTTTATGTATTTTTTTCATTAACTTAATTTATATTTTAAACTTTGCAATTGATGGATGAATAAGACAATTATCACTCTTTCTTTTACTCTTTCGCTGTTTAAAATTTCTTATTCTCGTTTAAAAATATACTCTTTGCATCTCTTTTACATTTCTACTTAATTAAAGTTCTCACCATCACGATCAAATTCTTTGTACTCAGCCCAAACAGTGACAAATTTTAATAAAAAAAAAACAATAGTGAAATATTCGGCTGTGCCAAATCTTTTATACCTTTCACCATATTTACATATACATATTTAAAAAATATCGATATATCGATATAATGAACGTTTTTTGCTGAAACTATTACCAAATTAAAAAATGTATTATACCTTTGTACAAACATACATATTTATGAATAAACATAATATATGTAATTACATTGTTACCTTCAAAAAATTATTAAGAACAAAAAATTCAATTAAAACAAAAACAAAATGGAAGAATACAAGAAAACCATATGAAATCTAAAAAAAAGTATATTACTAAAATTTTAAGTGGAAGTAAATACTAAGTCATGGAAGTACCAACTTACCTTAAAATTTGAATTGCACCCCAAAAGTACCAACTTAAACTAGAAATGTTTTTGATTGTTTTAGTCAAACCAGTAATCATCAGATATGGACATCAGGAGCACTCTCTGTTTTATGTGCTCTCTTGTCAATCTGCTTCTTGTATCCGGCACTGCTTCTTATAAATGCCAATCATTTTAGATCTTCATATCATGGTGAAATAAACAGGTGGCAGCACTACGCCAGATGACGATTTTTTGCTCTTGCATTGTTTGTCTAGGTTTATGTCAAAGTTTTGTTTATGTTTACAAAAAGTCCACGTTTTGTGCTGTGATTATTGTATTTTATTAAAGTTTTTGATAATGTTAAATTAAAATAAATAAGATATTGACCATAATTAAATAAAAATTGGCTAAGAATTTATTTATTTCATCACGTTCAGCGGCACGCTTTGATTTTTGTTTAATGTATTTTTCTTGTAATGTTGTATTTGTTGCCGTAACGATGCCACCTGCTTATTCCATCATGCTTCATATTAGTTTAAAAAACATATGATGCATGCAGTAATGCCAATTCTAAAAAAAACATATTGTTTGAAAAAACGGCTAAAATTTTGAGTTTTTAATGAAGACTGACTTTAAAAAATATCGAATTCGATAGTCGTATTTCAATATCGATATATTGGTATTTTAAATATCGGCAATATATATCGATTATTTTTTATTTAAATACCGATATTTTTTGCCCATTCCTATAATCAAGGCCTATCCAATACGTCTGCTTACTTCTACAACAATGCAACAATACAAAAACAACAGGCATTTTGTTTGTGTAAGATTCCCCGCCGTTGTCAAAATCTTACTCCCTACAGATAACAAGACTAGTCAATACATGCATGTAAAGAGAAGTCCATAAAGGAGTAGGAGTCCTCCAAAACTACTCCAAATATATGGGAAAAAGGTGGTCCATTTAACATTACGATGTCCTAGAAGGGGACCATATAACCAACCGAAGTAGTCCCTAAACTACTCCATGGAGTACTAAAGTGGGTTAGTTTTAAGAGTACTCCATGTCATTACAGTATGAAGTACACTAAAGCGGTAGTTTAAGCATTTTTCATTTATTACTTATCGCCTTTTATGGCGTGCCCTGTAGTCTATTTTTGCTACTATTAAATATATTTACTTGGTATTTTTATTTTTTTACCTTTTTTTCACAAATTTCACAAACTTTCACTTTTAAATAAACAATTAATAATGGACACCATCAGGACTACCAATGTGTAATACTGTTAACTATAGAAAAGTATACATCATGCAGTTATTGGCAGCACTGCATGTTAATTTCTTATAACATGGTCCATATTACAGTAGATTGGACCATGTTGTAAGTAGTCCATTTAAGCCACAATGGACCACTAATTCCAATATTATCTGTAGGGCTACTACATAAGGAAAACAAAAGGAAAAATGTAAACAAAAATATACCTACATGTATAAGGAAAATGTAAACAACTTTTGACATCGTTGAGGAATAAACCAAATAAACATCTGGCTTCTTGCGCAGACCTATTGGATAGACCTTGCACCTAATTTGGAAATTTTAGCTCTTGCCGTTCTCTAGATATACAGAAAAAAAGTAAATAAAACAACAACAGCAAGAGATTTATGGGTAAGTTAGAGGCGGTCGTGTTTTTTAGCTCATACCTCAGACATTTATGGACCAATCTGGCCGAATTTCAATAGCAAACAAAAAGGGGTATATTTGACATAAATATGTATATAACAACCTAGTCCGAGTCATTTATTGGGCATTCGGAAAACCAATTTTAACAATCACACGGACAGATGGATATATTTAAATAAACTTTGCTAGTCATAAGGACCCAGACGATTAATATACTTTATAGGATCTAAGATAAACATTGTAGAAATTACAAACGGGATGATAAACTTATATACTTATACCCTTTTACCTTCGGTGAAGGGTAAACAAGTTAAACAAAACTGCAAAATCAACAAAATGAATTTAATAAATCAAGTGTCAAAATATGTATGTAGGTATCAATTTGAGTCGGGTAAAGAAAAGTGCTCTTGTTAGTGGATTTAACTGTGTGCACTTGACGAACTTAACGACAGTCACTTTATGATTATTGGACTCAATGTCTTAACTGGCTCTCGTACATACAATTCAATTTTTCAATTTATAAAAGTGTAATAGAAAAAAACGTCTTAATTTAGTTTTTTCTTGCGATTTTTTTTTCTTAACTATTCTCTTCTGTGTGTTTACATTATCAATTTTCATGTGGCTATCATTTTTTTTTATTATTCATAATTAATTTAAGTTTGTTTGATCATTAAGTAAAGAGAGAAACACAAAGGGGTAAAAATAAGAAATAACTTTTTTTGGGCGCTATTTTTAATTTATGGACTTACAATTTGTATCCGTTGTCATGTTAAATTAAGAAACCAAATTGAAAACAAGTATGTAGGTATTTCACTTACAAATTTTTGTAGGCCAAATTGGTAAATTTTTTCACATAAAAAATTTTGTAAAATCGGTATGAAAGATTTCCCGAAAGAAGGCTGTTGAATTATTCTGTCCTTACATAAACTTTCTAGAAACTAAAAACTTTCCCGCTTTTTGTAATGTAGAACGGCTCATATTACCACGCTGACATGACAAGTATGACCGTGTATCGTCGTAATTTCTTAAATAATATTTTACAGCTGTTTACAAAAAATATTGTTGGGTTTGAAACAAAATAAAAATGTTAATGCTGCGTTCATTAATTCATCATAACTGTACAGTAGAAATCTAAATTATAGGCGATTGCCCACAGCAGTCATATATATTTCTTTTAATAATTTTAAGACACATGACGTTACAACTTTATGACTACCTTGTGAATCCCCCATATGTTTCTATATGAGTTTAAACAAAATGAATTAAAGTATCCACAGACCAGGCAACATTTGTTGAAACATGTGTTACTATTTATGTTTTAGTTTTTACACAGACGATGACACTAAAAACGAAACATCCGTATTGCGTTTTTTTGAATATACTACAACAAAACAAAAAACATTATTTTTTTTTGGTTTTTATACCTATCACATGTTATGTCCCATAAATTTGGAAAATTCTTATATTCAATTATAATTGTTTTCGAATTCTCATAATTTGCAATTGTCGCCATTTTCCGATTTCATTTTTCATATTTTTTATCCGAGAGTTTCAGAAGCACCTCACTCAACAACTGCTCTCAACAAAATGATTAAGAAAAAGCAGTCAACATCCCCACACACGATTAAACATTGTGAAAACATTTCCCCTCTCTCCTAAAAACTCAAGACTTGACGAGTCAAACATGACGTGTGTGAACCGGCACTATTTGAGAAACCAAAAAGGTAACACGAATTTCAACCAGAAATATTACCACACACATAGCAACATTTAGTGAAACATGCCCATGTTTCGACAAATTTTGCTTCGTCTGTGGGTAACTTTAAAACTTAAGGCGAATTCACAACAGGTGGCAGCGAAAAGCCAGCTGACTTTGACAGTTTGAGCCGTTTGCTTTGGTTTACAATGTTTTGTCTACAAATGGTTGACATTTCCAGCAGTTATTACTTACAAATCAATTTTCAAAAATTTCTGTTGTGTTTGTACTGTGGTAGTTTTTGTAGTATTGTTTCCACCGTGTAACATAAATTTGCTTTGAACTTGATTTTATTTAAGGGGGTTTGCATTATTTAATTGAAATATTATTATGATTATGTTGAGGCATTTGCAAGGTGAATAAGCAAATTGTGTACGATTTATTAATGACGACTTTATGTAAAAATTATCATTGATCTTTTTTACTTTTTCGTGTACTCATAAATTGAACATGCTTTTAAACACGTTTGCCAGTTTGAAATAAGTCAAAAATTAAATTTCTATTCAATTAGTTCTTTTGATGGTTGGATGGATACAGCGTTGCCGTTGTGCGCCTTAAGTGGCATTTTTAGCCTTTTTAGGCCCGTTTTCACTACTTACCGATAGCTAAAGGTAGGATTTTATCGGCGGGAAAAAATTACCAGCTGGTTGCTGTTCACAAACAACCAGTGAATGTGGCCAGATTGTCGGCGGCGCTGGTATGCTGGCGGTTCGCGCGGCTAGAGCTCGCCGGATGGGGGTGGTTCTTGCCGACCAAATGGCTCAAAACCCGGGTACAAAAAATATCATACCAGCTAGGAAATTGGGGGAAAAAAAATAAAAAAAATTGCTGGGGCTCGAAGTAGCTGAAAAATAAAAAGCAAAAACCAAAGCCATACCTTTCCTCACCACTTCCACACATCTCCGGCTGATGACGTGCCGGGATTGGCCCTCCCACTAGAGACGAAGTCTCTCCATGACATCCCTTAATTTCTGGATGTCCCAAACATTCACCTGCAACCGATTACACTCCTCTACTTACCCGCCATAAACGAAAGTTACCAAACCATAATTAAAACGCAGGTACTTAAAAGGTAAAAGTTAAGTTTTTATAATGGATCACTTTTTATAAGGCCGTTTAAAGTCTACTTTTAGCTATCGGTAAGTTGTGAAAACGGGCCTTAGAAGTGCTTGCAACTTTTCATGCCCCTTTTTTAATTGTACCCTTTAATATCATTTAAATTAATTCCTGAAAATTTTTTACCCCTTTTGAATTTACACACAAAGAATTATTTACTAAATATGGCTTGAACCAAGAACATTTTGCATGATTATTCTATATATATGTGTGGCTTGGTTTAAGCAAAATGTTTCTTTATTTAAGAAAATTTTACTTAATTTTACAAAATATGTTAAAATCAAGAAATTATTTTTAGATTTTAGATTTTCTTGTTTTAAGAAACGAAATTTATTACTTTAGAAAATAAATTTCTTTCCGTGCATATGTTATCAAATTGCATCAAGTATTAATAAAAAAGCTACATACAACAATGAACCTTTTTAAGATTTGAAGACTAGCAACTTATAAAATCCTTGCAAGATATACATTAGGGCGCGTCAAATTGTATGGAACGATTTTTTTGATGAAGCGTATAGCAAAAACGTAATCTATAGGTGATTCTGAGAAATTTTGCTCAAGAGACCATAGCTCTAAGTCGGGTTTGGAGCCCCCAAAATCTCAAAATAGATATTTTTTCATATATACATAGAATAATTTAATTAAATTCGTGATAAAACCAGATAGAATTATAGTAGATTTCTCAATCTGGGCTTGTTTGAAAGGTATTTTTATCACCTTTCAGAATCTGTATTGATACCAATTTTTGTTTTTAGTAGAGATATTAGGAATGTTTTGGCGAAAAATAGCCCAAAATGAACTTTTAACTAATAAATTCTGAATTTTCTTCGATTCTTTTCGAGATTTTTTTTTGCGATTATGAAAGATAATTTCAGATAATTTCCTACAACTTTTGTAACGATAAATTTTTTTGTTTGCGAACTCCTTTTTGTAGGAAAATCGATCTGAAAAAATCAACATTTTCAAGGTTTAAACAAAAAATAAAAAAAGGAGATCGAGTGGTTGCGATCGAAACATGTTATGGTAACCTGCCGGCCCGGGTTCGAACCCCCGCCACGGTCAAGAATGAAAGATTATCAATAACAATTTTAATTAATTTTCATGTTGTAAAATTCCTTTCTTCATAAAAATAATTTAATGGCCTAATTAAAATTATTAAAAAAAAAAAATTTGGATTAAAAACCATGAATAGTTCAACAAAATAACCACAATACTAATTAAAAAAAATATTTTTAAATTTTTAATTCAATTTATATTTAATTTAATATTATTCTCGACCTACAATTTAATGTCTTTACGTGGTATTATTATTTTTTAAGGTCCTTTTTACTTTCCATTCGAGGAGTTCTCTTACGACTTGCTAATGTCACTGCCATAACTCCTTCACGATTCTTTTCTATTATTCGTTTTAAAACACTCGTTAATAATTGTACATGTCTTTCTGTTCCTTGTTTGTGCATTGGAATTTGTGGAATAGCCAGTGGTGGTTCATCAAAAGCGTATCTTTCAGTATAATGACCTCATCTCATTTGAACAGTTGCTTTGAAATTCTGTTGTTGCTTCATTTTCATCTTCATCCATGTGTAATTCAGGTGGTTCGTATCTTGGATAATCAGTACCAGTTGTAAGTGTTGGTATTGTTGTAGCTATTTATTCAACGTCTTCCGTATATTCAGGGGCCTAATTTCGGCAGTCGTGATCGAGTACTTTCTCGATTCGAAAGCAATTTTATTTCAGTCTATACTGAACGAATCGAAATTATTTTTTCAGTATTGTGAAACTCTATTGTGAAAATTATTCCGTTTCGTTCAGTATTGACTGAAATAATTAGATATTAAATTGCTTTCGAATCGAGAAATTACTCGATCACGACTGCCAGAATCAGGCCCCTGGTATTGTGAATTTTCTATCATTATGCTGGTCCATCATAAATTCTTTTAGATGTTCTGGAATCAATCCACACGAGCATTCTGTGGTTTTTAGTTTGCAATTACATTTGCCAATATAAAATAATTCGTTTATTGAATTAACAAATGCTTTAAATTCATCTCTTTTGTTTCTATTTTGTACATGTTTCTGGTATTTATCAAGCAAACCAGTTAATTTTCAAAACACTCTTTCTATTAATGATTTCAATTTTTAATTTACACCAAATTTGAATCAATTTATCTGTTACGAGAGGAGTAAAAGTTTTATACGAGAACATCTTGTTTTCAAATTTAGCACGATCAGTTAAAAAAAAAATATTTTAAAATGTCACATTTAGTAGGCAAACTAAGATCCTTTAAATCACTTGATAACCCAAAAAAACTACAATATCTTGATGAGGCATGTTAGTCAATCTAGAGTCAAAACTTGTTGATGTTGTTGCTTCCATTTGCGAAGACACCGCAGACGATGTTGATGGTTCTTGATTAGCCATAATAACTTTGATATTATCACTGCACTCTTTGATTGTGTCACACTAAATTTAAAAATATAAAAAAATATTGGTATTGTGATAACCGAGTTTTTATTTAAGTGTTTTGGCAAACTGCGTGCGCATTGCACGACGAACGATTAAGGAAGAACGAAAAACAAGCTTGGCAACGTTTAGTGTTGGTAAACGTCATTATTCATTCATATTATTCATTGTTAGGGTTTCTAATTTCCCGGACTATTTCTATTCCCAGGAAACGAAACAGAAAAAATCTTATTTCCGGGAAACCCGGGATTTTTTGAATAAAACAATGATTTCAATTAATGAGCTCAAGACAAAAGTTTTTACTTTTTTAAAAGAATATACACATTTACAACAGTCTAAGAAATTAGCTTTATTAATTCCACTGAAAACCAAAACCAAATAAATTGTTATCTTCATATGTACATGCATATTATATCTTTATGTATGTATATATTTATTTATTTTTTTTTTTTAGATCGCGAATTATTAAAACTTATTAATATTTAGTAGTTATTATTAATAGCAACTTGGTATAATTAATTTTATTTTAAGTAACATTTTTTTAATTATTATTAAAGCATTAAAAAGCTTATCAGAGATTCTATTTTTAATCCTTGTTGATATGTATATTACCTGCTACCGAAAACGTGCTCCCGCTTTCTACAGACATTGGTTATATAGAAAGAAGTGGATCATTAAAAGATTATAAATTTGTTGGCCTGTTGCTCGTGACTTTATAGACGTCAAATACTTTTTTTTTAATTTTTTCAGGCTTTTGTATTTTCTTTACATTTATTTTTTTTAGAATTTATAGATGGTTCTGGTGTTGGTGTATCGTGTACATTTTAATTTTCCACTTCAAGAAGTTTTTTAGACATTTCATCAGCAATTAAAATGACCCTTGATTTATTGGCGTATTAAAAATAGTTCGATTTGTAGGTAGTTTTTAGTAATTTTAGTAAAGAATATATTTTTATTGCTCGTGTTTGGTTTCAACGATGCTAAAAATTTAAAATTTCAAAAAATTTAATTTGAAATTCCCAAAAATTCCCGGAAAAAATTTCCCGGGTTTAATTTAAAAAAAGTGTCCCGGGATTCCCGGGAATTCTTTCCCGCGTAGAAACTCTTTTCATTATCCATAATCTGCAAAAATAATCGAAGAAAATAATCGAAAACAATAAATTTCAAGTGTTTTTATTAATAATAAAAACTGGGAATTAAGCACGAATAACAAAATCTTTTGAAATTAATCGAAGAAAATTTAGAATTTATTAGTTAAAATTTCATTTTAGTCTTTTTTTCGGCAAAACATTCCTAATATCTCTACTAAAGATAAAAATTGGTATCAATACAGATTCTGAAAGGTGATAAAAATACCTTTCACACAAGCCCAGATTGAGAAATCTACTACTATAATTCTATCCGATTTTATGGCGAATTTAATTAAATTATTCTATGTTTATATGGAAAAATATCTATTTTGAAATTTTGGGGAGCTCCAAACCCGACTTAGAGCTATGGTCTCTTGAGAATAATCTCTCAGAATCACCTATAGATTACGTTTTTGCTATACGCTTAATAAAAAAAAAAAAATTAACCCGCCCTAATATACATACATACATTATTCAAAAAATTGTTTCCGAATTCAACAACAAAATTGTCGAACTAGAGGCTTCAGTCAAGTTAGATAAATAAATACAAATTTATTTTCTGTGAACGGAAACTGCTTGAAAAAATGTTGTTGTTGTTCCTTATTTTTATTTAAACTCTGATAACTTTTTGTCCGTAACGTTAACGAAAAAATCGTTTTTGAGGTTTTTCTCGCATGTTATTTACCCTCCAAGCAATTGGCAGAGTTCTTTTCGATTGTCTACGAAATTTAAACTACTTCGTCTCATTTGGTAGTTAAACAGTAGATTTTGCGGAATTAAACAACAACAAAATACGTTAGAATCGAATAATGACTTCTAAAATCATGCTTTTTCGTTTCTTTAAAGAGTTGTTCAGAAAATTGTAACAGTTATACAATTACAACAAGAGTACAAATAAACATTGTCCATTTATTTTTGACTTCTACGCAACAATTTGAGGTTAAAAAGTAAATACCAAGTACAGAAGCAATTTGCCTAAGTTATGACAGTTTTTATAAAAATTTAAATGTGATCGGTGGTGCGTGAGTGTAAAATAAAAAAAAAAAAAAATATTTAAAAATAAAATAGAATCTGGGAATTTATTTCTCATGGTGAGTAACATTTATTGTACAAATTGTCATATTATTCAAATGTGTATTCTTAGTCAAATTACAATTTTTAAAAGCTTTTATACTTTAATAGTCTTATTCCTTCAATATTTTCCAGGAATATTTTCTATGCACTATCAGAATTTTCGTTTGTATGTTTCTGTTACGAGGCTTACTTAAGCTATCCTATGGCTAGCAATGAAGTAAAATGTACAAAAAATTTATGCAACTATTAGATACCAGCAGAATGTAATGCATTTTCTTGCCCGCAAGGGCCTTCGTCAGCATTCTTTGTATCCTATAACTGGATAGTACATAGAAAAAATTTGTCCATATTATTTCAAATATTAACAATTATTTTGATTTAATGTACTGTAGACAAAAACAAAGAAAGATAAACCGTAAAATGACCCTCTTTTTATTATAAAGAACAATAAGAAACAATTTAACTTCAAAAGTGTTCTTTTAAGGGCCAAAAGCGATACTACTAAATTCCATTGATATTCAACTACCAAAGCGCTCTAATTCGTCATAAAATATAGACACTAAGAAGATTCTTAATGTTAATATTACCATAGTGGGACATTTCTTCCCGAACGATGTTACTACATACTTAAATAAGAATTGAATAGCAAAAGCGATATTTTTTGGCTAAATGGGGGGGGGGGGGGGGGACACTATTTATATTATTTTTCGATCGAAATTGTTTGCAGGGTTATGTATGTAGTATATGGAAAAACTTAAAGTTGAATCGAATTATGGAGCTGTAGGGTAATTCTGTAACTATTTAACGACAAAAATTTGTCGTTAAGTAGTAACCTAGCGTTTCCACATGCAAGTACAAGTTCGAAAAACTCAATACACTCACACTTTTTTACCAACACCATCATATTTTTCGTACTTGCAGATCCACTTGCAACAGAATTTGGTTGCAAGTAAATTTTTGACACTTGTCGCAAGTAAAATGACAAATGAAGAAACAGTGTTGCCGTGGATGACTTTTGTATCAATCTTCTAGTACTTAGTAAAATAAAAGTTATGTTTATAGCGGATTTTCTGTGTATTTATAAAAAATAACTAATAAAAAAAAGCACAACTATACAACAACGCGTCTAAATGGTAATTTTAATCATGAATTTTAAGCATTTTGAAAAAAAAAATTGTTATTCAAAATATTTTCTCTGTAACATTATGATATCGCCACTACGGCAATACTGTAGTCACATATTTTATAAAATAAACATAATTTTTTCATCAAGATGGACAGAAAACAGAAACCCAAAACCTTCTTTTTCCACATTTTTTTTCACATTCGCTTTTTAATTTTTTTAATTCGTTTAATACGGCAATTTTTGCTAGAAGTTTACTTGTTGACGACATTTTAAAAATGAACTTGCACTGAGCTGTGTAGCCACTCAAAAAATTGTTGTGTTTTTTTGACATTTCTTCTGATTTTCGATATTAATACGTATACACTACTTGCAAGTACAGTGCACTCGGGAAAACGTCAACGCTCGTTTACGTCAACATTCCAAAACGTCAACCCTTTCTTTTTTACATTGCCTACTCTAAAACGTCAACCCAACCACAAAGTTCTAAAACGTCAACTCTGAATAAAACAAAATTTTGAATTTAGCAGCATTTAAAATACACACATTTGTACACATACAAACTTATCTTATAAAATAATATCAGAAATTGGGGATTCCCCTTATAAGTAGAGTAGAAAAGAACTTACAACTGTATGTATGTACTTATGTATTGGCTTTTTATTTATGTTCAGTTGCTTTTTGTTCTCGTAAGTATCACATTAACAAAATGAGCTCAAAACAACCGAAATTGCTTAATCTACAATAAAAGGCAAATATTTTGGACTTATTAGAAAAGGGTACAAGTGCGCTAACTTTAGCGAAGCAATATGGTGTAACAAAGTCAACCATTAGCAAGATAAAATTTTTTTTTAAATTCATATGTGTGAATGTAAAATTAAAAATATGATCCCATTTAAAATATATTATTTTAGTTCTAATTGTCTTCTATGGTTCTAGTCAGTTTGAATGACTTTTTTGTTTCCTTTTTGAATTTGTTTTTGTTTGTTTTAGTTTATAATCAATAAAAACCTTTAAAAGCACATTATCGATATGGTTTTTATTTAAAAATTTTACATTCGTAAACGTCAACAATTTGTAAAACGTCAACACCTGCGGTTTTAATTAGTTGACGTTTTCCCGAGTGCACTGTAATTACTTGCATGTGGAAACGTGGGGTAAATTTTAAAAAATTTTTATTTGAAATTATCTACTCAACGACAAATTTTTGTCGTTAAAAAGTAACAGAATTACCCTACTGGTAATGTGGGAGTTGATAGCAGAACATTTTTTTCTGAAGACCCCTAATGTACATATTTAATGGCCAATTTCACCAATTAAATTTAAATATAAATTCATATTTAATATAGTTTTTCATATAATTTAATTTTTATTTAACACGAAAAACTAATTTAAAACATAAACTGATACATATTTAAATAAATGGGTGAAATTGGCCATAAGTAATGTGAGGAAAAAAGTTATTTTGACAGAAAATAATGAAGAATACATACTTCCAGTACATCGCTTCGTTTTATTCAAATTTTCGTTTGACTTCATAGAAGCAAATAATTTTTTTTATAATTCCGTATAACAGAGGTAATCCTGGCTAATAGATGTGATCGTTGCAAAAAAGTTAAAATCGATGCAAAAAAAAAATTCTTTTTACTTTCCGGATAATTGATGTTGCCGGTAAATTGAATTACGGATAAAACTGGTCTTTATTAAAAAAGTTTTTTAACATCATTTTATATAAAACATGTAGATGTTGGTCTTTATATTGCAAACATAAACTTCGTTTACATATACTCTTTCAGTTGCCATCCAGAGTCAAACACTCAATTCACATGAGGGCTTTTGCGACGTCGTTTTATCTTGATTCCCTTTTAAAGCAACTTCCAAAATCTCTTTGCGTTCATACGATGATTTTTGGTTGCATGTCTTTTTTTATTTACAGTATGTCCTTGATTATCCGTCATTCGATTTAAATTACCTCTATTATCCGGCATTACCTCTGTTATCTGAAATTATTAACAAATTATCTTTTTTTCGTTTACTTTTGAACAATCAAAACAAATTTAAATAAACGAAGAAAGAGAATTTCCCAACGTACTGTAACCATGTTCTGCCAAAATTATTTTTTTCCTCCTATATTTATATTTACATAAAATAAGAAACACACCAAAAAAATAAACAATCAAGAATGCTTCCGGTCCCGTCTATAATCGATAATCGAGGTCTTACTGTATTTTCAACCACACAGTTCAAAGTATAAAACGTAAAAAGAAAAAGTTAAAAGAGAAAGATGAAAAACGACATGAACAACACAAAACGAGTCGTTTTGTTTACCCCTCTTTCTTCTCTACACCGCTCTCCAACAAACCAAAAGAGACGTCGACAAATCGTCGTCGTAAAAGCCCTCATGTGAATTGAGTGAAAGGCTAGTTCAAAATTAATCATATCTTGCTTAAAAGAAAGTCTATGAAATTGCAAAATCAATAATTGTCTCTGAACGGATAAAATATGTCTAAAGCTACGGTCAGACTTATCAAATATTTGACGAAAAAAACGGGACCAACAACCAAACTAAAAAATCATTTCGCTTAATATCAATATTTATTTTGATTCAAATACCACATCTTACAAAAAACTGTTTTTTGCTATGTCTAGTAGTATAATTAGTTTATTTTGTAATATTAAGACCATTTTAAATCTCTCTAACTATTAACAAAAGTAGGCGTTACGCTTATTTGATCAAATATTTAATAAGTGTGACCGTAGCTTAAGTTATAGTTACGGTGACCAACCGTACACCATTATAATGGACAGTACACTATTTTAGCCTCTTGTCAACTATTTTTTTGTGTACTAGCGTACACGTTGTACATTTTTTAACACGTGTCCCTATGGTACATTATTAATTCTCGCAAATGTTCACTTTTATTTACTTTTTTCCTTACTTCCAAAATAGTTGGTAAAAAATTTAAAATCAGCCTCAATTGTTCATGTTTATATTTATTCTTCTCTTGCATTTTATTTAAGTATCATGTAAATTTTTTTGTTTTTTTTTTTTAATTTTACTACGTATATTTAAGTAAATAAAGGACATATATATATATATATATATATATATATATATATATATATATTTGAAGCATTTATGTAGTATATCAAAAACCAGTCAAGCAAGAAAACAAATCTAAAATTGATAAATTAGCATGTTAACAAAGTCTAAAAATCGTTAAAGCTCTAAAGAATCAGAAAACTTAGAGTACAAGATCGCTTCCATCGCGAACCCAGCAAAAACTCTACTTACAATCTTATTTTTAATGACTTCCAGAATACATTACTTTGTAGCTTAATTCGCCACTTTTTGGATTATTAGTTAAATAATTATTTTATTATTATATCTTAATTATACATTACAAAAAAATTAATATTATTATTATTATAGACATTCGGTAATACTATATAATTTTAACAATAATTTTGATGTTAAGTCCATGGAAAATCCAAAAATCAATCAAATGTATGTAACTATATACATAAATGTGTTCCAAAATTACCCTCACAGTATGTTTTTGTTATTAGAACACTAGTAGTTAGTTATATCGATCTAATGTAAACGATGTTTTTTGAACAACATAACATATACATTATACACATTTGTATCACAGTGTTAGAGTTTTAAATGATTTTGTGCAGCAAAACACACTTTATTAAATGTTTTCTTACATATCGAAAAATTTATTATTGTGTACACTTTTATGCATATACCCAGCGGGAAAATGAATTGATTACACAAATAATTGAAAAAATAATGTATAATTTTTGAAAGAATAATATTGCATTCGTTGGAATCGAAAAGGTAATTTTATCAAATAAAATATTATGAATTGATTACCACGTATATTCCCACATTTGCAGAACATGGAATGAATTGTTT
Organism: Pollenia griseotomentosa; assembly: GCA_963931875.1. Taxonomy (NCBI): domain Eukaryota; kingdom Metazoa; phylum Arthropoda; class Insecta; order Diptera; family Polleniidae; genus Pollenia; species Pollenia griseotomentosa. Next base: position 103,374,474 of record OZ007561.1, read on the forward strand.
CCATTCGTGAGTATTATTGGTTTTTTTCTATTACATATTTTCTTAATAAAAATCGGTTATTTCTCGCTGTTTTTATGTCGTCTACTAATTTTTATTATCAAATATGAATTATTAAATTCATTCGCAGGATACATTAAAATAATTTATTACAATCCTTGGACATGGTATGTGTAAAGAATAATGAATTCTGGAATCAAACATTACACAAGATATGTATTACTTTTTCGATTCCTGTTGATAACCTTTTCCCGCTGGGTAAGATCAATTTTAATTAGTATGTTTTAACCTTTTTGAATTAACTTGCAATAACTTATTTTTGGCCTCTTTTTGTAACTGTTATATATTTTTATAAAAATTTTAAGTATAAAAAAAACATATTATTTTCTAGGTTATAACTGGCCAAATTATAAAGGACTACTTTTGGGACATCTCGAACAAAAATAAGTACTTTTTCTAGTAGAAAAGTAAGTAGTCGTCTCGTCAAATTCTCATTATTTTTCTGCTTATTTTGTAAGCAAAGTTTTTGCTTGGAACATGGCTATAATTTTAGAAAAGTTGCAAAATGGCAAACAAACCCTAAAATTTATTTGTAATCGTTAAATCGGTTAAATAACTAAATGCCGGAAAATAACATAAAAAGCGGTAAAAAATGAGCTATAATGATAAAGAACAATTTTTTGTCAGGTGTTAAAAACAGGGCATTAAACTTTTTCATAACTTTTGTTTTTTTTTTTTGTCAAAAAATAAATAGCATTATTACAGGGTTGGCAAGACATTTAATACATGATATTTTTTGTGTAGAAATAAAACACAATTAATTTTTACAAATAAATTTTGTTATGTTTTTAAATCCATAAAATGTGTACTACACTATTTTTCCATGGAATTAATGGCCACCATAGTTATAGTGGATCAACGGTAAGATTTTTTGAAAAATTTAATTGTATAGTCCATTTAATTACAAAAATTTTAAAATTGTAATAATTTTCAACGGCAACGCTGGTTAAATATTTATTACCAGCGTTTAAAAAACTGCAGTCAAAGTAGAAAAGCTGCCAAATCTTCCGCTCCTTCATTTGGCAATGGCCTGAAAAAAAACTATTGCTTTTACTTCTGATACAATAAATGTATACAGTAGCTGTCAAACCAACTCAAAAACGAAAAGTTGTACTTAAATTTTCGTTTTTTGTTCGGCAGTTTTTGGTTTCGACTGCAGTTTTTTAAACCCTGTTTATTACTTTTACTTCAAATATTTCAAGCATCTTTTATAACTTAAAGCATTTTATTATCCTGCAGTTGTTTATTGGCATTAAAAGGTCATTAAATAATTTCAAATTTATTAAAAAATAAATTCTTTATTAATCTTATTCGATGCCACTGAAAATAACAATTATAATAATAAAAAGTACGTTCACGTACACAACCAAATTATCTGTTGGATTTCAAAGAACTTAAAAGATTTACATAAAAAGTCATACTCAAATAAAAACTATATTTAAAAAAAATACTTATTAAGATGAAATATATTTATTTAAGATGTTTTTTGCTTTAAAAATTATGTAAAAAGATCTCAAATAACAATCGTAAATGTTTGCATTGAATTTGTCGTTCGTGATTTTTCTCCATTTTCTTATTCATTCTTTTACATAAACACAAGAGATTACAGAGAAAATTGAAAGTAATTTGCAAAAAAAAGAAACAAGAAACTTCTGTTTTGAAATGAACGAAGAGGAAAAAAATGAAAACTAATCTTGAAGGTTTTTATTCCATTTTTTTTAGCATGTGCAAGAGATTAAAAAGTTTTTAGTTTGTTTAGATTTCTTTTTACTTCATTATGAAACAAAGGGATTAATGATATTTAGTCTCTGAAGAGTATTTCGGTTTGGGAGTTAATTTTGGTCTTCAACATTGGCTTTAGAAAAGAAAATATCTTGTTAAACCGTAATTGGTCGTTTGTGGCCAAAACAAATTTTGATGTCGGTATTAAACCTCTTTTTGTTATTTCGGTATCGGTAAGTATTATAAATTTATCGGTATTGGTTAAACGTTAGAGAAAAAAAAAAGAATATAGACTCGCCTTAATTCGCTTTACCACCTGTCTATACCAAAGACAAATTTTGCGACATATATTGCAGTAAATTTTATTATCTTATGTTATGTTTAACGTAGACATCACTTTTTTGTACATATTTACTGTCGCTAATATAAGCAAATATGTTGTAATAATTGTTAGTCAATTTTCGTTAACAATTATTGCTAACATAAAACGTCAACTTGGTTTTCAGTTGAGTTTGAGAATTAAACAAAAGACTGCAAAAAATAGAAGCAAATTGGGTTAAAAAGAAATCAAGGTTGTGAAATGCTAGCAAATTATAATTGAAGTAAAAGTATTAAATAATTAAAAATAAAAAATATTTATATAAAAATATTAATTTTATTTTAACAAAAAAAAAAAAATAAATAAAAAAATATGTAAAAATACGCTTAATAAAATCAATATTTTTATACTTTTAATCAGGATAAAGTTCATTAAAATTAATTTTCACTGAATTATTTTTATTTAGAAAGGGATTTTACAACATGAAAGAATTAAACATTTTTTTTATTGAAATTTTTTTATTTTTAATTGACCGGGGGGGAGTTGAACCAACGTTCACGGACAGGTTGATTTGACATATTTCGATTTCCCGCTTAACACTCACCGCCATTGACGACGGCTGGCAGTCAATAGTCGAACATCAATAGTATTTTTAGGCTGAGGCCACGCAATGAGCAGCTAAGCGGCAAGTTGCTTATTACTGAGCGTCACTTCTGAGCGGTAAGTTGTTGAAATGCCTTTGCCAAGAGAGGTTTGTTTAATGTTATAACGCGAAAATCGTATTCATTTTTATAAGAAGATAAGAATGTTTATACTATAAATCAAGTTTATACTATAAATCAAGTAAGGCGACATTACGGCGAACTTAACCATTTTTATACAAATCTACGCAAATTTCCAGACAGATTTTAGCAATATTGTCGTGTGTCTGTGAAATCCTTCAATTTGCTGTTGCAAAAAGTGAACAATCGATTGGCAACACAAAAAAATAATTTTTCACTTATATTTTTATTTTTAAAATTTGGTTAAAAATATTGCAAGACAGAGGCCATAATAGCGGTCGGCTTTGTACAACCGAAATTATAAGCTCCACATTCACTTTTGCCATGTTTATTCTTTGCCGCTCAGAAAACAACTAAAAATTAGAACAAGTTTAATTCCTAAGCGACACCGCTTAGCCGGTCAGAAATTTCGCTCATTGCGTGGCCACTTCAATAATATTTCATATGTTTTAATTTTTTGCCGCTCATCGCTTAGCCGCTTGACGCTTAGCCGCTCATTGCGTCGCCTCGGCCTTACCCTGGTAGATCGAAACATGCTTTTAAATGAAATTTTTATATAAAAAGACCTTAAGCTCAAAAAATTAATATACATTTTTGTTAATATTATTATTCCATCAAGATGGTGTCACTGTTTACACTTCTTTACACCTTATTTTTTTCAAATTATAAGTTAACATAAATACGATTTCCCATGCCTTTAACATGAAAATATTGTTCTATTACCCAGGGCTGTCAGACTTGGGGATTTATCCCCAAAGTTGGGGATTTCATGTGAGCAAAAAGGACAAAGAAAGTCTTTTGGGGATTGGGGAGTTTTTGGGGGATTAAAAAAAAATTCGGGGATTTTTTGGGGATTGTACTCTTTTTTATTATTTACGCTTATTTTTCTTTGTTTCGTAGGTATATAAAATATGAAAAAAATAGCAGAATTTTTTTCTTACTCTTATATAGTGTAAAGGGTCTTAATTAAGATTACCATTTTTGTTAAGTGTTTAAAAGGTACTTTATACACTTAGTTATTTTTCTTAGTTATTTTTCTTGATTTTTCTCCATTTTCTTATTCATTCTTTTACATAAACACAAGAGATTACAGAGAAAATTGAAAGTAATTTGCAAAAAAAAGAAACAAGAAACTTCTGTTTTGAAATGAACGAAGAGGAAAAAAATGAAAACTAATCTTGAAGGTTTTTATTCCATTTTTTTTAGCATGTGCAAGAGATTAAAAAGTTTTTAGTTTGTTTAGATTTCTTTTTACTTCATTATGAAACAAAGGGATTAATGATATTTAGACTCTGAAGAGTATTTCGGTTTGGGCGTTAATTTTGCTCTTCAACATTGGCTTTAGAAAAGAAAATATCTTGTTAAACCGTAATTGGTCGTTTGTGGCCAAAACAAATTTTGATGTCGGTATTAAACCTCTTTTTGTTATTTCGGTATCGGTAAGTATTATAAATTTATCGGTATTGGTTAAACGTTAGAGAAAAAAAAAGAATATAGACTCGCCTTAATTCGCTTTACCACCTGTCTATACCAAAGACAAATTTTGCGACATATATTGCAGTAAATTTTATTATCTTATGTTATGTTTAACGTAGACATCACTTTTTTGTACATATTTACTGTCGCTAATATAAGCAAATATGTTGTAATAATTGTTAGTCAATTTTCGTTAACAATTATTGCTAACATAAAACGTCAACTTGGTTTTCAGTTGAGTTTGAGAATTAAACAAAAGACTGCAAAAAATAGAAGCAAATTGGGTTAAAAAGAAATCAAGGTTGTGAAATGCTAGCAAATTATAATTGAAGTAAAAGTATTAAATAATTAAAAATAAAAAATATTTATATAAAAATATTAATTTTATTTTAACAAAAAAAAAAAAATAAATAAAAAAATATGTAAAAATACGCTTAATAAAATCAATATTTTTATACTTTTAATCAGGATAAAGTTCATTAAAATTAATTTTCACTGAATTATTTTTATTTAGAAAGGGATTTTACAACATGAAAGAATTAAACATTTTTTTTATTGAAATTTTTTTATTTTTAATTGACCGGGGGGGAGTTGAACCAACGTTCACGGACAGGTTGATTTGACATATTTCGATTTCCCGCTTAACACTCACCGCCATTGACGACGGCTGGCAGTCAATAGTCGAACATCAATAGTATTTTTAGGCTGAGGCCACGCAATGAGCAGCTAAGCGGCAAGTTGCTTATTACTGAGCGTCACTTCTGAGCGGTAAGTTGTTGAAATGCCTTTGCCAAGAGAGGTTTGTTTAATGTTATAACGCGAAAATCGTATTCATTTTTATAAGAAGATAAGAATGTTTATACTATAAATCAAGTTTATACTATAAATCAAGTAAGGCGACATTACGGCGAACTTAACCATTTTTATACAAATCTACGCAAATTTCCAGACAGATTTTAGCAATATTGTCGTGTGTCTGTGAAATCCTTCAATTTGCTGTTGCAAAAAGTGAACAATCGATTGGCAACACAAAAAAATAATTTTTCACTTATATTTTTATTTTTAAAATTTGGTTAAAAATATTGCAAGACAGAGGCCATAATAGCGGTCGGCTTTGTACAACCGAAATTATAAGCTCCACATTCACTTTTGCCATGTTTATTCTTTGCCGCTCAGAAAACAACTAAAAATTAGAACAAGTTTAATTCCTAAGCGACACCGCTTAGCCGGTCAGAAATTTCGCTCATTGCGTGGCCACTTCAATAATATTTCATATGTTTTAATTTTTTGCCGCTCATCGCTTAGCCGCTTGACGCTTAGCCGCTCATTGCGTCGCCTCGGCCTTACCCTGGTAGATCGAAACATGCTTTTAAATGAAATTTTTATATAAAAAGACCTTAAGCTCAAAAAATTAATATACATTTTTGTTAATATTATTATTCCATCAAGATGGTGTCACTGTTTACACTTCTTTACACCTTATTTTTTTCAAATTATAAGTTAACATAAATACGATTTCCCATGCCTTTAACATGAAAATATTGTTCTATTACCCAGGGCTGTCAGACTTGGGGATTTATCCCCAAAGTTGGGGATTTCATGTGAGCAAAAAGGACAAAGAAAGTCTTTTGGGGATTGGGGAGTTTTTGGGGGATTAAAAAAAAATTCGGGGATTTTTTGGGGATTGTACTCTTTTTTATTATTTACGCTTATTTTTCTTTGTTTCGTAGGTATATAAAATATGAAAAAAATAGCAGAATTTTTTTCTTACTCTTATATAGTGTAAAGGGTCTTAATTAAGATTACCATTTTTGTTAAGTGTTTAAAAGGTACTTTATACACTTAGTTATTTTTCTTGAGTGAGTGTTAAAAAAAAAGAATTTAAAAATAGAATCTAAAACCGTTGACAACACATACAATTTTTGATTTTTTGAAGACAATTTTGAAGCAAATATGTATGTATTCCCCAAAAATAAGTAAATATGAAAAACAATATAATAAAGATTGAGAAAAATATGCTAGGCTATTGGTTAGTAGTTATGATGCATCGAAGTCCTAAATAAATAACGGATATATGTATTTTTATTGTTGATTATAAGGATAGATTAAACCGATTAAACCGATGGAACAAGCTCCAAGTTCTTATAAATAGGCTCATTTGTCTTCAATAACAGCATATTGTTCTGCTTGTTATTCTTTACTGGAATCGCATAAAAAGGAATTAAAAAACATGCCGAAACCAGTCGCTACAAACAAAATAAAATGATTTTTTTGACTAAAAATTTTTATTTGGGGATTTTTGGGGATTTCTTTTTAACATTTTTCTAACTATTTTTTAAAAAAAGTTTAAAATTTGGTCAGGAAAAAAAAACAAACAATATATATTAACTTTTTAAGGTTTTGTTTTTTGGGGATATTTTTTTAATTTTTTGGGGACAAGGAAAAAAGTACCTGGCTGCCCTGTTGTGGCTTCTTATTGGCAGACTAATTTAACAATAAAATGGTTGTCGTTGACAATAATATAGTTGAAATAAACATAATACTTTAAAAAGTTTCTTTAAAAATAGTTTTGTTGGAGGTGACCATATTGAAACATTAGGTGTGTTCCACAAGATCTCGGGCAAGTTCGGACTAATGAGAGTAAAATGAAAATTACTCTCTAAATTTGCCGAAACTACCCAAAATTGCTGGAACGCAAAAAACCATTTTTGCACTTCTTCAAATACTAATGCTGCTTACTTTTCAAATTAAGATCTATTTAAGTGATTTTAGAAGCTTAAATGTCATAACATTATAAAACCAAAACATTTGCATCATTGTAATTTTTTATATATGTATGTATTGTTTTTTTTTATATTAAAGATTAAGGGAAATGTGTATACAATAATGTAATTAACACTTTAATTTTTTTTATCAAAACCTTACATTTTGCTTTTTAATATGTTTTTTTAATAAAAACTAAGCTTTTTCATTTGCTTGTAAATTTCCTGATTAATTTATCAGCAGGGCAAGGGACTTCATGCAAATGCATGTTTGTTGTCGTTACTCTGAGACCCACCTTAAGTTAATATCTTTGCGAATTACAATATTTCCAGTAAAATGGCATCAATTTGTTAGTGCATATTTTTGCATATATTGCCTTAAATGCATGTTTTTGCATATTTTGTTATAAACGCATATTTTTCGTCATATTTTGTAAAATATTTTGGGATATTTTGTTATAAATTCCCTTTTTTCGTCATATTTTGTAATATTTATTTATTTATTTTTAATATTATTATTTATTGTTGAAAGAATTAAGCCACATAATTTGTGGGTGTTCATTAACGAAACAACGGACATTGAAGGACGTTGCGTGGTCAACGTAATTGTTGGGATCTTGAATGCCGAAGAAGAACAGAGTAAACACAAATTTTTGTTAAATGTTGCACAGTTGGAAAAGGTGGATCATGCTTCAATAGCTCGAACTTTCAATGATTCAATTTTTCTTTTAGGAAAAGACTTTAACAAAAATAAAATTTTGCTCTACTTGACAGATGCAGCGCCATACATGATTAAGTCTGGACATTTGTTAAAGGTATTTTACCCAAAAATGTTACATGTCACATGCTTAGCTCATGCCTTGCATCGTGTGGCTGAAGAAATTAGAAATCAATTTGATACAATTGATTCATTGGTATCATGTGGTAAAAAAATATTTTTAAAGTCACCTTTGCGTGTTTCACTATTTAAAGAAAAATATCCTGACTTGAACCTTCCACCACAACCATGTATAACAAGATGGGGTACCTGGTTGCAGGCAGTTGAGTATTATGCCAAAAATGTTGAAGAATTTAAAGATGTGGTAAATAATTTTAACGAAAATGATGCAGTCGCTATTAAAAAAGTATACAATATTTTAAATGTACCTAATATAAAGGCTCAATTAGTATTTATACACTCAAACTATGGGTTTCTAGTTGAAACAATAACCAAACTTCAGGGGTTTAAATCATTGAGCACCTCGGTTAAACTCGTTGATGATGCTGTCATTAAAATAAGAAAAGTAGAAGGTCAAATCAACGAAAAAATAAAAGCCAAACTTGATTCAGTTTTAAAAAAGAATGCTGGATTTAAAAAAGTTAAAGAAATTGGTAGTATTTTTAATTTACCTTCCAGTAAAGAACATATTGTAGAAAATGAATATTCTATAAACGAGCTTTCCACTTTTACTTATGCACCTATTACATCCGTTGATGTCGAACGATCATTTTCAATGTTTAAAATTCTTTTAAGACCAAATAGAATGAGTTTTACATTTGATAACTTAAAAAAAAACTTATTTATTTATATCAATAAATCTTTATCCACTACTACTTTTTAAACTACATATGTTTTAATTTTTTAAGACTGAATGAAATGTATTTATGTTTTTTTATGTTAAGTTTTTACGTTTTTATGAATTAATAAATGGTTAAATAAATATATTTTTAATGCATATTTTTTAATTTTATTTTTGCATATTTTGCAATTTTTAGTGCATCTTTTATGCGCATATTTTGCGATTTTAAGTGCATAACTTCCTTGCCCGGTTTCTTTATTCTTGTCCGAACTTACCCAAAGAAAAAGCTCGTGCAAATTTGTACAGGAAATGAAAAAAATTACTCTCTTAATTGCACAAAAATTGATATGTGAAACGCTTTTGGGTCACTTTGTGCAAGCTCGGACTGTTTCATTATGCATGTGGAACAGAGCTATTGTTTTTCCCTGTTTGTATGTACATTAGGGTAACCGTTAAAATCAAAAGTTGGATTTGTTTAGGTCTTACCCGCCAATTTGGTGGGTACTGATAAAAAACAACTCCAAAAAATTTTAGGACGATCGGCGAAGGCTAAGCCGTCCCTCACGCTCCCCAAAGTTTAAGAAAGGCTGACTTCCAAAACGTACTGATACAAAGTTCGTACACAATTTTACTACTGTATTTTAACAATGTACATGTACAAAGTACCGAAACAATGCAACTATGTGTTTTGCTTATTAAAACGTTTTGAAATGTAAGTGATGCAATGCATAATACTTTTAAAATAAATCCGTATTGCTTGCAAATTAAATGTTAAATGTCACAAAGCATCAATTTTAAAACCGATGCTCTGATTGCTTTTTTGATGCGTTACTAATACTTAGCAGTGACGTTTTAGAAGTGTTTGCATTGTATATATATTGTACTGCGGCGTTATGAAACATTATACTTTGTTCTACTACAAAGCAATTGACGTTTTGGAAGTCAGCCAAAATTATATTTATACAAAAAATCTGACTTTTGTGTTTCATAACTTAGAAAACAATAATTTTGTAGAAAAGTTGTTAACAAATCTTTCCTAAATCTCTTTTTTAACAAAATAAAAATCAAATTTTTCATTTATTAAAGAAACGCATTTTCTCTGAATCACGTTTCTTTAATTTTGTTGAAAAACATTTTTATTATTTATTAAAAAAAAAAAGTGACCAGGGCACCTGGCGTTTTAAAATAATTCGGGTACGCTGAATCCAGTAGTGCTTATTTATTTATTTATTTATTTATTTATTTAGTGATTTTCTAATACAACAAGATACATTATCTTATAATTAGAGTATTAGAATCAGAGAAGTTAGTTTTAATATATGTAAGTGTCCTAATATACAAAATAATTTAGCAGATATAGTAATAATAGATAATTAGATCAATAATTACAATTAGTAGAAAACTTAATTAGAGTACATAAATATTTGAATTTTACAATTAATTTAATTATTTCGAATGCTATAAATGTTATTGAAGTTATTTTTAAATTTAGTTGCGTTGGTTGAAAGTTGTAAAGATACAGGAAGTTGGTTCCAGAGACGTATTGAATATATAAAAAATTGTTTCTCAGACGCTGCATCACGATGTCGAAGTTGTACTAGGCTGTTTACTCTTGAGGACCTCATGAACTGTAGACGGTCAAATAGATATTTTGGTTTCATTGTCGTTATAATTTTGTGTAAGAGCAAAAGGTTTTTTAATTTCAGATAGTCTTCGAAGCTAACGTTGATCACACGACAGGAGTATTGAGATACGTGATCAAATTTTTTTAGACTATAAATATAGCGTACAATGTTATTAAATGTCGTTTTAAGCCTCATGAAGTCTTTTAAGTTACATCCAGAAAATATTTCCGATGCATAAAGAAGTGTAGGTAAAAGATAAGTTTTTGCCAGCAAAAGTCTTACTTTGGGTGGTGTAAAGTATTGTACAGTCCACAAATTCCGCAGCATACTGTACACTCTACCACATGCCTGGGTAATGTGGTCAGACCAGGTAAGTGTGCTGTTAAAGACAACTCCAAGATTTCTGACCGTGTTTACTACTTCAATTTTAGTATCTCCCAGAATTACGTTATTTTCAACATCAATATTAACCGATTTTTTGGTGATAATAACACATTTTGATTTTTTAGGATTAAGGCGTAATCCATTAGCCGATGCCCAGAGAAAAATTTGGTTTAGATCGTAATTTAGTTCATTTACTTTAGAGTTAATACAATACTTGGAGCTTTTCAGGTAAATTTGAATATCATCCGCGTACATTTGAACTTTTGAATATTTAATTTGTTTTGGTATATCATTGGAGTAAATTGAATATAATAGTGGTCCAAGTATCGAGCCTTGGGGGACACCTCTGACCACTCGCAGGGGGTTCGAAATAGTCCCCAAATTTGAGACGCATTGCCACCTATTAGTCAAATATGTGTACATCAATTTTACAGCCAATAAAGAAAATTTAAACATTTTAACCAGTTTAAGGCAAAGTATGTCATGGTCAACAGTATCAAATGCTTTAGAATGATCCAGTAAGACTAAAAATGAAATATCTCCGTTATCCAAATTACCCCTTATTTCCTCAACAACATCAGTAAGAGCAGTTATACAACTGTGCATTGGTCTAAAGCCCGATTGGCGTTCTGTCAATAGATTATTTGAGTTCAAATATTCAAAAACTTGTTTCTGTATTAAGTGTTCAAAGACTTTAGAAAGATATGGCAGGATTGAGATAGGGCGATATTCTTTATCTGTTTTAGGCACGGGAATGATTTTGGCTATTTTCCATTCATTAGGGAAAGTGCTTGTGGTAATAATTGTATTAAATAAATGTGCTTACCGTTTTTTTTTTAGGTTAGCTCTAGCTTTCGAGACATACCGTTATTTCGCCAATGTGGAGGTTGCACAACATATATTCACGTAACTTAACAACGGTTTAGTTTATTGAAATTACTAAAAAAACGAAAATCCGCAATAAAATTACCTTTAAGTTAAGGTTCACTACTATAATATGCCCAGTCGCTTTAGAAACATTTTAGCAAAATTTGAAAATTTTTGTTCTTTTAAAAATCATACAAAATTTGAAATGCAGCTATGCTTACTTATAATTCTCTAGACATATAAAAAACAAAGTTGCAACCAAAAAAAAAAAAAAAACAATTAATTAAAATGAGGCATATTTTTTTTCGCAAATTAAAAAAGTTATTAATAAATATGCCGCCAAAAAGTCGTGGATCATTCCTTTTTTTCTTTCTTTAGTCCTATTTGCATCCATACATCTATAAACTAAATCCGCTTTCTTATTAGAGTTACTATAAAATTGCATTTTTATAAACATATTTCAGAGCGCCGTGAAAAATGCATCTAAGTTGAAAAAATTTGATACCCATGTTGCCCTATTTTAAACGAAGGGTTAACACCGCATTGCATTTTTGTCAAAACGCGAATTAGCACGAATTACAAAAACAGCTGAGACCCGTATTTAATTAAATCGATTTAAGATTAAAATATTTTAATTTGGCATTTTAATTACAAACAACCACGAACAAAATATTCAAAAACCGTTTTTTTTACAGAATATCCTGTAAAAAATCCTTGTAAAGATCGGCTTTGGACAAATTGTATATACAGTTGGACGCGCCTAAAAAAACCTTTCTTATGATACCCATATTTTATATGTTGGTAAGGAAACAGATTCTCAAATTAGCAAAACATGCAAAAATATACCCTTTTTCAAAATGTTTCAGCTCACGAGAGGACAAAGCTGCGTCAATTCGCTTGTTATTATATTGTAAAATCAAATTTATGTTAATAAATAATCAAATCGTATGAGGAGTTAAGAAAGCACGTCTGTTATCAATTGCAAAAAGTGCACAAAACCACTTTTTTCCTAATGATCGGTCCACAATTTAACATAGGCCCCAATATAAGCCCCAATATCTGTAACAAATCCTATTTTAATTAGGCAAAATATTATAATACTGTGCCGCCAGGTTTTATAAAGAGGGTTTATATTTTTTAGATACCATATAGATCCCACTCGTGAAATATTCGAAATCTTGGTGGATGGTATAAAAGATTCGGTAAAGTCGAATATAGCACTCCTAATTGTGCTTTTCTTCTTTAAGTTCAATCTGCTTGGTCAACTAAATGGTTTAAGTACTTTGGTATGTAAAACAAGAATATAAACATAAAGGAATTTAAAATGATCAGGGCCCAAATCGTCGCACACGTGATCGAATGAACTTTCGTATCGAATAAAACTTCGTGACGTATCAAAAACGGGATTGCGGCATTCGAAAGCCTTCGTATCGAAATTTGTTTAAAAAATGTAATAGATTTTTATGCTTGTATACTAATGGCATAAGGCATTGCACTTTTCGCCGCATATAAATCAACAATGTTGATAGTGCCCTATAAAATAGGTGACTTCGGTTTATTTATGTGGCTTTTTTAATAGCGGCGGCGCTTGCCAAAAAGAGCAACAAAGCAACGCAAAAATTCGGAAAACATTTTAGAAATTCAGAAAATTTGCAAATACATATAGCGAAAATTCGCGAAAGTTTTTAACATATCAAACAAGTCATTAAATTGATTTGAAGTCCCTAAAATTACAAGGAATGGCAAAAATTCGATTAAAAAATTTAAATTTGCTAACAGAAATTTGCTAACAGCGGCATGAAAGCATTGGCTAAAATTCGCAAATAATCGCAAACTTGGAAACAAACCCTAAAATTTATTTGAAATCGGTTAAAAAAAAAAACAAAATGTCAACAATTAACTAAAAAAATTTTTTTAAAAAAAATAGCGAAAATTCGCGAAAATTTTTAATAATTCGAACAAGCCATAAAATTGATTAAAAGTCCATAAAAATATAAGGAATTGAAAAAATTGCTAAATTAGGGGAAATTCGCAAAAAATTGCTAACAGCGGCATAATAGCAAAGTCTACTATTTATTAAAATTGTTAAAGCTGTAAAGAATCAAAAAACTTTCAATACAAAAATCGCTTCTATCTATGACTATAATTTGCGAAAAATTGCTAAACTGAATGTTATTATTTTATTTCTAATTGCTGAAAAAATTTTAATACATACTTAAATTTTTAGCTATTTGTTAAAGAAATCTAATAATTATTCCCGAAAAGTGTGTAAATTGTTTTTAAAAAAACAATTAAATGTTTTTACGAAAGCTCTTAACCTATCGAATGGCATTTCGAGTAAAGTCATTCGATCGACTACTCGTTATCGAATGCCATAATCTCAAAAAGTAAAATTTCGATCAAAGTCACTCGATCACGACTGCGACGATTTGGGCCCAGGTGTTGTTAATTGTAAACAATTGTTGTAAACAATTAACAACATTGTAGACAATAGAAGTAGAGTCGATGATAGTCGGTAACAATCCTATATTTTTTTTTTATTTACTAATACATTTTTATAAATTTTACTAAAAATATAATTTCAAGAAAGCAGCCATCACCATTTATCACATATTTACTATAAATTACAGTTGTTTATCAACCGGATATCAATTTAGCTGCACTTCCTCTTCGATTAAAATTAAGTTTTTTTTATAGTTCTATAAAAATTAGATCATGTGTGTGTGTGTTTGTATTAGTCAGTGTGATAGCACCGGCTTAGTGTGCAATAAATCTAATCAATGAAAATTGCACTGATGTAAACAAAATTGTACAGCGTAACGTAAAAAAGTCATGTCAAGTATCATATCGGATTGTATTACATTTTGTACAAAGTGTATGTAGTATTTAATTTCAACATTTGTTTTAATATAAACAAATTTCAATTAATTTAATGACATCACAAAAAACAAAAAAAAAAAAAAACTAAGAAAATAAGCAAACCATATCAGTTGAGAAAACAGCTGTCAGCTAAAATTGGAATATAAATGAAATTAAGAAGTAGGGTAATGAATAAAATAATGTGACAGCCCAACTAACTGTTGGCCAATACCATATACCACACTCAAAATATTATGTAGTTAAATTCAAACGAAAATTCATTTTAAGTAACTTAAAATTCATTTAAAAAACGGATCATTTACATTTCATTTAAAACAAATGATTTTTACATTCATTTTTAAATTTTTTATTTATTAAACAGCATATTCAGTAAAATTGAATAGTTTTATTTTTTAAAAAATATATTTGAACTGACAAAAATCAAACTGCATAAATTTTTATTGTTGATTATAAGGATAGATTAAACCGATTGAACAAGCTCCAAGTTCTTATAAATTGGCTAACTTGTCTTCAATAACAGCATATTGTTCTGCTTGTTATTCTTTACTGGAATCGCATAAAAAGGAATTAAAAAACATGCCGAAACCAGTCGCTACAAACAAAATAAAATGATTTTTTTGACGAAAAATTTTTATTTCGGGACTTTTTATTAACATTTTTCTAACTATTTTTAAAAAAAAATTTAAAATTTGGTCAGAAAAAAACAAACAAAAAATATTAACATTTTAAGGTTTTGTTTTTTGGGGATTTGGGGATTTTTGGGGATATTTTTTTAATTTTTTGGGGACGAGGAAAAAAATTTCCTGGCAGCCCTGCTTGATGGAGTGGCTTCCAAGGAAGGTAAACTATGGACCGTATATCACAAAATTGCAGGAAATTTTTTCTGGCCTTTTGAAGCTAAGTTGGACCAAATTTTACCTCAATATCTATATCGGCTACGGTTTTAGGCGTATTTAGTAAATTTCACAGAGTGGGCTTTATATAGGGCCTAGAGTAAATTATGGACCGATTTTCACGAAATTATTTGTTAATTTTAACATCTAAACATATATTTGTATAAATGAAAATATGTACGTATTGTAATTTTGACAAAAGTCCTCAGATATTATTACTGAAAAACGAACCAAAGGAAAAGAGTGATTTTACCCGCATTCCATATAAAATACAAGCAGCCCATCACTAACACTGTAACGTAACCTCGTAATGAAATTCTTTTTTCTATAGGTTGGCATGTTACGCTTAAAGGCTAGTTTGCACTATCTCACAAGTCTTACGTATTCCATAATACTTTGTGAGATAGAAATCTAATGAGTTTTGTTGCGACTGTCAAAAAATCTAATTTAACATGACAGTTTGTGTTCACACCACCACACAAAGTAGAAACACTCACACATGAAATAAAATGCAACCTTGACCCAATGAAAAGTATTATTGTTTAGAAAATTTTTAATCCAAATTTTTAATATTTTTAATTAGGCTTAAGTTCATCAAATTTAATTTTCATTAAATTATTTTTATAAAGAAAGGAATTTTCCAACATTAAAATTAATTAAAATTGTTATTGATAATTTTCGATTCCTGACTGTAGCCGGGCTCGAACCCTGGCCGTCAGATTACCCCGACATGCTTCGATCGCAACCACTCGATCTCCTCAGAGGGATTTGCCGTTTTTCACTCGCAGCCATCGACGACTGCTGACGTCAATAGTCAAACATCAATCCCCAAATTAAATTGTATTTTCGAAATTTGCTTCTTTGAATGATTATCCATTTTCAATTGATTTCACATGTTTTTCCCAACTTCCGTTTCAATTTTCAAAAAACGATGAAGTCGTATGGGATGTCAAACTTTTTTTCATAAATGCATTCACACTTTTAGAGTTTCACATATTACTTAAGTTTTTGACATGTATTAATACATAGTATAATAGTGTAAACTAGCCTTAAGTGATATTACAGTCAGATAAGCATTAGCATTGCTTTCCATATAGAAGCAGAAACGATCAGCTATTTACATTACATTTACATTTATACATTTATGGTCGGCTAACGGGGCCTTTAGTGCGGTTTAAATCTGTTCTAAAGGTCAAGGCTGCCTCAAATTAGGACCTATATTTATTAAAAAATGGTATAAGAATTTGGCAAACGACTTCTTTAAATTCCATTTAGGATAATTTACCCACGTCCAATTATTGCACAATTAACAATATGAAACCATTTATGCCTTTCATTATTTTCATTTCAAGTTGATTCAATTTATTTTTCTTTGAAAACATTACCCGTTTTAAACGTAAACGTTAACGTCAAAACAATTTAAAGGGCTGGGGAATGAACAAAATAGCAAAAGACAAACAACCAATAGTAAACGAAACAAATTCAAATGATACAAATTCAAACAAACTAAGTGCATATTTGCTCGTAGGCATTGAACCAAAATGTTGATAGTAATGTGGCATAAGTTTTCTATTTAACCTTCACTACATGTGGCATGTTATTGACATTGATACTTGGGTCTGTTGTCAATGGACTTGACTTGAAATAACAATTAACCACATGTTGTTCTTCGCATTGTTTTTGGTGTATTTTTTATAGCTGCTTTCTATGAATTTTCCAGTTGTGCTGTCTGAAATTTATGTGAATATTTTTTTTTAATCGATAAATTCAAAGTAGACATTTATAAATTGATTTGTTAAAAAGTTTTCTTTTATATTTTTTAGTTTTATTTCTTACATTTTCCATTTGTTTTCTTTTGCTTCCTCGTTTTCTTTCTTCTGGCTCTTAGCTTTTTTTTTTGCAAAATCAAAGATAAAACAAGAAAGTATGCTGTATTCAGCTGTGCCGAATCTTTGATACCCCCTTCAAGAGTTAGAATTTTTCGGGAGTTGACTTTATAAAATATGAACCATTCTTTATAAAATCTGACATCAAAATATCTAGTCATAAAAATCTTACGTGTGCTAAATGTAATAACAGTATTCATATTATTCGTTACGGTGCAGGCGTATGGTAAGTTATTGACCGATTATTAGAAAACATTACGGTATAATTTCTTGTCAAATGGAAAAAATTAATGCCAACTTTCAAGAAGATGCCTTTATCTCAGGCTAATTTGAGGACGTGCATATCTTAGTGGGCGGGTCGAATATTAATTAACTGGATTAACAATAAATCATTAGAGTACTTTAATGTACTCTAAAAGTAAATACGAGGGATGCCAATCGGGATTAATTTTTTTCAATTCCGGGATTCTTAAATATACAACTTTACTTTAAATTAACAATATTTTATTTATTTATGAATTTTTAAAAGGTTTTATACAAATGGGTATAAAACCCATTTGTAAATAAATGTATGGATAACAAATAGGATTTCTATATTCGTCTGTGTCGAATCTTTAATACCTTTCAGTTAACGCAAGGCAGCGTCTTAGAGCACTCACCCATTGCCAAACAAGACATATTATTCGGCTTTCCCAAATCTTATATACCCTTGACGTGATGAAGAGCCCTAAACCAAGAGTCAGGCAGGGACCAGGTTTGATCTCTGGTCATCCGTGTGGTGTAACACCGACAGGAGAAATATCCTAAGGATGTCTCTCTACATATCCCCGTGAAAATGTCTTATATTAAAGTTTGTTTAAATCTTTTTGGTTGTTTTTAAACAAATTTAGTTGTCATCACGAAGAGACTTAAGCCAGAGAAACGTTTTAAAGTTGTTTAAATATTTTATATAATCATGGTTAAATTTAATTTGAATAATTTGTTCACTGAAAAAGCAAACTTTACGTTAATTGGCTTTATCAATAAACAGAACATTGTCAAAACACTGTAATATTCCTAAAAACTTAATGTTTTATAAGCTTTTTAGGCTCACCATTTACTAATAACGATGGACAGACTGCTGCAGTCAACTCTAAGCGGTTAAGACTGGCGTTAATCTTTCTGAAATGTGGTCCCACACGTCACACAGCGCATGCTTCAATTAGCAACATTTTATGAACGAAAGATATAACGTAATGGTCCAGCTAATTGGCCACAAATATCGTGTAATTCAACCCTATTGTATAAATTCTTTAGGGTTGTGTAAGGTCACGCCATCTTCGCCGATAAACCAGTCACAATTGAACCCCTGGAAATTAATATTCGAATAAATTTCACTTGTCGCAGAGAAAACAGATTGATAAATGACAAGATAATAGAAAACGTCAAAATTCTTACAAAAACAAATTAGGTTAACAATGCTAAAGTTTGTAGGTTATAGGGTACTCAAACGATTAACCGTTGTTCTATTAATCGAATTATTTTGGTCGATTAACTGGTCGAATAATTTAAAATTGCTTATTGTCGATTAACGGATAATTCGAATAAAATATGTTGATTAATCGATTAATAGAAAATTAGTTTTTTTCAGTTTTAGTGTGTTTTCTTTTATGTAAGAAACAAGCCGGTACGTTTAAAACACCCTTTTATTGTTTCTTAACTTAGGAACTTTTCCTTCGAGTAACAAATTTTTAAAATAGTATAGTACAAAGACGTAAACCAAAGAGTTTGGAAATAATTGATTTTTAAGAATGGTTAGTACAGACTTTTACCACAATGGTTCAGATGAAGAAGATGTTTTTTTGAGACGAACGAAAACAACCTTCTGCCAAACCTTAAAAAGACTGTTCATTTTTAGAAAAGACGAGAAACTGAGAACTGAATATGTTTTGTAACGCTTTACTTTCAATTTTTCAAACGTCAAAAACAAGTGAAAGAATCTTTTCTAAATCAAGTTTCATAAAAAAAGAAAGAAATCGTATGAAACATACACATTTAAACTGTATACTCTTTTTGAAAGATTTGTTTAGAAGATTAGCTTAAATTTTATTATTAAAAATTATTAAATATTAAAAAAGTTTTCTTCTTTTATTACATGAAGTACCTTTTGTTAAATTGTTGTTACTTTTTTAATAACATTTTTATGTTAAAAAATTTAATTTATGGTCTTATTTTAAACTTCTAAACTAAATTAATATTATTCGATTAACCGAATAAAATTAAATTGTTCGATTACACTATGCTAGTTGAAAAAACTGACAAGCCGGGCACATGGCGTTTTAACATAATTCGGGGACGCTGAATCCAGTGGTGCCCGCGGTTTTTTCAGATTGGCTCTGGTTTTCGAGATATACCGTTATTTCGAAAATGGAGGAGGTTGCACAACATATATTCGCGTAACTCAAAAACGGTTTAGTTTTTTGAAATTACTAAAAAAACCGAAATTCCGCAATAAAATTTCATTTCTGTTTGCATCTTTTGATTTTATTCACAAAAGTCGACAAGTTTTAATTAATTAAAGAATTTCATAAAACGCAATATTTGTATGGGAGCCCCCTAAGGGAAATTCTTAAATTAATGAAAAATTTGTCGACTTTTGTGAATAAAATCAAAAGATGCAAACAGAAATGAAATTTTATTGCGGAATTTCGGTTTTTTTAGTAATTTCAAAAAACTAAACCGTTTTTGAGTTACGCGAATATATGTTGTGCAACCTACTAAAAATTTCGAAATTTTGATATAAAAATTAATTTTTTTTTCAAAAAAAAAATTATGTTTCAATAACGACTACTCATATTAGAAAAAGAGTTTTACTTTTCTGAAATGAAATTTTATTGCGGAATTTTTTAGTAATTTCAATAAACTAAACCGTTTTTGAGTTACGCGAATATATGTTGAGCAACCTCCTCCATTCTCGAAATAACGGTATATCTCGAAAACCAGAGCCAATCTGAAAAAACCGCGGGCACCACTGGATTCAGCGTCCCCGAATTATGTTAAAACGCCATGTGCCCGGCTTGTCACGAAAAAAAAGTGTCAATTTCATGCACAGTGTTATTATTCGATTACATTTTTACCTCGAATAATTATTCGCGTGATTAATCGATTAATACAAAACATCGATTAATTGAGTACCCTAGTAGATTACCATGTTTTGGGTAACTAATAATATAATATTCTAAAAACTAACCATAATTGGTCCAAATTTACCATAAAATGGCCAAAATTATCCATGAAATGGTCCATATTCAGGTATGTGATGGAAACCGATTTTAAAAACGTAACGATTTAAAACCGATAATATCGTTTTCAGTATCTTTATATATTTTCCTCTTATTCTCTGTATATATTCTTTACAATTTTATAGTATTTATGCTGAGATGTTGAAATCGCTCAAAATTCATCAAACCTTTTAAAACTTATTTTGAAATCGATCGATTTCAATCACATACCTGTATGCCTTTTTAAAAAATCTATTTTTTAAATTGGGGTCAATAACTTTAATAGGAGGTTGTCTAACGAAATCTGTGATAAATGATTATCTCCACATATATGGAAATGACCCGTGACGCAATCGCACTGTCAAAGAGACTTTTGCTGTTGCACCTGCATTGAAGGCAAGGGCCACTTGTTTGATTCGACATTTCTTTGTGTTTCCACTCGTTTAACTTGTTTAGACTATTGTACTCATATTTCAAATCAGCTTTTTTTTCTCATGTTGATTTAATTAAAAAATTGTTTTGAAACTTTTATAAAAATGTTTTCTTTATTGTCTGTACAATTTTTTGTTTCTGTGCACACCTTGTGGATATTATTATTATTATTATTTTTTTTTCTACCAAAGACATAATTTATTGTATCTAAATTACGTCGCAGGTTTTGTTGTCTCATTATTTTTTTTAAGTAAATTTATAATTAATTGATTTTTTTGCTTGAAAAGCAAAAAAAAGAGACATATATAAAAAAAACCCCAAAACGATTAGAACGTATTTTTTAACACTTCTTAAATATTTATCTAAGTACAATGTGAACATACATCTCAAATGTTAATGGGCTTGTAATTTCATTTTAAGAATTGGTTGCTTTTTTATTTTGCTACTTATTAAAAAAAAAACATTTAATTGATGGTAGTCGGATTTACGTATTTCTATCCATCCATGCACTTCAATTCTTTTATTTACTCATTAAGTAATTAATACATCAACACAGTGAATTATAATAGAATTTGTATTGCATTTAAATTTTCTTATTCGCATTTATTCGTAGATTTAAAAAAATGTTTTATTTTTTTCACACCACACGTACATATTGCCAAATTAAAATGTGTTGTGTTTACTTGTTGGTTGTGAGCGGTGAAAATAAAGTTTTATTATTTAATTAGCAAGAAAAGAAAATCCTATTTTCGTTTATTATACAAATAAAAAACAAAAAAATAATGCAGCTATCAAAGATTTGCCATATGCTACTCTTACACTGTAAGCAATTATTAGCTTGGCCCACGATGTCGATCGCTGTCGTTCGCTTGTATTTTCAATGACAAACACCTGGGGCCTGATTCTAGCAGTCGTGATCGAGTACTTTCTCAATTCGAAAGCAATTTCATATATAATTTTTTCAGTCAATACTGCATGAATCGGGATTATTTTTTCAGTGTTGTAAAGCATTAATTTTAGTTTCACAATATTAAAAAAATAATTTTGATTCGTTCAGTATCGACTGAAAGAATTAGAAATAAAATTGCCTTCGAATCGAGAAAGTACCCGATCACGACTGCCGGAATAAGGCCCCTGATTTGCACGACAAGTCGATCGACAATGCAAAAAATATGTTGCGATGTCAAAATCAGTCACTTGTGTTGTGGTTTGTAGGGGCATTTTGTTAAAATATTAAAAAAATATTATATTAAGCACAGTGTTGCCACCTCACGTGTAATTACACATATCATGTGTAATTTCTTTTTTCATGTGTAGCCCATGTGTAATTGACTCCATGTGTAATTTATGTGTAATTTAAAATTTTAACGTTTTGTTGCACTGATTTTTGTTATTATTTTTTCACAAGAAGTAAAAAGGTTTATCATTCTTAGCAAAACTTAAAAATGTTATTAAAAGAATGGAAGCGTTAAAAGAGCTGAACTAAAAATGGTTGGATCATTAACTACTAACCATTTGGCACTTAGATAGCTTTTGCCACAATTTTTTATAACGAAAAAAACTTCCTGGGTACATTATTCTTTTTTTATTATTTAAAAGAACAATTATAAAGCACAATTATAGAGAAAGGAATTCTTTTTGAAAATCTAGTTGGATTTGCATCAGATACAGGTAATGTTATATTTGGACAGTATAATTCAGAAGTTAAGTTGCTAAAAGACGAAAAGCCAGTTATTATTTTGATAAAATGCTTGTGCCACCTAACACAATTCGTAGCGTCGAAGGCCTTTCTGAACCTTCCAACATATTTGAAAGTTTTACTTAGTACTATTAGATCTTGTTTTATTAGAAGTAATGCTTCGCAGATAAAACTTAAGGACTTTCAAGAATATTTTCGCGACAACATGCACTCTTAAGTAATTTGAAGGCAGAATATTATTGGAAAAAGGTTTTTGAAATAAAAATTCCTTTGGAGACAGATTATTTCATACCTTGCAAATAGTTATTTTTGTTTTAATCTTTTAAATAGTAAAATGAAAATATTATTTTTTTGCATTAAATATAGCAACGATACGATTGTTGTAAACAAAAATGCAAATAAAGAGACATTTGAAAAATATTTTTTTGCTGGATAAGTAAACAATATAAAAATGTCTGGCATATCCAATGCTGCAGCAATAGAGGAACTGAATTAACATTCCGTTAAAAATTGAGTCGACGACACTTGAAGGATGCATCAGATCATTTATCATACCCAAATAAAGTGTTAGTTATATATTGTCACCTAAAATGCAAAAGGGCTTAAAATTCGAAATAAGAGTTTTTGATTGAGTTTTGTTCGCTTATTAAAAAAAAATTTTAGATCAAAAATGACGACTTTATTAAAGAAATTCAAGCGCCAACTATACCTTGTTGTTATTGATTTTGTAAAGTTTTTTGCTTCTCCTGTAACAAAATAAAAAGTCTCGTTACGCCCTTTTGCATTTTAGGTGACGATATTTATGTTTATTTGTTTGCAAACAAAAATTCTATACTATTAGTATTATCGCTTTTAGAGTCAAAAATTTTTGGTGGTTTGTACAAAATAAAAAGGTGGCAATAATAAGTTTTTTTGTTATATATGCTGCTTAAAATATCAATTCCACTTAGAAAATTGAAATTGGTTTACGTTTTATGAAGAAGCCAAATACGATTTTAGTTCCACTTTTGATCGAAATTTGTTTCTGAGACATACGTAAAAAGATAGCATGTGTAATTCGTATTTTCATGTGTAATTTTGGCATGATCCATGTGTAATTTAGCCTTTCGTTGGTGGCAACACTGATTAAGCATTACACACCAACACTAAATATTTTTTAAAACACCACCACTAATGAAATTATATAGTTTTTTAAAATATTCTTCACAAAACTTTATTCTATATTTTTTGTTAACGGCTTTGTTTGTTTTTTGTTTATTCCGTTGTTTTGTTTTCTGATTTATTTCTTATTTACTTAAGCCTTTTCACACTTGTCAACATTTAACATCTAATATAAATTTGCGAAGATGTTAAAATTTTCCCATAAGAAATACATAGAGCTAAAAATCAAAATGTTTCAACATCGCTGCAAAATGTAGCTATCTCATTTTGTTTGTGGCAGCACTGACAAAATGGTATTTTTTTGAAAGCAGCGTTACCATTTGTCAAGTTTTTTCTTTTTTGCAAGCCTTTGTTGTTTAATTTTTTTTTTTATATTAATAAACATAATTAATTTCAAATACATTTTGGTGTTTTCTTTTAAGAACTTGGCACTTTTGTAGAAAAATAGTATTTAAACATTTTTTATTGACAGTTGATGTTAGATGTTTATTCGAAGCGTTTCACCGAAATGTATGCAAGTGTAAAGAGGGTATAACTCCTTGGTTTTGTTTTCTGCTTTGTTTGTGGCACAAAGTTGTACTTTTTTTGGCTTAATTTATATGTTTTGCCGATTTTCATTTTCAAACTATCGCTTTTTTTGTGAAATTATTGAGTGGCAATACAGTAATTTG
Organism: Pollenia griseotomentosa; assembly: GCA_963931875.1. Lineage (NCBI taxonomy): Eukaryota > Metazoa > Arthropoda > Insecta > Diptera > Polleniidae > Pollenia > Pollenia griseotomentosa. Next base: position 103,398,909 of record OZ007561.1, read on the forward strand.
ACAATACATAAATGAATTCATTACGTTCGCAACATAAATCTGTCGACCGACAACTCGATAGTAAGTGACCCGCTTAAGAGAACAATTATGAGTGACTTGTTGCCGCTCGTTTAAGTTGTCGATCGACATCGTGGGTCGGCCCGTATATTTTTGGTCTTATTTATTCCATTTTACTCCAGAGAGGTGCATAGGTCCACAGAGAAAGTAATTCCATTCAGATCCAATTAAGGCTAAATACTTTATATTACTACAGCTTCGACTTATACTTGCTGCTTTCGCCTCCACTGACGTTCTCCAGATATTTGCAGCAGGACTGAGGTGTCGGAGTTGTGGTTTTTGTAATTTCCAAAATAAAGAATGTCTGCTATAAAAATTTTGAAGTCACAAAAAAAGGACCCGTCTACTTTACGTATGTAAATAACTATGTTAAAGCTCAATGCAGCACGTGTTAGAATGAAATTTTTACAGAATAATTTTCATATTATATAGTTATAACCAATTAAAAGATAGAGTAAGATCCAAAGTTGGTGTCGGTGTCGTACTTTAAAAATTTCAGCGGATGGAGTCGGAGTTAGAACTATTTGTTGACGACTCCACAGCCCTGGTTTGCAGCCCTGCATCTTCTGCTTGTCTCGCAATATCGTCTCTTGGCTTTCTTAAGGTATTGACTATTCATTTCCATTTACGCTCTCTTATTTCTTCGCATTGATATTACTTTGGTTCAAAACATCCTCACGATTCTTCGCAGACACCTGTTAATGAATACCTGCAGTGCCTTTAGCTCAGTCAACGCTACGTTCCATGTTTCAAAGCCGAATAGAATAAAGGATTTGACATTGACATTTTTAATTTCTGAAAAACAACTTTTATATATTTTTAAATACTTTTTTCTACAAAAATGCCAACATTTTAAAAGATAACATCAAAATGTATTTCTAATTCATTTTGTTTAATAATTTTAGCAAAATTCGACAAAATAAGGCTTGCAAAATAGGAAAAACTTGAGAAATGATAACGCTGCTTTCAAAACAACTTCCATTTTGTCAGTGATGCCACAATAATAATAGAATTTATTGCCACTTTTCTAGTGATAACACTAAAAGAATCGAAAAATGTAAAAGGGAACAAAATGAGATACCAACATTCTGTAATACCCTTTGTACACTTGCATACATTTCGGAGGAACGCATGGAAGATGTTGAAAATGTGAAATACGCGTTCACACTTGAAACATCTAACATCTACTATCAATAAAAAATGTCACCATTTCTGAAAAAAAACTTTTATTTTTTTTTAAATACTTTTTTTCTACAAAAGTGCCAACATTTTAAAAGATTACACCAAAATGTATTTCTCATTCATTTTGTTTAATAATTTTAGCAAAACTAAGCAAAATAGGCCATGCAAAAAAGGAAAAACTTAAGAAATGGTAGCGCTGCTTTTAAAGCAACTTCCATTTTGTCAGTGATGCCACGATAACAACAGAATTTATTTCCACTTTCTTAGTGATGACACTAAAAGAATCGAAAAATGTAAAAAGGAACAAAATGAGATAGGAACATTCTGTAAAGATGTTGAAAAATTTTAATTTCTTATTGGAAAATTCCAACATCTTCGCAAATTGATGTTAAATGTTGACAAGTGTGAAAACGCTAATACATGATAAGATTTTTTTTCATTCTACATAATTTTTTGCAATGTCGTTGTACATACTATTACCGTGAAGACTAGCCTTGATTATATTTTTCAGTTAAAGGAGAATTTCAATGCAGACTCAAAAAAGTGATTTTAAACGATAAAATTAAAATTTTCTCTAGAGTCTAGTTTAAAGAAGACTTTGTGATCAACACGAAAACGAAAGTGATATTCAGCCGGATTACGGTTGGCGTTGGCGTATACGCCTGAGTTGTTTTTTGTAGTAGATTAAAGTAACACACAACCATTGTTCTTTTATCTACTACAAAAAACGACTCTGGCGTATACGCCAACGCCAACCGTAATCAGGCTGATTATATCTACATTTGTACTGTAAATGATTAAAAAAAATTATAAAATTTATTAATAGGTAAATACATTACCTCTGTACACCGTTATTGATTAACGCAAAAAAACGTTCTTGACCGCAGGATCGTGTTAGCTTAAAGTCTCTTTATTCCCAAAAGATTATTAGGAGTTTTACCCTTTAGTTTGAAAACTTTATTGTTATATAGTGTTATTCTACTTAAATCAACAGCAGATTTATATATTTGAAATACTAGTCTTTCTTTTACCTGTTCACCTGTTAAGTTATATATCAACATCATTTTTGTTTTTTGCGATAAACATACCTGAAAATAGAAAGAAAATTTTAAAATTATTATAATAACTTAATTGACATACCTAAAACTTAAAAGGCCATATCTAACATTTTGTAGATTTTACAGGAGAAGCAACAGACTATTTAAAATGATAAAGTGCATTACACTGTTTTCCATTTTTATTTTCTTTAAAAATACCTTTTAATAGGAATGTCAAAATTTGTAAAAAAATTTCAAAAACAACTATTTTTTAGAATTTTGTTCATAAGATGAATATTTGGTCCAATGCTGGAAAAATTTTTGTATGATTTTTTTTAAATCAAAATTTAAAATAATTCAAAACACCTACAAAAAGGATCACAAAAAAATATATTCATAATAAATTCGGGAGCCTTACGATATATTTTCTACAATTGTTTATTTATTACAAATAAAATTTGTCTCCAGGGGCCTAATTCTGGCAGTCGTGATCGAGTAATTTCTCGATTCGAAAGCAATTTTATCTCAGTCGATACTGAACGAATCAAAATTATTTTTTCAGTATTGTGAAACTCAAATTAATGCTTTACAACACTGAAAAAATAATTCCAATTCGTTCAGTATTGGCTGAAATAATTAGATTTTAAATTGCTTTCGAATCGAGAAATTACTCGATCACGACTGCCAGAATCAGGCCCCTGATAATTAAAAATAAGACAAAATGCGACTAGTTGCCTTAAAGTTTAACGGAATTATAATGTTCTAAAAAAGAAATTTGAGTTAAATAAAAATCGATTACTTTATTTCATTGTTCAGTTTTTTGCACTGCCACTTACTTGCATATTTTTTTTTTATCAAATTTGTTTTTTTTCCCCTTAAAACTACAATTAGAGCTGACAAAAAATCAACTAGGTATTTGTAATCGGGATTGTAAGAAAAGATAAACTAACTGTTTGTAGTTGGTGTTTTGTTTAAGCTTTGATATTCTTACGGGTAAGACTTTTGAGTGTTTATAATTCCTATTCGCTTAACAGTTTAATTTGATTAATATCTTTAGCTTTTCTAAAATCTTTGGATGAAGTTTCCTGATGATCTGGCCTAAGCAACCAGTGAAATACGCATAGGAATAGCTAACCCCACCCCAAATAAATTACAGTTTATCAATAGTAAGAATCGGGAATTTAGCACATTAAAATTAAATCTTAAAAATTATTTTATTTTTTATAAATGGTTTAATTGAAAGAAATTGGCGAGAATTTTTTCTTTGTAAGGACCCAAAATGTATGTACTTTATCAAATCAATGTTGTATAAGACGCTTTTAAATTTCCTTTCCAGCCGTTTGGAGGTTTTCAGTTGGAGACGTTTTGTAAGCGGTTTGGTTGATAAATGTTTTCCTGCTCCTGGTATTGCATTAGTGTCGGATGCTGTTTGGTCACCAGTTCGGAACTACTTGGGATTCAGCTGGTCGTAGTTTTGTCTACAAAGCTAACCGGAGACCGTATTGGGTACCACGGGAACTAGGACGCCCTTCGAACTATGTTCCCAACTTGATGAAGGGGTAGGCTCTTCGGGATGTTTCAGCATTAACCAGTCACTTGACTTCCTTGGAGGTCAATTGACAGGCCTATTTTTTAAATCAACTTATCTCGAAATTATTATATTAATATGTCGTCGGTTTCGATTGCCGTATGGCACGTAGAGCCATCCTGTTGAATGTTTGTAAAGTAATTTCATCTTCAATATAAATTGAGAAATATATCAATAAATTTCTATTCAAATAAATATTCAATTGCCTTTTCTAACAGAATGAATAAGAAAAATTATATTTCCGCTTAGATAAATTCAATTTGAGTACAATTTCTTAAACAATAACTTTATAAAAAATATGTTTTCTATCTTATTCATGTTTTTATGATGAGACAACAGTTCATGTGGTTTCCATCAAAATAAAAGTTTTCTGAAACTTTTCAAAAGAAAACAAATTCAAGAAAAAGAAAAGCATTGAAAATGTTTTGATAGAAATTTTATATTAAGTGAATATTTTTAATTTTTTTTTTTTCAATCACAGAACATTTCCGTTGGCAGTTGAGTGATTTCTTTGGCATCATGGAATATAAAAGAAAAAAATTAAAACAAAATTTCTTAACCTTGGCCAATAAATGGGGTCATGTCTAACAATAATTTTTATGATTTTGTACGCCTTTTGAAAACATTCATTAAACCAGACGATTTTCTTGAAAATATCAAATGTTGTTGTATTTTTTTACCAATTTAAAAATAAGTTTAATTCTTTCTTTTTAGTTTAAGGAACAAATTAACAGTCATTAGTTAATAATTAGTAAACTAAAATGAAAGCTATTGGTTAACTTATATTTCATATTTACAGTATATTGGAGAACTAAAAATTTTTATCAGGGCAAAAAGGTAACTCTATCAGAACACATACTAAATTTCAATGTTGGTAGCAGTGTTTTTGTTTAGTTTTTTATTATTTCTAAACAGTGTTCGAAAATAAACACTAAATATCGCTTCTTAGTGTTTGGTTCGGTAGATTTGTGGAAAACAAAAACGCTAATAGTGTTTGTGTGGGAAATCATTAAAAAAATAACGTTTCCCTGTTAGTCATCTTTCGAAAACAAAACTAATACAGTTTTTATCAAACTCAACAAAAGATGAGAACATTTAATTCCGTTCGGTTTTTTTTTAACCCACAAACTTCATTGTGTTCGGTTCAGCTCATTAATGTTCGTCCCTATTGGCTGATAAAAAAACCAAACTTTTTTACAAAAACAAAATACACATACGAAAAGAAAACAAAAAGCCAGCAAAATAATTTGACACAAACAAAACATAAATACACACACAAGGGCTGACTTCCAAAACTTCTTATACAAAGTTTGTATACAGTTTACCTTCTGTATTCTAACCAAGTACATGCACAAAGTACCAAAAAAATGCAACCATAGTTACTAATTAGTACGGCAGCAAAAAGCAGTGAGAGCTTTTGTGACAAAGAAGAAGGCCTTAAATCTTTCGTATAAAAGATAAGATACACCTTTCACTGCTTCTATGAGAAGGTAGCAGAGAAGGAGTAACATTTTTTGTATTGTTTTTTGCACAAGCAAAAGCAAAATAATTTTTGTTGGTCTTGTTACTATTCTTATGTACCTGCTAAAAAGCAAGAGCGGAAGGCCTACTCCGCAATAACAACGTGTGTAAAGATATAAAAGATATAAGTATGGAATGGAGCAAGAAGGCCTTGTACATCCAAAAGAAGGGGTACAGAGGCCTTCTAGAAGGCCTCCGTACTCCTTCTTTTTCCCGCTGGGAATTCTTAACAGTGATGTTTTGGAAGGGTTTGCATTGAATATATGTATGTATATTGTACTGTGGCGTTACGAAACATTATACATTGTTCTAACATAAAGCAATTGATGTTTTTGGAAGTCAGCCAAGCGGTCGTTGCTAAAATTTTTTGTTTGTTGATTTCTTTATCAATGAAAAAAAGAAACATTATAGAACATTAAAATATAATGTTTGTCTACAGTATTACTTCAAACGGAACACTATATTATGTTCGGCTCTATCTTAAACACTGTATTAAGGTTGTGTTCGTCTACACAAACACTAAACAAAATAGATATCGTTCCTGGGTGTGTGAACCGAACGGTAAATAATGCTCTGGTTATTTTCGATGCCGAAATGTTATAGAAAACAAAAAAAGTGACGTGTTACTACTAAACAAAAAGAAGATGCATGGCAGCTAGAGTACCAATCCCGAATACCGAAATACCGGGATTATTCTAAATATTTTAGTCCCAAATCCCGGGATTTTTATGTTTAGTAAAAATGTGCTAATTTTTTTTTTGTATCAAATACAACTATATTAAAATAAACGTGAAAAAAGAATACATTAAACAGTTTTATTTTGTAATGAGTTTAATTATCTTCATGAATTAATTTTGTTTAATACTTATACTTAAACATTAAATTATAATTACATGCATTTTAAAAATTGGCTTTTATATAAGAAATCCCGAAAAATCCCGATCCGTCCCGGGTTTAAAAAAACCTGGTCTCGTCTGGCATCCCTAGTGGCAGCGTCTATATACAATTTATAATATGTATTAATTTTCCACTACAAAAAAGTCAAATGTAAATAATAATTTTCAACGCAACAGCTTTAGTCTAACTAGAAGTTAACCAATAACATTTGATGGTTTAACTAATGGTTAAGAAAAAGGTAGAAATAATATTTTATTCTTTAAACCATTGTAATTATCTAACTTATGACTGTAAATGTGGGTCTTAGAATAACAAATGTGAAAATTTAATTTTTAACAAAATATGAATTATTGATTATCTAAATTTTTATTTAAATAATTGAAAAATTTTTTCAGTTATTTTATAGTAACTTAAGTATGAACTAAACAAAAGTTATATTTATTTTATATTAAAAAAAAATTGTTGATTTATTTAAAGTATTTACCCCAAAGCTCGTATTTCTAAGACAAGTGCCGCCTAAAGGGTATGCAAACACGTACTACGTTCAAGCCACGTGTCATATATTTAATTGACTTTAGACCCTTAAATAGTAAAACATTCTTTTAGCTCATTTAAACATCTTTTTCTTTTTCTTTATTGCTTAAGTAACCTTGTGATTTTCCTTATCTTATGGTTCATGTTTTGTTTTACCCACTTAACAATCTGTCCTTTACTTCTTCATTATGCATATTTAATATGCGCCTCAAAATACTTGGTAAGAGGGTTGATAAGTTGTTTAAACTTCATATCAATTGGTGACTTAATTTTTTTTTTAACAAATTTAAAACCATAAAAATATTTATTCTAACTTAAAGAGTTTATTTTTGTAGTTTTAATGCTTGGGTTATGCTAAATTTAATATTAGTTTCCCGTTTTATTTAACCCTGAATGGTTACTGATGACGAAAGCTTTAAAACAATAATTCAATTAATAAAAAAAAGTTCTAAAATTCGTATCAAATTTTAAGATAGATAAAGAACTTTTTTTATGTTTTATTTTAGTTTATTTTTTAATAAAATGCTTTAAAAAGCGATCTGCAAGAAATTTTTTTTTAAAAGTTCGTCAATTCAACGAAGAGTAACCTTAATGTACCAAAATGAAGAGTAACCTTTCAGGGTTTAAACCTGGGGTAATTTTTAATTATCCCACTAATAAACGGACACATTTCTTGTGTACATTGTTTTAAATTGTTTTGTTTAGCTTGTCTTATATATTTTTTTTCATAAGACAGCATAACTGCTGTCAAATTGTTATGCTTTTAAACTTAATATTTACAAAGAAAAATATATTAGAGTTACTTATACATAACTTTTAGCACGACAAGTCTATCGAATTCCGATTTCCTAGTACTGGCCCGGTGTTGCAAGCTCTATTTCAGTGGCCGTATGGAAAAACTAGTTAACTCCACTTTTTGCGCAAAATGAGATAGCGCCGAAAAATAGAAAGCGTGTTTCATTTACTATCACTCTGTCAGATCGAAATTCTAATATAGTTTCTCATTTAAAAGTTATTTGAAAAACAAAAATCAGAAAAACACCAATTTTTATGTAAAAACTAGATAACTCCATACATTTTTTGAAAAAACGAGATAACTTCATAGTGTCTTAAGAAACAGAAATATTTGAAGTTAAAAAACGACTTTGTTTCGATAACTATGACAGAAAGAGCGAAATAGAAAAAATTCGGGTAACAAGCTCTTTGGGTCAAAATTTTAAGCCTAAAATTCGCAACTCACGATAATTTCAAGAATATTATAGAATATGCATATTATATCATTTCTGAAGTTCTTGATATATAGAATACGACTGTTAAGCACCCGAAATCTCTCCGAGTAATACTTTTTAATCTATAAAGATCTACCGTACTCTATGTGGTACAGTAACTTTGAAAAATCTTTTGTCTTACCAAATAATAATTTTTTTTCTGTTACAAAGATAAGACAGTGTTTTTGGTCAGCTAAACTGAAAAACAATAAACTGGCCTATGAATTTCATATAATCAAGATGGGTCGGCCATAAAGGGTACCCGTGTTAATTCAGTTTATGCATAAAAACAGACAAAAGCTCGGCTTATCAATAAATATAAAATTGTATCGTTACTGACTGATTCATCACCGCACGGCCTAAACGCCTGAAGCTAAAAACTTGAAATTTGGACAGAAGGTTAAAATTCAAAAATATCTCCAGAACTACAACAGATACAAGAAAATGTAATAGTTATTGTTATTCTTTAGAAAAATAAGCGGACAGGTGTCTGGTAGTTTTTTGAAATTCGCCCCTTTTAGGGAGTAAACGGGAGAAACATGTATTTTGGAAAATTTTGTCACCCCATCTATCTTGTAAACCAATAAATACAGAAATAAATTTTATATCACATTTGAATCACATTTGGAAATCAAACGTTAATTTTTGAGCTGCCACTGCAATATTGTAATTTCTGATACTTTAGTGAGGAGAAAAAAAAGTACCAAAAAGGGAGAAATAGGGGAAACTAAATTTTTTTCTTTAGCTTTTTGTTTTACAAATAGAACTTTCTTTTCGTAATTAATAGTTGTTTTACAGTGGATAAGAACCTGTGAATGAATTTTTTGGTACTCTTTGTTCTTAAACTGGTATTTTTTGAATTTCCGTTAGTATTGTACCCATTAACAAAAAAATTAAACATGCAAGGTCCTCAGTGAATAAGGATCTGTAGGAGGTATCTTTTTGGTCCTTTTTTATTCATTGATTGTTACTTTTTTAAATTTTCGTTAATATTGCACATATAAACATAAAATTAAACGTGCAAGGTGCTCAGTGAACGAGAGGTATTTTGGTACTTTTTGAATTTCTGTTAGTATTGCACCTATAAACATAAAATTAAACTCGTAATGTCATGAGCGGATGAGAATAACTTTTTGGTACTTTTTTGTTTTATAACTGGTCTTTTTTAAATCTAGAAACATAAACTTTGGCATATAAATACATATGTCCACGAAATAAAGTAAGACGCTCACGAAATAGCGGAATTAATGCTAGTTTTTTATATATCGGGTGATTTTTTAGCTTTTATCTTTTGGCAACGTTAATAAGCAGAATTGTCGATTTCCAACTTTTTTTTGCCCAAAATGCAAGAGCTTGACTTGCATGACATGTGGTTTCAACAAGACGGTGCCACATGCGACACAGCACGCTTAACAATGGACTTATTGAGAGGCGAGTTCGGTGAGCATTTTATTTCACGTTCGGGACCGGTCAATTGGCCGCCTAGATCGTGCGATTCAACGCCTTTAGACTATTTTTTGTGGGGCTTTGTTAAAGCTCATGTCTATACACACATGCCCGCTTCAATTGACGCATTGGAAGACAACATTGAAGCATTTATTCATGAGATAACGGCCGAAATGTTGGAACGAGTATGCCAAAATTGGACTAAGCGGATGGACCATTTGAGGCGCAGTCACGGTCAACATTTGCATGAAATAATCTTTAAACATTAAATTATATGGACCGTACTATCGACTCAAATAAAGATTTCATGCATTTTTTTGAATTTTATGTGTTTTTTTTTTTAAACTTTCCTATAGCTCTTAAAAAATCACCCAATATAAGCATACATTAAAGAAAAATAAATATTTTTGGGAAAAACTGGGTAACTTAAATTTTTCGTAAAAAAACGGGTAATTTAAAGTGCTGAGTCAAATAGGTAATATTTTTCCACAAACCATTTTATAACTTGTCCTAATTCCGTAAAACTTTAAAATAAATTGAAGAACAAAGTTTTTTCGGAAAAACTAGATAACTCCATTTTTTGAAAAAACAAGATAAGTGGCATTGATTCTCGGTTTTAGTGCCTAAAAATTTGTTCAATAGAACCAAAAATCTTTAACACTATTTAAAATTATGTTTTGTTTAATGCGCATGCAAAGAAACATACATTCATATTAAATAATAAGCGAAATATGTTTAAAACTTTAAGTGTGCTTTTCTCGTTTTTTCAAAAAATGGAATTATCTAGGTTTTCCATACGCCCAACAATCACGGAGGTTTTATTTCAAATTGAAAATGATAAAATTGAAAAATGAAATGAAAATAATGACTGGAAAATCATAGCATTCTCAACAAAAAGGGGAAATTATTTTCAAATTGAAAAATGCCTTTCTTTTCAACTTGCTTTCAAACATAATTCTCAAATGTGGATTATAATACAATGTGGAGCATAAAAAAAAATATTTTATTTTTATAATTTAAATTCGTCATTTATTTAAATAAGCTGTGAGATAAACATTTGGCACCATAGCTAAAAGATGAAATAATGTTCTTTCCGTTCTCTAATTCTTTGAAAGACGAAATACTTGGCTCCTTTTATTTTGAGTATTAAAGCACCGCGATCATAGAACAAACTGATAATTTCTTTACTTTCCCGTTTTATTTTTTTTAATTCATATTCTTAATCATTGTAATTACACACAAATAATTTTTATTTTTCATAAGAAATAAATCGTTCACTTGTAAAACACATTTAACCACGAAGTAAAAATTTAACTAATCGCCATTTTTAATGTTTACATTCAATTTTCGCTTTAGTATTGCCAAGTTTAGTTTTGGATTTAATTTAACATTTGATACTGATATGACGTCAAATTGATAAAACATTTGATGTCAAATGTTTATTTTTAAGTCATTATCAGTTTAAATTTAAATGTAAAAATCAAACAATTGAAAAACGTTTGAGAATTGTGTTTGATGTCAAATGATAAAGTCATTTCATATCAAAGGTTTGACTTCGTGTTTGTTGGGCGGGAACAGATTTATAAGTTAAGTAAAGATTTCGAAAACCATTTGTTAAAATACTTTAAAAGTTTCATCTCTTAAAGCCGTGTTGTAAGGGGCTTCTAAAGGCTTTAATATATACTTAAATGAAAAAAGAATGCAATTTATAAAATTTATGAAACATTTACTAAAAATTTCTTATTTTATGTACGCGTATTGTCCTTTGCTGTAAGCAAAAACATATAAAACTCATTTATACATTTATTCACACATACACACATATTAAAGTAATTGACCCACATATTTTTTTTTTTTTTTTTAAACACATACTCGCACATTTGCAGGACATTTTTTTGTATGTACATTGTTGCTGTTGTTATTTTTCCATTTTGTTTGCTGTTTACAAGTTCAGATGTTTAAGTGTCTGTGTATAATTTGAAAATTGTTCTTAAATTATACAAGTGACACTTTAGCCCTTAAAGGTTGTATTAAGTTACAATATTTTGTATCTTGGTGTGAGTAAATGTTGAACTCGTATAAATTCTTAAGAGCGTAGTGTGGTGATAGTAAATAGTCTAAATATTTATTGTTATTTAGACATCCGTTATTATACACACATACAAACCCATATGACTAGTAAATGTTTTTATCATTCGATCAAGTCTGGTGTCCTTTGTAATATTTTTTTTTTGTGGTTGTGTAGTGAAGAAAGGGAAGCAGAGTTGTCATTAAAGTAATTGAAAAAAGTGAAATTGCTTCTTATCTTTTATAGGGAATGGTGTGGGAAGAAAGTTTTGCGCTTGTTCTAAAGTTTTAAAGTTTAGCTTTACAAACTGAGAATGTGATTCTTTTTCCGTTGGTAAAGTATGTGTCCATGTAGAACCTGTGTACAAAATTAAGGTAGGAATGCCATATTCGGTTATGCCGAATCCCATTTACCCTTCGCTATGTTACGAAAATAACAGCAAATTATATAAATAAATACATCCCAACACGAAGTCAAACCTTTGATATGAAATGACTTTATTATTTGACATCAAACACAATTCTCAAACGTTTTTCAATTGTTTGATTTTAGCATTTAAATTCAAATTAATAATGATTTGAAAATAAACATTTGACATCAAAAGTTTTATAAATTTTATGTCAAATATGTATGTTAAATTCAATTCAAAACTAAACTCGGCAATACTAAAGCGAAAAATAAATTTAAACATTAAAAATGGCGACTAGTTAAATTTTTACTTCGTGGTTAAATGTGTTTTACAAGTGAACGATTTATATCTTGTGAAAAATAAAAACTATTTGTGAGTAAATACAATGATTTAGAATACGAATTAAAAAAAAAAAAAAACGGGAAAGTGAAGAAATTATACGTTTGTTATATAATCGCGGTGCTACAATCCTTAAAATAAAAGGGTATTCATCTTTCCAAGAATTAGAAGACGGAAAGAACATTATTACATCTTTAAGCTATGGTGCCAAATGTTTATCTCACAGTTTATTTAATTAAATAATGAATTTAAATTAAAAAAATAAAATATTTTTATTTATGTTCCACATTGTATTATAATCCACATTTGAGATTTACTTTTGAAAGCAAGCTGAAAATAAAGGCATTTTTCAATTTGAAAATAATTTTCCTTTTTTGTTGAGAATGCTATGATTTTCAAATCATTATCAAATCATTTTTAACCTCCGAGTTTGTTGGGATCCCACTTTTTTCGGATGTCTTGTATTTGTATAAAAGCTATTTATACTAAATTTTTTAACTTTATATTTGTATGGGAGGTTTCACGCCAACTTATTCACGCACTGATTATGGTGATTATGGTCGTCTTGCCTACCGTGCAAGAACTGGCCGGATTATAAATAAATTCGAAAAGACTGGAAATGTTACAGATGTGGTCAGCCCTGTGCATTATCGCAATGTGCGCACTGCTGAAAATATAACTTGTGTTAGTTAAAGTGTGGTGAATAATCCGAATTTTTCGATTTCATGGCTCAGAGCGCTATGGGCGTATCATAACCGACTTTTTTTTGACATGCAATTAAAGATTATTAACTGCATGATATGTGGTTTCTACAAGACAATGTTCCGAGCCAAGCGGGAATTAAATTGGCCACAAGAAATTTTTTGTGGGGCTACGTCAAAGACCGTGTCTACGCGGATAATCCGCTAACTATGGAGTATTTACAAAACTAATTTCGTCAAGATAACGCCGAGATACCGCCCGAAATGGGCGAACACTACGTAAAAGGATCGACAGCAGCAACCAATCTAGAGGCGGTCATTTTATTGATATTCTATTCATACATGAAATAAAATAAAATAAAAGTTTTATCGAATTTATAGATTTTTGTGAGTTTTATTTAACTTTACTTTTGAAACCGAAAAATGCATAACTGTATATCTTCGTCATTTATTTACCGATCTGGCTGAATTATAATAGAAAAATTTATCGGAGTGTAAGTGACATGAATATATAACAACCACGTCCTCATCACCAACCCATGGTGTGGGGTAAAAAAAATTGCTCTCTCTTGCAAGTCGAATACTAAAATTGTCATGAATAAAAACCGTTAGATTAACAACTGACAATAGAAGTCAAATAACTTGTAAAAGCCTTTTTTGCACTATTAAACAAGTCTTAAGATTTTTGCTCTCACAAAAAGATCTGAGTTTCAAAAAATCAAATTAAAAATCTTATTTATTACATTTTGCGTATACCTACACTACCACATTTTAAATAAAAAAACTCTTTGTTGAATATAAACAGCTGTAAAACAAAAGATTTATATTTTTGTTTTAGAAGCGCTATTTTTTTGCGTGATTTTAACGATATATATAATTCATAAAAGTGAGAAGCTTAATCCTTCCTTTCGTAGGTTACCTTATATTATATTCAACATTTTTTATTTTTCGAATTTATTCTATGAGCTAAATTTAAATTATGTATTTTATAAAGCTTTTTTGTAATAGTTCTATTCCTTAAATTTTTAGGAATGCTTTATAAAATACATAACTGAAATTTAGCTCATAGAATAAATTCGAAAAATAAAAAATGTTGAATATACAGCCATTTCACAGAGTACAATTCCGTTCAGAATGAATTCCGTTCGGAATCGAAGAAAACATATTTGTTTATTCATAGAAAGTGTATTTTGAAAGTTTTTTTTCCGTTCAGATACAGAAAACTCCCATTCCATTCACGAAAGCAAAAATGGTTCCATTCCGACAAATTTTTTCGTCATTTTTTGAAGCACCAAAATACGGAATGAATTCCGTTTCCGAACGGAATTGTACTGTGTGACATGGCTGATAATATATATTTCTTTAATATTTTTTCGGATTCTGACGGCATTTTATTAAACAACAGACTATGTTCATCAAGGGTGGAAAAGTTAATCCTAATGTATTTTTTCATACTTTTTCTTTGTCTGTGTACAGTATTTTAAAATTTTTTACCAATTTATATGAAAGCATTTAAAATTTTATATTAGTTGTTAATATTATGCAGTTTTATACTACATTTACACCTAAGCAAAATCTAGTACTTACGAGATTTCGAGCCAAATCTAGTTGTTTTTGACTAGATTTCCCATACAAAACAAAATCTACTTCGTGACAAGATTTCGACGAAATGGTTTTTATGGTTTTTACAATATAGCACTAAAAAATATTTCCCTGCACAAGAAAAAATGACATTTAAAAAAAAACAAAACAAAAATTGTTAAAAAAAATATTAAACATTTTTATAAAAATTGTAAAAAAATTAAAAACACGAATAATATTGATAAAATAAATATCGTTGATTATTAAAAAAAAGGTAATGCAAATTTTTTAATGTATATTTCTTTTTATGTTTGTGTGTGTAACGAAAAAACTTTAAGTCAGCTGTTGTGTTATAAAAACAAAATCTCGCTAATGTCAAAAAAGTACAATGTAAACGCACTAGATTTCGAAGAAGATTTTAAATCAAATCTACAAGATTTCGGCCTAATGTAAATGTAGTATTATATGAGAAAAAGAAATAAAAGTTAAAATTTGTGAGCTAAATTTCAATTTTCCATCTCCGATTTTCTTCTTGTGCTTCTATAAAAACACAACTCTGATAAAATGAAAATGACCTTGAAAGCCCATTTAGATTAAATCTAAGAAAATAATAATAATGAAAATCCTATTGTTAAGAACATTTTCAAATAATGTTGAGAGCCATACGACTTACAAATATCTTTACGTGTTACGTAAAGTAAATGTGGAAAACCGGTTTAAGTGAGTAAAATATGGGATTTTGTTTAACCATTCAGACTACAAAATTTAAAAAGTTTATTTATATTTAAACCTCAAATATCACCAGGGTATAGATATCAAAAACAGGGTAAATTTACATACATTTGGAACTTTGTGTAAACATCTTTTCTTTAATTATTTTGCGCATCAAATATGCCTCATGTTCATTATCGTAAAGGTAGCAAAGAAATAAAGTACATTTGGGTACAGTAGCTTGTTATGGGGCAACATGGGTAAAGAGGGAACTAAAATAAGAAATCGAGAGACTCAACATGTTAAAAGTTGTTTTAATTTCACTATTTTTAGAAGCATCGATAAAAATTTTGTACTCTAAGTGCAAACGGGGTTGCAAAAATCAAAATTTTCATGAGCGCCGACGAAGTTTGGAATAAACCCATGTTATAGGAAACTTTTCAACGATTTCAAATCTGCCACTCTTAAGCCCATATGACACTACATTTTTAATGCATTGTTCAAGTTTTGGTGAACAGTACAAATATAATGTAATAGAAAAATTTACCAAGTGCAAAGAGTTCAGCTGTATTAAGATAAATGGCAAACTGTCAACAATTTTTAAAAAGTTATCGATAAAAAATGAAGTTATGTCAAAAAAAATGTAAAATTGTTTAACTTAAAATTGACATTTCAAGCTTGAAATATTAAAAGTGTTGCTGAATCAGCGGTTTATGGGTAAATTCAGCGACTTACCGCTTTTTGTTTTTAGGTTTCTCATAAACAAAAAGTTGGCAGCATTTAATAAAATAAACAAAACAGGGATGGCTAAGTTGTTTCAATTGTACTTTTTTGTACAATACCTTTTTGTGGTATTTTTTATGAACATAAATAAAATTAATTTCAACTAAAAAAATCTTTTAGTACAATTAGGGTAAAAAAGTAAAATTTTTAAAGGTTGTTGGTACAATTTTAAAAATTCTCAACGCCATCCCTGAAACAAAACCATAACAAGAGAAAAAAAAAACTACAAAACTTTGTTTACATTTTTTATAGTTTGCTCCAGTTTGCTCTTTCTAACATTTACTGTTTCTTTCTATCAATTCTATATCAATTAATGAATAAAAAATGTAGTGTCATAAGGGCTTTAATAATATCACATTTTTAGTTTAGAAGATATAACCGTTCAAAGTTGACCGACTTTCGGTTTTCAAAAAAACACACAATTTTTAGTCAATTTGTTGCGATTTCAGGTGTAATATCACGAAAAATAGGTAACGAATCGCCTTATTTTTTGTTTGTATTGATTGATGTATTTATTAAATGTATAATGATAAAAAAAATTAACTGTTTGCTTTGTGTTTCTCCTGGTAAATCACTATTTAAAAACTATCCCTTTTTTCACTATTTTTCAACTTTGACGAATAATAAAAAAAATCTATTTTTTTCTATATTTGCCATATTTGCAAAACCAGTTCTTTAATTATTTCTTTACATAATTCAAAAGGTTTTATCTGCCCGTACGTGCCCGTTTGACTTCTAGAGATAAAATAGTTTAAAAAGACATGGTTGCAGAAATTGTATGGCGTTCATCCCTTATATGTTTTGACTGACAGTAGTTTGATCTAATAGTGTGAAAAAAACTATTCATGGAAATTAGCAGGTACGTACCTCACTTAAACAATACTTTGGCGGCATGTGAAGTCACGAATAGAGTTAGAAAATAATTATAGTTTAGAAATGGTTAGTCTTTTAGATATACCTTCTGTTACGAATTGTGATGAATATTTTACAGAAAATTGAAAAAATACATTTAAAAAAAAAATTATTTCTTTTTAATTTGTTGGGTAATAATTTAAAACATAAAACCCTAAAGAAAAAAAATAAAAACAATCTAAAAATGTAAAAATAATTTTTTTTAGTTTATTTTTTTTTTTATTTATTTATTTCTTTTTTTCGATGTTCCGTACACAAGACTTAAAGTCTTATATTGCAGTATGGAACTGAGCATATGTAAATACAATAAATCGGAAATAAGAAAAAATCAGAAATTAAAAAAATAACAAAATTGTATAAAATCATATTAAGTAGTTTTAAAAATAAAATAAAATTTAAAATTTAATTACGCTTTATTACATAAAGTTAGCGAAATTAATTAAAACAAGCTAAAAAAAAGGAATATGAGAAATATGACAAAAAATATAGTTCCTGAATTGACGTGCGTTACTTATTTTTTGTGATATATAGGGGATTCCGTTCCATAGACTGATTGCGTGAATAAAGAAATGGTATTTAGAAATCAGTGTTCGATGACCAAATGCTAGAAGTCTTTTACCTCTGTCAAGTGTTGAAAAGTTTAAACGTGTGTAGAGATGCTCAGGCTGATGTGTGTATATAATTTTGTGCAGAAACAGTAAAATACGCACTCTTAAGTAATCATCAAAAGTGATTCCGTAAAGCAAGGTAACGTAGGAAGAAATATGGTCATATCTCCTTAAACCATAGACGTACCGAATAATGTTATCAAACGCCACATTAAGTTTCCTTTTACTTCCGCTGTCACAGCTGGCAAATAATTCACAGCCATACAATAAGATGGGTATCAAGTATGTTTTGGCAATGAGTATTCTTATTTTAATTGGAGTACAATACTGGGTTTGCCACAGATTCCTTAACATTGAAAGCGTTCGACCACATGCAAAATTAACGTGGTTAGACCAAGTGAGGGTGTTGTTAAAGAATATACCAAGATTTTTGGCAGAGTTTACAATTTTAATGGACTGGTTATTTAAAGTTAGATTAGGATTTCCCTCAAGTTTTAACGACCTCTTTTTAATAATCAAACACTTGGATTTGATAGGATTAATTGCTAGACCATTAGCGGTGGCCCACCCGTAAACACGATCTAACTCCTGATTTAAGGTCCTCACACATTCATCAATCACAGTGTTGCTGCAACTAATATAGAGCTGAACATCGTCTGCATACAATCTAACCCTACAATGCTCAAGCTTATTCTGAAGATCATTCACGTATAACGAAAAAAGTAATGGGCCTAAAATTGAACCTTGCGGAACACCACGACTCAATGGCAAGGAGCCCGAAACTGATGTAGTTGTTTCAACATATTGATATCTATCTGATATATATGAATATATAAGACTTGTGGCAGTTGATGCAAATCTAAACATATGGTTAAGTTTAAGGCACAATATATTATGGTCAACCATATCGAACGCTCTGGAATGATCCAAGAGAACTAAAAATGTAACATTATTGCAGTCTACTTGTTGTCTTATATCCTCAGAAACATCTATCAGTGCCGTGATACAGCTGTGATTTTTACGAAAACCAGATTGCCGATCAGTGAGCATATTGTTGGTTTCAAGATACTGTGAGACTTGGTTATGAATCAATCTTTCAAAAGCCTTAGATAAAAATGGTAAGATTGCTATCGGCCTATAATCAGCATGAGTTTTCGGTATAGGAATAATCTTAGCAAGTTTCCATATTTTGGGATAGCAACTAGTTGTGAAAATCTTATTGAAAACAAATGTTATAAATGGAAGCAGTCTTGGAATGAGGATTTTAATAAACCTAGGATCAATTCCATCCACACCAATTGCATTGGATTTTATTGACAACAGGCTGGATAAGACATCATATTGGCTTACGTTTGCAAAATTGAAACCATTGTCTAAAATGTCACTAGAGAAATGGTAGTAGTCAGAAATTGGTTGGACATTTGGAGTATTTAAAAATTGTGCATTTAAAGTATTTGCATCGGCTGTACATTGTTCTTGAACACCAGGCTTGCCAATACCAATTTCGCGTATCGTTTGCCACTTTTTCTTCGAGTCTATGGCAGTCGAGAACTTTGAGGCATAAAAGTCAGATTTGGCATTTTTAATTAGTCTGTTGCTTATCCTACGTGATACTCGGTATTCTTCATATAATTCTGCGGTTTTAAAACGTTTCCACCGAGCATATAGGGAATCTCTGCGACTAATCGCTTGTTCTATTTCGTGAGAAAACCAGGGCTTATTGTTTCGATTTACAATTTTACCATAAAATTGATTTTTCTACTAATTTTAATTTTGATAACCCATAATTAGGCCCCTACAGAGCGTAGCACCCTTTTCAAACGCTCATTTCATAGGCTGAACAGTTATCTATCATATGCTGTTTAAACTGTTCAATTATCTTATTCGGTTCAAAAGATATGATTTTTGCAACGAAAGAACTCAAATGGCGCCACTGTGCGGTGGTTAAATTTTAAGGGCCGTTAATGATTTTGAATAAAACACAAATTAGGAAATTATTGTCATTTCTTTTTATTATAATAATATTGGTATGGTTCAATTATGTATGGAACAAAATATCGGCCAAATGGCCGCCCCGACCTCGGCCCGATGATGCCGCCAGCCCATAAACCGCACTAAACAGTCACTCTTTGTGGGTGCATCGGTTTTTCGACAATCACGTTTGGATTTTCATTCGCCGAAATGCGGCAATTCTGCTTATTGACGAATCCACTGAGGTGAAAATGTGCCTCGTCACTGAAGATGATTCTCTTCGAAAATTGATCATCCACTGTTGCCATTTCTTGCCACCATTCTGACCATTGACGATTGTGTATCTTTCCATGGTTCAAATTGGGTTAGTCTGGAATTGAGAAATGTCAAATGAAATGCAGAAAAAAACTTGACGTTAAGGTGTGGTTCACATTCAACATCTGCCCTTAAAATGAAATCACCCGTTATAATCCCAAGGAATAACAAGACACAAGACTTTATATAAAAGGAAATTTAATCGAGAATATATATTGAGCTCAGAGCATGCCTAATTTTACGCCAACTTACACAATTTACTCTGCGTGTAAAATATCGATAACATGAACTTTGGTAATTTAAACATTTTTATTTAACGTGCGTGCAAAAATATATAAAATGGGCTTGAAAAGTGAAGTGTATTTAACCCTTTCATGCATTTGTTGTTTGTATACAACAACGCTATTTAAGAGCTCACATCTCATATCTAACGGTAAATTTTTTTTAGAAAATCAAAGCAAAAATACATTTTATGCCTTTGCTTTAGTTTTGTTGTTTTTTTTCTCCAAATAAATAGTTTTTGTGTTTCTTATTTAGTGTTTTGTGTGCAAAGGTTGGTCGACTTTTTTCCTACGAATTTTGTCAATAAACAAGTGCGCTAATTTTGATAAAAAACTTAAATTATTTCAGTGGTAATTTTTCTTTAGTTACAATTCATTGTACAGGTGTGAAATAAAATAAAAAAAAGGTAACAATTTTATTCGGGCAATGTTTGAGAGCATTTATTGATATGTTGTACATGTACAACATGGTGCATTTACGGTTGTTTTATTCTTACTATATTGCATTATATTTTTTGTTGTTTTTATGTTATTTTCCAGTAAGTTATATTATTTTTTGGACCTTAAATCCGCTATGGACAGACAAAAGGGCTTGACTGTAAAAGAAATTAATTATATTCTGGAGTTCAATTGGGATGATTCAGATGCTGAAGTAGAACCTGAAGTACCTTCGGTAGAAATCCCTATTGACGAAGCAAATGTATTGAATAGTCTTTGCGAGGAAATAACAGCTGCAGATTTACGTGATGAGCTCCTTGAAGAAATAGAAGCTGAATGCTTAGAATTGGAGGAAGTTGTTGCAACAATCCCTAGGGATTCCACGATAGAGTCGCAGTTTCAAAAAGTGGATTTGAAAAACTTAAAGTGGAGAAAAAGAAATATAGAGACTTGTGAAAAACAATGGAATGTTTCTATTTCCGAAGACGTGGACGTATGTACTCCCTTGGAGTACTTTAAACTATTTTTCGATGACAGCATGGTCACCAAAATTTTGGAAGAGACTAATTTATATTCAGTCCGAAAAAGCGGTGTTTCGGTGAATGCAACGTTCAAAGAAATGGAGCAATATTTGGGAATCCTTTTATATATGGGAATCGTCAAATACCCTGAAATGAGAATGTTATGGCAGGCAGATTTCAAGATTCCTTTAATAGATGCAGCTATGACTGGCAAACGTTTTGAAAAAATTAAACAGTTTTTACATTTTTCTAGTGACGATAAGAAAAGAGGTGAGGATGGATATGATAAACTTCAAAAAATAAAGCCAATTTTAGAGGGCTTTCGTAAAAATTGCCTTAAACTTCCTCCAGAGCAGCATCACTGCATAGATGAGCAGATTATACCCTTTAAAGGTAAACAAACATTAAAACAGTATAACCCGAAAAAGCCTCATAAATGGGGGTTTAAAATGTTTACAAGATGTGGGAAATCTGGCATAATATATGACTTCGCGATGTACACTGGAGAAGGAACTTGCCCTAATTATGGTTTAGGTATTTCTTCGGACATAGTTATCCACCTACTCAAGAGTTTACCAGAGAATCAAAACTATGAGGTGTTCTTTGACAATTGGTTTACATCCTTTCATTTGATGAAGATTCTAAGAGACAAAGGTTTTGTGGCAACTGGAACGGTGCGAAGCAACCGTTTAGGAAAGGTAAGCCTAGACTCTGATGCAAAGTTGAAAGAAAAAGGACGTGGTTCATACGATTATAGGGTAGAATCGAACAATGATATCAAAGTTGTAAAATGGCAAGACAATAAAACAGTACAGCTGCTGTCCACGGATTATTGTATTGAACCATTATCAACATGCCGACGATGGAATCAAAGAGAGAAAAAATTTGTTGAAATTCCAATTCCGAATGCTGTTCAGCAATATAACCGTTTTATGGGAGGTGTTGACTTGGCAGATATGCTCTGTGAATTATATAGAATTAATCACCGATCCCGAAAATACTACATGAGAATTTTCTTTTGGGTGTTGAACTCCGCAGTCACGAATAGTTGGCTTCTATATAGACGTCACAGTCAGTTTTCAAAAATCAGCGAAAAGGATTCACTAACTCTTATAGAATTTCAAACTAAAGTTGCTACTGGCCTTATATATACAAATACTTTTGGTCCGAGGAAGCGTGGTCGTCCATCAGACTCTTCCCAAATGTCTCCTGTAACTTCAAAGCGTTGTTTACCCTCAATTCAAGTTGAGGACGTCAGGTATGATGGTGTTGGTCATTTCCCATGTTACAAACCAAAGCAGTCCCGTTGCAACTTTGTAAAAATGGTTTTACAACTGTATATTGCACTAAATGCAATGTAAATATATGTTTTACGCCTAAAAAAAATTGTTTCAAGGAGTACCATGAAAAATGAAAATGTATATTTAAATATTTTAAAAACTTTTCTGTTATTAAATGCTTTTTCTTTAATAAATTACTCAATAAAGAGAATATGAAACAATTATTTTCTTCTAGCAAAAAAGTTTACCTTATACCCCGTTTATGCGCCATGTTGTATGTATACAACATCCTTCAAAAACTACATTGGAACCTTAAATTAAAATTGTACATATTTTTTTGTCTTTTTTGAGGTCAATAAAGTTAAAATCAATGTTTAAAAAAAAAATAGCTGCCATAACAGAGTTTGGTGCATGAGAGGGTTAAATAAAATTTCATAAAGCTTTAAGTTTCAGTTACTAAAACTTATTTTTTTGTTTTATTTTATTTTTTTTTCTTAGAAATCAGCAAGTAAACTTCCTCGAAGGATTATAATAATATATATGTATATTACATTGTACATAAAAATCTCTAACTACTTATTTTAATTGATAATCTCTAACCACTTTTACCGTTACTTAACTTTTTGAAAGAAGTAAAAAATAGATAATAGAATTATGAAAATTTATAAAAACCAGTATTTAAGTCCCGGGCAGTGCCGGGTCCAAACAGCTAGTAAAACACATATGGAAAAAATTTTCAAACTACAATTCAAACTTTAATTAACGCAAACCTAAAATAAAATCAGATAAAAAGATTTTATTAATTAAATACGTCATAACGTTACTTATACGTTACTTGCTTAACAAATTTTTTTTTTTTTTTTTTGTTATGAAATGAAAAGTTTGTTGAATGGACTTAAAGTATTTCTCATTATTATTATTTTCTTAAGTATATTTTTATTCATTCTTTGTGGGCGAACAAGAGTTTTCCTTTTTCTTGTTTCTCTAATTCAAATGATAAATTCGTTCAATTAAATTGATAAATTGTGTGTTGTACGCAACAAATGTGTATTTGTTTATCTTAATGTACGGCTACAAAGTTTTTACAAGTGTTTTGAAAAAATACAATATGAAAATTAATGTCCAACATTTGACGTTAATTCTTAGTCGTTGTCACGTTGCTCCTCCACTCCTCCTAACATGGTAAATAATTGCAGTATGAGATGTCAACTAAGTTTTAATTGCAAATAACGAAATTAAACTGCGATAAAAAAAATGTCAGTGTGTAGCACGAAGGAATAGTTAACATTCTGTCATATCGTCTGTCATACGAAAGGAATTCTGAGGGTTTTCCGCCCCATTAAAAAACGATTATTGAATTTTACAAACGAGTTATTAAGGAAAATTTTCATAGAAAATTCGCTTTGGTAACTTTTTTTAAGTTAAAAATAATTTCATGAATACAGACAGACATTACTGTTATAATATTAAAAGCAAAAGTAAAACAGAATAAAGGCAATTTAGGCGCTAGGAAAGCACAAATTAAACAGGGTTTAAAAAACTGCAGTCGAAACCAAAAACTGTCGAACTAAAAACAGAAATGAGTGTACAACTATTCGCTCATTGAGTTGGCTTGACAGCGACTGTTTACATTTAATGAATCAGAAGTAAAAGAAACATTTTTTTTCTGGCCAATGACAAATAAAGAAGTGGATGATATGGCAGTTTTTCTACTTTGACTGCAGTTTTTTACACGCTGAAATTAAATACCATTTATTAATTTTAATATTGATTAACATATTGATAGATTTAACATCTTATTGATGAAAATACGTCCTCTGAATCAGAAAATTTTAAAAGTCATGAATTAGAGTGTTCAAGCTTTCGCGAGTGCACTGTTTATTTTTAAGCAAATAAATTTTTTTTCAAAAACTATCTTTAGCTCTCATGTTCATCAATAATTATTTTTTCAATCGATATATCGACGAAATATTAATTCCAAAACATTCTTAGTCGAAAAAGTGAGTTTTGCAGGAGAAGCTCTTAAAGTACGTTTTTGTGCATAACTTTGGATTTGGATTGGATGATCGGCTATAACACCAAAATTTGATAGCATTTAAGTTAAACCATACATAAATCCGAAAAGTAAAATAGTTAGAAACATGCCAAGTCGACATAGCATGATTTGAAATTGAGCTGACGATATATCGAATTTTATGTCAATGCCAACATTGAATTCACTTAGATAATTTCAATAGATTTTACTACTATAGTCCGGACGAGTCGATAATCCGGCTGAGCCTAAAATTATATGTGTCCGGATTGTCGAAGTTGCACTGTAGACTTAATTTAACGATATGTATTTGCGGCATATTTTTAGGCTTGCTTTGTAACAAAAAATAAAAAAAAATTTAAACTTAAAACTGACTACATAAATAATTCTAAATGTCACGAATACATTCTGTTTAAAACTTAAAACGGAAAATTAAAATTACTTACTTACCACCCAGGAAGTACAAAATACAAAAACGGAAGTGGACACACACACACATACAAAGATGAACACTTGAACAAAAAAGCACGATTACTCTTGTGTTGTGGTTATGGAGCGTATGATTTATATTTTATGGAAATTGTGTAATCATTTCATTATGTTGCAAATGTTAAGCAATTTTATTAGTTGCTGATGGTTCCCAAGAAAATATTTTTATTATGTTTGTCCTCTTTATGTTGGTAGTCCTTTAAGTCATAAATTAACTAAATTTATATTGTTTTTATTTTTATCTCATGGTTAAAACTTACATAATTATGTTTTTTGGTTTGCTTCTCTTTAAAACTGTTTCTTGTGAGTTCTTGTATAAAGCTCATGAAGTTGTATTATTCTTGCTAAATAATTTTAAAGACTCATCTCTTCAATGTCTACGGCTTAACTTAAAATGTAAATTAAATGTATATTTTATAAATTGTTTAATGATTTTTTGCGTGGTTTCAGTAAAAATAACTATTTAACCAGTAAGAGTGCTATATTCGGCTGTGCCGAATCTTATATACCCTTCACCATTGTGCGAGCAGAATACAGAGCAACTAGACAAAACCTATATAATTTCTACATAAACATACATATCGTTACTTTAATATATAAAAGCCCTAACTAACATTTTTCTTACTTTACAGGAGAAGGAAAAAACTTAATAAAAATTATATTCTTGCAGTCGCGATTTTTTTTAAACGCAGTTTTTTATTAAACTCTCTAAACAATTTAATAAAAAACTGCGTTTAAAAAAAATCGCAACTACGATACTACAATTTTTATTAAGTCTTTTCCTTCTCCTGTAAAGTAAGGAAAATGTTAGTTAGGGCTTTTCTATATTAAAGTAACGATATATACAATACATAAAACTTCATTATAAATTAAATTTAAAAAGTTAAAACTGGTAAATGTTTTTTTAAATCGTTTCAGAACATAAAAAAATTAAAAAAAAATTTTCTTTTTGAAAAAACAAGATTCGAACCAGGGACTCACAGTTTTTAACCTAAGCAAACCCCCTAGACAACTGGACCATAAAGGAACGTTTTATGAATATCATTGAAAGTAAAAGTACAGTTCACAACTCAACACAGTTGAGTTGTAATTATTTTTGATGTTTTAGTTCACCACAATAAAGCAAAGTTGTAAACCATAATACCAAAATTATAAATCAACTACATATTTGAGTTGAGAACCATAATAGGTGGCCTATAATCACCAAAATAGTTTGTACCATGTATGTGTGTTTGTTTGGTTTCTTTTTGTATAGGCACTGTTGTCATACCGTAGATTTATCTTTTTTGGCGAGTTTTTAAGAAGCAAAACGAAACAAGAATTCCTAGTTTCTATTTGTTAAAATTATTTCGTTAAATATATGAAATAATAAAGAAGGCTGATAACGAAAATCATATTGAGCATTATGCTAGTACATATATATAAACAAATGCAAAAGGGGGGAGAAACGGACAACTGGATTTGAACTTCGCTTTTCATAAGGACTCAGAATACCCAGAACTTTACAGGGTATAAAAAACAAACTTAATTATAAAAAAAAAGAGTAATTTTTGGGATTTCAGTATTTTGGTCAGAACTCTGCTATTTCTTAACCGATTGGACAGATTTATATACCGACGTGTTAAAGAAGAAATTTGCCAGTTATTTTGGTCATAAAACTTGGACTCGGGAAGATCTATGGTTCCCGAAAATGGGTATTTTTCAAAAAAAAATTTATATTTTGCTCATAACTTTTTCGTATCTGAACCGATTTTCCCGTGTTTTTCAGAAAATATTTTCTATCTTTTGATATATAAGGCGTAACCATAGGTCATATGACAGTCCAAAAAATCATGTTTTTATACAATTTTTGATATTTTTTGTACGGGAGGTACCACGTCCACTTGTTCAATCCCGCCCACATTTTGTGGGATGCTGTGTATTGATAACGTTAATATGTGTACCTAATTTGGAAACTTTGGCTCTTGCCGTTCTCAAGATGTACAGAAATAAAAAAATACAACAACAACAAGGGATTTTTGGGCAAAATCAGAGGCAGTCGTGGTTTTTTGGTCATATCCCAGCCATTTGTGGACCGATCTTGCTGAATTTCAATAGCAAGAAATGGTAGACTATATGTGACATAAATGTAAAACAACCTAGTCGCTATAATGTCTGGAGTATCCAGAAAACACATATCAAACGTAAGACGGACAGACGGACGGACAGACGGACAGACGGACAGCCGGACGCACGGACAGACGGACGGACAGACGGACATCGTTAAATCAACATCTCTCCTCATAAGGACCCAGAATATATATACTTTATAGGGTCTAAGATCAATATTATAGAAATTACAAACGGAATGACAAACTTATTTATACCCTTTTCCATCTGTGGTGAAGGGTATAATAAAAAAGCAACACAAAAAAAATTTTTATTTTCAACGCCAAAGAAGACAAATAAACTGTAAACAAATTAGTAACACGTGTTAGAAATAAAAATATTCAAAACGGACAGGAAGAAAAAAAACTGAAAGAAAAAATTAAACAAACAAGAATAAAGTTAATTAATAACGTGCATTTGAAGTAGGGCATGTTTAACATAACAGAACTGGTGAAAAAGCGAATTAAATTCAAGTTGTTTCCTGAAACCTGACCACAAAATTTTTCAACAAGATGAATGTCACATTTTTATAAACCATAACATGAAAAATATTGCAAAAAAAGGAGGTACCACAATTTAAAACAAAAAAAAAAAAAAAACAACCAAAAGATTTATATTCGGCTGTACAGAAGCTTAGATGCTCTCTATAGAGAGTAAGATTATTTCTTAATTGGGCTTTAAATGGGAACTTTAATAAACAGTACAACACATGATTTTGTGACTCAATTCTGAGAATTGCACCTGAAAGTAGCCCCAAAAGTTAGAACTTCTGCATCAGTAGTTTTGTAAATGGCCATACGAATTTTTTTGCTCAAGGTGGATTTTTATCACTTTTTCTATATTTTAACACGGTTATCGGAATATCTCTTTTGTGTCTGAAGCAAAGTTGTAGATATTAAATAGGAGAACAAAAAGCGGTACATACCTACCCGAAAAAAGTGCATCCAGTAACTGAAAAATCGCAAAAATGCCCATTTTGTACAAACTTTTCCCCTTTCCTTTTTTGCTCAATAACTGGATTACAAATCCACAAATATGCGGTTTTTTATCAGTCAATTGGTTTAACGAATGGTGATTAAAAAATTTTATCAGAAAAAAGAAAGTCATGGTACTCAAACACAATTTTGCTTAACTAATGATTTTTTCGGATTAGAAGGTATATTCAGAAATGAGTTTGCAAAAATTTTTAAAAATCGATTAAGAAGTTTAGCATTTGTAAGATATTATTATTTTCAAATATTCTCTTTCATACACCCTTCTTAAAATTTTAGGTGATATCTAATAATGTTGTCTACATTGAGTAGTCTGTTATCAGCAAACAAACTACAATATACTTTTCTATACAATATAATATGATGATGTTGATTTTAATTTTCCAAAGATTATTTCATTAATTATTCTTTTGTTTTTCTTACATACTACAAATTAAATAAGAAGCCATGTAATCATTTAGAGAAGACACACCCTTAAACTTGTAACAGAAAGAAGACATATTAAAAAGCATTTTGCAACAAGGCAGAGAGGGTACACAGAAAAAATTCTCCAAAATTTTTCACCAATTAAAGCATTAATCAAAAACATAATCAGTTTTAATTAAAAATTTAATCAAGTGAATTAAACTTTTAATCCAGTAAATACAACGTTTAATTAATACTATTAACTGGTTTAATTGATACTATTAATTTGTTAACTGGTGCAAATTTAATTAATTTTTTAATTAATATCACAAATTTTTTAATTGAAATCAATTTTTATTTTTTTCTGTGTACCAGCGATATTTGAGATGGAAAAAGGGTCAATCCTAAAGTCTTTTATGTATAAACTTTTGCTGGATAAAGTCATTAACTAATACATATTATTTTTTCTGTATTTCTTTATTTTTTGTTTGTTTTTGTTATATAAGTACATTGTTATTAATGCTGACACATATACATACAAAAACACATGTACGCCATACGCCTATATTAAATTTTGTGTGTATGTAGGTGGCAAGTTGTTGTTTTAGTATTTATTTAATTGCTAAATATTGCTGTGTAAGTTAAAGTGTGTAAGATAATAAATACGGTACAGGAAAACGAATTAGAAACATTATTATGTACGACGTACAGTGGATGAATTTTCGAAGAACAACAGCAACAGATGTTGGGATTTTTATAGCTTTTGACGTATTTTTTTTACGCAAAAGCTTAATCGAGCTCTACTTTTTCAATTTTTATTTAAAATAAAACATTCTTGAATTGAAATTTATGGTAACCATACCACAAATAAACCTTGTAGCCTCCTAGCAAGGGTCAGCCAATACATTGGACTCCGTATTATGTTAAATACACTCAAAAGAAAAATCAGCCCATCCATACTCAAATCTATCGAAGCGGTATTAATAGTGCGGTGAGTACGGACTTTTTTTAATCATGTACAGACAGATTAATTCAAGTACGGATTGTCCATTTTCAATTCCGATTTCGTACTTGAAATAGTCCGAAAATGAGATTGATTTAAGTAAAGCTGAGATTGAATCAATCTCAAAATGCGCTTGATTCAAGAATTATAAAATTGTTTTAATCCGAATTCGTACTTAAAATAATCCGAAAATGAGATTGATTTAGGTAAAACCATGGTAGAATAAGTACAAGTTATAGTCATTAGAAATTTTGTTCTCAATTGCAAAACCCATATAACGTCAAACGAGAGAAAAAATGAAAAAAAATATTAAAACAAGCGTCAAAAATCAAATAAATTATTTTGACATTACATGGGTAAATAATGAAAACTCTCCTTAATGAACATACCTGGTACTTATAATACTAAAGGTAAAACTAAGGTTGAATAAGGGCTGCAAGGTACTTTTTTTCCTTGTCCCAAAAAAAATTTTAAAAATAAATCTCTGAAATTCCCCAAATTAAAAAACAAAACCTTAAAAAGTTAATGTTTTTTTTCTAACCAAATTGATTTTTTTTTTTTTTAAATAGTAAGAACAATTTTAATAAGAAATCCCCAATACAAATTTTTAGTAAAAATAATTATTTTATTTTGTTTGCAGGGATTGGTTTCGGAATATTTTTTAAATCCTTTTTATGCGATTCCCCACTGGAATTTCAAGCAATATGCTGTTTTTGAAGACGAATGAGCCAATTTATGAGGATTAGCCATCCTTAAAATCAACAATAAAAATACATATAGTTATCCGTTATTTATTTGATACTTCGATGCATCATAAGCACTTACCAATAGCTTAGCATTCATTTTCCCAAACTTTATTATATTGTTTTGGATATTTACTTAGTTTTGGGGAAGACATATTTGCTTAAAAATCGTCTTTAAAAAATAAAAAATCATATGTGTTGTCAACGGTTTTAAGACACCGACGATGCTGGATGGAAAATTAGATATGACGGCGAATTTTACGTCCAGCACACCTACTCGGGTAAATTCGCCGTGATGTCAAGCATTTTGACTGTGTACGGACCCCTTTAGATTATTTTTTTTACAACTTAACAAAAATGGTAGTCTTAATTATGACCCTTTACATCGTATTAGTTGTTTATAAGAGTAAGATAAAAGTTTTGCTCCTTTTTTTTCAGATTTTTTATACGAAACAAAGAAACATAAGCGTAAGTAATAAAAGAAGGAAACATATATTGTTACGAAAGTAACTTAAGTTAAGAATGAGTTGTAATTATTAGTTAAGACCAAGTTGTATTTATTAGTTATCTTGTATTAATTAGTTATCTTGTATTTATAAGTTGTCTTCTGTTTATAAGTAATTTTATTAGTTTACATTGTTGTTAAAAAAATTGTTATACATCATTATACTTCAACCCCAATGTGCAGAACGCTCTAGTATAAAAGTAATTTAATGTTTAAAAGTCCCTTAAAAAAGCTTTAGTATAAATGATGCGCCTATGTAACCATAGATGGTGATATAGACGTTAAATTTACAATTCATAAAATAGCTGATGTATTAATCGTTAATGGTAAAGATTCGAACCTTCGAACAACATTTCGAATGTTCTAGACGGCCGGATTACAATATAACATAGCGTC
Source organism: Pollenia griseotomentosa (assembly GCA_963931875.1). NCBI lineage: Eukaryota > Metazoa > Arthropoda > Insecta > Diptera > Polleniidae > Pollenia > Pollenia griseotomentosa. The sequence goes on from OZ007561.1 coordinate 103,430,070, forward strand.
TTCAACTGACAATTTTTTGTCATACCAAACGTCAAAGTCTATATAGAAAAAACTTGAACATTTTTGTCAGCGTTTTTTTAATATGAAGTTTGACGTTGGGTATGACAAAAAATTGTCAGGTAAAGACGCTATGTAAATACTTGCGGAGGCTAGCATCAGAGGGGAGTATTAGTTCAGACTTTTTGATGATAAGAAAGCATCTCGCGGAGAAAATAGTAAGCTTTTAATACAAAGTGGTACTTAAATAAAGATTGTTAAATAAACAAGGTGGAATTTAATAAGCTTTATAAAATAAGTATTATATATTAAAGTGTTGTGTTTATTTAATTTTATTAAAGTTGCAAGAAAAGAAAGAAGTTTATTATAAAGGAAATAAGCCGAAAACGTTATTGAAAAGGCAGTTAAATAACAATATTAAAAATGTGTAAGATGGCGCTGCGAAATATGGCCCCAAAAAATAAATAAAAAGTGTCCCCAAATTTGGGGCTATTTTTCATAACGCAATATGACCCCATTTTTTTAATGAAAAATTACCCCAAAAAAATTAAAAATAAAATGATATATGACCGTAAATTTGGGGTAATTCTTCATTTCACCTCAAATTTTATAATGAATTTTAACCCCAAAAAAGAACACAAAGATAGTTATATCAAAAATTTTGGGTGGAGTTCATGTGACCCCGAAACTCAAAATCCCAAATTTAGAATTCCGATTTCAAAATACAAATAATTATACAGTTTTAGTTTTAAAAATCTTACGATTAATAGCATGGTTGGGCTTTCGGCCATGCGCAAGGATTTTTTCCTCTATGGCATAACGAACACTGGCTTTGCTTACTAAAGTTTCACGTTACAGACTGCCTTCGGCCGGGCGCAAGGATATTTTTCTCTATGATAGAACAAACACTGGCTTCGCTAACTAAAGCTTCTCCATGTAGCCGGCCTTCGGCCGGGCGCAAGGATTTTCTTCTCTATGATATAACGAACTCTCTCTATATAGCCGGCCTTCGGCCGGTCGCAAGGATTTTTTCCTCTATGGTATAACAAACACCGGCTTCGCTAACTAAAACATCTCTGCATAACCTGCAAGAATTTTCTCCACTTTGGTATAAGAAATCGGGTTTTTTATACTATTCCTAGAAACTTTTACATACAATTTTATATAATTTGTGTAAAAATATTTGGGGTGATTTTTTATTTCTTAAAATTTGCGTTTCTTATTAGTAAACGAAAAATAGCCCCAAAGTTAAAATTGTGATTTTATTTGGGACCATTTTTCATTTCTTGATATTGGGGTCATTTTTTATTCCACTTAAAATGCAAAAACACCCTAACGAAAAAATGAAAAGTAACCCCCCCCCCCCCCAAAAAAAAAAACAAAAAAATCGCCCCAAGCTTGCGTGTTGTTGTCTCTCATGTAAAATTTTGGGACCGTTCTACATTTTCCGTTTAGGGCCATATTTCCGAGGGTCATTTTGCGCACCGCCGTGTAAAATCACCAGAAAATCCACGAATATTTTTTAAGGCCCCAAAAAAAACCCCGATTCCCAAATGACTTTCTTTGTCCTTTTTGCTCGGATGAAATCCTTAACTTTGGGGATAAATCCCCAAGTCTTGCAGCCCTGGATTGAATCAATCTCAAAATGCGCTTGATTCATTATAGTAAAGTTGATTTTATCCAGAATTTGTGCTTGAAAAAAAACCCAAAAACCAAAAATTATTATGATTGATTTACTTACTCGTATTATACTTAACAGATTGATAAAACACCAACATGATGCCCGATATGGTTTTTACTTTAGAAAACTTATGTGTTTGTTTAAGCAAAAATATAAATTAAATGAGAAACAAGAGTTCAAATTTACTTGTTAACCCTTCGTGGTACACATGAGTTCGGCCAGACCTTTTTCTAATGTGAATAGAAAATCAAAACATGCGTAAGCCGGATGGTTAAACACAACGAAAAGTTTAATCCTTTTTTTAGTTGATTAAAGAATCTTATACTTATTTCAAGAAATTCCGGGATTGATTTTCGAAAGTTATCCCATTAAGGATTGTTTTGAGTACGTTTTAGTGTTATTCGTACTTGAACTTTTGAGTACGACTCGTAGTTAAAGTAATCATAAAAAACTTGATTTATACCGAGTGTTTTTCTTTCTGTGTACTAAAGAATTTAGGGTTCTCGGAAAAATCATTGATTTATTTCCAGTTTAGTTAATAAAAGCATAATTCAAAGTGCTTAAATAAAAGTTTGAAGATAATTAGTTTTGTGCATGCAAAAACTTGTTACAAACTATGTGAGGTCGTAGACTCACTATTAACTTATACTTCTTATACTTCTACTTATATAACTTCTACTTATACTTATAAAAATCATTCGAAACCTCTCAAAAGAATTTTGCAGAAAGATTGGTATTGATTTTAGAAAATCACTTTTATTTTTTTGAGATCAAATTTGCACAATTCGTACTCTGTAGCCGAGTACAGGCTACATGAATAAACTACCTAAGTAGAGTAGCAGGAAAAAGCCCTGGAAGTTATAGCACTCGATAAACGAGTTAAATATCACTCTGAATAGTAATGTTATAATTATAAAATACACTTTTGGTCCTAAGACAACAAGGATTCTAAGTTAGATTCTTTACTTTTTATAATATTCACTTCCTTTCAACTTGTCGTTATTGTTACTGATCCATTCACTGGGCACTGTGTGTGTTTAACTTTTTCTTTCTTTTTTTTGTTCTTCCATTCTTGTTTCATGAGCTCTAACCAAAGTCACTGTTGAAACTGTTGTTCCTCTACAACCTACAATCTCAATCCTCGAAGCAGTTCGGCTTATCTGCAGGATATAGGTTGCAGCTGTTCCTGGTTTTTATCATGCGTTCATTCCATTGTGACATTTCGTGTTCCTGTTTCTCCGTGTGTACGGGTGATTGATGTATGATCTTAGTCCATTATTGTTTTTCTTGTTCAATTTCCGTCGTTGTTTAATCGTTTGTTGTTCCAGCTAAGTAGATGATTGGTCGACCGTAGCAGATCTGTCGTTGCCGAGAAACAACGCTCTCTGTGTGTTTAGTGTAGTGGTGGGGAACCTTGCTAGTCTTTGATTCCTACTTTTTGCCTATGGGGTGCTGGCATCCTGGCCTTTTTTCTATGATGTTATCCTTCTTTCTAGGGGAAGGGGAGGTCAGGGGGCTTCTTTTCTTTAAAACTCGAAGACTATGTGGAATTTTTTTTTCCTCTGCCAGGGATCGAACCTGGGATGCCTGGTTTTGTAGGCAAATAAAAACTCCAGTTACGTTTCTTTAATCAAACATACATAATCTATTTATGCAACTTTTCTGTACATCCCTCGCGTAATTTTATGCACAACTGCTCAGAAAACTGTATTCATTAAAAACATTCAAACAGCTTTTAACTTGCAACATGTTTTCATCTTTCATGTGCATCGCACTTGATCATAAAGAGGGTATTAACTCAAACTTTTTATTTTTTCACCTTTTGGAAGAAATGAACACGTAATCTTCATATCTACCCGCTGTAAAAATATCGTGCTATTTTGTCTACTTTTTGCTAATGAAACGGCTGGCTTAAAAATTCTTTTTTGTATGCTTTTAATATTAAGTTAAAAATCGTTAAGCTTCAATTGAAATTTTTTTTAATTTTGAGTTTATACCCTTTTTATGATCAAGGTCGACTGTAAATTTTATTTTTACAGACACGCACTTCATTCCACAACAGAAACCTAAAATGGTTAATTTCAAATATTTTTTCTTTTATACGTTTTTGTATTCAATGATGTTTATATCAACGTCGGCACTTATATAAGTTATTTTGGTTCGATTTAATTTACTTTCAGGTTAAACTCAGTATTGTGTGTGTACCACAAGAACACACGTATCGTTTGTTATTAATAAATTTTGTTGAAAGGTGTTGTTGGCTTCAGGTATTGAAATATTTTTGTTTATTAACAATTAAAGTAATAATTCAGTCAAGATGAAAATGATACAACATTTGTCTCCAAAAACTAATAATAATTTGATTAAAAGTTTATTGCGCTTTGTAAGAAAAAAGGTATGAAAAAATGGAAATAAAGTATACGCCACAGAGGTTAGAGGAAATATTTTGTATGAAATTAATTATCAATTATACGCCACAGCTGCTCATGTACATAATTAATTATGATTTATGATTTCGAAATGATTTGTATTTAAAAATAAAAATTGAAAGTGTAACATCTTACACAGACAGAAAAACACTCGTGATAAATCAAGTTTTTTATGATTACTTTAAGTACGAGTCGTAATCAAAAATTCAAGTACGAATAACACTTAAACGTACTTAAAACAATCCTAAATTGGATTACTTTCGAAAATCAATCCCGGAATTTCTTGAAATAAGTATAAAATTCTTTAATCAACTAAAAAAAAGATTAAACTTTTCGTTGTGTTTAACCATCCGGCTTACGCATGTTTTGAATTTCCATTGAAAAAAGGTCTGGCCAGACTCATGTGTACCACGAAGCGTTAGAAAGTAAATTTGAACTCTTGCTTCTCATTTAGTTTATATTTTTGGTTAAATATGTGCACGAGATTTCTAAAGTAAAAACCATATCCGGCATGATGTTGTTGTTTTATCATTCTGTAAAGTGTAATACGAGTAAGTAAATTAATCATAATAATTTTTTCTTTCTAATTTCTTCTTTCGGGTTTTTTCAAGCACTAATTCGGGAAAAATAAACTTTATAATACTTTAATCAAACGCATTTTGAGATTGATTCAATCTTAGTTTTACTTGAATCAATCTCATTTTCGGACTGTTTCAAGTACGAAATCGGGATTGAATATGGATAATTTAGGTATTTTGCGATTGAAAATCCGTACTTGGATCAATCTTTCTGTACTTTATTCAAGAAAATCCGTACTCACCGCACTATTTATACCGCTTCGGATTGATTTGAGTACGGATGGTTATTTTTTCGTTTTGGAAAAATTTTAGTCGACCTTGACTTTTCATGGTATTTAGATTTTCAATGTATAATTAGAGTTTTTGTATTGGCCCTAGTTCTCGAGGTAAAGCGTTTTATCAAAAACAACCTTTTAAGAATTCATAAAAAAATAAAACAAAGAGCCAGTTTTTTGTCCAACAGCATTTTGATAAATATATTCCTATATATGCTATAACACTTATTTATTATTTACACAACTATATTTAGTACTTACACAGCGTTTACATTTGTCAGTACTGGCAAGACAGTAAGCATATACATATTAGTTGGCAAAACAATGCAAAAACAAAATAGCTGTAAAAGTGTTTATGTATTAGTGAAAAAGTTTGAATGAATTGCTGCTGTCTTGCCAGTACTGGCAAATGTAAACGCCATGTTAGTCTAACCCCCGTAATTTATAGCTTTTATTGAAAACCAACTATAATTTTCTCCACGTTATACGTTATTGACAAAGTCTGAACTTAGAACGATCTTACTATGCTAGCCGCCGCAAGTATTTATTCTGCCATTCGGCCATCTAGAACATTCGAAATGTTTTTCGAAGGTTCGAGGCTTTACTATTTACCACTCTACTTGATTTATGGCGGAACTTATGTTTACACAATTTCACAACTTATACTGAAGCTTTTTTAACGGTCATTTCGAGGGCTTTCTGCACATTGGGATTGAAGTGTACTAAATTATAACAATTTTTAGTAACAATGTAAACTAATACAATTACTTATGAAAACAAGACAACTAAAAATTATAACTAATTCTTAACTAAAGTTACTTTCGTAACAACCCTGCAGATAATGAGACTAGTCCATACATGCATGTAAAGAGTAGTTCATAAAGGAGTAGGAGTACTCCAAAACTACTCCAAATATATGGGCAAAAGGTGGTCCATTTAACATTACGATGTCCTCGGAGGGGACCATTTAGCCCACCGAAGTAGTCCCTAAACTACTCCATGGAGTACTAAAGTGGGTTAATTTTAAAAGTACTCCATGTCATTACAGTATGGAGTACACTTAAGCGGTTGTTGAAACATTTTTCATTTTTTACTTATCGCCTTTTATGGCGTGCCCTGTAGTTTATTATTGCTATTATTAAATATATTTACTTGGTATTTTTAATTTGTTTATCTTTTTTTTCACAAATTTCACAAACTTTCACTTTTAAATAAACAATTAATAATGGACACCATCAGGGCTACCAATGTGTAATACTGTAAACTATAGAAAAGTATACATCATGCAGTTGTTGGCAGCATTGCATGTTAATTTTTTATGATATGGTCCATATTACAGTAGATTGGACCATGTTGTAAGTAGTCCATTTAAGCCACAATGGACCACGTAGTCCAATATTATATGTAGGGAATATTTTAAGATATTTTTATAAATTTTATTTTAGACAAGAATGTCTAGAAAATTTTTATATAATACATATGTATTAAAATTAAAAATCAATAAATATTAGCATAATATAAAAAAGCGTTTTTTTTCCTTAACTAGAAGTAATTACCGAAAATAATTAATTAATTTCATAAAACATTAGTTGTCTAAAAACTCTTAAAACTTTTTGTAGAAAGAAAACCAAATAAATGTTAATTCATTTAGCTTTAATTTCTCAGAAAATACTTAAAAAATTGAAAAATATATATTTTACCTTTATTATTAATACCCAAACAATTAATAAGAAATGATAAATGAAAAATTCCACTTAAATTTATTAGAAAAAAAACTTGTTGTTGTTGTCTTCATTTGAATGTTTAAATAATTAAAAAGCATAATCAAACTTGTGCTTTCAATTTATTTATTTATTTAATAATCTTGATGTTTGGTACTAATTTCATTGTGTTGGGTTCCCGGCCATGAGGGCCATGCGGGCAATGAAAGGGCTGATTGCTTGGCAAACAGGGGCGCTCGTCTTCCATTTATAGGTCCTGAGCCTTTCTTCGGCGTCCCTGTGGGCCACATCAGGGGGACGCTACAAAAATGGTCCGAGCGTGAATTCCTTCGCGCATGGACGGTCACTTCTGGATTGAGACAGTCCAAAAGATTTGTGACGCTGTCCCGGCGCAGGGCAGGAAGGTTTCTGCTGCTTGAAAAAGCGGAACTTAGACTGCTTGTTGGCCTGTGGTTTCAGGTACCACCAGTTTAAGTTGGGTAATTCATCTACCAAAATGTGCAGATTCTGTGGGATGGATGATGAAACGTCGGAACATCTGCTCTGCTGCTGTCCCGCCTTGGGGACTTCTAGGCAGAAATTTTTCGGGGGGCAAACAGTGGGCCCGACTGATATCCTTGATCTTCCACCGAGCAGGGTAATGGGCTTTATACGCGGCCTAAACTTGACATGGTGAGACATATGGGCTGCACAAAAGATCCTTTGGGTCGCGGTGCACATGGCCTTCACGTGTATACTACTACTATTTCATTTCAAATCAAGAAAAATTTCTACATTCGGCTGAGCCGAATTTTCGAGACCCTCCACCAAGAGTAAGAATATTATAGCAGTGGGTTTAATATGGCATAAGCTCAAAAAAACTCTTTTTTAAATATTAAAATTATACCGCAATTTTTGGACGCCCTATATATAAAATACGTTACGCATTCTGTAACCATGGGTAAAATTTTCCAACGCTATTGGGCAATACAACATATTCAAACAAATGTACAGCATGTAATAAAATTATTTGTAAAAGCCATTCCGAAACTTGCATTATATGCACAGAATATAACAAAAAAAAAACCAGTTAGAGTGCTAAATTCGGCTGTGCGGAATCTTTGATTCCCTCCACCGACAGTTCGGATATTTCAGGAGTGGGCTATATATGATATCTATATATTATTAATTAAACTTTATAAAAACGGTCGTCAGCATAAAAATTGGTGGCGGATAATCATCCCAATAGAGCAGTGAACAAGTTTTTAGCGTTTATAGTAAGTTTCAGAAGGCTGCTAAATATGGGATCTAAGGTAAATTATGGACCGTATATCACAAAATTGCATGACATTTTTTCTGCCCATATGAAGCTAAGTTGGAACAAATTTTACCACAATAAATATATCTGCTACGGTTTTAGGCGTATTGAATTAATTTCCCAGAATAGGCTTTATATGTGTCGTATGGTAAATTATGGACCGATCATCACGAAATTAGTGTAATTTTTAGTCTTATAACACTGTGACGTACAAAATTTCATTATGATAGCATTATTTCTTACGGACGAATATTAACCGTATGATTTTAAGTCGTAATTTGCTTAAAATCTTATATCATTCCGTGCATTATTTCATCATTTATGTTAGTTCTTATAACAAAACTGTCAATTTTTTAAGGTGGTTCTTTCACATTTTTAATCATAGCTCTGAACCTAATGAACCGATATTGCTAAATTTCTATTCCAAACTGCTTAGGATAACTTCAAGCAATTTTGTTTGGAAGTGAACGTGTTTTCAACAGACGGACATACGGGCAGACGGACAGACAGACGGACATGGCTAAATCGACTTACAATTACTCAAGGAGCCAGAATATATACTTTATGGTGTCTGAGATGAATAATAAAAAAGTTTCACACGGAATGACAAACTAAGTGCACCCTATTTACAACTAGTTGTGGTGGAGGGTATAAAAAAGAATTAACAAACGTATGATGGATAAACTTTCTTTATTGGGAAAACTTGACCCACAAATACCACATGCGTTTTTCTTCTAAGTATAGAATAAGGGTTAAACAAATTTTCATGAAAATTGAAATCTTTTTTTTTAAGCAAATAATTTCCAGATACACAAATATCAATAATAAAAAAATGAATAAATATAATTAAATAAATACCTGGGTTTTGGGAAACTATCACGTTTTGAACGTCTTCTTTTCACCCATATACGTTTACCCACTTTCACACGCATTGTTAGGGAAATATTGTTGCTTATGTGGCTAATGTTGCTAAGCCTTGTCGAGAACAGCTGTTTCGAAAGTAGAAAACGACAGCAAAATACTTACAAACACGCAATCACTCACTCACTTTTAAAAAGAACACTGTTGTGCTTAAACGGTAAAAAAGCTCTAGTTACCGTTACTTAACAATTAAGATAATGTTGTTATTGTTCTTGTTGTTGTTGTTGTTCTTTGACAAAACACAGTTTAGTTGTTTTTGTAAAATGATTATGGAATGTTGATATTGTTTTTGCGGGGGTTTTTTTTTTGTAAAATCAGTGAGTCTAGTTAAATTGGACAACACGTATGTATGTATTTTAAAAGTTTTAAAATATTTATTAGATATGCTTCGTTTCTATTAGTTTTTTTTGTTTTGAATAGAAATATTTACTTTTGTTTTCTTTACACATAATTTAATTGTTGATATTAAAATAAATTATTGAATTTGTAATAAAGTTTGCTGCAGGTTGTTTGCAGTATGTAATTTGTTTCCAATTCATATTTTTTTAAATTTTTTTTTTGTTCTTCTGTCAGGTACTTTTAGTTGTGGCGTTATTTAATGCTCTTTTTGTTTTTATTATTATTTTTTTTTTTTTGAAATAGTAATTTTGTTGTTGTTATTTTTTTCTTGTTTTAAACATAAAATTTTAATACTGACATTTGAGAGAAAAAAATTACGTCAAAATGATTTCATTCTTTTTTATACATTTTTTAAACCTTTCTTTTGTACATTTTTAATTTGTTTTTTTCCGTTTCCTTTTTCGTTTTATGTAAATTTTTTTTTTTAAATTATGTTATTTCTTTTAAATTTTTTTGGTAGACTTTTCTTCACATCACCTTTTTTTCTTGTTATTTCGGGTGGCGTTTAAAGCATTTCACTTGCAATTGCGACTTTCACACTTTTTTTTCGAAATATTTCTTATGTAAATGAATGTTTATGGCAATTTTGTCGTAAATAAGTTTTTTTTTTTATATAAAATTCATATTAAAATATCACTCATACGCTTCGTTGGGCATAACAAATGTTGTTTTCTCAAAAGGAAAACATGAATAAATAAATTCTTGCGCTTCTTAAAGCGTTTTTTTCACTTCTTTTTATTTTTTAAACATTTTCAGTTTTTATTTCATTTTTTCTTCTTTTCTGTTTCGAACCTTTAAAAAAATTTTTAATTTGAAAATTAATAAATATTTAATTTCACTTGTTTAAATTGTTGTTTCGTTTCTTGTTACTTTCATGGTCTTGTTGCAGCAAGTGTTTTATTGAGAATGACGTTCAATTGCTGTTGACACATGTTCATTACCGGCCGTTGCTAGGCATGTTTGTCCGTCTGTCTGTCTGTTTCATTTAAACTTAAAAGAGGTGAATAAGAAAATTATTGAGTTTTTTCTTTTACTTATTCATTTCCATTAAGTTTTTTTTCCATTTTTGTTTTTTTTTTTATTATTTACCAACAAATCAATTCGTTTATTCCATTTTTGTAATTTTTCTCTTATTTGAACTTGTCTGTGTATGGGTTTAAGAACGTCTGTTTTATTTCCAATTTGTCTACGACCCGCCTAATTAAATGTACAGCTTTTCTTTTTTTTTTTAAAGAGATTGATCATTTAATTATTTAGTTTTAAAATAATAAACAAATTAAAAAAATGAACTTAGTGAAAGATGTCAAAAATGTTTGCCAACACTGTGTTTAATAATATAAATATGTATGTATTTTTGCGATAAAACACACCATAGTGTCCGTCGGGATCAAAATATCAACACAAATAAAAATTACACTTTCCTTCCCATCTTTCGGTGAAGGGGATAAAAGCTGTTTCTTTAAATTATTTGTAGAATTTGCTTAATATGTTTATAGGGGGTGGTTCAATTTTCCTCACTTTCATTAACAAATTAATCGCATATACAAAGCAAGTAAATCATTTTACTACTATTCTTCGGGTTTTTAAGCAAATTCGGTAATATGTATAGGTATTAATAAAATTAAAATTTTTTTAAGACTTCTTTAAATATTTTTTTTTTCTAAACAAATTTTATACAAAAGAGCTTAAATTGAGATTTTCCAATTACACCAACTAACGAAAAGAACTAATGAATATTAAAACTTTCATTTTTAATTGGGAAAAGCTTGCATTAAATTTAGAAAAATAAAACTGTTAAGGTAAAAATCATTAATTATAAAATTAAAAGATCAGATCTCCCCTAAGTATACATGACATTACAACATGTCGTCACCTAAAACGCAATAGGCCCTAACTAGCAAAACACTACAAATCGACTTTTTCATTAAATCTTATGAATTGCAGAAACACAAATGTCCACAAAAAATTTTAGAATCTTTCGACCAACACTAACGATGACCAAAAACCACGGCCCTAACTACAAAAGACTATATTATAAACGCTAAAAGACCTAGCTAACAGTTTGTCTTATATGCAACACTGTTAATTGCCAAACAGTAGAAGAAAAGTTTATTAAAAACAGCTTAATGTAATTTATCATATTAAATAGTTTTTTTCTTCTCCTGTAAAATTGCAAAATGTTAGATAGGTGACGATATACAACTCTCTTGACCTTTTAACCTTTTCCTTAAAATTTTAGCGGAGACTTAATATTATGAGGAAGGCCCTTACGTAATATGATAACATTTTTAAAAAACATTATAAAAGGTGCTCCAATAGGGACTTCCGAATTTTGAATAGCGGCCATATTGTTAAAGATACAATTGTCGAGTTAGCTGTTTGTTTTTTGAGCTTATACAGACGGCACAATCGAAAACTTTTATAAATGATACTCGTGCCTCTAGTTTAAGATGAATTTCGCAATTTGAATGGAAAATATATTTTAAAACTGGAAAATCATTCAAATCTGCGAGGCACCACATGTGAACAAGGCTATGAAAAGTCAATTTTCTTCCCGCAAGGATGAGGTCTGTCCAAACATTTATGCTTTCCTAAAGTAGGACTGGTTTTTAATTTTTAGATTTAAGATTTTGCTGCTCTAACTGTGCGGCCTACTTCCCCCTAGGATTATGAATTGAAATATTTAAAGGATATTCTACATTATGGTTTAACATTCTTTAGAGACATCAGGTGCAGCCTTTACCTGGAGTTCAGCAGAATTCTAAATTGACAAATCTCTTTGAGATCTCGGCTGAGCATAGATCTTATCTGTTCCTGCAGGAGTCAGGAGCACCGGTAGTACGTTACCGGTCTGGTTGAGAGCCATTCGGGGACTACGTGGTGGTTGTGGTTTATACCGAAAGTTGCGGGTAGCCGTATCTTTTAATAAGTTGGAATGAAGGTTTAATTTTTCACCATTTTTGGAAAAGTTTTAGCTTTTTAGTATGCTTAGCTAAACTCCCATGGACGGATATAAAATTCAACAGCACGTGCAAATAATAAAATTGTTTTTAAAAAAAGGGTGTTCTGATATGGCAACTCTTATCGAAAAATCATGGTCAATGATGAGGCCTATTTCTGGATAAATGGACAACAAGCAAAATTTCCCAATCCTCATGAGATCAAAGAGTGTCCAAAGCATCCAGATAAAGTCACTCTTTGGTGTGAATTTTGGGTTGTGGTGTCATGGCTCCTTATTTCTTTGAGAACGGAAGACAAATATCGTTAAAAGCCAGTGCTATGGGTCGATGATTATCAACTTTTTTTGACTTGAGTTGGATGATATGGAGACCAAAGACACACAGTTCATGCCGCATTTTACATTCTGTACGAGCGATTTAAGGGCATAATCATCTCACGTAAATGGGATTAAACTGACCGCCAAGATAGAGCGGTTTAAGCCTGTGAGACTTTTTCTTGTGAGACTTTCTTAAGTCACAGGTCTATACAAATAAGCTTGAAAACTCCACGGCGATTTAAGCCTCCATAGCCCATGACATCAGCCAAATTTACAACAACTTTTTGAGTAAACAAATACATAAATACATAATATTAATTAAGGTCAGTAGGATAAATATATTTTTTTAAGTTCTTGATGTGGTACAATAATGTTTTACTAGAAAATGAATTTAAATTTGGTGCGTTTTGATCCGACTCATCTATATACATATACAAAATACAAAAATTGTTTTTTGTCCATTATAGACTCTGAAACCATACAACCGAAGTGCTCATTAGAAAGGCAATTTTGTGAAGATGGTTTAAGGCTATACATTTTTTCAAAACGAGGGGAGTTCTGCCTCTCCGAAACAGATTTTATTGAAATTTAAAACATAGAGAGATCCCTACTTATATGAACACATTAGCTACACATTAAAAATAAATAGGACCACGAGGTGAGGTAGGGGCAATTTCTGTCTCTCCAAATCTATCTAACAGAAAATAATGAAATTACAAACATAGATAGATCCCTACTTAACTGTACACATAGGCTATAGAATTTAAAAAAAAAATAGGATCACTAGGGAAGGGAGGGGGAAATATCTGCCTTTTCAAAACGATCTAACATATTCTAATAAAATTTAAAACATAAATAGATTGTTATTTATATAGACTCATAAGCTATGAATGTTTTCAAAAATGGGACTACAAGAAGTGGGGAACGTTGTAGCACACGCCGGGTATCCGCTAGTAGAAAGCAAATTTGTTTTGTTATGAACTCAATGGAAATGTTGCGTTCTAAATGAACTACATTTAGAATTATGACATTCATTTTCATATCAATAATATTGTAATTTTTACTTTTGGTTTCGAATTTCATAAATTTTATAGAAAATAAGCAACACTTATTTTTTGATACCCCTTTTTCACTTGTATACAATCTAAAACAACAATAACCGAAGACAAGTGATGATTTTATTAGAACGAATAAATATTCTCAAAATAATCCTTTAGAGCATAAAATTTTTTTCCTAAAGAAGTAAAAAATAGACTTAGGCAGTTTTTTCTTATTTTCACAGAAGTAATTACTGCTTGAATCTTACCTTCTTTCTGAGTGTTAAGAGTTCCAGGAAATGCTAACATGGTTTTTCATTTCCGGATATTCATAAAACCCAAGACCATATAAATTTACAAGTTTATGTAAATGTCACTTTAATTTTGTTTGTGTCTGGATTAACACTTTTCATGGTCATTCGATCTAAATCCATTTTTTTAGTTGTTTGTTTTTTTTAGGGCCACAAAAAGGAAGATACTTAAAAAAAACTACTTTTGGAAAAAAAAACCGTAAACAAATACAGTTCTAGCACCTGCTTATTTATATAATTATTAATTTTTACCCAGATGCCCATGTCCTTAGGACTTAAAATCCTTGACGACAATAAGGGAGAGTCAGAACAAGTCGTCAAGGACATTTTCAAAAAAGTTTCGCAAAAATCGAGCACCACGACAAGACGGGCAACATCGCTTGACTTTTTGCCTATACTTCATTATTTTATATCGGCGCGAATAAAACATATTTTTTTTAATATGGTCACAATTGGCAAAAATAAATAATTAAGGAAAGCATTTTATGATATCAGCTATAGTATTGTCACGTTCAGCCATATTATGGTTAAATTAAGTTCTACATAAGAAAGGTGTACGTAAGCAGAGGTCCCGTAAAGAACTAAATATGTATTTGTTCTTTAACTGTAGTTTTTTTGACTGTGGTTAAGTACATCATATTCCCTCATTTACTATTTTTACGATTTAGGGTGTGTGTAAAACGGTACCAGAGTTCTATGGTGAATTAAAATTGTCAAGAATTTCTACACTAATATCAAAATTTATGCTAGCCCCTAGGTCTAGTGAAATTTTATTCACCTCAACAGTGTCAAAATTTCACTTATATGAGTACTTTGCTACCGTTTCACACACACCCTTTTTCGCCTATGGCGTAGCCATTAAAGTATTTTTTTTTTTAACGATGGCTTTCAGGACTTTATCTTCTGTCGTGAACAGTATTAAATGACAGATCACACTGAATACTAATCGCATATGTTGAAGTTAAAATAATCAGAAAAAGATACTAAACATAACTCCGTAGTGCTTCCTGCTGCTGGTAGCATCATTGAACCTTATTAAAAGTTCAGTAACCATCATGACCAATAATTTTTGGTTAGAAAATATTGATCACATTGATAAGAGCGAGACGTGGTTTGCACAAGATAACGCTACCATCCATACCATACTCTTGTAAATTTCGAGAAATGGACCTGTCAATTGACCTCCCGATTTTTAGCCCAACAGGAGGCTTCGTAAAATGACTGGCTTTTACTGATAAATAAGCCGGAAACAATTCACAATTTTCGTGACATACAGCCAGCAAAATTGTACCTTCAGAATCGCCAAGAACAGCCGCGGTGCCAGAAATCAATTTCAAAAAATCATTTTCAAATGTTTAATGCCATCTTTCGAAAAAAAATTTTTTTTTTATTACAATTTAATACATTGTGTTATTTTTTGCAATTTTAAATTTCATTGGACTTAAAAGAACACCCTTTGGATTTTCATATAAATCGTCGCCAATTAGGCTAAATATATATGGTACATATGAATCAAAGAAACAAGATTGCGCATTGCGCAGGTCCGTTATTTTTGTGTGTGACGTAGAAATAGACTTTTGTGTATGTGCATTAGTGCGTGTCTTACATTTTTTACAACAAACACTCTTATTTAGTCTATGATGACGTAGATGCGTAGTAAAAATTTTTTTTGTACGGCTGAGTGCCGAATCATGTTTTTTTGATTCATGTATAGTACATTTTTGCCGGTTTTTGAGTTCTAACAATCCATACAAGAATCGAGCAAGAAGCTGGAAAAAGAGGATAGCATCAGGGCAAGGTCAGGCAGCCGCCATCCCCTGGGAAAAAAGATAGGAATTAAAGATAAGCAAGTTTCCCCACCACTACACCAAAAAAGACGGAGGGCGTTGTTTCTTGGAAGCCCCATTATCCTAGACTTGCCACATCTGACTAATCATCTACTTACCTGTAACAACAACCGATTAACGAAACTGATACAAGGCAAAATAACAAAATACTGATCGATACTCCAAGAACTAGGGCAGTGCAATCTTTAAATCTTACCTGCTACAGCAGACTAATTATCTGCATGCAATTATCTGGAAAAACAATCGATTAACAAACCTCTAATGCAAGGCAAAATAGCAACACTAAATGGATCGATTCTCCAAGAACATGGACAGTGAAATATAACATGGGAAGACGCGCAAACAACTGCAACAATTCAAGTGATATAGAGATGATTTGTGGAAGCCATATGCTCCCAAAGGGGGCAATGCAAAAATAAAAAAATGCTCCACAGAGCAGTAAAAAGAAAATATCTATGACCACTTTTAAGAGAGAGTCGCTCATGATGTCGAAAATAATCCTGATTGTATACAACCGTTGCGACATTACACAGAAAAAATTCTCCAAAATTTTTTACCAATTAAAGCATTAATCATAAATATAATCAGTTTTAATTAAAAATTTAATCAAGTGAATTAAACGTTTAATCAAGTGAATTAAACGTTTAATTAATACTATTAACTGGTTAAGTTGATACTATTAATTTGTTTACTGGTGCAAATTTAATTAATATCATCAATTTTTTAATTGAAATCAATTCTTATTTTTTTCTGTGTATCAAGCGCTATGGTAGAATTATTGAAAATGTGTTTGTATGTGTGATACCGACGATGCTGGATGGAAAATCAAAAAATTTAGATATGACGAGTGAATTCGCCGCGATGTCAAGCATTTTGACGGTGTAGAGACCCCTTCAAAGGACTCTATACACTGCAAGTCAAAACAAAAAACAAAAATTTGTCGCTCATCATATCTTCAACGAAGATTTCTTTTGAAAAATCGCCGAGGAAACTTAAGCGATGCATTTGGCCAACTGGGGCTTACTTTGTTAACTTCAAACACTCGTACTAACAATTTGTGTTGTTGGTTTTACTGTAACAGTTTCTGTTGTTTTTTCTTTAGGATAAATACGTCAAATTGCCTTAAGTGGTTAGAAAATCGAGAATTACATTCTCCAAGCAGCCATAAAACCAAGGCGAAATGCTGAATTGTATAAACCTTTTATCATCCCTGATTTCGTTAGCTGTTGATGTCATGACTATAAAATTTATGTATTATGGCTACATGTTTTTTCAATTTAATCGCATTTTTTTAGACGAATCTTGAATTAGTTGTTTCAAAAGTTCCTGTTTTCTTATCAAACCTCTTATCAGAATTCTCGAATCAAAAACTTTTTGTCACATGAAATATTCAAAGGCATTAAATTCATTCAGTACCATACGCTCATGTCACGGGCTGTACGTATGTATGTCTGTTTATATGTATATGTATATGTGTATCCTTGTAGCCGTCTGTATCCTTGTTGATTTGTGCTAATTTTGTATACAATTAGCTCGCGAGAGTGTGTTAGTGTATTTATACTTAAGCAGAATTTCATTTAGTTTTTTATATTTTTTTATAATTTAATAAGGAAAAAATCGATTATCCTTTAAATATTTACCATCTATATTATGAGTGAGTATCCATTGTTTTAACTAGTTATTATTTTAGCGATTCAAGGTACAATTGCAACATACAACATTTCTGCAAAATGTTTACAATACTTTCCTTTGAAAGGGAAATGAGAAAGTTGTGTTTTTGGATATTGAAAACTATTAGCAGATAGAGTGTGAGAATTATTTATTTTTCATAAATTATTTTTATCATATAAAGAGCCTTTATAACAACGTACCGATAGTTAAAGGTAGGATTTTGTTCCACGTATAAAATTTTTTTTTTCACTATGACAACTTTGCTTTTAACTAAATTCAGCAATATGTTAGAGGCAGGTTCATGCTACCTGGAAGGTTTCAGTTAAGTCTACCTTTAACAAATGGAATGTTGTAAAATGGCTTTAAACAATTTTTCTAATTTGCTTCTATGAGTCAAATTTCAATGTAGTAATCAATTCCCTAAATATTTCACATACTTTTTGCTTACGCCTACTTTTAATACATTCAAGCCTTAAGCAACGGTCACACTTATTAAATATTTGACCAAATAAGCGTTGCCCCTACTTTTGTAAATAGTCCTTCATTTACATAAATATGGTCTTAGCATCATGGTCTTAATATCACAAAATAAAACTAATTTTACAACTGGACATAGCAAAAACGGTTTTTTGTAATATGATAAATAAATATATACAAATAAATATTGATATTAAAGGAAATGGTTATTAATTTTGCTTGTTGGTCCCGTTTTTTCGTCAAATATTTGACAAATGTGACCGTAGCTTTAGCTTTACTTTGGAATGATTCTTTACACTTTCTGCCTTATTTATGAAAAATAAAACAGGTTAATACATTTCATACAAAATCCGTTTTATAAACCCTTTATTACCTGTTTTATTTTTTATAAATTAGGCCGTTAATATTTAAAATATTTATTTTAAAATTTTATTCACTAAAAGACAAGTATTTGCTTCTGCTTATGGAAAAATTTATTTAACTCCTAATGGCTTAATTCGATCGTAAGTGTTATTTATGAATATCAAATTTACCTTTTTTCAAGATTTAATTACAAATTTAGTAAAATTTTTAACTTTGTGAATGCCTGCCTCCTAAAAGTCGATATGATTTGTCATAGTAGTGTTTGAATCAAGTAATTCTACTTTACAGTAGTGCTGGGATACAATCGATAGTTCAGATTAAAATATCGATACTATCGATATCACTATCGACTGAAAGTTTGTACTGGTGCAGGAAAACTTAATAGCCTTTTTACACTGATCAACATCTAACATCTACCATCAATTTGCCACAATTTGCGAAGATGTTACCATCTTTCCATAAGAAATACATAGGGCTAAAAACCAACATCTTTCAACATCTTTAAAAGATGTTCCTATCTCATTTTATTCCATTCTACATCTTTCGATTATTTCAGTGTCATCACTAGAAATGTGGCAATAAGTTCTATTATTATTGTGGCATCACTGACAAAAAGAAGTTTGTTTTGAAAGCAGCGTTACCATTTGTCAAGTTTTATCTTTTATTGCAATGTTTTTTTGTTGAGTATTTTTTATATTTTTAAACAAATTGAACTGCAAATACATGTTTGTGTTTTCTTTTTGAATTTTGGCACTTTTGTGAGAAAAAAACATTTTTAATTTAAAAATTTTTTTTTTTCAAAAATGGTAAGATTTTTGTTTGATGGTAGATGTTAGATGTGAGCAATGTAAACGAGTGTTTCAAATTTTCTACATCTTTGATGGTAGATGTTAGATGTTGATCAGTGTAAAAAGCCTATAAGCTAGTTTTTAATCAGGCTACAATTCGTTGTTTTTATCACTTTATTGAACGTATGAGACGTATTTATGTACGTACGTTATTTAAGATGACTGTTTTTGCAAAATTGATAAGTACTTCTCTGAAGGAACCGAAGTAGCAGGGACTATAAGCTATTTTATTGCAACTTTATGCCTTGTTCGCACGGTGCTTTGGATTACTTCGCTCTCCGTTTTAATTACTTATTTGAATTACCATGTTTGCACGGCATATTCCTAATCGGTTTTGACAGTTTTTCTTCTTCTTCTTTTTATTTATTTTGTTTATTGCTAAATTTAATTGTTTTTTTACGGTAACTTGTATTAAGAATGAAAAGAAAAAGTAAGTAAAAAATATTATTTCAAAGAAATACATACATTTATTTATTTTCCCAGTAAATAGAATATTTTGTTTGTTTTTTTTAGTGCTTTGACAGCTGGTGATGGAAAAAAACCGATAAAAATTAGAGATCACATTTAAAGTAATCCACAGGGTAATAAAAATTGAATTACGTACAAATGAGATAATCCGCTCTCAAAATTGTGAATGACGAATTATGTAATTTGGATCATAATAAGGCTGTGAATTACGAATGAGAGAGCGAACTACGAAAAAA
Organism: Pollenia griseotomentosa; assembly: GCA_963931875.1. Lineage (NCBI taxonomy): Eukaryota > Metazoa > Arthropoda > Insecta > Diptera > Polleniidae > Pollenia > Pollenia griseotomentosa. Next base: position 103,449,903 of record OZ007561.1, read on the forward strand.
CGCTGTCGTGCGAACATGGAATTAGATAATTTTCTAAATTGGTTTTGATTCTCATCCCAAAATGTAACCAATCCATCCTCAGCTAAGCAATCTATACCAGCTGCCTTTCTTGTTGTTTGTATTTATTGCTGTAATTCAGCGCGAATTAAAAATAGCAAGTAAAAACTTGCGGCAAAAAGCTGTGTGTGTATAGCTGCTGTTACATGTCTTCATAGCTGTATTTTAAATAATAATAATAACGATATTGATATGTTTCCTATCGATATTTTCGATATTTTAAGACTATCGATAATATCGATAGTACTATCGATTGTTTCCCAGCACTACTTCACAGCACTGCAAATCAAATGTATTGTCATCTTTAAAAGGAATTAAAGGAATCATCTTAAAGTTATTTCACATTTTGGAATGACATCCTACGCGGCAATACCTGGGATTCGGCTAAAATCCAAAATTTACAGATTTCAAGAGGTCTTTAATATCTCTTGCGACCGCTGCTAACCAGAGATCATATCTGATACCACGGTAGTCAGTAGCCCCCAGTGACACGGCTCCAGACTAACTATTGGTTTCCAAAGAAGCTTGCCAATGGACAAACAGCCTTCAGTATATCAGGCAGAGATCTATGCCATCCTCTTATGCGTTGGGCAATGTCTGAGGCAAAACGCTTGAGATTATTTATAATGTCAGATAGCCAAGCCGCTCTTAGAGCATTATATTCTTAAGGAGGGCAGCAAAAGGGCTAACTGTTTGGCAAACAGGGGAGCACGCCGTCCATTCATGGGCTCTGAGCCTTTCTTCGGCGTCTCTGTCTCGGTCACAATTGGGGGACGTTACAAAAAAAGTCCGAACGTGAATTTCTTCATACTTCTGGATAAAGACCGTCCAAGAGAGATTTGTGACACTGTCCCGTCGCAAACCAGGTAAGCTACTTCTGCTTGAGAAAATGGAACCCAGGCTGCTTCCTGGCCTATTTACGGGGCACTGTGGTTTTAGATACCATCCGTTTATAATGGTTAACGCATGTACCAAGATATGCAGATTTTGTGAAGTGGATGATGAAACGTCAGAATACCCGCTCTGCTGCTGGCCCGCCTTGGGGTTGTCCAGGCGGAAATTTTTCGAGAGGCAACTAATGATCCCAACTGATATTTATGATGGTGAGGTACATGGGCTGCACTAAAGATCCCCTGAGTCGTGGTGCTTATGGCCTTCTACTCACCATTGGTTAAGGCCTTCGGTGATATGTTTCTTGCGAAGAAAGCTTTCTGAAGTTTCGATTTTCCATTGAAAAGATACTTTCGAGGATCACATGGAGGTTGTGACTTACTACGTAAAGTCGTGGGAAGACATATCCCACAAAGGGCTGATTTTTTACCATTTGTGGGAAAGTTCGGCCTGAGGGAGGATTATTGCTAGGAGCTATTGTTACTAAATAGGAAAAATTTTCTTCCGGCACTGGTGGGACATAAGCTAAGGAATTAGAATTAGAACTAATTAATTATATTTAGTTCATATTTTAAATTATAACGATTTCTTGTGAATTTTCTAAATTTCTTTACCAGTTTGTGGTTTTGCCCCACTGTTAAATGGTTAACTAATAAAGTTTGGTTATTTTCTCGTTGTCATCTTTCATCTTTCCTTAAATAAATATTGCCAAAGACAGGAAGATACTGAAATAGACAAGCTCTTGCATGAGGCCAAATTCGAATAATTAAAATAGTATTTTCATGAGGAAAACACATTGAATTTTCTTTCTTTCATTATTATCATAAATTAAAGTAAAATATAATAAATTTTAAATTTTTGACATCAGCATAATCTTTTTTCACAACAAATTTGTTCACAACAATCATTATCACTATCATATCCTTAATGAGTTGTGTTTTTGATGTCTTTAAAGCAAAATAAAAAAAAAATATTTATTTAAAATAGTTAAAATTTCGGTTGGTTGCTCTCCATAGAAATCTAACATAATTTATAGTTTGTTTGCCCAAAGATATTTTCATATTCCCACTGATAAAGAAACAAGATGGAGGAGATTGCAACTTGTTAACAACTACAGCAACACAGAACCTTATTAAACATTTATAATAAATCATTTTTACCATCAACGTCCCCACCACTCCCACCACCTTAAAAACAAATATTGTTATGAGGGCGTGAAATTTTATGCAAATACATGTTTTTCCTCGAAGGTTAAAATATTAAGTGAATAAGGAATTTTTGCTAAAAAAAAAAATGGCATCTATTTTTTTTTTTTTTTTGCATATTTTATCGTTAACGCATTTTTTATATTCACCCCTATCGTGAATAACAAGTGGAATTTTTGTTCCCATGAAATTTTCATTCCCCACGAAGGGAAAAAAGCAATTGTGAATCGCACGGGAAAAATTATTCGCGCTATCAGCTCCAGTGAATGCAAAAAAAGAAGAAAGATTAGAAAAAATTAAAAATCAATGAATTTTTTGTTAAAAAAATATACACGTATATATTTTAAGGAAAAGTTAAAATAATAAAACAAAATATTTAGTATTGGAGGGATAACTTGATTACAACGTTGGTTTTTTGAACTTTTTAAATTTTAAGTAGTAAAATATTTTCCAAAATTCTGCCACCACGTCTTTCGAAACCTTCACAAATCCAAAAACCTGTTGTTTTGCATTTTGTTGACCAATATATCGGTTTGTGCCTTATTAACGGGTCTAGCCTTTAATATTCGATTTATAGGAGGAACTACTGACACACATGTTCTGTTCCCTAGGAAAAATTAAGTAAGAAAATCTAAGGGAAACGTGAACAAATTACGAGGGAAAAAACTTTTCACGATAAGGGGAATTTATTCCCGTGAACATTTTTCACGTTATTATCTTCCTTTGAATTACCTATTTTCCAATGGAGTTTTTCATTTTTCATGGGAGTTTTTCAAATATGTGAAAAGGGGAAAATTTACGAGGGAAAAATTATTCACGAATTTGACATTGTTTTTAAAAAAGCTGGGTACCTCTCTGGTTAAGCTAATTATTCGTGATTAAAAAAAAAAATTTATTGTTTTTGCAAATTTTTTTTCGCAAAATTTAGTTTGTTTTGACTTTCCAATTAATTCAATATCAATAAATACATTTTGAAAAAACAAATTTTTTGCAAATAAAAACAGTTTATCAATAGTTTGTAATGGGAATGTAGCACATTTAAACGAAACCTTGTTAATTAATTTTTTGAATCCTAAGAAAAACTTTGATAATTAAAAACATTGTCAATATTACTTATTAATATATTAATAAATTAAAATAAACTTGACCAAAATTGTACTGAAACCAAAGAAAAAAGTGATTTTTATTCAAAATAAAAGAGCCACGAATCAAAGTGCAGGTGAGCCACAATAATAAGGGTGTTTTATTAGCGTGTTTCGAAGCCACCAGTAAGACACGACCATCCGCAACAAGCAAAATATTGAAACACCCAACCGAGTAGTGAGATTCCCCGGAGAACGTTCCACAGCCTACCCAGATCCTGCGCCTTGGATAAGCCAGGTAACCCGTCTACACACAAAAATTTGGTTTTTTTATGTTTAGAAAAATATTCAAGAAAAGAAAATTTGTTTTCTTTAAAAAAAAAATCGCGAAAAAAATTTTCTTGAAAAAAAAATAACGAAAAATTGTATTTAGCACAGTTGGATCGTTTAAAATTTAACAATGACCCCAAAAGTATAAAAAGTTCTCGTTTTAAGGAACTTAAGTATTGACATTTTTAAACGCGAATACGAGCGCTAAATTTGGAAAGCGGTTATCACCACTGAATTCAGCGTACTCGAATTACCTTTACCAGTAGTGTGCCCAGCTTCCTTAAATTTGCGATTAGCACAGTGTTATTTTAAAAAATTTGGGATATTAAATGACTTTATTAAAATTTTAAATTACTGTTATTTTGATGCTTGAATTAGCATTTGCGTTGTGCAAAAACACCGTTTGATGTCTGCCTGTGTTATTTTTAATGATTTTGCAAAATGTTTTTGTGTTTGTCAAACATCTTTCAATTGGTTCCAGAAGGAGAAAATGCATGGCATTAATTTTTTCGAGAATTTTTTAATAAGACAAATTCTTTACAAAACTTTTTTTCGATTAAATTTTGTTGTTGTTAAAAGTATCCAGTTAAAAAATTAGAATTCGCTGTAGACAGTTTTGACATTTTAATACAGCCAAAAAAAAAATTAAGTTTATTATTCAATAATTTGATGTTTGTTAGTAAAAGTAAATTAAAACAAAAAACAAAAAAAACAAAAAAAAAACACAGTTAGTACACTGTCAGCTTTCTTTAGATAATAATAAAGTAAAGGCATATTTGATTAATTTTTAAAGCATATGTATATTGAATTTATTTTAAAATGTTTTACGCGATTTTTTTCCAATAATAAATGCATGAAATTGCACACCCAATAATTATTATTTGGCCACAAACTAATACACAAGCAACCAGATGACTGACTGGCTGTGTTTGGTTTTGTTAATGTTTATTGTTTTTTTTTTTTCCCAGCTAGCATTTTGTATCATAAACTAATCATTTAGGAATCAGCTTAAGGGGCAAAATACCCGTATATGAGCTCATTTTTCAATCATAAATGATACTCTCGTTGTGAGAAAATGGTACCCTACCAAAGAATCACCTGAAAGAATCATTTGTGATACAATTTTCTGATTACATTTTGATCATTTTTATATTAGTTTTTCTTATCATTATTGAATCGTTTTTGTCTCATTTTTTAATCATAAATTATATAGTTTTTGGTTATATGCATTTTATATAATTTTTTAATTGTCATGTTTTTTAATTTTTCTCCGAAAAAATCAGCACCATTATTGCTTTTGAACCAAGCAAAAGTAATTGGTTTTTCGCAAAGAAGAGAACAAACAATTTGCACTAACATTTATGTTCATAAATTGTCCATAATTTATGTGCTTCTTTTTAAGCCAAGCTTTTTATTTCTTTGGCTGACATGAAAGTTTCTATTTTTATTTTTTCCATTTGGCAAAAACAAAAATTCAAAATCATTATTTAAGCATATAAATGAATCATATATGAATCCTTTTTCAATCACTCAAGTGATAAATCAGTTTTTAATCATCAAAACTGATCTGAAAAGAATCATTTGGGTGATTTTTACAAAAAATAATCACCCAAATGCTAGCTGGGTTTTGTTAATTACATACATAGTATATCTAAAAGGATATTAGTATGTATCTGAGTTCTATATTTAGGTGTTTTGTGTTTAAGCATCTCTCTCAGACATGAAGAGAAAATCCGTATTACAAAAAAAAATAAAAATGTTTGCGTACTTTTATTTTTAGCACACAATTTATACACAATACTCATACATACAATAATACACATACCCTGCAAATAATAGGACTAGTCCAAACACGCGTGTAAAATGTAGTCCACAAGGGACTAGGACTAGTCTAAAAGTAACCAAAACGTATGGAACAAACATGGTCTATTTAACATTATAATGTCCTAGGGCAGGACCATATAACCTAGCCTTGGACTACAAAGGAGTAGTCTTAAAAATACTCCATGATATACTCAAGAGCATTAGTTTTGAAGTCGTTTAAAAACGAAAACATCTCGTAAAAAAACGAAGATATGTTGTCCCACTACAAATAATTTTAAACAATGACATGGTCCATGCTTGCATTACATCGGACCAGTCCATGGAGTAGTTCATTTTATCAAAATAGATCAGGTAGTCCAATATTATTTGCAGGGTACAGATAAATATATGTATGTCCAATAATTCTTGCAACTGGTCAAAAGGGACGAAAAACAAAATAACAAATCGTACCTACGTAATAAAGAAAAACACAAAAGTTAGTTGTTACGTTGTTTGGGCCTATTTGGGCAGACAACTGTCTGACAATAAAGTCAACTGCCAACAAAAATTGTCGGTTCACACGGTTGTCAGATACCTGTATGGCGAGAATTGCCAGATATGTTTTTATATACTGTCAGAAAATTTAAATTGCGTGTATTTTTGTAAATTGAAAAAGTGGAATTATTGTTATTGAAGGGAAAAAGCAATTGCTATAATTTTAAAATTTTTATGTTGTTTTAAATAGGTTTTATTGATTTTCATTAAAATTTAACTTTTTTGTATTTTTTTACACTCATGCATTTCAGGGATGGAAAATATACTGCAATTGTACTTTTTTTTTTGATACATTTATAAAAATTTCATAATTAATAAAAAGTCATTTTTCTAAATATAAATATATATATATATATATATTCACGCAAAAAAAGAACATGGTTGTGGCAAACATATTCTAAGATCAACATATTATGATAAAATTCATGATTGTAATCACCATATTATGATTATAATTGAATCATATTATGACCCAATGTATTCGTAATACACTAGCCGCTCGCTTATATAAACTAATTCAGACAGGGCAGGGCCTGTTCACTAAATGGAAAAGTTCACATAATCGAGACAATATAAAATAAGTATTTAAAATTATTTTTAATATGTGTACAATGTACATACATTACCTATATTAAGTTTTTATTTTAAATTAGTTTGTTAATAATAAATGTATATGAAAGTAGTCGTTTATTTTTTTTGCTTTAAGGGATTTCTGTAATGCCTTGTCGCTGCATTTTCGCAATGCCAAAATATCATTAATATTAGATATATTTATTATTTTCCCTCCAAGCAATAACTTTACAAACACCAATAATCTTATAAATTTTCCTTTGCATTCGTATATACATTTACTAGCTTATTTCGGGGAAGAACAGATTTCTAATAAAGGGTGTTTTTTTTATGGAGTGACACAAGTTTAAATCATAATAAAACAAGGAAATATATTTTAAAATTCAACGAAACGGGCTTTATTGGAATCAAAATTTTATGAAATTTAAATATGATTACTGCCATGTGGCCGCCACGGTTGGCGTGAAGAAAGCGCCAATTTTCAACAACTTTTCGCATTCTGACCATCATCGTTTTTGAAGAGATATGGGCCAATGACTCCGCCAGCCCATAAAGCGCACCAAACAGTAATTTTGTGTGGATGTAATGGTGTTTCGACAAAAGCTGGTGGATTCTACTCACTCCAAATGCGACAATTCTGCTTATGAAATGGGCTTCATCGGTTAAAAACATTTTGAGTAGAAATTCAAAATCAATATCAGTTTGTGCTTTAGCCCATTCGCCGAATTATTTTGATTAAAAATTTCAACAATTTACGCGTTGCTTGATTCATAATAAGCTATAAGCCGATTCATAATGAAATTGAAAAATAGTTACAAAAAAATCAACGGTTGCAAGTTGTTCACATAATACAGATAGGTTGTGTTCACTTTTTAGAACCTCATGTGTAAAAATTTTGGTGTTCACTATTCTGGATGTTCATATAACCGAGCGTCTACTGTATTACATCATAATATTTTTCCCTTAATATATTCTTATCCTGTTAATAATAATAAGTTAAGAAGTAATCATATTATAATCATGTTAATCATATTATGATACAGCACCACTTTCACAGCAATAAAAAAAAAATTTTTTTTTGCATCGATTTTTTATTTTGTGGCACTTTAACCACTCACTAACAAATAATTTGATAGGCATATGAAAAACAAACGACACAACTGATGCAAAACTATTTTGAAAATGGCGATAACAAAATATTATTAGAGTAATGATATTTTGTTTGCATCTTAAACATATTATGATAAATGTATAGAAAGTTATCATGTTATGGCTATTAAATATCATGAAATGATTGTGAGTAATATAATATGTTTTCAAAGTTATCATTATTTAGTTGTTAGAAAAATGATTATTTTTCGGTCAACAATATTTAAATTTATAATTGCAATAAACATTGAAATGTTTACAGTAACTATAATATTGCTGATATTAAATAAAAGTAACAGTTTTTCATGTACGACAACAATATATTGTTACAATAAACATAGTGTACTTTCCGTAACCATGCCCAAACATATTTTTTCTCTGCGTGTATCAAGAGATGAGCCAGAAAATATAAAATTGGTACCGTCATAGTCTCAAAACTACGTTTTTTTTTATTGGAGTTGGTAAAAAAACCATCCCTGAGACGCATGTATTTGCAGCAAGAAGGTCTCTAACAATGATGCCATTGTCAGAATTAAAAACTTTGCACATCTGACAGTAAGAAGTTGACAATGATCTCCCAATTGCAACAAGATAGTCACATATCTAACAATATTGTTTTCTTACAATGGACGGAAAATGTTTTTTCTAACAACGCTGTCGAACAAAAATTGTCAGTTCACACGGTTGAAAGACATTTTTATCACATTTTACTGACAACATTGTTAGATCTGACTACCGTCTCTACGAAGCTTAAGAAACGGAAAATCTGAAGAGCGACAAGTCTATAGTTAGTGGGGCGGGCTCTTGTGAGAACGTTAATGGGTGAATTGTTGTCGCTCGCTTAAGTTGTCGATCGACATTGTGGGCCAGGCTGTAAAAAACATGTTTTTAACCGACTCACAGAGTGGTTTCGAAATTAAAATTCAATTCACATCTTACGAGTGTAATTAAAAGCAGAGTAGCCTGAGACACCAGTCATAGATTTCGAGTACTACATGAATAACTAACTAACTATAGGCCAAACTAAACAATTACTGTGTAAACTACGAAAAAGAACTTAACGATTTAGTGGAATGTAAAAATACGAAAAGCTTTTAGAATCGAAAGGTAATGCCTTTTGAAAGCTGTTGTTAAAATGTAAGTGAAGTTTTTGCTGGGTATTTCGATATTCTAACAAAAGCATTATAACCACACTGGTGAGCTAAAAGAAAAATCGGTAAAATTTAAAATAGTTTTTGTAGCAGCCTTAGACCAACTTTAGCTTACAGTCCTAACAGAGACAAGAAAATCACATGCAACTTCGTTGACTTCTTAATACAGAGTAAACTTTATGTCATTCTTCTTCTTTTTCACAACATCAACTTAAAATGATTACATATTATTACAAAGTGTTGCCAGTTAGCCATTTCTTATTAAGAAGATTTCAACTTCAATATCCTTTTTTTTACTTTATATTAACTTAAATGGCAACGTTAACTTCACCAAAGGTCCTATACTTATATGTATTCTATTTGAAATTTTTGCAATATAAGAAAAAGGTCCTGTGTGTAATAATTAGATAAATTTCGCTCCTTTTATAGTGAACAATTTTTTTTTTTTAGAAAATTCATTGCACCTGTAGAGCAGAGAAATACTCTTAGTTTCATTCGAGCAAATACATATTGACCTTAATTTTTTCCTTGTGTTTACCCTAGTTGCCATACGTAGTCGCTGAGTTGTGAGACTATTGAAACGACAGAGCCTTTTTGTCTAAACGCATTGTAAAAAGTTTGAAAGAATTTTTTTTTTACTTTTATTGAAATAAAAATTAAGGGTCTGCTACTGATTGACAAAATAAATTCGCATGAAATATACGTATGCCTTTTTTTGGTTATTTTTCTTCCAAACTGCCAAAGACCCAGGACAAAGTTTTATGTTTAGTTAATTACAAATTGTATACTTTATTGTATCGATAGAAGAATAGACTAGAGGCGGGGAGGAAAACATTTTTAATTTGCATTCTTTTGTTGTTGAAAAGCCATTAAAATTAAGCAAATGAAAATAGTAAAGGAAAAATAAACATTTCGGTTAAGGACTCGAGTTTAAATAAGATTTTTGGCAACAAATTAGTAATATTTGTTTTTCAGTAATTAATGGCATTGAGAGGCTGCAATAACTTTATAATTATTTTGTTTTTTGAATTATGGGAAAACTTTTCAAAATTAAATTTGGCCGCAACATTGCGCAATTAGTAATACATAAATTTATTTGATTTAAACAACATTTAAATTTAAATTGCTGTACTTATGTATTTCAATTGTTTTGCTAACAACATATTGATATTTATTTATTCAAAAAACTTTTTGTTTCTACGATTTGTTTTACCTATTTCGTGGTTGGCACTCAAAGTAAGAAATTATCAAGCCAAGATTAAGGGTATTAAATGAGATTGGTGACCATAACGGTAACAATTGCTATTAGGACTGGTCACCACTAGACATTTTGGACACTTAAGGGTGAAAGGATTTTATAATCGAACATGCCAAAATAAACCCACCCCTGGGGATGTAGGATTCATCTAAAGGATATTTGATCGTTTGGTGCTACATCCTTACCGACAAATCAGGACTAGGGCATTCCTGGGATCCGAATGGATTCAATTTGACCATAACATTTGACCTTGGCGATTTGGCAAAAGTGACGTATGATTGAGAAGTCGTCGAGAGGTATCGGAAGTCTGACTATTGGTTGTGGCCACCGTTAGTATGCCCTGCAAGAAATAGTTCCTGAATCCCGATATTCACATTCTTACAGATAGAAAAGCGGTCATCACATCACTGGAGAGTGTGGTTATCACATACAAAACTATTCAAGAATATAGGAAGTTTATTGAAAAGATAGGTGGACATTCAATGGTTACCCTCAAATGTGTTCCTGGAAATAGGGGTATACATGAAAAATGTGTAGTTTGTTAAAACTTTTGCCCACAATAAAACTATAAAAGCAGTTCCCATTAAAATGCTAAGAAGATTTTTCATATGGCCTAAACGTAAAAGATTTTTACAATTTATTGTAAGATACTTTTTAATTAATATTTAAAGTGTTTTTTTGTTTAGCCACACAGAAAAAAATAATTCTCATATTTGAATACGAAAATCGCATATTTGATTAAATAAATTGTTGAATTTTCTGCGATGACGATTTTTGCGGTATTGATAAAAAAAGTTTGTAAATATAGTTATTGAATTTTTAATCAACAATCAAGTTTATTGAGTCAATAAAAAAGTTGTTGCCCAAAAAATTTTTTTCAACAAAATGTCTACGTGATTTCAAGGTATATTTACACAAGATAGACTTATTTGGGAGTGTAGACATGCTGTTCTATAAAAAGAACCGAGTTTTCAAAATTGTCTTCATATAAAACAAAAACAATTTAACGCACACATGTACAAATTTTGGCTCATATACACGAAATTTGACGTTTGGGTTTCAACTAGGGGTAAACAGCTGACAAACATATGGGCCAACGAGTTTACCTTGTGTAAATATACCTTGCGTGATTTGTTAAAATTAATTATTGGAAATGTTGAATAAATCAAACAAAATTTTTATCGAATCTTTTTTTTATTTATTTATTAATTGTGATGTGCTAAATTTCCAATCGACTCGATATCGGTAAAGATTGTAAGATCTAGAAATAAATATTGAGGGCTTAGCTAGCCCTATGTTCTTCGTGAACAATTTATTTAAGTATTTTTAAGTTACATCGCTGTATCTATATTGTATTTAAATAAATAAATATATATATATCTAGCTACAGATGTTCTCTGAAAGAAAAAAACTCCGAACTGAGCTGAAAAATCCAATAATATCTGTAAAAGTCGCTTTTAACACGTACCAAGAATGAAGTTTAACTTCTTAAATTGCTTCACGGAGTAAAAATTTTATTTTTATTTTTCTATACTCTCAAAAATTCTAACTCTAGATAGGCTGACATATCTTGGAAACGATTAGCAGCCAGGTTCACAAGTAAGTTGTCTTGTATCTCTGATATCGTCTCCCGGATTAGGTGAATGAACTTGGTAGAGTAGGACTTTCAACAGATCATTTGGGGACTTAATCTAAAATTGTTAGACACCTAAGAACCTCTTATAGGCTGCCTAATGAAATTTCAAAAGTTTAAAATAAAACAAAATTATTTTTTTCTACATTTATTTGTTTAAAATCAGAGTAAATTTTACTTTATTTAAAATTTTAATTTGAATCTTATCACAATCGCACATTAATTAATATTAAATGAATTGAATTTTTGACCAAACAGATGGTGTTACACTTGATAGCAATTAAAAACACGCTGAACCCCATAAAACAATTCCCCCACAATTCCGACTTAAACATTTAAGAAAATAAAGAGTTGATGTTCACTGAAAAATAAATTTTTTTTTTCATTTTTAAATATCCATTGTTCGTTTTCTACTGCAGTAGTATTTTTCTTTTTAATTCATTATACTATTTGGCTTCAAAACAGTGAACATTAAGAAAAACAGATCAAAATGACGAATCTGTGCTGAATTTGGAATACCTTTTACCAAAAGAGTAAAAAAAATTAAATCTCATATTAAAATTTTTAGTCATGTGAAATGTGAACCCATGTGAACCCATAATATAAATGAGTAGGTGAACAGAAAGAAAAACTCTTTCTAAATTTAAGTATTTTCTACTTACTTTAGTACGAGTCGTACATTAAAAATTTAAGTGCGAATAACACTTTAAAGAACTTAATACAAACCAAAATTGGATGACTTTCGAACACTTTTGTAAAGTTTGTTGTATAGAAACAATTTTCATGTAAAAACAGTAACATAAGAAGCAATAATTCCTCTATTCTATTTGTTAAAATTATGTAATTAAATAAATCAAATTTTCAAAGTTAACTAACTACGAAAACCATATTGGGCATGTTGCTGGTGTCTTATTATTGAGAATTATTCTGTTGCAAAGGGCGGAATGCAACAAAAGTGAAATAAAGATGCGTAAGGGGTAATTAAAATAATAATATTCTCTCTGGTTCTGTAGGGAAAGTGTTTAGGTTAGAATCAATCGAATCTGAATCTCGGATTATTTCAAGTACGAATCGAGATTAAGCCATCTTAGAAATTCTTGAATCAGAATTAAGATTAAATCAACTTTATAATACGTGAATCTAGCGCATTTTGAGATTGATTCAATCTTATGGTGTTTTCTTTTCTACAAAAAATGTTACATTTTATTTAAAAAAATGCAATTTGGTGTTCGTTTCTTAAAAATGCTTTGCTCTCTAAGAGGGCAGCGTGTTTTATTCTAAAAAACTTCACCCTTAAATGTCATAAGGCATTGCACTTTACGCCCCGTATAAATCGTGAGTGTTGATAATGCCCTGTAAAAAGATGGCTTCTGTTTATATATAGGGTTACCAGACGAAGTTGGGAAAAAATCGCCTCTAATAAGGACAGTAAAATTTTTAAGTTTTAATAGTAATTTTGTCTATTATTTTATAGTAAAAACAAAAGAAAGCATAACATTATTAATGGTGTCAGTGACATAAAATTTAAATGGATTCGGTGTTAAAAAATTGTTTTTGAAAAAAAACGTCAAATCAAGAAATCGTAAAAACTTGGTGTTAATAAATTCGCAATCTGGCAAAGGTATTTTCTTGTTTACATATTTTATGAAAAACAAACTAAAGAAATTGGAATTTGGTCATTCATTTTGTTCATTTATTTATTTATTTAATATTAATATATTAACAAATTTGGGTTTTTTATGTATTTTTTTTTTATATTTTGAAGAACATCCTTTTTGATTTATGTACATATTTTTTTATATATTGAAGAACAAACTTTTTGTCAGCTGTTAAAAACAGGGCTATCCAATTTTGTGCTTTGTTCTCGTCAAATAAAAAATTGCATTACTACATGTAAGGCAAGACATTTTATAAATGCACCTTTTAAAATGTGGTATTTTTTTTGTAGAAAAGAAAACACCATTAGTTTTACCTTAAGTCAATCTCAATTTCAAGTACGAATTCGGGATTAAATATGGATAAGTTAAGTATTTCGCACTTGATTATCCGTACTTGAATTAAGCATTATAAACTTCATTTAAGGCAATCCGTACGAACCGTAATATTGACACCGATTCGGCTTGATTTAAGTACGAATGGACTGATTTGTTTTTCAGTGTGAGTTTCAAAACTCGTTCGGTTCAAAATTTAAAATACGAGATGACAATTTATTCTAACAGATCTTTTGGCACCTTATGAGAAGAAATATGCAAACTGTATCAATGTATGTCATCTTCCATGTTTTGCGAAGGACATGCATTGATACAATCAGTATATTTCCTTTTATAAAGCGCCAAAAGAACTGTGAGAATCATTTATCGTTCATTTATTTAAATTTTGCAACTCACCTACTAATATACTTTATTAGCCCAATCACGCAAAACTATTCCTCCTATTAAAAATAAATATTACACGTGAAATTTCTGGCTTTTTCCGGAAAAAATTTCCTTGCAAAACAGAAGGGAGTTATAAAAAAAAACAGTAAGTAGAACTTTTAGAGGGGTGCTGAAAACGAGCTTAACTACATAAGGCCACCAATAATCGATCGTGTTACTGAGCGCAAAAGTGTTTGTTAATAATATTCTTAAAAGTAATTGATCATTGACAACAAGTAAGTTCGGCAGAAGGCTGCAGCACAAAGCCAAAATGCACAGGGGGAATAAAATCATACGTTTTATTTTTTATTTTGAATTGAATTAATTTTACTATAACTTGCACAGCCACAACAGCAAACATGTAAGAAAGTATAGTCGGTCCAGCCCGACCATATAGTACCCTACACCACAGCAAATAAATTTTTGCTTGTGTACTCTATTTGGGACACATGGACAAACATGGACCCGCCTAAGCAAAATAATGTTAAGAGGTTAATATTCATGTAGAAGTTCTTTGTGCCGTATATTATTTAGATATCTTCATCTATATAAGATCTTAGGATGGAGGTTTATATCGGCACTATGGTTAATTTTGGATCTCCCATGACAATATTTCGTCATAAAATAGAAGCTATCATAAAAGTTATTATCGGCAATTTTTATAGTAATACCACTTTTTATGAGGAAGTATGGACCGATTCCAATAAAATTTCGTTAGATGATTTTAATTGGAATAAAATATGTTTGGGCCACATTTAATCTTAATACCAACATAATTTATGGGCAAAAATAACCTATGGACCGATTCAACCCAACAGGCTTGGACCTAGTGCAACTACGAAGCTGTTTACGAAATTTCATCAAATTAAATCCAAATTGCGACTTGTACTTTGCGCACAAGGTAAACATGGGCAGCCAGCCAGCCGGACGGACATCGTTAGATCGACTTTTTAACTAACTATTTTAAATAACTAAATAACTATTTTAAGGTGTTAAAAACACCAGCACAAATGCAAATGGTATGGCCATAAAAATTCAATGTTAACAAGCATAGCAACTTCGGTGATGTCACTAATTAATTTTATTTTTCCCGCGGATTTTATAATTGGAGGATTTTTTTCTCCAGAAAAATATTTTTTCCGTGAAAAAAAATTCTTGGGAATATTCGTGATTGGGCTGTATTATTTTTAAAATTCTTTTTTGTTACACACAGAATGACAAACTTTCTATACCCTCATTCAACGCTTGTACTGAAGGTTAAAAGAATTCCTTTGAAATATTAATCTATTAAAACTAAAAACATTTTTTTTTTTAATTTTACGTTTTTAATGAATTTAAGTCAATAGAATTATAACTTGTTTGTTTATGGTTGTTGTCAAGATAATTCTTTTTAATTTTTATGAAACAAAGAAAAATGTTAGTTATAAACTGTGCTTTTACAAAAAAAATATTTGCTTTCCAAGATTCGCTATATTTATGGGCCACATTAAACAATTTTATTGTTAATTTAAAAAAAAAAATAAAGCATAAACAAATAATTTGCAATTAATATGAATATAAAACAAAATGCTTAAAAAAAATTCGTAACATTCAGCTTGATTAAAAAATTTTAATTAATCTTAAACACAAATAGCATTGTATTTAAGTAATTAGCAAAACATATAAATAAATAATTCGATTGTATAAAAAATTAAATAAAGGATATTAATTAATTTGAATTGGCTGAAGAAAAAAAGTGGCTTACACCACTATTGACAAAAAGGATGTTATGCGTATTGTGCTATCACACAGTATTCCGAACGACTCTAAATCACTTTCTAAAACGCAGTTACGATGTTTCCCCGTCTGGCTGGCTCTCCGATTGCTTAAGTTGACTTTCCCACTTATTTTATAAAATTTGGTGCACAAATTTTGTTGCCTTAAGGAAAAGTTATATAAAAAAAATAAATAAATAAAATAATTGGTTGGTAAACGTGGTGGCATGCACAGATCAAGGCGACAGGGACTCCGTTTTGAAACCACACAACTCGTCAAGAATTGGAACCCCCAATCAAACTTGACCCAGGGGCAATACCGAGGTGGCTAGAGTCAGCCTGTTGCGTTGAGATATTTCAGCAAGCTGCTGAGTCTCACCCGCGATATCTCCAAGAGTCCTTGTAGAAGGTAATTCCCAAATAGCCCATGTCGTCTTGAATAAAACGCTGGGCAATCACAAAGGAGATGAAATACTGTCTCCTCAGTTCCAGGTATCCTGCAGCTGCGGCAGTATTCACTAAAAGGGAGAGCGAGTCTCATAGCGTGCTTACCGATTGTCCAGTGACCAGTAAGCACGTATATAAGTCTTGACACGTCTCTCCGATTGAAGTTGAGAAGTCGCTCAGAGCGACCTATGACACATGTGAACCACGTTACCTTGGCAGCCCTGCAGCCATCTAGCTTCTTCCATTTATCGTCAGCCATATCCAGATATTGTCTGAAGATTTCGCTTCTGATAGTTCCCAGGGGTCCGTAATGTAAGCCTTGTGCACAAAGTGCAGGTCGCAATTTTGGAGACAATTTGATGGAATTTGGCACATGGGCTCTAATTGTCACAAGGATCAGGTCTGTTGAAAACGGTCAGAATGCATAATTTTATATAATTTCATAAGGCTTCCTAATTTGATTACAATCTAAATCATCTTACCAAATTTTTTTGCAATCGAATTTTAATGCCATAACTTCCTTATAAATGTTGGTAATAAACTAAAAATTGGCTCCAATAACATTTACGATAGCTACACACAGAAAACAAATTGGTTGGGAAACGGTTGCAGTAATAAAATATTAATCAAGTAACATGATTTATTATTGCAACTATTAAAAATGTACAGTTCTAACTGATTTTTAATTCTCTTGATTATTAAAACGATGTTCCAACTGAAATATGATTCCTTCAATTCTTTTATTAGCTATGATAACTAATTTAATTTAGTTCTAAAAATTAGTACTAATGGTTAGAATCACAACCGAATTTGATATAGGGCAATACTGAATATTGGTCATTGCAATCAATAATTTGCTTCCGTCAATAAATTTTGTAATATAAATGTTTATTCATTCATTGCAGCTAATTATTGATTGTTGGAATAGTTTCAATTCGAGTACAACAAATGAAAATATAATTATTCGGAATTCACAACCAAAAAATAGTTAAAAGCCCCAATTGCTTACTAAAATTTCTGTCAAAAAATTTGATAGAATAAAATAATTTTTAATTTTATATTTAAAAAATATATTTGCAGTCAAAAATGGAATATGTGCAAAAACTAAATTAATATGGGTAAGTAATTTACGTATTCTTATAGGTATGAACATATACACGTACATATGTATGTGTGTATTAGTTTTTTTATATCCTGCAAATTATATTGGACTTCTTGATCCATTTTGATCCTGGGCTGGTCCAATGTAGTGCAAGTATGGAGCATGTCATTATTAAAAAGAGTTTGCAGTGAAACGACATGTCTTCGTTTTTTAACGACATGTTTTCGTTTTGGCACGATTTCAAAGCTAATTCTCTGGAGTATACCATGGAGTAGTTTTAAGGCTTCTCCTTTGTAATGCAAGCTGGGTTATATGGTTCTGCCCTATGACATCGTACTGTTTAATAAGCCATTTTTTTCATTCATTGGGGTTACCTTTGCCCCTTATGGGCTACATTTGACCGGTTAAAAAATATATATTGATAACGACAATCAAATCTCTTGTTATGAACACCAATTATGTGTTAATTCAGTTGCAACTATCATATATTCGGGTATAAGCACAGTTTTGTTTCTAATAATCATACTAACAACTAACAATATCTGTTGTTATGACTGATAGTGTACTAAAATTCAAATGTTGCTATCAAAAATATTATGCTAAGCACCGAAATGTTCAGTAATTGTAACCGAATTGTGTGATAGTACATGCAACCGAAGAAATTCGATTGGCGCCAAATTCGGTTGTGATCACGAATCTGTTTTCTCTGTGTACATTGTCATGACAAATTAACTATAGGTTCCATATAAAATCACGACTCAGAAGCACTTTCTGAGTCGATCTGACGATTTCCGTCCGTCCGGCTAGCTGGTGGCCTGTCCATGTTGGAGATAATTTGATGAAATTTTGTGTATACGCCTTAATTGTCGTAAGGACGAAGATCATGGAAAATGGTGAGAATCGGTTCATTATTTCAAAATGCCTTAATTCAAATTTCTTTCCGAAATAGTCTTCGGGACAATAAACAATATAAATTTGGCTCAAAAATATGTAAGTGCAACATAAATCGTTTTACCAAATTTTTTTAAAACCGGTCCATAACTGACCGTAGGCCCCATAAGAATCACCACTCCAAAATCGTTTTAAGACAAACAGATCTCTTATAGATATTGATATTTAGATACTATTCGGCACAAAGAACTTGAATATAAATCCCAACCCTAAATTGGGTACCAATTTTTTACTACGAATTCGGGCAGAATTTACATTTGCAAATATTTGTACTTTTAATCCAAATTTTAATATTTTTAATCAAGCTTAAGTTCATCAAATTTAATTTTTCATTAAATTATTTTTATGAAGAAAGGAAATTTACAACATGAAAATTAATTAAAATTGTTATTGATAATTTTTCTTTCTTGACTGACCTGAGAAAAAATAATTTTGATTAAAACCATAAATAGTTCGACAAAATAACCACAATACTAATTATTTTTACTTTTATAATTTTTGTTCTTTTTTTGTTAATTTTATATGTTAATTTGAGGTTTTTTTTTATTATATTCTATTGTAATAAATAAGATTTTGTTTTATTTGTCGTGTTTTTTAATTTGGCTTTTTCTTAACCCACTTACAACTACTACAATAATGTTGGGAGAATTCCATTGTAGTGGGGAATGTAAGAAAAGATAAACCCGCTGTTATTTTGTAAAAGCTTTGATATCGTTGCAAATGAGACTTTTTGAGTGTTTGTAATTTTCATTATCTATGCTCCTGATTATCTCGCCTAAGCAACCAGTGAAATGCGCACAGAAACTAGCTTATACCCCAACAATAAATTGCAGTGTATTTATCAAGAATAAAAATTGGGAATTAAGCACGACAAAGAAAATCTTGTATTTCCAAAAATTACTTTAAAAATAAACACCCTTATTCCATTTAGCGTCATCAATACGAAACGATATCGTTTTGTGTCGATTGTTGCAAATCGGTATGCCCATTGTCAATATTAAGTTTTATCGATAAGCGTCGATGTATTTTTGGTATGCCGTACGCAACGTTAACGTTGGCATCGATATAAATTGACTCTGATTTTGTCGTCAGTCTTATTGGTGTCGAAACAGTTTTATTTCTTTTTAATTTTTCAATAATAATAATGTTGAATTAAAAAAATGGAAAAATAGCAACAAAGCTTCAGGAAAATTGTTAAAATTTGCAAAAATAGCGAAAATTTTAAATATTTCAAACAAGCCAAAAAATTGATTAAAACTCGCGATAGAAGCAAATTTTCCTGTAAGTTTTCCGATTCTTTACAGATTTAACGATTTTTAATATACATGTATTAAAATTTTCTTTCAAGCCGCTATTATCAAACTTTTGCGAAATTCCGCATATTTTGCCATTTTTCTCGAATTTTTTCTATTTCTAAAAGTCTTAGTTTGAAATAATAAAACTTTTCTCGAATTTTTGCAAATTTTTTTTTTTTTTTTTTTTTGTAATAAGTGTAATTAATGCCTTATGGCATTAGCAGGGTAATTTTTGTTAGAATAAATCAAGCTACCCTCTTTGAGAGCACAACATTAATAAGAAACGAATATCAAATTGCATATTTTTAATAAAAACTTATTACAGATGTGCTTTAAAAGACGATAAACAAGCGACATCGTTACATTGCTGTTATAGAATACAACTTTTGTATCGAATTGATAACGACGTCGATAAAAATTGATATTGATATTAAATTAAAAACATGAAAAATGAGTCCGAATCATATATAACACCATCAATGTAAGAATTATAGCTATTTTAAAAATTAAATATTTATAAATGTAAATACTGTCCATTTATATTTACCTCATGTTTACCATGATTGGCAATGGGTGCCAGATATCGTGGTTAACTGTATGAAGCCCCAATTCGGTGGGTATTGACAAAAAACGACACCGATCTTAACATATCTCATATTGTTATTCATGGCTTGACAATGGCTTAGATGTTGACTTTGATAACATTTTAATCCGTCATTAAATTCTGGGCACCACTTATGCTATCTAGGATCCTTCCACCAAATGTCCAATTTTTTTCACGTACCAAGAAAGTGCTACTAAAACTTACTACGTATAGCCTTTAATATACGCTTCAATCGACAAAATGTGGGCGGGATTGGAGAAGTGGTACTGGCACAAAGCAGATTTAGTTATATAAAAATCATCTCTTTCAAGCTTAAGCGGAATTGGAAAAGTAGGTGTGGTACCTCTTCCCATAATAATACATTATAGATATTTGGAGAACGGCAAGAGCAAAAGTTTTCAAATTAGGTACAAGCATCTGGGTTATCAATTCACAATATTGGAGAATATATGGCCCTAATTTATATCTAATACTTCTGAAACGCGTTTAAGCAGTTCGAACGTGATTAAGCTCTAATCACTTCAAAATCGAGATGATTACCCATACATTGAAGTGATTTGTTAATCACTTCAAATTGACATGATTACAACTAAATCACTTCATAAATCACATAGAATCCACTGAACAAACCTCAAATGTAGAATCGCCAACATGATCGTGTACAACCGGCCACGATTTCTGCTTAATGTTTTTATTTTTTTTCTTAAATAATTCATAAATTTTCTCAATTTCATCATTAAAATGATTAAAATAACCTTCTGATAACTTTATAAAAGTGTTTTTATCCATTTTTAATGCTTTAAAGATATATAAATTGGTTTGTTGTGTTTTTTTTTTTTCTTAATTATCTGTCATCTTAATCATCTCAAATATAATGTGAACGGCTTTGATTAACTAAATCAACATTTTGCTTAAACGCGTTTGAAAACCTAAGTGTGAACTTAGCATAAGCCGTCCCTTAGGCCCACCAAAGTTTGAGAAAAATTATATTTTTAGAAGAAACCTGATTGCAAAATATGCATCATATTAGATTTTAGATTTGTTTTGGACTTTAGATTTTTTTTAAAAAATATAAACTCACTTTTTTTAAGTATCATTATAAAAAAATTTAAGATTAAAAAAATTTCCTTATAAAAAAAACTTGACATATCACTTTTTCACTTGACACGCATTAAAAAACTTGACAATCATGCCCATCTGGCAACTCTACCCTAAGGGTGCACTCTCGAAAATGTGTCCTTATATACTGTGGAGTAGTCGGGCTTGACCAACTAAACTTTCTTACTTGTGTCATGTTACAAAAAAAGAACTATGGAAAATGGAATTTTGTTGCGAAAATACTATTTATATGTATTCTGAAAATGTTTACGTGATTTTTTCGTAATAAAGTGATTTTTGGACGGAAAAACTTTGTTTTTCAACATGGACACTAGGATGGGTTATTTTTTGGCAACTTTCTCGCGAACAGTCGGAGGCTCCATTTTAATTTCAGAACAATTATTTGTTTTGGAACATAATTTTAGAATTATGTCAGATTACGTTGCTGCTATACCCACCCCTTGTCAGTTTTCTTAGTCCAAAACAAAGTGTCCCGCTTTAATATATTGTATTTTATCCTCCTTATAATGAACTTTCATAAAGTGATTTTTTTCTTTACAGTGAATAAATTTGGGAATAAAATTTCGACTCTAATCCATTTTTTGATTCCATATAATAAACCATTTAAAAACAACTTTTTTTAGGGGATTCCCCTAAAATAACCATCAATAACAATTTTAATAGCAATCGCATGTGTTGAATGAACGAAAATGTCGCCTGAAGTAACATATCGCTTAAAAAATATTATTTGCATGTATTTTATTTATATAAACAAACTTAGCATTCCCTTACTCAGCACTAGTGGTGAGTGGTACAAAATTAGGTAACAAAGTATACTTTGTCCTAAGCTTCGCTTTAGGGGATTTGATTGTTTTATAGCGCTTTTCCCCGTTTGATCTTTAACACGTTTTTAATTCTGCTTAACCACTTAATAGTGCCTTGTAACACTTTTTAATTTGAAAATATCATCATGCGTATCTGTGCTAAATACTTGCAGTAGTTTACTTTAACAAATATAATTTATTTATACTTCATTAATACTTAAATAGAAATTTTTTTTGTTTAAACTTAAATTTAGCAATCCATTGGCAAAAACAACGTCTTCATTTATAACAAATTATAATTTAATTTAAATGAAACTTCGTTACCAGTTTGACCAGATTTAGTTGGTTTTTTAATATATGACGTCACAAAAACTTACTAGTTAAAAACTTATCTTTGAAAACTATTATTAAACATTTTCAAAGAACTGAAAGTTTTATGACTTAAGAGCCAAATTAACCACAAAAAATTAAAAAATTTTAATATTCAAAGAAAGATTTTGTTGTTACAAACTGATTTTGTGGTTTTTTGTCACCTTAGTTTGATTTTTTACCATTAGTTCATTTAAAAGTATTAATTTACAACTTAGTTACAACCCAATAAAAAATTATTGAGTACTTTTTACTTTGTATTTTTACAATGATGCCAGATTTTAATAAAAACTCAATGCCTGTAGAAGTTGGAAAGAATAGCAACGAAACGTCGGATTTTATTGAGAATGAAATAAATAATCTTTTATTTTTTTTTTACATTAATGACCTTGAAAAAAAAAAGCTCTAAAGCTACACTTATAAAAATTAGCGCAGAATTATACGCTACGCAATAAGACATGCAGAGATGCAGTAAAGAAAGTGAACGAATCTAAACATGTTTTATAAAAAAAATAAATTTCAAGTGCCACAGCATTCCCTTACTAAGAAGCAGGTTTGTAAGGGAGAATACAAAAAAAATAACTGCAACAAGACATTCAGTGTGTAAAGCTGATAGCTACACTCACCAGTTTTTATACGCGTTGAATAAAGCGCTTTTTGTGTCAAACATGTATTGCTTCAAAGTGGGAACTTACCGCATAAAATGCATGCGTTCCGTAAGCGAGATGGTAAGAGAAACTCTTACATTCCTCCCTTACAAACCTGCTTCGTTTGAAGCTCAATTTTTTATTGGGAAGTTATATAAAAGGTTTTAAATTGTTACTTGTATTGCGAGTATTTAGAGCTGCAAAGGTATCGATTGTCACCAGTGTTGCCAAAACTTGTTGACCAAAAATGGCTAAATTTACGGGAAAATGGCTAAAAAATGGCTTAAAAAGGGGCTAAATATGGCTTAAAGCGTTTTTAAAAAAAACTCATTTAAACTCAATAACAAAACAGAAATAATTCATTTAAAGTTGTTTACGATGAAATTGTAAGTTAAGATCAATTTCTTAAATAAGAATAAACGTAAATAAATATTTTCATAGATTTCAAAAGATTTTGTTATTCGTGCTTAATTCCCAGTTTTAATACTGATAAAAACACTTGAAATTTATTGTTGATGGGATAAGCTATTCCTATGCGCATTTCACTGGTTGCTTAGGCCAGATCATCAGGAAACTTCATCCATAACGTTTTAGAAAAACTAAAGATATTAAACCAAATAAAACTGTTAAGCAGATAAGACTTATAGCAACAGTTCTACTTGTAATAATATCAAAGCTTAAACAAAACACATCAACAATAAACAGTGGGTTTATCTCATCTTACATTGATATTTTCATAGATATTTAAAAAATTAAATAATCGATAAATTCGTTGTCGTTATTGTTCATCTCATAGGAATCACTCGTGCCTATTAGTTTTAAATAATTTAAAGGTAAACCATAATCACGACAACATTTACCCAACCTTTTGTGTCCAGTTCTACAATAAAAAAACAAGTTAGAAAGTAGAGTTGGTCAACCCCGACTTTATAATACCCTACACCACATACCTTTGTACCAAATTTTATTAATTTATCTGCAAATATGCGACCTGTACTTTGCGCACAAGGTTTACAAGGACAGCCATCCAGCCAGCTGGACAAACATCGTTAATTCGACGCAGAAAGTGATTCTGAGTATAGGTAAAGGTGAGCTTGGGACCAATATTTAAAGGTGTTACAAACATCAGCACAAACGCATAGTACCCTCTCCAGTATTGTGGTGTTGGTATAAAATTTTATTGTTATGGTAAAAATATTTACCTAACTGATAAAATCAAGTAAACGGTTGCTAAATGTAACCTATTTCTCAAATTACTTTTAACCCTCTCTACTTCATCATTAGACCATGGAAGTGAGAGCAACTTTACAGTCAATTCTGAAATTTCATAAAAAAATTGTTGCCGCCTGCATCTCTTTATTGAAATACATGCAACAAGAAAGAAACACCGATGTTTATGTTGATCCATTTAATAAATTTAATATTGGAATACTATTCCTTTATTTTGAAAGAACTTTCATCATCATCGTTTATAGCGATTTTCAAGAGTTGTAAAAGTTGTGATTTAAATTTAAGGCGTTTTAATTGGTAAAAATATTAATTTTACTTTTATAAATTTTTATAATAAAATAAAAATTTTCCTTTTAAAGGAAAAACGGCAAAAAAATTGTATGTCTAAACATGTTGAAAAATGGCTAAAAAAAAGTGGCTAATGGCTTAACTTATACATATTTAAATGGCTAAACAGGGTGAAAAATGGCTAAATATAGCCACTAAATGTCTAAATTGGCAACACTGATTGTCACCCTATTGGATAGAGCCGATTGTTAGTTAAAAAACTATCGGTAGTATAGACATTTTTTTAATGTGCTGCATCTGTGGAATTGGTAATTAAAAAGCAGTTGGTGAAAAATGAAGAAAGCTCAAACATTCCTTAAATATATAGAAACTTGAGATAGACTATGAATACACTGCAAAAGATGGCATTACGAGTCATTATAAGTATGTATAGACATTGAAGTTAGCAGATCAGAATAGTTATTTGTAAATTGTTTGTGCCGGTTCACACACGTTAAGTTTGACGCGTCAAGTCTTGAGTTTTAAGAAGATAGGGGAAAAGAAATGGCATTCTCTGTTCCCTTCTTTCCTAAAAGCTCACGACTTGACGAGTTAAACTTGACGTGTGTTAACCGGCACTTTTATAAGAGTGTAAATAAAGGCTGTGAAAGTGAATATGTGTTTTGCATTGTGTTTTTTATTTTTATAAAAGTTGCAATAAAAGAACTTTAAATGTTTATTCTGAAGGCAATAAACGCAAAACTTTATTAAAAGACAGTTACGCAACAATATAATAACAAAATATTTGTGAAGTTTTAATGTAATCTTTAAGATTGGTAACGCAGTACTAATTGGTAACAATTTTACATAAAAAATTATTGTGGAAATTCAGGCTAAGTTCAAGAAATCGCTAGTCGTTTAAGATTACATATATAAATACAGCACAAGATGGCGCTGCGAGTGAGTTTTATTAAAGACACTGCATAGTGAAGATCGCAACCGTAAAATTAGACTTTTTTTGTGAGCTGTGTTTGATAAAATTACAATCAAGGTAATGGATCAAGTGTGCACATTAGACCGAAAAATTAAGTGGAATTGGTCATACATTTGACTCGTCAAGGAGCACCTTACGCGCTGCAGAGCCTAAATTTAAGAATTAAGGAAATTTGGACCCTGCAGCGCGTAGGATGCTCCTAGGCGGGCCATATGGCCAACGTCACTTTTTTTTTATCTCCATCATATATTTTTAACATACAAAATACAAAATTTTCAATACAGACTAGATAGAAGTCCCATAACTGCCGTGGAGTCGCCCCTAGAGGGATAAAATGTATGACAGTCCTCCATTAGTTTTTCGTTTTAAAAATTTTTCAAAACATACTTGCCCTTTATCTCCACCCCTTGGGGGCCACAGAATACTAACAGAACTGAAAAAAGTGACGTGTGAAAAAGGCCCAAATCAGTTGCGAGGGCAGCTTTCGAAGAAAGAGACAAAAAGCTTTTTTTGGTGGTGAAGTGGCAATGTGTAAAAACAGGCAGCAACAATCAACACAAATGGCATGATCAAAACAAAAATAACAAAACACAGACCACGTTAAAAAAATGCATTAGTTCAACAAACGTTGTGTTTTGTGCAAAAAAAAATGTATTTATTAATATTTTTTGTTTTATAATGTTATTTATTTACTTAAATATTATTTACTTGTGTTGTGGTAAAATTAAAAGTTAATTTTTACAAAAGCTTTGCAAATAAATCTCAACTAAATAAATTTGTGTTCATTGTATTGCGGCATAAAAGATGATGCAAAGAGAAATGAAAAAGGGCAGCTTTCTTAGAAAGAGACAAAAAAAAAACGCAAAATCTTCCGTCTCGTGACAGTTCTGTTAGTATTCTGTGTTGGGGGCTCCCATTTATTTTCTTCTTTATGGAGTATGTGCCCATAATTCATCTTATTATGTTGGTATTTAGATTATTGAAACCTAAGTCAGCATACCAAATTGTATTGGACTCGATCCATATTTGATCACAGTTCCCATATTATTAATATACGCAAAAATAAATTTTAATTACACAACTTTCTTTTTAATATTGGTATACACTTTTATATCTATGTCGAGTTAAAATGTTGTCCAAGGGGGTCCAGAATCGATAATATATTCTATATAAAAACCCTTCCTCGGCACAAGAGACTCTAAAACGAATCCAAACCTCGAAACATAATTTTATTTTGCTGAGTCCAAATAATGGAGTTGCAGGATCACAAATAGGGTATGTTCTCGGAAAATTTGTTTATACTGTATATACTGTGGTGGCAGGGCTTGACCGACTTTACTTTTTTGCTTGTTTTGATATAAATATGTATATGAAATCATAGCCCTTCGCTTTTTCGAGTATTGGGAAATCCTGCCTCTATAACCACACGGACATTATGAAATCAACTCCATTCCTTTAAGAAAAACATGTTTAAATATGGTCACCCCCAACAAAACCATTTTTAAAGAAAATTTTACACATATTATGTTTAATTAAGCAATATTATTGTCAGCGGCAACCATATTATAGTTAAATGTGTCCTCCATCAAGAAGCCACAACCATATTATGGTTGCTTTCGAACATGCTATGGTTAATAATAACTAAAATATATTTGACACTCACAATAGCATGGTTGGTTTTCAACTATAGGCATGTTGCTCTTGCAAAAGAGGAAATACTATTAGTTATCTAAAAACATATTATTTTCATATTTAACCTTAACATGCTTAGAGGCAACCATAATATGGTTGTGATTGGGAGGATGGAGAGCGAATCTAACCATAACATGGTTATCGGTGACAATAATATAGTTAAATTAAAAAAATATGTTCAAAATTTTTTTTAAAAATAGTATTGTTGGAGGTGACGATATTTAAACATGTTTTTTTGTTGCGTGTATCAATTATGCGGTCTAAGATAAGGAAGGACAAACTAATTTTACCTTTTCCATTTGTGGTGAAGGGTATACAAATAAATGAAACTAATCTTAAAAAATATGTTCAAAATTTTTTTTTTAAAATAGTATTGTTGGAAGGGCTAGGTGACGATATTTAAACATGTTTTTTTGTTGCGTGTATCAATTATGCGGTCTAAGATAAATATTCTAGATATTAGGATCTGAATGACAAACTAATTTTACCTTTTCAATTTGTGGTGAAGGGTATACAAATAAATGAAACTAATCTTAGCAAATCCGTTCGAACACACATACAAAAGATCGCTTGCCTTTTATATGCATAAATTTATGGCTATGTAAAATTTTTAAAACCACAAATTTATATAAGTAAACAAATTTTTAAATATTGAGAATAAGTGCGCATTTGAGTGCCGTATAATTTTAGGCAAAATAGTTTATGGGTTTTTTTTTAAAGTGTTGTAATATTTTATTTTAATTAGCCGTTAATTTCCATTAATTATGTGCATTTTAAATTATCTTCTATAATAATTACTCAAATGTTGTTTTTTTTTTGTTGACAAATAGTCTTATTTGTGGAACTAAAACGCCACTCTATTGAAGTGAGCCGATAAGAATTATATTAGTAAATAACGTATTAATTAAAGTAAAACTTAGTCCGGTAACTCTTCAGATGTTCAATCGGTTAAACTTGTTGTTTGTTGTTTCAAAATTATAAATTTAAACTTTTAACAAATAAACATTGTTGCTAAAAAACTTGGTAGTTTTTCGGAAGTTGATAAATCTTTTATAATTTAAAATGACATTGACATACTATTGCCATGCCTTGAAATTAGGATAGTTTTCTACATTTATATTTTTTTTTAACAAAAAAAATCCCGTTCGTCTCACCATTATAATAAATAAATCTTTTTTAAGACATGCCCACTTGTCCAATCCTGCCAATATTTTGAGGATGTTGTTTATAAATAGCAAAGATGCTTGTCCCTAGTTTGAAAACTTTGGCTCTTCCCGTTCTCCAGTTATCGTCGTGCCGAACTTATCTTGACGTATATCACAAAATCCAAGAAATAAGATACAAAATAAGATTAGACCTGTGGTAAATTGAACAGATCTATCGAATCCCCAGGTCTCTATCTCTTATAGTTTAAAAGATATTACGAATCCATTTTGATTGTATATCCACTTTTATAAAAAATTTAATGCTTTATAAGTCCGTATGTAGCATAATTTTGAATATACAACAAAAAAAGTATAAAAATTTACAATTATAAATATCTTGCGTTATCTTCATGTTTGTGAACAAAAAATATTTTCGTATATTTTCCTGGGGAACGTATTATATTTTACGAATATTCGTATTCATATTCGTATGATCGAATATTCGCCTTTTACTTCAGTTAAAATTTGGGCTCCAAAATAGATCCATTGTTCGCGGTGACTATGTTCTTTACATAATATAATGTCCTTTACATAATATAACAATATTGTAAGTGTTGAAATTTAAAAATGTTCAGTAGTGAAATACACCTGCAAATTTGTTTATGTTAAATTCAGTCATCAGAATGTCATAATAACAGGTGTGTTCATTTACTGAAAACTTTTGGCAAATTTTCAAATAACTAGAAAGTGTTCACGTATTTGAGAAACTTGCAACGAGAGAGAGAGAGAGCTTACAAATTTGAGATACCAAAAAATTGTTGAAAATTTCTGATTGTAAAATTTTTACTAACAAGAATTAATCAAACTCCTGTTTTATTAGAAACTCTTGGTGGTGATTCTGATATCTGATGACTGAGTTTCAGCACTTTTAACTTAACCCGCCAACACTCTACATCCAGGTGCTGCAGCCGAGGACCAAAGCAGCGTCCGATCAATTATATGGTCTAGAGAATTCGTTTCATAAACTTTTTATGAGCCTAAATTTTTTTTATTAAAATGAGGGCTAAAATTTAGGAACAATACTTTTGCTAAAATAATTCAAACCAATTGAGTTCAAGAAGAAATAATCTCGTTTCTTACACCTGAATAGTGTCGATGTGCCTTACTTGCTCATTTTTGCTGGCAAAGCAGTTTTTGTTTGAAAAATTCTGTAAATTTTAAATTTACTCTATATAAAAAAAACACACCTAAGGTTAGGTTAGGCTAGGAAGGGTTATGCGCCTAAGGGCACACCTCCACTCGGAGACCAATGCGCTCCATTGTGAGTCCCTTCAATTTAGAGGAAGAAGAAATAGAGAAGAAAAGAATTGACAGATGGATTTAAGATAGTTAGTAGACAAAAGAAAGAACATAACTACCCCTACAGTCCCCTCATCAGAAATAAACGTCCTATTTCACTGACGTACCTCAGTTGATCGATTGGATTTCATCTAGCCATACGCCCCAGTTCATTTTGAATGCAAGGACAATGGTACAGTTCATGCTCCATCTTCTCTAGATCCTAGCATCCTCGCATAATCTGCAGAAGTCCGGTATGGCATTGTCCCATGTACTCGTAAAAGCCCAACAGAACAATGACCCGTCAAGAACCCTATAAGTGTCCTGAGACCACTCCAATCTGGGCGATAATGTCCTAGACACCCTGCAATCCGTTCTATCCCTCCAGGACAGGTTAACGTTATCGCGGAATCTATTCCGTATTACCTCATAGTAGTGACATAAGGGGGGTGTTGCCCCCGTCCCTTAAGTCTTAGTCAAGATTTGCACCCACTCTCACGTGTACGTCCGCCACCTCATTACCAGTGGATGGTTGCAGTGTCCAATTACCCAGCCTTACTGTGAATGCCCCCATGAGCTCTCTCAGAAAATTCCTACACCGTGCGACTAAGCACGATCGCACAAGTATGAACACACCTAATGTTAAATACATTTAGCTGTGTGACATTTTTCAGTTAAAGTGTGATTCGGAGAAATAACTTATTTACTTAATGTTTAAATGTTCGAAGAAAACAAGCATTTGCATTAAATTCCACAGAATGGTGTTTCTAAAATTTTGCGAGAGAGTTAAAGTTTGAATAAAAAATTAAAAAAAAAAAATGTATCTAAATACCAAAAAACTAAGAAGGTTAATGGGCACCAGAACTCTGTTCGGGAAAAAAGCTTTTATGGGGGCTTTGTGAAATTATGAACGATTCTCACCATTTCATATGTATAGGCTCCTTTTTTCAGCACAAACGCATAATACTTTAACAAAATATGTATTTTTATTAAAAGATCTCTCTTTTATTGGTAGAGAGTGCACTGTGCGTTTTTGCCGATGTGTTATGCTGGGTACAGACAGTGCAATCTACAAGTATATCAAAACGTTTTGATGTTGATGAAATCTCGAATGAATCAAAAATGAATTTAATTTGCTAGATTGCGTAAATGCATTGCACAGTGTGTACCCAGCATTACACGTAAAATTTTTTGTTTTATACCCACCTTTTAATAGACCGATCGACTCAAAATCACTTTCTGAATTGATCAAAAGCCCTTTCGGCTGGCATTCACTACACAAATCCTTTATTTCCAGTGCTATTTGAGTAATTAAACCTAAACCACTTATTAAGGTATATACATTTAAAAATGTGTAATAAGGGGACTAATACTTTGATTTGTCTCATACTTGTTTTCTGTCTGCTTCTTGTAGAATAAAACAAAACAAAAAAAATACTCAGCTAATGTTTGTATTTGTTAATTTAGTCTCAGTCGTTGTTTGTATTAAAAAATATAAATTGTTTATTTATTCATATCATAAATTAAAAGTTCTACAGCTTGTCACTATCATACATATATTTATAGATACTACAGTATAGCAAATGCGAATGTATACGACTGTCTTAATATACGGTACTATGTATGTCCGTCCGTCTATCTAATTGTATCTACAGACATACAAACGTCTTTAAGTCTGTACATTTTTTTTTACTTTTGTTTAATTTTAGTTGTTGTTTATTGTTTGTTGTTTATAATTGGTACCCAATAAACCTTCACTAATAACAATTGAAAATACACCAGCAAAAACGTTATTTGCCGCAACAAATTGTTTATTTGTAGTCAACATATTTGCATTGTTTATTATACTTTTCTCTTTTTTTTCATTGTTTCGCCCCGTATGAATTTTTTGTTAAAATCAACTAAAAGTCACATTAGCAGCAACAACAGTATTCAAAAGCAAAAAAAAAATCAAAAATACACATATTTATTTATTTTGCAAACACTTTCGGATTATAAAAAAACCCCCCAAAAAATTTTAAATACAATAAATTAAATTTATTATACATATTAACCATTTTTTTTTCGAATGAACTCAATGAATCAAATTTGAATTTATAAAGCTTTCTTGCAATAGTCCTATTCCTTCAATATTTCACATACTTTTTGTACATAAAATTAGAAAGGAATGTGTATAGAACACACGAAAAATAAAAAAATGTTTAATATGTATAATAAAAATAACTTATAAAAAGAAATAATTCTCTCATTCTAAAAATTGAATTCTTTAAAAAGAAATATGGATTTTGAATGCCACCGAATACAAGAAATACTAAGTAAGAATTACAATTTCGCAAATCATTTAACTATTTCAGCGGTTTTTTTATTGTGATTTAAAAATTTCTAAAAATAGTGCAGATTTTGTTAACAATAATTAAGTCTTGGCACGTTACAAATAATTTAAACAAATTAATAACAAATACATACTTAAGTATATGTATTACAATTAAATA
Source organism: Pollenia griseotomentosa (assembly GCA_963931875.1). Lineage (NCBI taxonomy): Eukaryota > Metazoa > Arthropoda > Insecta > Diptera > Polleniidae > Pollenia > Pollenia griseotomentosa. The sequence goes on from OZ007561.1 coordinate 103,482,250, forward strand.
TGCAGTTGACAAACTATGAAAACAATGTGGTCAATTAAATGAAAATTTTGTCTTGTTACTTTCTAAATATAAGTAATTTGGCATAAAACAATTTTTAGCCTATTTTTTCATGTAAACGGATCCACAAAATATGGCTTAATGCTCAAAAATTATATATGCATAAATATATACATAGATATATTTTTATAATTTTTTAAGCTTAATAATATATAATCACATAATAAACAAAAATTTGTAAATAAAACTCGGCACAAATAATGGCATCATTAACGTCATCACAAAATGTTCAAGTGGTTGGTTTATAATTAAAGGCGCTTATTAAAAAATAGTTTTTCTGCCAAAACTATTAAAATATCATATATGGGCACTTCCACAGAAATAGATCTAAATCATGTGTTTTAGATCTATGCTTTTAAAATTTTTCCCCTCATTCACTAAATTGCGCTTTACACCAACATACCAAAAATTTTTATAATATAGAAATTGTTTTTTGAGAAACAATTTAAAATGATTGGTGGCGTAAAGTGACAAAAAAACACTTTTCTGTGGAAATACCCATATGTACATATATATAAAATTTTTGCAAAATTTCCCATGAAATAATGAAATTTCGTAAAATTTTCTAAAAAACATTAAAATATCAAAAACTTTCAGCAATTTGTAAAATTAAAAAAAAAAAAATTTGTCGTCTTGCTGGTGTAAACAAAAATTTTGTTTGCCCGTGTGGAACGGGGTTTAATGTTGGGTTGTCATCTGGCGGCCCCCCCATGTAGTGTGTTGCTCAGCTGTGCTATTAACGCCACCTGAAAAATTAATTCGCCTTGATCACTGCTTTTGAGAAAAACCGAACCAGCCAGACGCCGGAAGATAATAAATAAATATTATTAAATTAAAAGTATATTAAACCAAAGTTAAAAAAAGAAAGAAAAATAAAACTAGAAATAAAAAGAAAGTGATTTTTATTTAAACCCAAAAGAGTTTTGTAGCCATTGATCCACAAAAAATAAGGGTTGGTTTTTCTATATCACCAACGTTTGTGTGTGTTTAAACGGGGCACGACCTACCGCAACAAGTTATTGCTTGAGATCCCCGGACAACGCTCGATTGTGTCACAGTCTACCCAGTGCATTCATCCAGAACCAGGTAACCCCATTTGCACCAAAACAAATTATTTAAACTAGTAAAACTTTTGCAAAATTTTCTATAAAATAGTTAAATTTTTTTCAAAAATTAAAATTTTGTAAAATTATCTGCAAAATAGTGAAATTTCCCATATTTACCTAAATAATGCAATATTTAGAAAATGTTCCATAAACAGCAAAATTTAAAATACAAGTAAAAAATTCGCAAAACTTCCTATAAAATAGTGAAATTTCTACAAAAAAATTAAAATGGAACAAAACTTCCTATAAATTACGCATAGTTTCTAAAATGTACACAAAATTTTCTTCATAGTGGTGAAATTTTTGCAAAGTTTTGTACAAAATAATAAAATAGTAAATAGTAAAACTTTGTAAAATTTTCAATAATAAAGTGAAATTTCGGAAAAATGTCTACAAAATAGTAAAATTTTCGATAATTTCCTATAAAATAGTGAAATTTTCGGAAATTTCAAATAAAGTTGTAAAAATTGTTAAAAATGTACTCTAAAAATAGTAAAATTTTCGAAAATTTCCTACAAAATATAAAATGTTCCGAAAATTTTATACAAATTATGTAGTTTAAAATGAAAATTTCTTATAAATTAAAAAAAATTTCTTTAAAAATAGTAAAAATTTTTTAAAATTTCGAAAAAAAATTGTAAAACTAATCCATAAAAAGTTTCTACAAGATGAGCTAAGATTCCCAAAACTACCTATAAAATAGAGAAATTTAGAAAATTTTCCTATAAAGTAGTAAATTTTCCGAAAGCTTTCTTAAAAAATAGTAAAAATTTTGCAAAATTTCGAATAAAATTGTAAAATTACTCCATAAAGAGTTTTTACAAGATGAGTTAAGATTCCCAAAACTACCTATAAAATAGTGAAATTTAGGAAATTTTCCTATAAAGTAGTAAATTTTCCGAAAGCTTTCTTAAAAAATAGTAAAAATTTTGCAAAATTTCGAATAAAATTGTAAAATTACTCCATAAAAAGTTTTTATAAGATGAGTTAAGATTCCCAAAACTACCTATAAAATAGTGAAATTTAGGAAATTTTCCTATAAAGTAGTAAATTTTCCGAAAGCTTTCTTAAAAAATAGTAAAAATTTTGCAAAATTTCGAATAAAATTGTTAAATTACTCCATAAAAAGTTTTTATAAGATGAGTTAAGATTCCCAAAACTACCTATAAAATAGTGAAATTGATGAAATTTTCCTATAAAGTAGTAAATTTTCCGAAAGCTTTCTTAAAAAATAGTAAAAATTTTGCAAAATTTCGAATAAAATTGTAAAATTACTCCATAAAGAGTTTTTACAAGATGAGTTAAGATTCCCAAAACTACCTATAAAATAGAGAAATTTAGAAAATTTTCCTATAAAGTAGTAAATTTTTCGAAAGCTTTCTTAAAAAATAGTAAAAATTTTGCAAAATTTCGAATAAAATTGTAAAATTACTCCGTAAAGAGTTTTTACAAGATGAGTTAAGATTCCCAAAACTACCTATAAAATAGTGACATTTAGGAAATTTTCCTATAAAGTAGTAAATTTTCCGAAAGCTTTCTTAAAAAATAGTAAAAATTTTGCAAAATTTCGAATAAAATTGTAAAATTACTCCATAAAAAGTTTTTATAAGATGAGTTAAGATTCCCAAAACTACCTATAAAATAGTGAAATTTAGGAAATTTTCCTATAAAGTAGTAAATTTTCCGAAAGCTTTCTTAAAAAATAGTAAAAATTTTGCAAAATTTCGAATAAAATTGTAAAATTACTCCATAAAGAGTTTTTACAAGATGAGTTAAGATTCCCAAAACTACCTATAAAATAGTGAAATTTAGGAAATTTTCCTATAAAGTAGTAAATTTTCCGAAAGCTTTCTTAAAAAATAGTAAAAATTTTGCAAAATTTTGAATAAAATTGTAAAATTACTCCATAAAGAGTTTTTACAAGATGAGTTAAGATTCCCAAAACTACCTATAAGATAGTGAAATTTAGGAAATTTTCCTATAAAGTAGTAAATTTTCCGAAAGCTTTCTACAAAATCAATATATAAATCGGCTAAGGCAAAAAAGTTAAGAACACTTTTCTCCTCTGTATGTCGACCGATTTGAACAATATATACACCATTTGAAAGGTATTCACAATATATATTTTATTCAAATCTGTTTAATAATTTCAGAGTTATAAGTGCTTAAATTTGTTACTAACACATATGCAGAACACATAAATAAAAAATTTGTTTTTTTTTTAATTATCAAATACCGGTTTTCGACTATATTAATCTTATGTATAAATCGGCACAGGCAAAACAATTAAGAACGCTTTCTTCCTTTGTTTGTCAACCGAACATATATGGGGAGAAAAAAGTATCACAAAAGGGGAAATACGGGAAATAAAATTTTTTTTTTTTTACTTTTCCGTGCTGCATATAATAATTTTTACGACTTCGATCACTATGAGCTTCCCTCCACAAGGCATAATAAGTAAAAGTTAGTATATTTGGCATAATAATAGTTGCTGTAAGATTATACATATTTAATTTTCTGTTGAAGTGCAGTTTACCTTTAATTTGAGTACCCACATATCCCACCAAAAGAGCGGGCGATTTTTTGGATCCAGGGGGCCCACGGGCCTCAGCCCCCTTGAATTATAATTTTCGTTTGTAGTAAAATGTTGAAGCATTTCCCTTAGGCAGGCTAAAAACACTTTGCAAATCATAGCAAACCGTACACTTGGTTGGGTTCATTATTTTATTAAGCAATAATTTTTACAAATTTATTTTCTTGTTGTCATTTTATTTTGCTATTGCTTTAATTAATATTTAATATTAGACAACGAAATTTAAAATTAAGGATGCAATCTCCTAAGTGGATGGCAATCCATAAAGGAGACTTTTTGATACTTTTTTGTTTTTCAATTGATATTTTTAATAAGATTAATCTATGACGTGCAAAATTCCCAATCCCTCACACTTGACAAATACACTGAATGCACAAATCTTACAAATAATAAATTTTGTATTCCCGAAAATAACTTTGATGATATTTTTTATATTGAATTACAAAATTAAATTTACTCATGTAGAAGAGAAAATATGAGTCGAAGGTTGGTCCCTCGCCAAATCGATACACTAAGACGCTCAAAAGAGCCTCAAAATATGTAAGTAAATTCATATACATATGTATACTTAGATGTGCTAAGTTTCCTTCATATGTCTGTACATAAAAATTTATGTTCGAATTTTGACCATTAGGCGAACACTAGTATATATAAATACGCTAAAATTGTTATAATATGTATATTAAAAATTCCAAAGGCTTTCTACAAAATAGTAAATTTACCAAAAAAAAATAGTACATTTTTTGCATTATTTTCAAAATTCTAAGATTTCCCTAAAACAATTTCTACAAAAACAGCAAAAATTTGCCAAACTTTCAAAAATGTCCTCTAAGTTAGTAACATTTCCAAAAGTTTTCTAAAATTTTGACTAACTTTCCTATTAAATAGCAAAAACTCCAAAATTTCCTACCTAATAGTGAAATTATTGCAAAATGTCTAATAAAATTGTAAAATTTCTCTAAAAATTTTTCTAGAAAATGAGTAAAAATTCGCAAAAACCTGCAATAAAATAGAGAAATTTCCGAAATTTCCTTTAAACAGTGAATTTTTCATAAATTTTCTACAAAATTATATAAATAACAAGAATTCGCTAAACTTTCAAAAAAATAGTAAAATTCCTGAAAACTTTCTACAAAAAAGTGAATTTTGTAAAAATTTCCTGTAAAATCTCCGAAAATTTCCTAAAATAAAAAATAAAGTTTTCAAAAAAAATTTCTATTGCAAAGTGACCTTTTTAAAAAAAAAACTTTTAATAGAATGCTAAAAATCTATGAATTTTAAATAAAATTTTACAATATCATGCGCAAAGTATTCACTCTTTGAGATAAATTCTGCTGCTTTAGCATATAAAATTGAGTTCAAACCCCCGTAGAACACAATAATATAAAATTTAACACGTGCAATTTATATTTGAATATGTTTTGTAACGTTTTCTTTACACAGATTTTTTATTTTTCAAACAAAATTGTAACAAACAAGTTGGGAAAAACACACTTACACAAACATACAGACCTCATTTAACAACATCTACTCTTAATTAATGTGAGAATTTTAATCATTTTACACGTTTTTTATTCGGTTTCAATTACAATTCAAAACATTTCAATTTGTTTTTCGAAAATTAATAAAAAAAAAATAATATGATTTTTTAGAGTTCATACTGTTTATTGTGAGAACATTTAAGAAAAAAGGTTAATATTTTGTAAAATAAAATAATGGTGAGATAAGCTTTTAAAATACACTGATGAAATCTTTAATATTGAATATTTAAAAGGATGTTAAAATATAAGAAATGAATAATTATAAAATTTAATAAAACTGTTTGTTATTGTTTTGATATACATGATCATGCAGAAAGGCCCCAACGCACATAAATAATTGTTACTTTACAGAAGATAACAAAATGTAAAATTGTTTGTAAGCCCGTAATTTTTGATACTATAGCATTTAATTTTTGTAACGAAGTGTTTTTTTGGTGAAATGTATTGGAATCACTAACAAACTAGATTTAAAAAAAAAAAATCTAGTTAGGGCCTTTCTACATGAGACCAACAATGAGATAATGAAAGTTTAAATTAATTTTCTGAGAAAATGAAAAAAGTAAAAGCATTTAAAATATTTTAATACACATGTGACAGCAAAAATGTTTGTAGGTGGGTGGATGTAAATATTTTATTGTGTATTAGGGTTTCCCTTTAAAAATTAACAATTTGTTTGCAGCAAAAAAGTCTAGAAAATCAAAACTGGGGAAATTTATTAATAAATGCTAAAACAATTAATGAATAAGCATTCTAAATATGCACTAATTTTTGTTATAATGAATTCATACTGACAAGCGGATCGTCATTTTTTTAAGAATGTAATTTGATTGAGCATCTGTTGAACTTAATACATAGTTTGTTTTATTTAAGTCCTATTTTAAAATAAGGCACAAATCTTATAAGCTGAAAAGTTTTTGGGTTAATATATTGTTACGAAAGTAACTTTAGTTAAGAATTAGTTGTAATTATTAGTTAAGAATTAGTTGAATTTATTAGTTATCTTGTATTTATTAGTTAACTTGTATTCATAAGTAATTTTATTAGTTTACATCGTTTTTGTTATAATTTAGTACTCTTCAATCCCAATGTGCAGAAAGCCCTAGAAATGACCGTTAAAAAAGCTTCTTCAGTATAAGAGGTAAAATTATGTAAACATAAGTGCTACCATAAATCAAATTAAAGTGTGGTGAATAAAAAAAAGCCTCGAACCTTCGAAAAACATTTCGAATATTCTAGACAACCAAATTGCAGTATAAATACTAGCGGCGAGTAGCAGAACAAGATCATTCTTAGTTCAGACTTTGTCAATAACGCATAACGCTGAGAAAATTATAGTTGGTTGTGAAAAGCTATAAATTACGGTTGTTAAAAAGACTTAGTACTAAATAGAGTTGAATAAATGTAAATAGTGTTTAAAGTGTTTGTGTTTTATTTATTTTATTAAAGTTGCAATAAAGAACTCGAAACGGTTTATTATAAAGGAAATAAACCAAAACGTTATTGAAAGGCAGTAACGTAACAATATATTATATACAGGGTGGCAAATTTATATTTTATATGGACGAGTGTAAATTTAATGCGCCCACGGTCGGTTTCCGCCTGCGAGAGCTTTTACTGTTTAAGAGTTATTTGTGACAAATATGACAGCTTTTTCGATTCTGGATCAAGTATTACAAAATTTTTATGACATAGTAAATATTATAAAAATTAATTTGCCAATTTTTTATCTAAAAACTAACATTTATTAGGATTTTATTGTAGCTATAGTCAAATATGGACGGATTCCTACAAAATATGGTTACGTGGCAACGGCTGCAAAAAGATATTTTTGTGGTTAATAATCTCCAACTTCCCTTAACATGCCATGGTGATCAATTTTAACACACTAGAGCCTTGAGCAGTTAATTCTTCATAGCGATTTTCTCCTTTATCTGTTTTTTGTTAAACAAAACTAACAAGTATCAGTAAAGGCTAGTTTACACTATTATACTTTGTATTAATACATGTCAAAACTCAAGTAATATGACAAAGTGTGATTGTGTGAATGCAATGTGTCACGAAAATGACAAGTATTATGAAAAAAGTTTGACATCCCATACGACTTCATCGTTTTTTGAAAAATTTCTAAACAATAATACTTTTTATTGGATCAGGGTTTCATTTTATTTCATGTGTGAGTTTATTTAAAAATAAACATTGATTTCAATTAAAAAATTTGTGATATTAATTAAAAAATTGATTAAATTTGCACCAGTAAACAAATTAATAGTATCAATTAAACCAGTTATAGTATTAATTAAACGTTTAGTTCACTTGATTAAACGTTTAATTCACTTGATTAAAATTTTAATTAAAACTGATTATATTTTTATTAATGCTTTAATTGGTGAAAAATGTGGGAGAATTTTTTCTGTGTAGCTCACTACCAGCTAGCCTACCGGGGCGCTCAATTGATGATGTTCTTACGTTACCAACAAAATTAGTTGACTTCTGGACATAAATGCTTTATTCCGTGATAACATTGTATGGGGACTAATTAAAATAAGGAATCACATCTGGGCATTTTAAAACGGCCACGTACACATGAAAACAAATACGTGCACACCAAATTTTATTAAGTGAAATACCTGCAAAATTGCGACCTATATTTTTCACATAAAGTTTACATGACCTGACACTTAGAAAGGACAACCCAGGTCTTATAAAAAGCTAAAATTTATGGGAACCCCTTTAAGTGTACATATAAGAAAATTTTCATCAGAGGAGGAGACTTAGAAAACTTATTTTAAAATTTATTCTTAAAATTTAAAATTTCCCAGACACTCATTTTTTCTTATACATTCTACGCAATTCTCTCTAACAGCATAATCAAAAAGAGGTATAATGCATGAAGTACTTAATGTAAGCCCTGCAAGCATTTGGTAGAGTGCTTTTCAATTGCCTACCAAAAACTTAATCTTCGTACAGACGATGGTCAGATCTTACAATATTGGTAAGCAGCGTTGCTTAAATTGCATTAAAATTGGCTAAAATGTCTTACAACTGTATGAACATTGTAAGCTCATTTGTATTTGCAGAACTGCAAAATTAATGCATCTGACAATCGCACCATTGTCAGAAAAATATTGCTGTTGGCAACGCCTTCTTACAATATTGTAAGATCTGACCATCGTCTGTACGAAGCTTTACTACTTTGCAGCACGTTGGAGTGTTATAGAAGATTTTGAAAATTTTTACAACAAAACACAGGACACAGTATACCACAGTATCCATGGGCAATAATTGACCCGCTAGAACAAAAAATGAGCTTGAAGTTCATATAAAAGTCCTTTGTGTTGAATATTACATGGGTAAGAACATTTCCACATATAAGATTCGTCTTAACCCTTTCGCGCCCGCTCTTGAACGCACCGTCAGAAAAATTATTTTTTATAATTTCCTTAGTTATAAGATATAAATTAAGGATTTTTGAAGATTTCAGACTTTTTCAGTTTTCGGGTGACTAGATATAGGAAGTTGCTTATAAGCAACTTTGGGCCGTTAAGGAAGTTTTGCAAAATTTGAAAAATTAAAACAAACTTTTCTATTTTTTTATTCATTCTTTAACCAACTCTATATGTGCTTTGATAATTTTATTACGATTGTTTTAAATAAAACGATGATTAAAATCCAAGTTGCTTATAAGCAACTTTGGGGTCGAAAGGGTTAAAGTGATTTTCGGGAGGGTCTATATGAGATCTATGTTCAGTTCTGCACCTGCCACTACAAAATTTTTGGCTTGACATGTAGATATGATTGGCGTCAATTTTTATTATGGTACAAACAATTACAAGGACGTAATGGTATTAAAAGCTTTTTTAGGGAGTAGTATTTGTATGGTCAAAAATATACCGATTTCAGTAAAAACTTTTAAGATGATTAAGAAAATCCGTTTGAACCAATTTTTATATTAATAACAACATAAAAATGTAAGAAGCTTGTAAACCGATATAAATACCGATACCGATACGAATATTAAATTCAAGTTACAGTAGTTTTGACTTAACTGCCTTTTGTTTGCGTGCACTTTTGACTTAACTGCACAAAATTGATCATTTTTGGAATTATTCTTTATATTTCCATACAAATTCCTTTTTTAAGTGAACTTTCTATACCTGAACATTAAAATAAATGCACAAAATTTTTGGCATTTTAAAATTATTTTCATACAAAAAAATTTAACTTAGCTGCACTTTGACTTAACTGCCCAAAATACATATTTTCTGAAATTTTTCTTCAAAATCCTTGTTTACGTGCATTTTGTATACCTGCATATTTTTCATAGTTTTGGGCAGCTTTAAAATATTTTCATACAAAACATTAAAGTTAGCTGCACACATAAAAATATATGGTGGCCACTTTTTCACATAAATATCCAATTTAAGCTGTTTATTAAACTATAAATCGCAATTATTTTTATGTTCTTTGTGAATTCTTATTGTTTTTGTTAATGGTTCGTTTATAATAAATATACATACATACACACATGTATAAAATGATCTGTCATTTCCCAGCTAGCAGAGGCTGTTTGTTAGACGATTATGTTTAATATACAACTCCTAAAATAATCTTCTGTTGATTATCTGACGAGTAATAATAACAAAAACATCTAAATCTTTTTTTTATTTATTTTTTGACACGCTCGTCTTTAAATCTTGGAATGAACCTTTTGGGACTCTCTGTAAGAGTCGTATAACAATTACTGAGCTACCTAAATAAGACCGTTCTTGAAGTATGAAAGTGCTATTGCCAATACAATTTTAATAAAACAAACCGGCCTAAGGATCTGTAAAAAAGGATTTTCCGACAAGATGGTGTTGATTTCGCGACCTTAATGTTTGTTTTATAGAAATTGTATGTAAAAGTTTTGCCATGAAAAATACGCTTAATGCCCTTATTTATACGGCTGAGCATTTCACGAGTTGTAAAATAATCCCTACATGAGTCTCATACGACTATTGGCATGCTTTTTTAAAGGCTTGTTAGATAATCTCTACATACATCATAAACGATTACCTTTACGATTAATATAAGCGTTTTTAGCTGCGTTATGGAAGAATCTCTCATACGAATCAGCACGTGTAACAGTTTCTCCCGTGCTAGGAATAGTCTACAATTAAAAAATGAGCTCGCCGACGATCAAAAAAAATCTTGTGAGATTCTCAGAAGACTCCTAGACGATTGAAAATGCTAGCTGGGTTAAAATAAAATTTTAAATCAAACACTTTACTTTAGCTGCACTTTTGTGCAGGTAACCACAATTGTGTGCCTGCACATTAAGGCAGGAAAATGCATTTAAGATAACTGCTAACTAATTAACAAGACTCAAATAGATTAATTTTTTTACTATACAAAACTACAGTGTAAGAGGTTTTTAATATTAAAAATTTAATAAGATTTAAAAAACAAAGAAAAAATGTTAATTCATGATAAAATAACCAAAAATTAAAAATTTGTTTTACAAAAATAACAGCGTAAGAATTTAATTATTAATATTAAAAATTGACATTAGTAAGATTTTTTTTTAAAAACAAAGTATTCTACACTTTTACGAATATAGACGATATCGCAAGTCCGTTTGAAAAAGACCTGCAGTTGAAACTAGTCTCTCAGATGCAACAGAACTAATTTGAAATCCACGAATTTCTGCGCTATTTTTTAAGTTTGTGGGTTACATGTCATTTCGTGTGGATCTGCGTCTCTAGATATAATAGAGGATCTAAGATATCGTTCGACTCCTTTTTTAGCACAATCGCAGAATAGGATGGAAAAAGGCTCATTCTCCTCGGACTCTCTTTTAAATTTTTCATAAGCGCTATAAAGACCAGTTCTTTTAGACTTATCACAACTCATACCACCTGTAGGGGTGAACGTGTTTTGAATGCAGAGCCATGTTAAGTAGCTCAATAAGAAATTTTTCGATATTATTGATTTGAAGTCGATTGTCTGTGAAATATATGGGCATTGTATCGAGGGTCAATAATTGTAAATAAACAATAGGTTATTTTCTTAAGCTTCAAATCTTTATTGATATAAAATGCTAAGTCAGCCGCTAAGTTTTGGGATTATTCTCCACCTCCATTGATTCATATGTTATATGAAAAAAGTTCATTATTCTTTGTTGATTTTATGCTCTGCTTTTTTATGTGTTGTTTCTTTTAGTTGCTATGAAGAAATAAGCATAGAAAATTAAATTGTTTGTTCAAAAATACTCCAAAAAAATACAAAAAGTATCGGCAGCAAAGTATCGCCGATACCGATTTATCGAAAAATCTAATGTATCGCCGAAATATCGGTATCGGTATTCGTTACATCCCTAATTCAAACTGAGTTTTGGAAGGACTTTCTTGGCACGTTAGGGTTAAAGAATCCGAGATGATTTAAGTGGTGCAAAGAATTTGATGTTGGATTGAAAAGTCACCAAAGGCAAAAATAAAGCCATACCAAGTCATTGCATGTGCAATATGCTTTGATCGGGCTATTAATGGCGACGCAATGTACAAAGGCGTAGTAAAAATAAAAAAAATCAAGAATTGTTTTTAACTAATCTAAAATTTTTTGTATCTTAATCTTTTGGTGTAGATTATTATATTGTCGGGATTGACCAACCATACTTTTTTACTGCCTGTTCCCGCGATTTCAAACAAAAATTTCGTTCAATTCGCTTACATTTTAACCAAAACAATAATTTAGAATTTGTTTTTGTTAAGCGAACGAAATTTTCTTTCGAAATCGATAATCGGCCGCTAATTTCTTTTTTGTGGCATCCATCTATACTTAAAAGTTATTTTAGTTTTATATATTTGAAGTTACAAACAATCAAATTCCTCCCGTTGTTCCTTGCTTTGCCTTTTTAAGCATTTGGTAATGCTGCCATATATTTTCTAAAAAATTTTAATGAATCCACAATTTTTTTGTATTTAATGTGGTAACGTTACCAAATATTACATTTAATTTAAGTTTAACTAAACAACAATCATTTGGCCGTCCTCCTAAAAACTGGGTCTTTTTGATTTTCAATAGGTCTGTTCATTTAATGATGAAACAGAACTGGTGCTGAACGATGTTTTTCATACAGTTTGACATAAAATTATGCCAGAGAATGCGGACGAGAAATAAAATCAATTTTATTTTTGAGAACTTTTTTTCTAATGCTCTCACATATAGACACTTATTCTTAGCAATGCTACCATACTTTTATTCAATTTCATACATTTTGTAAATAAAGAAAAATAAGAACAAAAGAAAAAGAAAGAAATGAGAGAGAATTTGAAGTTACTGCCGACATTTTACTTTTGGGCTTTAGAATTTTTGCCTGAAGTTTAAGACTCAACTCTGTTTCATCATTTACATAAAATGATTGCTTATTTTCAATATTTGTTACTAGTAAGTGTTCACGTACTCGAAGAACTTGCAACGGAAAGTGTAAAAAGAGCATAAAAATTTAATAGACGAAAAAGTTATTAAAAATTTCTGAGAAAAATTCTGTAAATTTAAAATTTACTCTCTCGTTGCATGCTTCTGCTAGTAAAGTAAATGAACACACCTAATAGTTTTTTTGGAAAAACTTAATTTTTTTTTACTAAAATTTAAAATTGTTTGCAGAAAAAAAACTTTTAAAGTAAATCAGTACTACCAAGTTCTAAACTACTGCATTTACTAGGTCTGTCTGCGTACACATATTTTGCATCATTTTGTGAAAAATGTTGCAAAATATTACAAAATGTTGTCTGTGTACTCCAAATCTCTTGCAGCGAGAGAGTCAAAAAGAGAATTTTTTGACAGTTGGAAGTTAGAGAACTTACAAAATGTTACTGGAGAAATTTCCTCTTGCAAGATTTTGCAACTAGTTTGAACAGCTGTTTTTATTACGTGTGCGAAGATAGCGTCGACGAAATAGCGTCGAATTTGGGAATATAAAAACCGGGAAAACAAAATACCCAAATTATGGTCTTTTGCAGAATAACAACAAAAAGTTAGCGTCGAATTTAGGAATTTAGGGGGATTTCCAAAAGTAAAAAAAAGTTAGCGTCGAATTTGGGAATTTAAAATGGGGAAGTAAAAATAACTAATATTTTTAATAAAAATACAAAAAATAGTTAGCACAAATAAAAAAATACACATTTAGGAACAAAATAAGCAATGGGTGCAAAAAATCGTTCGGTTAGTTCCCGAGATAATTGGGTGCATCCAAAATGGTCAGTACAAAGCTTTACTGATTTATCCCTTGGAACACAAGCTTTTGCACGGTATAAAGGCTGAGTTCCAAAACGTCGGTTGCAAAGCAACTATCTTTTTTAAATGCATGCTACAATGCAACCGTGTAGTTATTACAATTCTATTTGTCCCAATGTGCACCAAAAAAGTATTTAATGAGAACATAATACAAAAGCTGTGCATTATTAAACTTGAATATACATTTTTGACTTGTGCTGCAAAGTATATTGATGTTTTGGAACTCAGCCAAACTGTATATATTCTGCAAAAAATCGAACCCAGAAATCTCGGGAACGGAACGAACGATTTTTTGCACGCATCGCTCATTTTGTTCAAAAAGTTAATTTTTGTTTAACTATTTTTTGTATTTTTGTTAAAAATATTAAATATTTATACTTCCCCTTTTAAATTCCTAAATTCGACGCTATTTATTCCCATTATTTGGGTATTTTTGTTTTCCGATTTTTAAATTCCCAAAAGTCGCTATTTTGCTAAATTTTGCTTTGTCATTTCAATTGCCTACATACCGATCAGCTGTTTTCTTGCAAGATTTCACTGGATTCTGTCTGCGTACTTTTTGAGATATTTTCAGCCGACAGAGTAAAATTGGTCTTACTTTCCCAAAAAAATTTACTGAGTATTTGCTACTGGAAAAGTACGCAGACAGACCTACTATCGAAACCTTCGGAAGTTGCTCGTAAGTTCAATCTGTTATGACCTTTGCTAAATGGGTTAAATAGTTTTATGTAGACATGTAAATACTTCTTTGCCTTTCTTTCCATTTGTCTGTCACTCTGTTCTGTGTGTGTTTTGGTTCACGTTCTCGTATACTACTCGTAGTGGTGTATAATAACAGTTAATTTAACTTGATTTACTTTTAACATTTTGAGGATGTGTTAATAAACATAAAAAGCCGCACAGCTGGTTGACTGTAACAAAGAGAACGGGAGGCGAAAGAGACATGTTGTGCACAAACCGGCTTTGTTGGGAGATCTGGAAAGTATTTTCAATACCCAAGACTACAAGGTAAAATGAGTCTTGGAATTTAGTTTAAGATGTCTTAAATAAACAGCAAATGCAAGATAAAGAAGAGTGAAAAGTTGAAATAAGCTTGAATTAAAAATCACAAGCAATAAATCATTAAAACTATTTTACGAACACGCCTTCTAACAGCAATTTAGGAGAAATTCTCTAGACAGTAATACAATCTGTTTAAAAAAAAGATTTTTTAAAAAACCATGAAGGCAATTTATTTAATTTTGAATAAATTAAATGCCGATTCAAGAATTTTAAAGAAATTAATGTTTTGGAAAATTATATGTTTAATATTGCAAACGAAGTGAATGAAATGGGAACGAAATAACAAAAATCAATTAGTCTGATATCTGTAATCCAAATTTATTGAATTTGTAACATCCTGTAATCACAAAATAGCGAATTTAAATCATAGTGTTTCACCATTCATGTTCGAAAATAATTCAATCTTAAGCTTTCTAATGCTGTGTTGAGTTTTTAAACGCGTTTAAGCAAAATTTTAATTAAGTTTACCAAATCCGTTCACAAAAAGAAAAGAAGAAACAATCACGAAAAAATTAATTCCAAACTTCTTATGAATAAGTGAAATATCGGCAACATTTTTTAAAATTGAGAAAGTTTACAAAATTTTCTGTTAAGAATTCGTACCAAAACATATATTTTTCGCAAAATGTTCTCCAAATAGAGCAATAACAGCAAAACTTTCAATTAATTACTAGATACTTTGAACACATTTTTAAAGAAATAGTTAAGTTTTAACAACATTTTTTTAATCAATAGTGACATTTCCACAAGGTTAGGTAAGGTAATAAGGGCTGGTTCGAAGTAAACTTTACACCCTATTAAACTATAACCACATTATAAAATTTTAGTAAGAAAAGAAGAGAAGTAAATAGTAAAAGCAGAGGAAAATAGAAAGTAATCGAGGATAAAAATTTGACAACACAAGCAAAAACAATCCCACTAAGCTGCCCTATACGTACCTAGTTTCCAGTACCCTGAAGCGCTGCCAGGTCATTCCCATTACGAATCCCGTCATATACTCGAGCACTACTACCTAGTCATCTCAGCCTGCTGTTTTATAGCATGGGACAGTGACAGCGAAAGTGCTGAGCTGTTTTTAACTCCTAATTATATTCAACAAGTCAGATCCCATTCTCACCGCCATCCTGCCGATAATGCAGTGGCCCCTGATAATACTTATCATGGTCCTGACGCAGAATCTTCTCCTGCCCAGCAGCGTATCCAAATCGGATTTCCTAAGCACAGGCCACAGCGAACGCGATACCCTGCAGTCCGTGCGGTTTCCCCAGACTCAATTAGTTCCGCTCAGAACCCATTCTTTGATTCTTCCCAAGTAGAAGCCCATTGGAGGCCTGTCCGCCTCTTAACAGTCAGGATCCTCCATTTCCGAGCCCAGTTTCGCCAATCCATCAGCAATCTCGTTGCAAGTGATGTTACAGTGCCCCGGTATCCAGCACAGCCTAACAACAAAGTTCCCTAAGATTTCTCCTAGAGCCCTCCTGCAATCATCCACTGGCCTGGAGTTCACATAACAGCCCAACAATGTTCAAAGAGCCGCCTGGCTGTCCACATATATAGCGAGCTCCTAGCCCCTGGTAATGTTGCTCCGTACCAATGCCACGGCCCTCAAAATTCCCAGAACGTCTGCCTGAAATACACTGCAGTCGTCAAAAAGTCTATATGACCTTCTGTTGTCCAGATTATCAATGTTAATCCCCGTACACGTGCCCTTCATCTTCGAGCCACAAGTGAAAATAAAAAATCCGATATACAATCTGCTTTGACCTGACCAGCTCTACATAAACGGCAATATTACCTCTGGCAAACGCCCAAAATCGACCTTAGTGCCCACATAATCCGTTGAGCAGGTCGAGCCCAGGACATTTCCACTAAATAACCCATACGATAGTGATAGTTTTTTAAAAAGTTTTACAAAACTTCCTGTAAAGTAGTAAAAATTTGCTGAATAATTGCGAAATTGAGAATAATTTCTTAAAACTTATATAAAAACTACATGAATACAAACCATACTTATGTGTAAAAATATATCTCTGGCATTTTGACAAAACATCCTAAGTCAAATTTAAAAAATTGAATAAATGTTGTTAATCATACGAATTTTTATTAAAAAAAATTTGGTTTATGTTTCTAAAATGTTGTATCATAAAAGCAATTTTTCTTAATAAAAATGATTTTTTCACCGAGTTTTTTCTTAATTCTTTTTTGTTATCTTATCTCGACTTAAGATATTTGGTCAATATGCCACAGATAAATGTTTGTACATAATAGTGCTTATCAGAGCTGTAAAAGATTGCAATTTATTTAATTGCAAACATAGGATTTCCCGTTAACGATTGCTAAGTTTATAAAATCAATACTTTAAAAAAAATTTAAACAAATTTCTGAAATCAATTGATATATTAATTGATTGTATTCAAAACTGATTGCAATTGATTTGATTCCAATTCTTTAATTGCAATCAAATCCAGTAATTGTAATTAAAATTAAATTAATACCTTCGATCATTTTTTGTTTTCTTTTCGCTTTATCTACGGAACGGTTGAATATGACAACTTAAAACGTTAGCTAATGTGGTGTTTTTATATTTTATTGCTTCTGCAAAATGTTTAATTTTGAATGATGTTACTCCACGTCTACAACTAACATGATTTGCTGTTATAACACGATGTTATAAAAGCGTTGTTAAAACATTTGCATTAACAACCGTGTTATAACATGAGAAAACCTATAACATGATGAGTCTATACTTAACAGTAACATCATATTACTGTTAATGTTAAGCATTTCATGTCAGTTGTAGACTGGAAGTAAAGGAAAATAGAAAAATGAAAAAATTTCTGAGTATATGATGAGCAAATTATCTTCCGTTGCAACTTGAATATAAATTTGTTGCTATATGATAATAAATCATACAGATCTTAATTTTTTTCGAGGTTAACTCCAGCAAGAATTATTACAGAAATATATGCATGAAAAGTAGAAGTTTCTAGATCTTTTCATTCATTGTCGAATTTTACCTTTCAATACTTGCTTGTATTTCAGTTATTATTTTTTCTGGTGTTGGGGGAAAAAATAGTAAAAACGGACGCAATATTTCATGGCATCTGGAAAAAGGAAAATCGTGTTGGCCCTGACTGTGTGGATATTATATTTTAAACTGAAGCTCTTATACCACTGTGCAATGGAGACGAATTTTATAGCCTTTCTTTTTTTGCGACATTCAATTCTTCTACGTCACTGGTAGCTGCAGCATTCTCTTCATTTTCTGAATAAGAAGAATTTCTTCCGGTGATTTCATATTCAATATCTCCGTTCACGCTTTTACGATTTGAAATATCAGAGAAGCTTTTATTTAGAATGTGAACAATATTACTGCAGTTTGATCGTCGATTTTTCATTATTTCAGCAAAGAAATCAGTCAAATACTGAATATAAGCTGAAGTAAGACTATAAGATATAAAAATTAACTCTAATTGTTTGCAGACTATTAAAAAGAGTAAAATAAAATGTGCACTTATAAAAAAAACCAATATGGACCAAAATGGTCCTGTAACTAAGATTCGTAAGTTTTTCTTAACCTAACAGCAGGGTTAAATGAAACTCCTTCTTCTAGAAATAATGCTGACTCTGATTATTTTTAATTGACAGCAATGTAAACGCTAGATTATATTCTTATTATTTGTATATTATTTCATTGGACTTCCACTAAATTGCATCGATTATTTATAAAAAGCCTCTTGTAGCAAAAGTAAACTTTTGGAAAATAAAAGAATTATTTTCGCTTTTTTTGTTGAACTTTTTTTGTCGCTCAACTTTTCTGAAACTTTTTAGGCTTCTGGAGCTGAAAGTACTAAAAAAATAAAAACCGATGTATTATCTATCACATGACCTACCGATTTTAGTAATAAAAGATCTTTGCTAAAAAAAATGGCAAAAGAAGTTTCATAAACAAACGATTTGATTGTGATTGCAGATGAATTAATTGAAATCGCAAGATTACAATAAAAATTTGATTGCCAACGAATTTACTGCAGTTAAATTTAATGCATTCAATGATTTCTAAAAAGAATCAGTTTAAAATGATTGCAATTTAAAAATATTGCAATTTTGGCTAGATCGCATTTTGAAATCTGATATCATCTTCAAATAAAAGAATGATATCAGTTTGGTTGAAATAATTTTGATTTCAATGACAATTAATTGCAGTTTTTTACAAAAAGATTCAAATATATTTATATTTTTATTTGGTTTTTTAAAGTAACAAATGCAATTACAAACACGTAAGAAAGTAAAGTCGGTCAAGCCCGACCATATGATACACTACACCACAGTATTTAAAAACACATCATGCTTATGTATCCATATAAATATGGATTTATCTATGTTTATAAACTTCATTAAAATCGGTTTGAAAGTTTTTGAGAGGCAGAAATTGCCTCCTACCTCCCTCCCCTTGTGGTCTTATTTTTGAAAAACTGTGTAGCTTTTGTGTCCATATAGATGTGGTTCTATCTATGTTTTAAATTTCATTAAAATCGGTTTGAAAGTTTCTAAGAGGAAGAAATTTCCCCCTATCTTCCCTCGTGGTCTTACGATTCAGCCCATTTTCAATAGGCTTAGTTTGCGACCTGTACTTTGCGCACAAGGTTACATGGATAGCCAGCCAGCCAGCCAGCCGGCCGGACGGACATCGTTAGTTCGACTCAGAAAGTGATTCTGAGTCGGTCGGTATACTTTAAGGTTGGTCTAGGACCAATATTTTAAGGCGTGACACACATCAGCACAAATGCATAATACCCTCTCCACTATTGTGTTGTGGGTATTCTAACGAATATAACCGAGCAAAAGTAACATAGACCATCAGTTCGTTGTAATGAAACAGACCCGAAGTCTCTGACGGAAATCGAACCCGCCACTCTCGCATTGATAGACTTATTCACTACCAATTAGCCTACCAGCGCACACTATTTACTTATTATTTACTTTTGAAATTATTTCCTTATGGATTTCAAAACTTTTGGTCAAACTATAACAATTTTGATCCTAGCCGCCGAATGAATTTAACAATTGATCTACTCATATTGATTTCTATGATGATATTTAAGCATTAAGAATAACATCTTAATGGCCATTTTCTCACTAGGCGATTATCTTTTTTCCCAACGAAAAACTGCACATTAAAGAAATTTGGTTTTCTCAATGTCTCATTTGCTTCTATTTTGTCGCAATGCTAACCGGCACTCATCTGCCAATTATTTATTTTCCTTTTATTTGACGTACAGATAAATTCAATCAGCTGACTTCCAACTTTTACATGTATTTTGAGTGGTGTTGCCAACTCAAACCAATGTTTTTTTTTTTTGTCGGTATATTGAGAAACTCAAAATCGTTAACGGACAGTTTATCGGTATAATAAATTTATGTTGACATTAAGTAGCATACAGTTTGTCGATACATTGAGAAAATGGCCATAAGTGTCATAAAATAACTTTAAGTTTATATTTTCAATTAATTCAACTTTTGAATTAATTGTTACTAAGCAGTCAGAAATAGTCGTTTGATTGGCTAATTAAATTAATAAATATATTTTGTAAAACTATCATTTAAACGTTGTAATTTAATTACTAAATATATTTTGATGGTGCAATCAATATCGAGTAAATTAAGACCTCAATTAAAATCACGTAATTGTTTACAAAGCCATACATATTTTTATCAAAAAAAAAAACTATAATCAATCACAGTTTTCTTAGAAAAGTGTGTCTTTTAAGTTCTTTTTAAGTTTCCTGGCTTACAGAATATATAATACCCCCGTATTCATAAACGATTATAAAATTTAACAAACGTTTATTAAAAAAAATTGTCATAGAAAATTTTTTAAACCTTTATTTAATTTAAAAACTGTTTATAAATACAGGCAGTAATGTTTTGTAAATATTTTATTTCAATTTCAATAAAATTTTACAATAAATTCCAGATATTTTTAATAATATTTGCAGGTAAAATATTTTATATTTTGTAAATGCCTTTCTTAATTACAAACTGCAAAATTAAAGAAAGTTTTTTAAGTATTTGTTAAAAAAAAAATGTTTTTCCCAATGCAAATATATTTTCGAGTTGGGGTGAACTTTCAACTTTGACATATTTTTAACTCAGGTTTATACAATAAGCTCTGGCAATACCCTGTTTTAAACCTATTTATTTTTCTCTTTATTTATCGTTATTATTCAGTTTTACCTGTTGGTATTTTTTTAGTCTAAAATCATATTGCGAAACTATGTAAAGGTTCTATATTATGCCCACTCTTTTTGAACAGTTTACCACACCTAAAACCGTAACGTATACGGGGTAAATTTGAGATGTGTATATAGTTTTTGAATAACTCAACGAAAGTTACCGAAGTTAGTGGTTTTGAGGTACTGGCACCACACCAAAAATGCTCTGTTTGGCCTGAAACTTTCCACATTTTTTTTTATCTTATAAAAATAAATTGGTGTTTGAGACTTAAACATTATATTTTGTATGACGCTTACGAGGTTTTCGAAATGGGTTTAATTTTTGTTCATGCAAAGTTGTCAATATGAGAATGCCAAATGTTATTTTCTACCATAAAAACCAAAAAAGTCAATTTCGAAAAATGCCGCTTACGGGGTTGAGGAAGAAACGTGACGATATATACATAATTACAAATTATGTTCCAACCTAATTTATCGAACAATAGTAACGTAAACCTTCGGCCCATTGCACAATGGTATCCATGACCCATTTTTTTTGGCCAAAGCTCAAAACTTTTTTTCCTATATTTGTTGTTGGAATATTGTAGTAAACACCTCAGATAAACAAATAAAATAATTTGTTTTTGCAAACTTCAATTAACCGTTATTCTATGAAGTAAGGAAGTTCAATGCTTTAAGTGCAGTGATAAAGTGAAACTCGTGGTGTAGTTTTTTGTTTTATTTAAGTCACAGGTAACACGAAAATAAGAAAACTTTTACAATATATTAGTTATGTATATTAATGACGATGGTAAGTATTCAAATTTTTAATAGTGAAATACAAAATAAAAATGATGGAAATAAAAATTAACACAAAAAACTTTCATAACCTCAAAATCAGTGATTTTAGCTTTTAATAAAAAAAATATATTATAAAACTTAAAAATTTCAAGTGATTTCAACGAACTAAAAATACACAAAGTAACAGTGATATTTAGTGCTTACAAATCATCAGTAATTTTCTGCAAGTTTTTGCTTATTTTTAAGATATCAATTTTTGTTTCAGGAAACTTTTGATTTAAAAATTGTGATTTACTCAGAGTTTGGCAGAGTGAAAGTAAAAAACAAGAAAAAACCGAACGTGTTTTTAGTTATATTTTGGAAAAAATCGAAGAAACAAATATTTCTAATGAATATAATAAAAAATATCGGCTGTACTGCGGGAGACTGGATGTGAAATGGCAGAAATCTTCAAGGTCAATTGACCAATTTAATACAAAAAATAAAACCTGTCTTCAAAATAACTTTGTATTCAAAAAACGCGCATATATCAACGAAAGCGCTTAACATTTCCACCAGAAGTTTTTGCTTTATTAAGCTGCGAGGATCTTCCTGATATTTCAGCTCATGAAAAAAAAATAGATAGTGAAGAAAATTCAGACGATGAACCTGAAGAACAAAATCAAGAAGATAACTTAATTTTGGAAAACGTATTAATTGAGTAATTTACATATGTGTTATCAGAATACTTCTTACCTTATAAACCACATGAACGTTTATTGAAAATCAAGTACAAATCAAAAATAATTCAATTCCCAATTTATAGTCCCTGCTTGATTTTTACTTGAATTACACTTGAATAATAATTTTTAAGTTAAATAACTAGAAGATTTAACTTAAAAAAAATCATTATAATCAACAAAAAGTACAAATAATATTATTATTTAATATTATTAAAAAAAATTAAAAAAGTGAAGTAATAAAAATGTTCCTTTGGCTCTAGATAGGCTAAAAAAATTTATCTATATTATAAAAAACTTAATAAAATGAATGCTTTTTTGTTATTAATTGTGTCTCTAAATTGAATTCATGTATATAAGTGAATATTTTATTTTTAGCCAAAAAAAATGTCGCTCGCCAGACCAATGTGCATTGTAGTGAAACAGACAACATTACATTAATTGACGAGCTTACTAACTAACGACTTGCCCACCGGGGCACACACATACAAAAATTTACAATTTGACTCCCGTTTTCATAAACAAATCTTAATTGAATTAAAAATATGTTTATGAAGTTATTAAAACTCGGTTTCTTAGTAGAAAAGTCATAAAAATTTTAAAAAAATAAATTTTCGATAATGTCGCATTTTTTAAGATTTTTTTTTTAATATTTGATCGATCATTTGCAGAATATAAGTGAGGGCTTTTTAATTGATAAGTATTGACACCTAACCAAAAATTTCATTAACTTACTTACATTTTTGATATTATTATTTATCGTTACTGGTAGAAACACGAATTTGGCTATTAAAATAAAATGTATAACATCATCAAATGAAAAATTGTTGCAATAATCAAAGAAAAAAATGCTTAAAGATAAAACAGTGCAATCCCCTATAAACGCACACCGATTTTAATATTAAAATTTGTTCGTACAATGGGGAAGTCCACAACAGACTCTCAAATGAAATCAATAGACCAATTCTTATGGAACGCTACTGGGACCAGGCAACAGTGTCTACTTCATTAAGGTGTCCGTTATGGGAAATTTCACTGTAGACTTAAACATAGTTGATGGGAAGCGTACTTAATTTTAATGAACTTGGGGAATATCGTTTTTATTTCACACATACACAGACAAACAGGATTTAACAAAAAAAAAATGTACACAATTTTACTAGAATTAAAATCAAGTGAAATTTTTATAAATTTTTTTTTTTGTTTTATTAAATATTTTTAATAATTCTCTTTTCAGGATCTTATAAACAATTTGTTTTGTTGGTATATAAGAAAAATTCTTAAAATTTATTATTACTTTTTTTTCTTTTTTATTTGATTCACACATACTTTTTTCTTGGATACCGTTAAAAATTTTCTTTTTCAACACGTTTTCTAAAGTTTCATTGCAATTTCTTGTTGTTGTTGTTGTTGTAAGTGCAACCGCCTTTAAAATTTACAAAAACACAGATAAACTTACAAGCACACACTTTAAACAAATCTCTTACAAAAAAGCACGATATTTTGTTTTTCTTATTATATTTTTTTTTTAATTTAATAATTTTTTAACTAAGAAGAAGCGTTATTTTACAAACGACAACTTGACTGTAGAGGAATTTTTAAAAGACTACCGTTTTCAATGAAAGTTGCAAACTAAATAAATCTCAGGCAAAACCCTCGTAAAGTTTTTCCATAACAAAAATATCAAAATATCTCTATACTGTCAATGTGTGTTTGACTGGCTACACACTGGCAACACACAGATACACACATACATATGTACATCGCCACCACCACACTGTGGTAAGCTGCGCACTAAACTACAGCAACATCAAGTTTATCACCAGCAACAGACATCCAAAAGTCATCAAACCAAGCAACTAATATCAAAACAAAATAGGTATCTTTCGGTGTAACAAAAACTTTTAACGTACAAGTTTGCAATGAATGTGTTCGCTTATACTGTAAACTTTACAGTAACTGCAAACACATGTGTGTTAAAGTGTGTGTGTTTGAATTTTTAATTGTACCATCAGGTATCAGGAGAGCAAAACAAACTTAAAATGATACTTCTAAAGCTGCTTTTGTCAAACGCCCCACGCATTTAACGTTCGTTTTTGTTTATACTTTTCTTGTAACGGTACACCAAAACAATAACAAAGAAAAAGCGGTTTCATTTCCACAGTTTCTTTTAAAATTTTCTCTGTTTATGTTTTTCTGTACTCAAATTTCTAACATAAATATTTCCAATAAATTTTTTTGTTGCTTCTATTTTGCAGCCAATCAATTATTTTCTCTTTCTCTCTGTAAGCGTCTCTTCCCACGTGTGTGTGTGTGTGGAACTGACTGTTACTGACTCTCTTGGTTAAAATGGCCAATAGTGTGTGAAAAAATGTTTAGTGTGCAATGGAAGTTGGCAAGAGCAGCAACTGGTTTTTTTTTTTTTTTTTGTTTTATTACAGAAATCGTGTTGTTATGGTTTTGTAAATTTGCAAGCCAGTTTTTCTTTAGATTTGTTTTTTTTCTTCTTCTCTGTTTTTGTTCACTTCTTGAGCTTGATGGTACTTGTACTGGGAATTTGAAAACGGTGTTAACATGTGAATGGATTACTAATATTGAATTTAAATTAATGGGGTACATATAAACAGTGAGCCGCATAAAAAAGCGGGCTGTTAGCATCTTGTAAAACATAAATTTTTTAAAAGCAAGTTAAATAAATTTAAAGCTATTTTATAATCAAGTGAATTGAGCCTACTAAGTAGAGAAGAAAATAATTAAGGGTCCGATTAAACGTGCCTTAAACTTAATGTCATAGCCGTAACGATGACCATAGAAAACAAAATGCAATATGTTTGTATGGTAATGGTTATGTCGTTATGGTATGTCACCTATAATCAAGTACAGTGTTGCCCATAAGGTTGGTTCAAACAGCTGTTTTGCATGGCTAGGGTTATGTTACCCTGCATGAAGGGAACTTAAAGCTTTTCTCTAGAGACATAATTTAATTACAATATTGTAAAATCAGAAATTGGTTTAATATTTTTATTACGAAGTATTCCGTTTCTGACAATTTTTTTTAACGTAAATCGCTATTTCAAAAATAGTAAAATTGTTTTAAATCGACATATAATTTTACCTTGGCTTTAATCAATACTACTGTGCAACGCCTGTTTGAACCTTTTTACTTTTGTTTTAGTCGGGAGGTCATCTGAGGGGTAGGTAAAGTTCCCCAGCATCCTTATATTTAAGGTGTAAGATGTCTTGTAAAAATCTGCAAAGTACTATTCTTTGAATCGTTTTTACTCCTTAACTCTATAACGTATGGATATTTTTTGTCTCTTTTTTGAAAAAAAGGTTAAAAAGTACCCTTATCTGGGATATAATACACTAAATCTCCAAATGCAACATGAATTCCAGAAATTAACGAAATAAAAAGTTAAAATGTCGCAAAAAACAGATTTTTGGTAGTAATGTTATTTTTGGAAAAAATGTGCTACATTTAATATTTAATGCAGGAACAAATTTTTAAATACATTTTTAAAAAATGCCTACCCGACGAAATAATACCGGTACACGTAGATTTTTTTGGTACCCTCTATCTGAATCACAAATTAAATTTTGCTACAATAGCAAGATTCGCTACAATTTTAATCGTACTGAAGTGTTAACCGAGAGCAGGCTAGATATTGAACCTTTAGTTAATTATGGAACGATCTTCACGAAAATGAACAGCGTGATTATTATAGTAAATTGTGAACCGATATTCAAAAAATTTTGTTGTATGATTTCTAGTCATATAAAACTAATTTGTGCAAAACTAAATAAGAATCGATGCAATTTGTTACCAAATTGTATTAGTTTTTTAGGGTTTCCCAGTTTCCTAGGCACTGCAGGCGCCAAATTTAAGAATGTTATTAAATCGCCATACTTGTATGGCTTAAATTCTTAAATTTGGCTGCTGCAGTGCCTAGGATGCCCCTAGATGGGTCAGTCCCCTGCAGCGCCTAGGATGGCCCTAGATGTATCAAATGTATGACCAACCATTTTCCCACTTTCTTTTTCATCTCAATCATTTATTTCTAACATATCTACCCGCTATCTCCTTTCCTTAAGGGGGCTCCTATACAAAATGTTCAATGCAGACTAGCAATATATTGAAGATAAATGCCCAGGAGTCGCCCCTGTTGGGATAAAATGTATCACCGACCCAGTGTTGCCAGAAGTAGGGGAAAATCCCTACATGTAGGCATTTTTTATACTAAAATAGAAGCGTAGGGAAAATCGGACAGATTTTTCATAACCTCCAAAATGTAAGGATTTTTCGTCATATCATATTATATATAAAATAAATGCTGGAAAAAACATTTTTTTAATGATATTTTATTGTCCAAAACGGTTGAAACAAATGTTTTCCCCTAAAAAAGCTTTAAAATATATTTCCAGAGCTGTTTGTGGTTTAAAAAGTTGGCGGCACAAATATGTACATATGTATAGGTTTTTCTAAGTTATTATTTAATGATCCCGTACTTTGTGGGTTAAGTTCGGTAAAATGAGAGTTAACATAAAATTTCTCTCACTAATAGACAAAAATGTGTTAGACTACGGGAACAATAAAAACCAAATTTCTGACCCAAAAGAAAACGTTAATATGAAATATGTTTAAATAAATTTTAAAAAATACATAAATGACACAATAAAGTGCATAAAATTAAAATTCAAGCATTTACTTACATTTTTCAACATTTTCTATTGTTTATTTTACAAATATTTCTTATATTAATTATTTTGGTCAACTTACTTGCAGTTTTTTATTTATTTTTGACACAGCTGATTGTTTTGCAATTTCATCGATTTGCCCAAAGAAAAAGTTGGGGCTACTTCGTGCAAGAAAAAGAATATTATTCTCTTAAAAGCTCTCCCACTTTACCAAACTTTGATTACGGGAACAGTTTTCGGTAAGATTGGGATCCCACGAGCTCCCAACGTTGAGTACGGGATCACATCTAATGTTGAAAGACTTAATTTTATTTTAGTTTTGTACTTATTTTATGTCGAAGCTTAAATATACATATTAGAATAAAATTTATTTTTTTTAAATAATGTTTTTTCTTCTATTTTAATAATAATAATGCGTAGGGATTTTTTAGGGGAAATTTTTTCAACGTGTAAAAGTCGGATTTATTTTAGCATGTGTAGGTATTTTTTCGAAAAATCCACTGGCAACACTGCACCGACCTCAATTAGTTCTTGGTCCTTACCATTTTCTCGAGACATACTTGCCCCTTATCACCACTTCTAAGGGGGGCTCTCATACACATTTCTAGTTGAAATTATGATCCTGTAAATCACCAGATGTTTCATGACAGTTGTTCTGACCACCAGATTTCTAAAAAAAAATATGGTTTGTTTCTTTGCAAATGTGATAAGTAAATTGGAATTAAAATATTGATATGAAAGATAATTTTACAAAATTTTTTTTAAACTTTTTGGAAAAAACCTAATGAGGGCTTAGAGTACTGAAGTATACTAATTTTTAAAATTGGGTGCAGAAAAGCACGAATACTCCTCTGTAATTTTCGTGTTAAGTTTTTTATTAACGCCGCAATCGGCATTACAAAATGATTGAAAGATTAATTTTTATCATCGTGTATGATAACTTTTACTCTTGAGTATAATTGCTTTTGTTTTTGTTTTTTTTTTTTTTTTATATTTTTTAATATTATTTTTTGACCTAAGCCAAAACTCACTTCCCCTTAATGATTTTATTTGATTATATCGATCTTTAGACTTGAGTTATATTTGCCCAATTTGTTATTTCCATTACAAATCGAGCGCATTTGTCGATTATTTGTCCATAAATCACGTGAAATTGTATTGAGAATTGATATGAGCAACTTCACATGTAAAACAGCAACGGAAATTGAAATTGTTCTTTTGATTTTAATTTAAAAACATTTTTGTTTTTGAACAAGATTTGTTTTAATTTCAATAACGTGTTATTGTTCAACCTTCTTATTTTGTTCTGCTTAAAATAAAATTCTTATCGTAATTACAATTTTATAATTAAACAGAGCAGAAGTACACAAAAATTGTAAAATAGAAAACATTTAGATAAATTGAAATAAATAGGTGCAAATAATAGTTGCATTTGTATGCTTTAATAAGGTTTTTTTTTGTAAGACAAAATCACTGGGAATGATTCTTTGTTCATATGTTAATGACATTTATGAAAGCCTTTTAAGAATAGATTGTTTTTAAGTAATATGTAAGTTTATTAAAATAATAACACTGTGCACGAATTTAACACTTTTTTTAACAAGCTGGGCACCCTACCAGTAAAGCAAATTTGAGTACGCTGAATTCAATGGTGCTTGTCATTTTTCGAAGTTAATGCTCGTATTCGCGATTAAAATTTTTAATACTAATGTGCCATTCATACTTTTGTTATCAATGTTCAATTGGATTAATTTTGTTAAATACAATTTGTCGTTATTCTTTTTTTCGCGGAAAAAATTTCACCTAATTTTTTTTTAAGGAAATTGTTTTTCTTAATTCTATTGAATACACTGTGTCAGTGGCAAATTGTGACAAACTGGGCACTAGGGTGGGTCACTGATGTATGAGAAAAAATAAAAGTTTTTGAATCATATTCTAATAGCAATATTTTTTTTTTTGTCTTACGTTAAAACAAATAAAAATTGATATAAAAAAGTCACATCTTGAGCTCGCGCTGGAGTTCCTTTAAATTTTAATATTTTATTTACTATCAATTCAGATTTATTAAAACTGAAAACATTTTTAATAAAACTTAAAAAAAAATAAAACTTTGGTACATCATAAAACAATAAAATCACGAAGTTATATAAGTTTTTTTTGGTCACAAAATTTTGTTAACTGTCAAATCTGGACATCTCTCGTGTTGATTCAAGTTTCGTCTGTATTAAACCTTCCCTTGATTTTTTATCGCTTCTGACACTATTTTTACGAACTTAAAAGTCGTTAGAATACAGTAATATGCAATACAATGCTATTGTTGTTATATTCAAAACAGTGTTCGAAAATAAACAGTACATTATTTAGCGTTCGGCTCACACTTCCAAGAACGATATCTATTTTTTTAGTGTTTGTGTAGACGAACACAACCCTTAATACCGTTTGTAACTATTTTCAAGAAAAAACCGACAATTATATAATGTTCTGTTCTTCATTAAAAAACCGAACAATGGAAGTGGTACTGCAGACAAACATTATATTTTAATGTTCTATAATGTTTCTTTTTTTTACATTGATAAAGAAATGAACAAACAAAAAATTTTAGCAACGACAGCACCACGAACAGCTTGTTTGAGTATTGTGTATATGTTTTGTTTGTGTAAAATTATTTTGCTGGCTTTTTTTTCGTATGTGTATTTTGTTTTTGTAAAAAACCTTTGGTTTTTTTTACCAGCCGAAAGGGACGAACATTAATGAGCCGAACCGAACACAATGAAGTTTGTGGTTTTTTCTTTAAACCGAACGGAATTAAATGTTCTCATCTTTTTGTTGAGTTGGATATGAACAGTATTATTTTTGTGTTCGAAAGATAACAAACTGGGAAACGTTATTATTGATAATGATTTTCTACACAAACACCATTAGCGTTTGTGTTTTCCACAAATCTACCGAACCGAAAACTAAGGAGCGATATTTAGTGTTTATTTTTGAACACTGATTCAAAATTAAACAAAATTAAAGGTAACAGCGCGGGCTCTTACACTAAAAATGTATTAAGAATATTTTATAGGGGTCTAATGCAGACAAAATACATTTAATTTACGCTATTAGAAGTCTATTCAAGAAAAAACATTTTTGACCCTCCCTACTGGTAAAGCTTATTCGAGTACGCTGAATTC
Source organism: Pollenia griseotomentosa (assembly GCA_963931875.1). NCBI lineage: Eukaryota > Metazoa > Arthropoda > Insecta > Diptera > Polleniidae > Pollenia > Pollenia griseotomentosa. The sequence goes on from OZ007561.1 coordinate 103,512,489, forward strand.
AAAGTTAGCACTCGTATTTGCGATAAAAAAAATTAAAGAAGTTGTAACTTTTGTTTAATGCAAATTTTGTTTGTTGAAACATTGAAATTAATTAAAATATCAACAAAAAAATTTTCAAAAACATATTTTCCAAAAAGGGTCAGTAGAGTTCAAAAAATTTTTTTGTTTTTAAAAATCGCGAAAAAAAAATTTTCCCTTAAAAAAAGCCACAGAAATTGTATTTTAAATAGTTGAATTGAGTTTAATTGAACAATGATCACAAAAAATTAAAAAAAAAATTATCGATATATGTTAAGTTAGTATTGACGTTTTTAATCGCGGATTTTAAAAAACGACTATCACTATTAAATTCAATGTACTCGAATAAGCTTTAACAGTAGGGTATTCAGATTGTTAAAATTTGCTACTAGTAATTATAATCACCCCTATTCTGCATTTCGATTACGTCTCCGCATTCAGTTCCGTTACGATCGAAAATTGGTATTCTGCAGAAAAACGGAATCGAAAGAATAAGAAGAAGATAATGTTTACAAAATCAATTGTATCAATGTGGAATATGGAAATGAAACAGCACAATAAGCAAGTCTGTTATCATTTTCATAAACAAATGTCAAATTTAATAAAACAAGTTCTGTGTATAATAAAGTGAATTGTTTATAAATTTAATAAAAGAAAAATATTGAAATAAAATAAAAAAAAGAAAAAGGTAAAAATAAGTTTTGCATAAATATACAAGTGTGTATAATCTAGTGAAGCTGAAATTAACTAAAAAAAGTAGAAAATAAAAGTGTTGTGGTTAAATATGTAAAGACAAAATGTTAATAAAAACTGTTTGTAAAGAAATAATTTAGTGAGTTGCATTTTTATTTAAAATTTAAGGACAAATGGAGTCTATTGCAGCTGCATTATTGTTGCTCGTATTGCTCCGGTGTTGTTTTTTTTGACCTGCATACATACATATTCCAGTACAAAAAATAACAATTTAAAAAAAAAAATTATATAATAATTTGTATTTAAATCGTTTTTGAATTTTTGAATTTCGTACTTACATTTTTTCACTTTTTTACTTAAAAAAAACAAAAATAGAAAAAACCTCTGTTAACAAAAAAACAACTGAGAGAAACGGAGCTCCGATCGTAATGCAGAATACATACAATCGAAAGAAACTGAGCGGAATCGAAACGCAGAATAGGGGTGAATAGTTATAACATTCAAAGTATCTATAAAAAATCATTATCTAAGACTCTTTGTCATCTATCCAAAAACTAAGGGCTTCCGCGGGAACTGTGAAAAAGATTCACTATATACCTGCCCTAGGGCCTACTCCACGGTAGATCGTAACTACTGGGTGACAAACCAACAACCAAAACAGGTAGCGATTTGAGTTCCTACTCCGATAAGATTAGACACTCGACCTTGTTTAGGAGCTGGATCAAGCTAGCCTCCGATGCTTTTAGCAGCAACAGCACCTAAAAATAATACTCCCTCAGGCCACCACTCTCCCAAGTGGTGAAAAATCTGCCTTTCATCGTTTACAAACGAGCTTCATAAAAGTTCATAATAAATCTTCTCAATAACATGGCAACATTCGGCAGCAGGGCTGTTAGATGTGGCGATTTATAAACCTAATTGGCGATGCAATTTTGTGTTTGGCGACATGGCGATTTTTTTGGTGAAATTAAAAAAAGTTGGCGATTATTTGGCGATTTCTAAAACACATTTTTTCTTTTTTTCATATTTATATAAACAAATTTATAAGTACGGGCAAAGTTTTTTCTTTGAATTTTTAACAAATTTTAAAATCGCAATAATATTGCGATTGTTTTAAATAATAAATTGATAATATTGCCAGATAATTACATTGAAAATATTAACGAATTGTTGCCATAGAAATTTGGAATAAAGGTTAAGCTTTCTTAGATTTTCGCACATTTTCCTGATCAGAAGTTATCAATAATCGGATTTTTACCGAAAAACTTATTTTGCAAAATAAATTTTAAAAACGCAATCGTTTTCGATTGCATATGAAATTGAGTTTTTTAAATAAATAATAATGTAAACAGTGTAGTATGCAAAAATAATTGAATTAATAGTGAAAGAAAATCAGAAAATTTGTTTAAAAAAAAAATTGTATTGATATCAGATTATGTATTCGTATTTTTCAATGTGGAGTGCAAAGCGAAAAAATGCGCAGTTTTTTTATGAAATAAAATCAAATATTTCTTTTAAACCTTAAAATATTAAAAAAAAAGAAATAAATATTTACTTGAAATTTCGAAAGCCCTGATTTTATATAGAATTGAAAACGAATCCGGGTTAGAAGGTAATTTTACAAATTAATTCATGTAATTTGTTTAGAAGATTGAGTTGACTTAAGGTATTTCAATACACCTTTTAAGATATTTATCCTTTGCTTCAAATAAATACAAAATTTTAACATATTCTGACTTACATCCACATAAAAAATCACGCTTATAAAAACTAATTTTTTTGCATCAAATTCTACTCATTTTGATAAAGTTAATGTTTGGCACAATTCAATCAACTGATCTCACAAGTTCTAAGTTTTAAGATAATCAGCCTTCTTATGATTACAAAAATTCTAGTTCCCTTCAGCATACTTTTGCAATTTGAAGTCGCCAAACTTCTTGCGATTGAGATATATGATTTACAGATTACAGAATTCAAGTCAGAATCACAAATGTTAAGCGTTTGGCGATGTTCTACTTAAATATAAACACACTACTAGAATAAGGATAAATATGGAAAATTAATATAAAGGTAAAGTAACTTGTATACTCTTTTTTATATAAAACTTTTATTTGGCGATTTTTGGCGAATTTTTTTTACCAAAAATCTAAAAAAATAAATTTTTGGCGGTTTTCGGTATATATATACTATTTGGCGATGAAGGTGGAAAAAAATCTGACAACCCTGTTCGCCAGTACATTTTTTCCTTAAAAAAAAAATGAACAGCCAAATTTGCCGCACTTTTTTCTAATTCAGTATTTTTAACAATGAAAAAACCATGATAAAAACATAATGCTATGAGCATTGCGTATTGAATATTCTTGCCATATGGCAACCTTAAATATATTTTATAAGTGAAGTCATCCGTTGATAAACAGCAAGAAATAATAAATTCGACTTTAAATAGAAAGTTATTTAATATCGATCTGATCTGTTGCATTCTTTGGAAAACTGACTACATTTTATCAAGAATTTTGTAGCAATATCAATATTTTTTTAATGATTTAGGTGAAACAGTAACCCTTTTTATATATATAATTTAATATTTTTTTTATAACACTGTACAACAAAATGAAATTTTTTTCAAAAATTTTTAATCAAAATAACAATGTTCGGCCAACTGATTCTTGTAGACGTGACTAAAAAAACTAATTTGAAACTCATTTTACGGCCTTTTTAAAGTTGAACCCTTGGGTCGTAAAAATCGTAGAAAATCGTGTGATACTTAAGTTTTTGGTATATGTATAGTGTCTTCAGAAGATTAATTCAGAAAATTACAAGCAACATTTTGTTGGTAGTTTTTCTGGAAATTGGTCTTTTTGTATTTTTTTTGAAAAAAAAAGCAAAGATAACCCTTTAAACAGGGATGTATGTAGTTGAAATATTCTGCGAAATTTTTTGTCATGAAATAAATCGAAAATTCGAGTTAATTAAAACCAGAAATTAGCAAAAACTTTAAAAGACCTTTTTAAGAAACTTGTGTAAGGTACGGGGTATGTATATTTTAAATAGATTTTCTGGATCTTGGTGTTCTACTTGAACTATAGTAAGATTTCGGCAATCATATTACAATGACGAAAAATAAAGCTCGTGGTGTGCTTGATTATATTAAACAATGGTGTAAAGAGTTTAGAGATCTTAATATAACGAAACAACTTTACACATCCCTAGTAAGACCAATTTAGAAGTATGGTTCTATTGTCTGGAATCCTGAAATAAATATGCACATAGACCGAATAGAATCTGTTCAAAAGCAGCTTCTCTTATTCTGCCTGAGAAGTTCATTTGGTCGTTTTGCTGGCTATTTAAGGGTGATATTCTCTCCGATATCCTACTTCGTAACATAAATTTTAAGACTCCACGACGTTTTACCCGACACCTAATACCTATAGACCTTCCTGGTGTTCAAAAAAATTATGCTGATGCTCATCCTTTAAGGAGAATATGCAAAAATTTCAATGAATTATAAAGATTAATAGACCGTAATTAAACGCAAAACTATCGTGTTTTTAAATACTTAATAATATAAATATTATCTTATATTATCTCTAATCAAATTTTTTTTTTTCCTAAATAATGTCTTTAAATAAATTCTTGTAATAGATAGAAGTCTGTAAGTATTCATATTATAGATTTAATTAAATAAATAAGTAAAAAAAATAATACTCACATTCTGCTGTTTTACGAAAATTTTTAGGGTTTTTAAGATGTTAAGCATTTATTTTGCTGGATGTCAACTATTTTAAAATTTAATAGGTGGCGTGAAGAGCAAACGCCGCTGTTTGGCGAATGCAGCAAATTCCTTATACAAAAACGTACAAAATAAATTTAACATTTGTTTTGCTTCATTGCCGAAAAAAAAGCTGTTAAAGCAGAATAATATAACAAAAAAAATTATTTTCAATCTTATTTCGCTTCATTGCCGCAAGAAAAAAAGTAGCTAAAGCAGTAAGTATACAGCACAAAAAGCTACTGTTTAAAATGTGGCTAATGCGGCACAAAAGAATAATTTTCACTGTCAATAACGAATGTTCACAAAAATAATTTTTTTTTTTAAACAAATGCCGGAAGCAGTACAAAAAAATCTAACTGGTATAGTTTCAGAAAACTTCATGTAAACCTCCATTGTTGCTTTTCTCCACTACGACTTTTTGCCATAAACGCCAACCAACTATAACCTGACGAGCTGTTAATAAAATTGTTGTCCATTAGCTCTTTCAAAGTTGCATTTTTTCAGTTTAAACGTTTTTAATAAAAAAATTTATTTTTTAATTAAAATTTCTTTAACTTTCAATTTAAAACAGAATCAATACCACTCGATTCTGACTTAAAAGTGACGTAAACAAATGAAAAGTGACTTCAAAAGTAATCGATTGTTGTCAATAACGACTAAGAAAATACAATTATTGTTTAGTTGCCGTCAACTTGAGTTGACTTCGACTTTCACAACAGGGGTAAATATAATTTTAAGCATATTTATTTTTGATTCTATTTATAACATTTTTAATTTTTTAATCTGAATTAAATTTTACCAAATATCTTTCAAATCAGCGAAAGTATTTAAAATTATTTTCTAAAAAATAAAACCATAAAATTTGTATTATTTAAGATTAAATAAAATGTAAACTACAACAATATATGACAATAGCGAAAAATTAAGTATAAAATTTCATGAAAGTAAAATTCGTATAAACTTGAATTTAATCAAAACTATTATTTACAAAACAAAAAAATGTTTGCCTACAGCTACAATTGTATTTCAGAAAACACGGACGGATCTGTGTATCTGTGGCACATTCATAATCTTTATTCGTAGTCGTATTAAATGGTCGTATGCAAAAGATATTACTTCATCTAAAAATGGAAAAATAAATAAATAAAAGAGCATTCTTATTCTATTATTATTAAATTTTTTTTTTTTTTTTTTTGTTATTATTATTGCACGAATTGAAATACAAAATCTAGCAAAATATTAAATTAAGACGCACAAATCGCAAATTCTACAAGCTGAAAAACTCTTAATCATAATTTTAGTCGCATAAAAACTGTAATTCAAATCAATTTGTGGCATTTATTTTTTTTTTCAACAAACAAAAGTTTATTTCCATTTTTAAAGAAAAATGAAAAAAAAAACTATTTCAGAAATAATTGAAATAAAGGTGAAATACTAACTGACGTTGGTACATTTATGTAGATATTCTTTATAAAATGATAAGATAAATTATTAATTCAAAAAAGAAGAGACAAGTAAAATAATTCTAATTGGAGTTCTGTTGATTTATTGAAATTTTTTTTAAGTATTTGGTAAATATTTATGAATAAAAATTAATTGAAATGACAATATATGAACAAAAAAAGTTTTGTTTCCGTACTTCAAATTTGGCTCCCAAAAAGAGTTTTTGTACTCGAAATATTATAAATGATAGAGATGAGAACTGGGACGAACGACGAATTTCGCCATATACGACGAATTTTTTAGTAAAAATTCGCTGAGTAAATTCGTCGTATGAAACACAATAACGACGATTAACTAACAGCTTTACTAATTGAGAAAGTTGTTTGCATATAAAAAAAAATTTACTTAAAAAACATAAACATTAACAAAAACACGATTAAGAACTATTCTTATAGCTATCTACTTTGTATATTTATTTTAAAATCGATAAAATAATGCAAAACAATTATTAAAGTAAAAAAGTAACTTTATATAATAAAACACTTGAAAACTAAAATCAAACATGGTCACCTGGTACTGATTTGTTCGTCGGCGTATGAAATAGAAATAAATCTATTGCAAAGTCGCCGCGTATGACGAATTTCGGCCGACGCCATGATTGTGTGTATTTTCATATAAACAAATATGTTTTATTTCTGGCGACGAATATTCGCGGCCAAAAATTCGTCGTTCGTCCCAGTTGTATTCCTAGCATTAACAAGGCGAATTCATACAAGTGACCGTAGAGAAAGCTATGGAGAGAAAGTTATGCGGACTGACAAGTCTTTTGTATGGGTTTGACATTTAGAATACCTATCGCACTGCTTCCTTTAAAGAGAGTCAACTCAAAATTTTTAAATTTTCAGTTCTTGCAACAAGTCGATGTACAATGGTCATATTTACGTACTGTAAAAATCTTAGATCAGTTTCTTTAGTATATTTCTAAAAAATACAATTGTATCCCCCTTTGTAGAGAGTACATATAAAAAGAAAACAGTTTTTGTCTCTAATGAAAATATATAAATTTTGAGTTAACCCTCTTTAGAGGAAGCAGTGCGATATGCCAGTCTTGCCGGAATCGAAATTGAAGTTTACACAGACAAAGCATCCAAATTATCCAACTTTTTATCAATAACACAAAACAAATTTAGTGTTATCCAAAACTAGCAGATCTCTTGAGACTGCGGAGATTCTATCTGGTTGCACGGGAGTCAGAAGCCCTCGGTGAGCAGGCAACAGACTGACTGTTGGATGCGGCCTGCGGGAGTCTACTTTTTGTGGGAAATATTTTTGTCTTTCAAGAAGATTGTCTTTGCGAGGAGTTTTACTTTTTCACTAAAAATATATTTTCGTCGATCACGTGGACGTGGCTTAAACCCTTAGTCGCTGGAAGGGAGATCCAGAAAAAATCACTCAAGGGCTAATTTCACACCACTTGTGGCACATGGAACTGAGGAGTTAGTATTTCATCTGGTATATGGTTGCCCAGTGTTCAATTTAACACGACATCGATTATTTGGGAATTACCTTATTCAAGGACTGTCTGAGATATCGCTCTGCAATTTGGTAAAATATCTTAACACAAAGGTCAGGTTCTAGCCATCTCGTATTGCTTTGGTATCATTATTGATTCAGTACCTTTGTTCTGTAACTTTAGTGAGAACTTCTCGCATCGAAAATATGTCACACAAAATATTCCAGCGTTTCTCGAAAAGTTATAGAAAAACTGTGTCTGTAACTCATGTCGAAAACTATCAAAAGAGATTAAAGAGCATAATAAACCAGACAAATGGCTTGGCAAACATGTCAAAATTTTACGTTTGTTCAAATATTTTGTGTTGTTAATTGGGGTGTTTGCTGTTTGGACAAATAGTTGAAGCAATGTATGTAGAAATATTAAAAATTTTTAATATTTGGCAGACATGTTGGATATTTGTCAAACTTTTTGTGGCGTCTAATTCTAAATGTATTCATATCAGCGAAAACTTTGCAGAGTGAAGACGTTGAAAAAGAAGCATTAACATAATTTTAAATAGTAAATTTAATTTTTTTAGCAGCTCGTTGTTTTAATCACTTTTTACCTTAAATTCTTTGCCTTTATTATTTAATATTTCTTTTTCGTTTTAAGCAACGAAATTGCCGCAGCACTATCGCCGTCTGCATTCATTGAAAACAAAACAAAATAGAAATGTATGTTTGTACTGAGAATATTTGTGTTGTTTATTGGCAAACACCAAACGGAAACAATGTGTGTGCTTGCCAAACATTTTGTGTGGTTTATTATGCCCTTAAGTCGTTACGTTATAAACGTCATAACATTGCACTCGAAGCAGATGTGACATTGCAGACGTTGAGAACGTCAGTAACACATATCGTTGACGGCGACCAAAATTTACTAAATTTGAAAATTTTTCAAAGACGGCGGCGGAAATACAATCGTCGGCTATACCAAATAATGTAAAGTGCGACTTTAATGTTGGTTGTTTGCAAACGAGCTTTGAAAAAAATCGTATATTTTATATAAATGTTAAAAGCAAAATAATAAAACAATGAAAAAATGTGCCAAGAACAAAACGTTATTATTATTATTATTCCTTGCATTTTGCATTTTTAATTGATTTTTAGTGTTAAAATTTTTTTTCTCGCCTCATTTTTATTCGCGAGTTTATTTGACGGTTCTCACAAAAATATTACAGACACATTTTTTCTATAAATTAGCGAGTAATTTTCTTACGTGACAGCAAGTACTCGCCAAAAACAATACAGACACTGTTTAGTGAGAAAAACAGCTGTTTGCTTCAATATAAGTATGGCCAAGGCGAATTAACTACAGGTGGTGTCGAAACGGCATATGATTTTGACAGTTCGAGCATATTTGTTTTGATTTTTTAGTGCTTTGCTAAGAATGGTTGATGTTTCGAGCTATAAGCACTAGCAATGCATTGCAAAAAATTCTATGTTGTTTCTGTTGTTTTTGGATTGTTGTGGCCGTTTTGTTTCATTTCAATCGAAAATTTTCTCGACTCGAGAGTTACAGAACATTGGCACTGGTTTCCTTTTCAGTTGTAGAGTGTCAAAACCGAGTCACTATCAGCTCTACTTGCAGCGTGACCACTTTATAAACACACTTTTTAAATATTTGACGTCCTACACGTAACCACTAGTTTTATAAAAAAATTATTTGCTTTTGCAGAACGATTGCCTAGATCAAACATCAGTTTATTAATTACATTATGCAATTATCTTCTTACAAGTTCTTAAAGTTTAGTAAATTAATAGAAATTGTTAAAAAATAAAGCTTAAGTTTGATAAATTTACTGGTCACCTTTTTTGGACTTTTTCGTCAAATTTTTATCAGGTCTGAAATTACCTTTATACCTGATTCAGACTAGAGACCTGCACAATTCAAAATTTTTTGCAAAAATGCATTTTTCAAAATGTTCTTGCAATGTCATGTCAACTCAAACAAGGTGTTATCACATGTTATGCCGACTCAAACATACTGTCCTATCATGTCATTGCAACTTAACTAAGCTGTTGTACGCTGCTGTTTTCAATACTTTTTATTTTAATGAGTTTTTTATTCGTTTCTGAGAAATCTTGCTCATTTTTTTTTACTTTTTACTATATTATTCTTCTAAAGTAGAGTTCGTTTGAATAGTTTTTAATATAAAATAAATAAAGCTTCAAAAGAAATTCCTTGAAATTAAAAACATAATTAGGGCAACCAAAAAAAGCACAAAAAACAGTTTTAAGCTGTTAAAATTAAAAAAAAGCAATTTAAATTTATTGTTTATATTCCACTTTATTCGTTAAATACGTTGTAACAGTAAAGTTGATGCAACAAATTTTCGAAAAGAATCGGATCTAGCCTGAGCCTTAGGGGGGGGAAATTTTTTATGATACAAAAAAAGTAAAAAATTTGTTTTTAAAAGTTTATTAAAAACGATATGTATGTATATATTATATTAAAAAAAAACTCAACAATAAGGTAAAATAAAATATAAGATCAGTTCAATATAAATTAAAATAAATTAATCTTTTTAAATAAGCAATTGATGCTTTCCTTGTGAGGCAAATTTAGATAGTACAAGATTAGGATCAATTTCAATTTCATGATGAATGTGCATCATGGCTAAACCATTCAGTCTATCTTCTGTCATTGTTGATCTGAGCCATGTTTTTATCCGACGAAGGGTAGAAAATGACCTCTCGCTTGTAGCATTACTGACGGGCATTGAAACGAAAATTTGAAAAATTTTTCTTAGATTTGGGTAGATATCTTCATCACAGTTTATTAAAGCATCTACAACGTTATCTGATAGATTTTCAGATATTTTCCATGTTTGTTGCCAATGTAACAGTTCAGCCTCAAGTTTAGATGTTAGTAGTTGTTTATCTATATTATCAAACTTAGTCAGCTCATCAGCTAGTTGTGGTATTAAAAGTTTTGTATCTGTATATGACTTGATTACACTTTGAGGTAAAAGTTTAGGTATGTTTAATACATTTAGGATATCTATTGGGAAACGTGTTTTGAGATCTTCTAAAATAAATTCAATTAAAGGAATGTAACCTACAACTCGGTAGTTATCTTCAACATTTTGGATGCGATTATTTCGTTCAAATCTTGGCTTTTCAATTGGAACTTCGATTTGAACGCAAATAACTTTAACTTTTTCAAAAACTGCTTTAAATTGTTCTTCGGCTTTATTTCTTTTCTCTTCAAGGCACATAATTAAAGTTTTGATAAGGCTTGATCCTTTTTGAAGATCTATATCCTGTTTTGTAGAATGATACTAAGCGGCTGTGTTACAACAAGTATCTCACTTAAAATGTTTATTCCGCAAATAAATTCAAAAGTACTAAGTGAGTTCCTTAATAATAAGGCTTTTGATGAAGTATCTCTATCTTTCCACTCAGATATTTTTTCCAAAGCTTCTATTATATGACGTACACTTGTTGCAAAGTGTAAAATTGAGTCGTGTCGGTCCACCCATCTTGTCTCGCATAATGTAGAGTTTGGCTCCCAAATACTTTGCTAAAATTGCGTTTCGTTTGGGATGATTATATTTAAAAAATTTTGTCGTTTCTTTAACAAATGACACAACTTTTTGTATTAATGGCACTTTGTTGCTTTTAGAAATTGAGTTGTTTAATTTATGGGAATAGCAAGGCGTTTGTTTTGCATTTGTCGCGGTTTCCAGAATTTTTTTAACAGCTCCATTTTCTGCTGACATCAGAGGACACCCATCTGTTCCAACTCCTACACAATTTTTTGGGTCAAGACCAAAATTTGTCAAAGCTTTAAGGACTATTGATGATAGTGCTTTCGCATCAATTGACACTTCAGCGTCATTATCAACATCCTTGGAGGCCTCTTGAAATGCGTCAACAAAGCCAATAAATTCTTCCCTAACAACTTTTTGTTGAATGTTGAAATATCTTAAAGATAAGGAAATCTGACTTTTCCCCGACAAATCCGTGCTTTCGTCGAAAATTATCGAATAGAATTTTGATTCATATATATTTCCGAGGATTGTTACTAATATTAAACTATTACAACATTTAATTATGTTATTTTGTGTAGTTTTTGATATATACGTTGCATTTAAAGGAGATATTTTCAGGTGGTTATCTAAAATTTTATCTCCGGCCTCTATACGAAATCGCAAAAGCGCTCGGAAAATACCTTCAGAGTTTTTATTTTCGGAAGATAACAAAGGACCATCATCTCGATGTCCACGGAGAGGTATGTTATGCCTTCCAAGAAAAATTATGGTTTTTATAATTGAGAGTAAACGTTCTCGGTTTTCAATTTTTTGTTGAAGGACAGATGTATAAACTTGATTAACTACCTCGAGACGAAAGTCTTCGTGTGTCTTTAAAAACAGTTTTCCAGAAGAAACACTATTTTTATGGTAAAGGCATTTAGAGTGATTCTCTAAATAAAATAATAAAAAAATTAAATTTCAATACAGATTAAAAAAAAATGCTGGGATTTCCAAAAATTTTGTACATTTAAAAAAAATATGTAATATTATTGGAAATCCGTGTATTATCGAAATAAGCAAAACATATTTTTATAATTTAGGGGGGGGGGAAATTTCCTTTCCCCCCCCCCTGAATCCGCGCCTGGGAGTCAGCAAGTTCTTGTACATAGAAAAAGTTCTTTCTACGTCTACAGATATTAAGGGAGCATATTGAAAATTGAGTATTCGCTCTGAAGTATATTTTATACGATTGGACTCACAATTCCGTTTCCCTCCCAAAGTATCCCAAATATCTTTTAGTACCGCAAATCCTTCATTTTTTAATAAAACTGATTTAAATTTTTTGTTAACTTTGTCTCATATATCCCCTGGAACACCGCACATCTTACGGTGTCCATAACTACCTTCACTTGGAAAACTAATGAAAGATTTTTTGTTACAACTTCGTGTAAAAACCCAAAATTTGCAGAAATGGACAATATTTGGTTCCGCAAATCACTTTCATTCCAACATATACACAGAAATTCTTAATAGCTAAAACTATATTAAAAAAGCAAAAAAAAAAACGTTACTATAATAACAGAGAGAAGGGGAACTAACAGGCGTTCCTTTATACAAAAACTATATTTAAAAAGGAATAAAGCGTTACAAGCTATGATGGTAAAAAGACGTTAAAGAAAAAGATTTTTATTGTATAAAGTGACTGTGTAACTTAGGAATTCGATCGTGAAGGCAGAGATAGCCGAACGTCCACGTCCCCTAACGGAACGTCTAGTTCGTTTTGTTATTTGCAAACAATGTAAATGCTTACTGATTTTAAATGTCACGTTGACGGAACGTCTCGATCTGTATAAAACAGATTTTTATGCCGTTGTTACGTGACAGTTGTAAAGCAGTGATGGGCTGCTTGTATGTTTAATTGAATGCGGGTTCTTTTGCTCTTTTATTGGAACTTTTTCCAGTAAAGCTATGGAATTGAGACAAACCCAGTTAAAATACAACATATAAACAAATATATTTATGTTAAGATGTAAAAAATAAACAAATTCATATACTCATACAATGTGAAACAAGTAAAAGGCTTTAAATAGTATCAAAACCTTGTTTGGTGCGTACACCATAATACAATACAGGCAAAGCCCGGTATAACGAATGATATAATGTCAGCCCCTTTCGTTAAACTGAGAGATTCGTAATACCGAACTTTTTTTTAAATAAAAAATTAGCTACATTTACCATTAAATCGAGCTGTTTATGTTATATGCATGTTTATTAAACTTACATACGTAAGTACATACGTGTTTACATATTGGGACAAATTATTTGTCCAAAAAAATCTGTAGTATATATGTATGCTTACACTCATATGCTTAAAGATAATAACAAATTCCTCTATCAGCGTATTCATATTCAATACGCGATATAAAAAAAAGACTTACACCTTTTTACATTTTTCTAAAAATTTTATTTTTCACTGAATGATATGCTTTCCTATTTACCATTTTGCTTCAACAACACTTCAAACAAAACTCTTTTATTATGCTTAAAACTAATCTACATGTTCTCATACTTTGTAACAAACAATAAAAGTACGTCCAAACAAACGGTATTGTACAAAATTTTTGGTTTTTCTTTGCTTTTCTTAAACATTCGCTAAACCGGGAGCAAAAAAAGTTGATCGTTCGTTATATAAGGTAGCTAATGAAAAAACTTGCTCATTCGTTATATCGGATTTTCGTTAAAGTGAGTATTTGTTATACCGAGCTTTGCCTGTATATGTATGCTAAAATACAAATTTGTTTATTGTAAATCTATAATAAAAATATAAATTATTAATGTTTTTACATACACAAAATACTGTTTTAATACCATTTAAATCACTTGGTACTTTTTCTGCACAGCGGTCACCATTCAAACATTTTTGATTCCCATCACTGTGTGTTTTGTTTAATGTATACTATTGCTTTTTGTTTATGTATGGGAAACACATATGACACATTTTTAAATGTTCTATAAGTGCACCAACGTGCTTACATTACGGTGCGGTACATTACGGGTACAGCAACGTTCGCCTAACTGGGCCTTTATAATACAGCTATGGAATTTACGAGAGAAAAGAACTTAAACAAGCAAATAATAAAATACGTTGATAAAAAGGCTTAATACTTAAAACTTGAAAACATAAAAAATATATACAACAATATAAAAAGTACGTTGCAGTACCACTAAGAAAAACTAACATAAAAATCAAGTAAGAAAGTATAGTCGCTCAAGGCCGACCTTATGATACCCCACACCACAGTATTTAAAAACAAATTTTCAAAAGTGTATGGGTATATGAATAGGGATCTATCTATGTTTTAAATTTCATTAAAATCGGTTTAATAATTTTTGATAGACAAAAATTGCCCCTATCTCCCCTCATGGTTCTATTTTTTAAAAAATGCATACCTTATGTGTCTTGTATGGGGGCTATATGAATTTATGAACCGATTCGCCCTTGTGCCAATTAGAAGTTATGTACCAAATTTCATTAAATTATATGATTTGTTTTAGTATTTATAAAAAAAAGTTGCACATCAAAAAAAAAATATAATGATTTTTGCAAAAAATTTAGTAAATAAGTTTCTTTTTCGTATGAAAAAAGGAAAAATTATCTTAAAATAGCAAAATAAGTAAAAAAAAGCCGATATCGCCAAAATACCAAAAAAAGCCAATATTGCCAAAATAAGCAAAAAAGCCCTAACAAATTTAGCTCATTTTCTTTGTTTTTTTATGATCGGAATTTCTGTTCAATCAAAAACATTTTATCTTGTAAACAAAAAATAAGCATTTGCTTTTTTTTGGTGTGTCTAGTCATAATCAATAATTTTGTCATATAATTTTATTGTTAATGAGCCACACAAATGATAAGAAAGCACTATTAAAAACATATGTTGCATTTCAATAATCAATAATGCCCACAAAATTACAAAAAGTGGGCATGCTGATATGCATACAACTAGCAACGTGTGTGTCAATTTTCATTTAAATCGCACCAAGGACTCAAGGACCTGCTATATCCTTTTTTGTGCCGAATTTGGATAGAATCGGATTATTAATGCGAAAAATACTGAAACATTATTTATTGTAAATTGGTTTAAGAACGCTTAAAATGCTCTTGTAAAAATAACAAGTAAGAAAAAATAGTCGGTCAAGCCCGAACATAAGATAACCTACAGCACAGTATATAAAAACAACATGTTGCAAGTGGGACCCATTGGCAATCATGGACCCGCCAGAACAAAATTATGTTATGAGGTTAAGATTCTTTTAAAAGTTCTTTCTGCCGAATATTAATTAAATATCTTCAGATATATGAGATTTTTGCATGGAGCTTTATATGGGACCTACCAGGACAACATTTTGTCATGACATAGTAGTTATCGTAAAAGTCATTGTCGCCACTTTTTATGTAAATACTAACATTTATAAGGAAGTGATGGCATTAAATTCTTTTTTTGGGGGTATTATTTGTATGGCAGCTATGGTCAAATATGGACCGATTCCAATTAAATTTGAGAAAATGATTTTGATTGCAATAAGTTTGGACCAAACTTAATCTTGATATCAAGTAAATAAGATGGGTTATCGGCACAAAGATCCTTTCCGGAAAGAAGCTTATATGGGAGCTTTGTGAAATTTTGAACCGATTTGCCCCAATAGGCTTGGTCCTTGTGTTAATCAGAACCTTTATGCCAAATTTTATCAAATTATCTTCAAAATTGCGACCTATACGCATAAGGTTACATGGACAGCCAGCCTGCCAGGGTATAACAAGTAAGAAAGTGTAGTCGGTTAAGCCAGACCATATGATACCCTTCACCACAGTATATAAGAGCAAATTCAATAGTTTCTTTTTGGATTTTTTCCTTATTATATTTCTAGTTTATTTTTTTTTAAATAATTCAAGCTATGGAAATTTGAGCAAAAATCACAAAAATAGCAATTTTTTTAAATGAATTTTTTTTAGTAAATTATAATTCTACTTCTTCGACCTTTTTTATTAAATAGTATACTTTAATAAATTAATCAAGCTTAAGGTCACTTTTTTTATAAAATTATTTAAAATATTAATTTAAAAGATTTTGTTATTCGTGCTTAATTCCCAATTTTTATTCCTGATAAAAACACTTTAAATTTATTGTTGATGGGATAAGCTATTCCTATGCGCATTTCACTGGTTGCTTAGGCCAGATCATCAGGAAACTTCATCCATAACGTTTTAGAAAACCTAAAGATATTAAACCAAATAAAACTGTAAAGCGAATAAGACTTATAGCAACAGTTCTACTTGTAATAATATCAAAGTTTAAACAAAAACATCAACAATAAATAAACAGTGAGTTTATCTCTTCTTACATTCCCCACTACAATAGATTGGAATTCTTCCAACATTAATTGTAGTTGTAAGTAGGTTAAGAAAAAACAAAATGCAAAAAACAACTTGCAAAAGCATGTTGCCAGGTAGTTTTTTTAGGCCGTGCACTTGCCAGTTTATTACCAAAAGTAATTTTTGGGAATACAAAATTTAAATTTAAAAGATTTTGTTATTCGAGGTTAATTCCCAGTTTTTATTCTTGATAAAAACACTTAAAATTTATTGTTGATGGGATAAGCTATTCCTATTAATTAAAATATTTTTATTTTGGATATTTCGATTTCGGTTGGAAATCTTTTTCAGGAATTTTTTTTTTATAAAAATTTCCTGAAGAAGATTTCCAACGGAAATCGAAATATCGATAATAAAATTTTTTTAATTAATTTTATAAAAAAGTGACCTTAAACCTGATTAATTTATTGAAGTATAATATTTAAAATTTTTTTTTTGGTTTTTTTTTTATTTATTAGAAAACAGTTCATATTTATGAAAGCAGAAAAAACTCATAGACGATATTTTTCTTTTTTTTAAATATCCATGAAAGTTAAAAATTTTTTAGAGCTTAAGTGAATAATAACCATTTTTCCAACCAATAAAAAATACTTATAAGAAAAGAATTCATATAAAATTCGTTTACAGTTTGTTCTAACTACTACAGAAAAAATTTCATTCTCGTACTCTGAAAACCAACAGTTTTACAACAGTTTTCCTGAAGCATGCAAAACTCAAGTAGTTGTTTAGCCATTTTTACTTAAAATTCTCTAACTGTGGCGCCCTCAAACGCGCCAAAAAGAGTTAAATCCAAAAAAATTGTTTAAAATTCATTTGAATTATTTTGTTATCTATCGTTTTGTACACTTTTATGTACAATGTAAAACTTGTTTTTTTTATTTATGTCTATGGGACACATCACTGTGTGCCGTTGTAAAAAATGTATTGCATGACTTAACAACTGCGTGATGCGACAACACATGTCGCTATGCTGTATAGTTCAACATTTGCAGGCCTTTAATGCAGACTATGCGACATTTCGCATAGACGCTTGCGGCTTAAACAATCTCGCACAAAATGTTAAATCAAGCAACAATTTGATGTTTCTTCAAATTTAAGCTTGTACTTTGCAACAAAAAACGTAACGTTTGAGCGTAAACGAGTTTTTGAAGGGAAACCATAAGAAAATAAGAATATTTGGGCAGGTACATGTCGCATAGTCTGAAGCAGGTCATTTTTTTCCTAAAAATAATTTGACATTCCTAAAGGCTGTTTTACACTATCACACAAGTCTTTCGTATTTTGATAAAAAAGCATCCCAGATCTAAATTTTGTTTGAAACTTTTCAAAAAACTATAACAACTCATCATGACAGGTTTACATTTTCCTCAAAATACGTAAGAGTTGTATAAAATTGTAAAGTACGCATTACAAGCAAATCTGTTTTTTTTTTTTCTTTTAAACTTTAATAATTCTTGGCTTTGAAATTTACAGAAAATTAAGATTTTCAATTTGATATCAGTGTATGTGTGTGATAGCTTTTAGTTGATTGAAGTCATACATTTTATAAAAGACTTCGTTACTTTCCTCCAAACATTCCGTTAATCATGTTAATATACGCATCCATCTAATAATGCTCATCTGTTAAAGTTATATTGATGTTGGTGTAGTATATTTTCTTTAATGTGTGCGTATGCGTATGGATAGGAGAATGTATGTTTGTAGCATATATAATTAATCTACTAATACTTTGTTATCGTTTGTCTACACTTATTGTTAATCTATTGTTCTCATGTTCTTTAGTAATTTCCATTTTTTGTTCTAGGGCTTGCAATATCGTATTCGGGAATACTAAAAATGTCGAAACTTTAGATTTCAGTTATCAAATTCATTACAGTTTGGTCTTTAGTTTTTATAGCTTCTTTACAACGTCAATTAAGAAAAATATGTATCAAAAAAATGTTATTAAATTCTATACTTATGCAAAAAAGGATATAACGATATTTCAGTATTTCAAATAAATACAATTTTTAATGCTGATTTTCCAATACCGGGTCGATTTTGCAAACCCTAATGAAGAAATAAAAGCCTCTTAAGATGTTTAATATCTCTTTTTATTAACACAGTATTAAACAAACTTTCATTACACCTGTCTGTAAAAGTCAACAATTTTGGCTTTCTGTTAATAAAATATGATAAACACGTTGAGATAAGTGTGCTATAAACATGCATCTATGTTCAATTGTTTTCCTGTTTTGCTATGGTCCTTTTTAAAGGACATTTTTGGTTCATTTTTTTCACGTTTAAAAAAAAACAATTTATACCAAGAATAAAAAATTCCCGACTTGAAATTTTGAAATCATTTAGTTAAATATGTACGTCAAATTTTCAAAATAGAATGATGACAAAAACCAAATCGGGCCATTCTGCTAGTGTCTTATATAGTTAAGAGTTACTCTGGAAACGAAGGGAAATACATCATAAGTGAAACATTATTATCAGGGATAATAACTTACAATTTCAAAATTGTACTTAATTCAGTAAAAAAAAATTTTTAGACCCTAATTGCAGTGTTCGAAAATAAACACTAAACTAAATGACTCCTTAGTGTTCGGTTCAGTAGATTTGAGCAAAAAACACAAACGCTAATAGTGTTTGTGTAGAAAACCATGAAAAAAATAACGAGAACATTTAATTCCGTTCGGTTTTTTTTTTTAAACCACAAACTTCATTGTGTTCCGTTCAGCTCATTAATGTTCGTCCCTTTTGGCTGGCAAGAAAAACCAAACATTTTTTACAAAAACAAAAACAAAATACACATACGAAAAAAATCAAAAAGCCAGCAAAACAATTTTACACAAACAAAACACATACACAATACACACACAAGCTGCTCGTGATGCAGTCGTTGCTAAAATTTTTTGTTTCTTAATTTCTTTATTCATGTAAAAAAGAAACATTATAAAACATTAATAATAATGTTTGTCTACTGTATCACTACAATTGTTCTGTTTTTTTTTAACGAAGAACAGAACAATATATAATGTTCGGCTTTTTCTTGAAAATAGTTACGAACGGTATTAAGGGTTGTGTTCGTCTACACAAACACTAAAAAAATAGATATCGTTCATGGTTGTATGAGCCGAACGCTAAATAATGTACTGTTTATTTTCGATACAGCAGTAAAATTAGTTTTAGCGTTTACAGTCAATTTCAGCAGGCCGCTTGATATGGGATCCAAGGTAAATTATGGAACGAACGTATATCAAAAAATTGCATTATATTTTTTTTTTTTGCCCATATGAAAGATGGAACAAATTTTACCGCAATATTTATATCTGCTACGGTTTTAGGTTTTTGTTTTTCATTCTTTATTTATTGAATCTTCATATACTAAATATGAACTAACAATAATTATGGTGTTTTCTTTTCTACAAAAAATGTGACATTTTATTTTAAAAAGATGCAATTTTGTGTCTGTTTCCTAAAAATTTTGCTCCCAAAAAGGATGAGTTTTTTAGAATAGAACAAATCTTATCCTAATACTTTATTTATGTCCTGCCAGTGCCAGACAAAAATTTTCTTCAACACAGGTTCTGTTCACTTATCTAGGTGTTTATCGCTCATCTAATTGGATAAGTGCTGCAGTGTCTCTTCTTCATAAGCGAGTGTGGCCGCTATCATTTAAAATATTTCGAGCTAGTGGATTTGGGTGTTGTTCAAGCCTTTTTAAATATTTTACTGCATCTTTTGTAATCATAGTTTTTACTAATGGCAAATTGAGATCCTTATGAATGTTTGATTTTTTAACATACCAGTAGTGCGATTCACTAACTTTTAACACTTTAAAAAGTGTTAACTTAAACCACACATTTTGATGTTTGCACTAACCACTATGTGATTCACTAACTTATTTATAACAATGGTAAACAGTTTTATTTGTCTCTCTATGCAAATTGATATATCGTGGCAACTCTGCCAAGAGAAACATCAAAATAGGATAAAATAAAGAGAAAAAAAAAAACAAAACAAAAACCTTTTAATTTATAGATTTTAAATGATATTGTGCAAAGTGCGTAAAACATTACTAATTTTTATTATTTTATTAATTATTTTATTTTAGTATTTTAATTTTAATTAAATTAAATTTTTAGTTTTATTTGAGTTAAATTGTTGGTTTTAGGATAAATAAATAAGAGGCTCCACGGAAAATTGGTGTGTGACAAGAAGTGGATAAATTTTAGGCTAAGTACCCCAAAGCCATAATATTCATCGACTTTATAGGTACAACGAAAAATAAACTTTTTTCTTAGCGGATTTAACCACACCAAAAATGTTGGTGTTAATAAACCACAATTTGTTTTGTTAAAAATAACAGCTGACTGAAACAGCTGGCTTTAAACAACAGTGTTAGTGAATAGCAAAATGGTTAATTTTGTGGTTAACATTTTTAAACGAAACAATTGTGGCTTAAAAAGCATAGTGAATCGCACTACAGGGAGCGGCTGTGATTATTCGAAGAAGTTTATTTTGGCGCCTTTGAATTTTTTCGATATTAGAGGCCGAGGCAGTGCCCCATAACTGAATACCATAGCACCAGATTGGCTTTAAGATGGAGTTGTAAAGTAGAAGTTTGCAGTCGAGACTAAGGACAGAGTTTCTACCAATAAGCCAATGAATTTGAATGGCTTTAAGTTTCATTTGAGTTAATTTTGCCTCTATGTGGCATTTCCACTTAAATCGCCGATCCAGATGTATACCGAGATATTTTACATGCGAATGTTGAGGAATTATTTGATTTTTGATTGTAATAGGGGGGCAAGATTTCCGGCGCAATGTGAATGTTATATGTACGCATCTTTGTTCATTGACCATTATCCTCCATTGTCTTAACCATATTTCTAGATGCTTCATGACGGGTTTCGTGCACGCTTAGAAACGCTGTATCGTCCCCAAATGTTGAAGTTTGGGTGAAGTTGTTTGTTGGCATGTCCGAAGTATAAATAAAGTATAATAGAGGGCCCAGGATGCTGCCCTGTGGGACTCCAGTGCCAATTGGCTGAGGTGAACTTAAGAAATTTCTTTCCTTAATAATTAATTGACGACCGACTAAGTAGCTTTCTAACAGCTTGTGTGTGTTTACTGGTAAGTTTAGCTTCAATTTATGCAATAAGCCTTCTTGACAGACTTTATCAAAAGCTTGAGGAACATCGATGAAGAGAGCGAAACAATATTTTTTTTCTTTAAAGGCTTTTCTTATGGCGTTTACTATTCGGTGGGCTTACTCAATTGTGCTGTGTTCTCTTCTTACAGCTTCTCAAACAGCTTTGATATATTAGAAAGTAAGCTTATAGGCCTATATGACTCAACTTTTGTGTGATCCTTTCCTGGTTCAGGTATCATGGTGACTAAGGAAACCTTCCACTTTTGAGGATAGTATTTAAGACGTAAAATAGCATTAAAAATATGTATGTGTGTGCATACATACATTTTTTTTAATTGTAATATTTAATATTTTTATTATTGACGTTTATGATCACTAATAAGAATTATTTTAAAGCGTCCATTCGCTGATATATTATTTTTTAAAAAAGTAATATTATAATATTATAAATACTTATTTAAAAGAAAAAAACTGTATGCCGAGTTAAAAAAACACGTCTGCATTCAACGAGCACGAAACTTAACTGGACGGTTTTAGGTGAATTTAATTAATTTCCCAGAAGGGGCGTTACATGGGGCCTATGGTAAATTATGGACCGATCTTCACGAAATTTGAAAGTGTGATTTCTAGTCCTATAAAACTTTGAAGTACCAAATTTATTTATGATAGCATGGTTTATTACGGTTTAAGGCGTACTAAACTGTTTTCCGAGAGTAGGGTTTGTATGGGGTCTAGGGTAAATTACGGAATTCACGAAATTTGATAGTGTGATTTTAAGTCTTACAAAGCTGTGAAATATCAAATTTTATTATGATAGCATTATTTATTACGGTTTTAGGCGTACTAAGCTGTTTTCCGGGAGAAGGCTATAAAAGGGGTATGGTAAATTATGGACCGATCTTCAAAAAATTTACCAAATTTCTGCAAAATCTTATATCATTCCGTGCATTATTCCACCATTTATATTGGTTTTTGTAACAAAATTATCAATTTGCTAGGGTAGTGGTTCCAAATTTTGAGTCATAGCTCTGATCCTACTGAACCGATTTTGCTGGATTTCAAACCCAAACTGCTTAGGATAACTACAAGCAATTTGACACCAAGTTTGATAATTTCTTTTAAGTTTTTCGAAAGTGAATGTGTTTTCAACAGACGGGCATGGCTAAATCGACTTAGAATTACTCAAGGAACCAAAATATTTATATACTTTATGGAGTCTCAGGTGTATATAAAAAAAAGTTTTACGCGGAATGACCCTCATTAATAACTAGGGTTTTTTCCCGGGAATTCACGAGCATTCCAATTATTATATTTCCCGCTTAAAATCCCGAGAAATAAAAAATTGCTCACAGTTTCAGAAAACAGCTATTTTTACTCTGAAACTTAGTTTTCTTTTCTCTAAAAATCGGCATTTGTGGATTGGTTGTCGATTAGATCTATAACAAGAAGTGAGTACATACGTAAATAAATGTCTCCTTCTGCAATAAATCTATTAAAAGCAGAATAGGCAGTGCAGCAGTTTATCATTAATAAATTTAGTGAAGTGAAGAGCTGATAAAGAACATAAATTCAAAATAAGATGCAGGCAGTAATTCTCATTGTCCATGGACAAGTCTTAAAAATAGGAGATAACTAAACATATCGCTCCTTTATTGCAACATAGTCATGTCTACAAAAAAAAATAGAGCTTGGTGCGGGGAAGCCGAAAAAATTTTAAATTAGGGAAGCTCGTGTAAGATACAACAACATACAATTTGAAAAACACATTGTCCTAAAGATTACAGATGTAAGAAGTAGTCCGGATGATGCCATTTTTGGCATCAACATTGACATCAGAAGCATGCAACAAAGGTGCACTTTTAACTATTTGTCTAACCTTAGTAAAAAAGTGAACGAAATTTTTCGGAAACATGGTAATCAGTAAATAAAATCAAAAATACCAATACTCTTTGACGACTCACTAAACGCTGTTAGAAAGTATGTCAGAAAGTTATTTCCTAAGCCGTTAAAAAATGCTAATATATTTATTAAAATATCTTAAGAATTAACTTTTTGATCTCATATCTTGAGTACCTCAATTATGGTTTGTTTTTATTATTGTTTTATGAATTAAATTGTTATGTTTATGTTATCTTTTTATCTTTTGTCTAGAGCATAATAATATGGAATTTACATATAAAAGCGTTAGGAATTAATAATTCAAGTTCCGCTTTCAATCTTCAATTAATTTTTTTAGTACTAAAGCTTATAAAAGTTTTTTTCATTAATTAAAAAAAAATTTACTTTGTATTATTTGTATGGAGTGTGATCCCGGGAAATTTTAAAAAAATCCCGCTTTCCCGGGAATCGAAAAACTCCGGGAAAAAACTCTATTCATAACTAGTGGTGGTGGATGGTTTAAAAAAAGTGATGCCACAATAATAATGTCCCTACAAGAAATGCATAACCAAAACTAAAAAAATTACTAACATACTTGCAACAATTTTACATTAGTTGTTCCACTCTAACATATATGTAAGAATGGTACAACTATCATTTTCCAAATAATGCCAATATTTTAATATATTTTTGTCATACGCGTGTAAAAATTTGTGAATTTCTTAAATTAAGTATTTGCCATTGGTATTAAAGAAAAAAATCAATTAAATTAATTATATAATTTTACTTAAGTAGTGAGATAAAAAATTTCTATAAAAAAAAGTGACACCGCCGAATAGCTGTAATCAGAATGCTAGTGGTAAAGGAGGTCGTACTGATGGTGGCTTCATAGGAAGTGGTGGTGGATTCTAAGGAAACAACATAGGTCATTGAAAGGAGTGGTCGTCCAACAGGTAGCCGCCATGCGGATGGTGGATTTGACCAGGATAATCGTTGAGGATTTGCCGGTAGTAATAAGGGAACAAATAATGTTATTAAAAACCCTGATAACTTTTGAAGTATGTATTTAATTTTTTGGTCACAATTAATTGGTTACACGTACGTTTACCTCCATTTCCAGACCCATGCAAGAAGTGGAACGTCATAAAGCAGCCACAGAAATAACGATACGTGGTACACACTTTTCTCAAGTCTAATTTCCTATGAATTTGATTATAATTTTTTCAATAAAATATTTAATTAAAAATGAAAATTAGAAAAAATGTAATGTATTTTATGAAGGTTAGTACTAACCAATTTTTACGTTATGAATAACTAGTTAGTGCTAACCAATATTTACGTTAAGACTAACTAGTTAGTGTTAACCACTATTTAGGTTATCATTGACTAATTAAAAGCAGCAGAGTTAGCAGTACAGATATATGTTCCGTAGTCGAGTGGAATTCATAAGTTAGAAAGAGAGGCAAAATCACATGTACACAAGAGTTTCGGTTAGTTTTTTCATTTTGCTCTTAATAAACTAATAGAAACTTTAACCAATATATTGGTCAACACTACCGGTTATGTAACTAGTAAAATGACCGGTAGTCTTCTTGTAGGGGTAATTCATTGCCACTTTTGCAGTGATGACATTAAAATAATCGAAAGCTGTAGAATGGAATAAAATGAGATAAAAACATCTTATAAAGATGTTGATTTTTAACCGTATCTTTTTCTTAATACCCTTTGTGCACTTGCATACATTCCGAAGGAATGCATGAAAGATGTTGAAAATGTGAAATACGTGTTCACACCCTTAACATCTAACATCTCCCAGCAAAAACTTTACTTACCAAGTAAGTTAGCAAATAATGTTGGAGAAAATAAACACTACTTGTTTTTCGGCTGAATAACTACTTATTTTTGTTCGAGGTGTCCACAGAATTCAGTACTTACAATACACTTACTACTAGTAAGTTGGATTGTAAGTACTTACAATATACTTACCAGAAGCCAAAAAATCACTAGTTAATAGACCTAATAAGTAATTATTGAGTGCGTTACCAGTAAGTAAATATTCAGTACTGAAAACAACACAACTAATAAGTAGTTATTGAGCTGATTATTAGTAAGCAAATATTCAGTAGTGAAAATACTAGAAGTAATAAGTAGTTGTTGTGGTCATTACTTGTAAGTACTTATTAAAGTCTTCAAAATAATGACAATTGTAATGACAACTACTTACCAGGTAACGTATGAAATAACTACCACCTATTACTAAAAATCAAAAAGTTTTTCCTGGGCTACTATCAATAAAAAAATATCACCATTTCTGAAAAAAAAACTTTTATTTTTTTAAAATACTTTTTTTCTACAAAAGTGCCAACATTTTAAAAGATAACACCAAAATGTAATAATTTTAGCAAAATTAAGCAAAATAAGTCTTGCAAGAAAGGAAAAACTTGAGAAATGGTAACACTGCTTTCAAAGCAGCATCCATTTTGTCAGTGATGCCACAATAATAATAGAATTTATTGCCACTTTTTTAGTGATGACACTAAAAGAATCCAAAAATGTAAAAGGGAACAAAATGAGATAGTAACATTCTGTAAAGATGTTGAAAAATTTTGATTTTTACCCCCATGTATTTCTTATGGGAAAATTCCAGCATCTTCGCAAATTGATGTTAAATGTTGACAAGTGTGAAAAGGCTATTAAGTAGCATTAGCACTCTTTTAAAATTGCTCATTGTTTAATAATATTTTCAGTTCGTGGTCATTCTCGTCTTCATTCCATAAGTCACTAGCTATCGTAAGAATTTATTTTTAAGCACAAATCGTCAGGTATTTTGTATCTTAAACAATACCGATTATCTCGTTTAAAACTTTATTTAATATGAATTACGCTGTTGCATGTACTCAACGACATTCTATTTCTAATTTTATTTTTAAATTTATTTCTGACACAAGAAGTTCTCGCAACTTCAGCATTTGGTAAGAAATATATGAAATTAGTGTTACTAATTGCATTTTTATAATTATGAGCCTTGATCCAGTTTCAGTGTTTATATTAAGTAGCAGCCTCAAAGTATGCTTAATATTTTCTTAGTATATTTATATTATAAGGTCGCAGCCCCATCGTCAAAATGGGACATCTTGTGCCGATTCCTCATTATATTCGCAACCTCACAAGCAATTCCCAGAATCTCAATTGAAGATCCCATAGACAGCGTTATCAACTCGGTTCGTTTCGCACCATTTTTGGTTCTTTTTTAAATTTTTTGTGCGAAAAATTCCTTAATTGAATTCGGGCCACACTGCTTTGTTGAAATTTTACAAAAAATTAACTTATAAAATGTAAAATGTTTTATCCCATTGCAGAAAAGATATCATGCCATTAGCAGGACAAGCTGAATCCGATGTTGAAATATTATGAAGTATTGAAAAAGGATGGCGAATTAATGATGGAACAAGATTGATTCAACATTAGAGTTTTGGACTGAAGTTAAATGTTATAAGGACGCAGTTAATATTAACCCTTTTCATGTATAGCAAATATCGCGTTCAAGATTTTGACACTTCCATACTCAACCGCAGAAGTTGAGCGCGTGTTCAGTTCAATGAATTTGTTTAAATCAAAGATGCGTAATCGAATGTCTTTAAATGTAAAAATGGGTTAAAACGTAAAAATTCTTCTTGTTAAACTCACCAACTTCCTGTTAGTGCTTATTGCCACATTAATAGTAATGATGTTTGTAAAACATCAGAATTTGAAATGAAATCTGTTTTATGGCCAGATAATAACAATAATGATGAAAATATTAGCTTTATTAATTTGGAAAAGTTATTTTAAATTTTTGATCTATTTTAAAAAAGTTTTGAACAGAATTTTAAATTCATTTACAAAACTGTATCATCTTGTGCATCGGTTTGAAATAGAAGGATCTTTTGTCGAAATCTTGAAATCTCAAGAAATCAAATGAATTTATTAACTTGGCAATTCTTAGCTTCAATGGCCTTTAGAGGGCTTCCAAATTAGCTAAAATGTAAAATAACACAGTTTTGCCGAAGTCCAAAAATCTTTGATCCGACAACTTCAGGCTATGCTCTATTGACAGGACTATATGCTTTGCAAATTTTCAGCTTATTACGTTATTTGGGGACTTTAAAGTAAGCTTAAATGTTAAAAAAATAATTTGGCCACGCCCCATTTTCCTCTTAATTTTGGCCTGGATGTTTTTTTATATGCATGCCAATTTTCAGCTTTTTAGCACATCAGTGGGCTTCAAAAAGCTCTGGATATACAAAAAAAGTGGAGCACACAAAAAAGGAGATTTTATAATATATATTATACATATTATTATTATTATCATTATTTTATTATGTATGTTTTGAAATGTTTTGGAATGTTTTTTTTGTGGTTTTAAACATTTTTTAAGAAACTTTTTTTAATAAGGAAATTAAAAAAATCACTCAAAAACTTAAAACCTAATTATGAATTTTTACCAAAATATGCAAAAACAAATACCATTTTAACGCAAATTTAAAGATTCGGAAAGATAATTGGTCGACATCGTTCTTAGACTTTCGACAAAAAACATGCACTGCATGGAAATCACAACCCTATTAATAATGTTTAAAAAAGTAATCTCAACTTTTGCAGAGATAGACGATTTCGCAAATTCGTTTGAACTAGACCTGCAATGGAGAAAAGTATCTCAGATGAGACGAATCTCATTTCAAAACTTGAGCATTTCTGCTCCATTTTCTTAAATTTTGTGTATAACATGTCGTTGCGCCAGTAAAGGAGATCTAAGGTATCTCTCGACTTCTTATTAAGCTGAACCACAACGTAAGATTAACAGAGGCTCATCCTCCCCGGATAATCTTATAAGTTATTCACAAATGCTCCAACGCCCAGTTCCTGTTGACTTATCAGAACCCTTTCTAGGTGTAATATGAAGTAGTTCAATAGCACGATTTTCGATAAAAATTAAGTCTTTTAAATATTTGAGCTTTGTGTCATATCTTTCATTCAGAACATTGCGAAGGAAATCGCAAGTTTTTGTTTGGGACTCTGAAATATTCTCCATCTCCGTTTATTCATTTATTTTATTTTCTATTGTAGGCTCTTCAAAGTAACCCAAAATGTTCATCAACGTGATTTTTAATCTCACAAACAGGCGGTCAAGCCCGACTATATGATACTCTACACCACAGTATTTTAAATCACATTTACGAGAGTGCACCCTATTCGGGACCCATGGATAATCATGCTTATGTGTCCGTAAAAATATGGATTTATCTGTGTTTTAAATTTCATTAAAATCGGTTTGAAAGTTTGTGAGAAGCAGAAATGGCGACCTGTACTTTGCGCACAAGGTTACATGGACAGCCAGCCAGCCAGCCGGACGAACATCGTTAGATCGACTCAGAAAGTAATTCTGTCGATTGGTATACTTTAAGGTGGGTCCAGGACACATATTTTAAAGTGTTACACACATCAGCACAAATGCATAATACCCTCTCCACTATTGTGGTGTGGGTATAAAAAGCAGGAAAATCTTCAAACGTATAAATACAAGATTTGGCAATGAGAGAACATATCAAAACGGTTGTGCAAGACTAAGCGGCTGATGCTAAAGTTCCACACCACACATTTGACACTTTCTCGACGCATGCAAAAGTAGAAAGTAATCCTACTTCATGCGTTCGATGCGTATATGCATTCTACGCGTGTGCTGTGTAACTTGTAAATACAATTTTACACTGGTTCTACTTTCTTGATATATGTTTAAACACATCAACGCATTAAACGCGTGGTGTGGACCTCCACCATTACTCATTTTGCATGCGTCTTAAAAAAATTTTCAAGAAGATATCAAACGAATAGAACTCGTGTTTACTTTCAGCTTAAGAATTAATAGAAACAAATTCATTATTCTGTTTTAATTTAATGCTTTGCTTTTTAATGCTTTATTTCTCTAAGTTGTTATGAAAAAATAAACATTGAAAATTAAATTGTTTGTTCAAAAAAACTATAAAAAAAATTAAGAAATATGGTCGTATCGACAGTAAAATATCACTGATACCCATATATCAGCAACCTTGAAATATCGCCGATATATCGGTATTGGTTTTTAAGCTGATTGAGTAGTGCTATTTAAATCAAAATGACACCTGTCTATTTTTTCTCATTACTAGCGCTTTTAAAAGGTTATTCTTGTTTTGAAATGTTAATGCGGATTAAATTGAATTTGGATAATAAACCTATATTAGTCAATTATGGAACTATAGTGTTAAAATGTGGACAAGGTATTAATGTTTATATTAAAGTTATTCACACTTAACTTAAAAGTTTATGCACTACAAAATTTTATCTTTAATTGACGTCTTACTTTAACGAAATAATATAACGTTAATTAATTAAAATGTTACGATTTAATAAAAAAAAAAGAAAAAAATAATAAACCATATCTCTCTATATTTTTCTAATTAATTTCGATAAATTTTCCAACATTATTATTGAAATAACAATGACAAATATTGCACTAATATATAATTCTTTAATGTGCAGCTATTTTCTAAAACAATATTTAATTTAAATTCTAAAAAAAAAAAACAAAAAAAAAACCTTTGTAACACCACAACTCATTGATATTGCAAACATGTATTTCTCACTGTAGTAAAAACACCTTTTTCCCACTATAACTCATACCAGAACAATGTACAGACAGCTAAATAACAGCTGTTGGCCATGGCAATAAAAGAACATGTCTGTTAATATTAGTATCTATATATGAGACATTAGGGTGGTGGTTAACTGTATGAACCAAATTTTTTTTTATTTTTCCATGCTCTCAACCCCCAATTCGTTGGGTATTGATAAAAAACGACACCCAAAAAAGTTTTAGGACAATCGGCGAAGGCTTAACCGTCCCGTTTGTGAACAGATTTTAATCACTTATGGCTTTTTTTTTGTTTGCAAATTTCGTTTTTCATATGTATAAAAAAAATTATAAGCACAGTTGCAATTCCATTTTTTTATGATTTTTTAAAAAACAAAAATTTTTAAATTTTGATAAAAAATGATTTATTTTTTGCTAAAAAAATTAAGTTTCTAAAATGACTGCGCATATAAGAAAAACCTTAAGGCTTTTTTTAAAGGTAATTTTATTGCGGAATTTCGGTTTTTTTAAGTTAACTCAACTAAACCGTTTTTGAGTAACGCGAACATATGTTGTGCAACCTCCTCCATTTTCGAAATAACGGTATATCTCCAAAACAAAAGCTAACCTAAAAAACGGATACCACCACTGGATTCAGCGTACCCGAATTAGGTTAAAACACCAGGTGCCCGGCTGGTCTGTTTTTTTTTTTTTAAATAAATAATAAAAATGGTTTTCAACAAAATTAAAGATATGTGATTCATAGAAAATGCGTTTCATTAATATATTATAAATTGTATAAATATATTATGAAAATTAAATTTAATGAACTTAAGCCTAATTAAAATTATTAAAAATTTGGATTATATTATAAATTTTATTTTTTATAGTGGCCTATTCGATATGTTTCAGTTAATTTTGTTTAATAACAGATTAAGGAAAAACTTGTTAAGAACTATTCTACAAAATTAATATTTAATATGTTATGAAACATAAAAGTCAGATTTCATGTAAAATATAATTTTTCTCAAACTTTGGTGGGCGTGAGGGACGTCTTAGCCTTCGCCGATCGTCCTAAAATTTTTTTTGCGTTGTTTTTTATCAATACCCACCAAATTGACGGGTGAGACCTAAAGAAATCCAACTTTTGATTCTAACGGTTAAGAAAATCAGTTAAGAAAATCTAATAAGAAGTGACACAAGTGTTATTGTGAAGTTTTGTGTTTAGTATATTTTTTTAATTGTTTACATACCCCCTGAAGATGGTTAGCGATGTTAACCGAAATATTGGGAAAATAATAATAAAAATATAAAGAAACGAAAATATCACGAATTTTTATTTTTTATTTTATTAATTTACGTGGACCTGCAGCCAAACAAAACAACAAATAATCTAACGGTCACCCTAATGAGACATATATTAGCTCTGTTCCACATGCATAACGAAACAGTCCGAACTTGCCCAAAGTTACCCAAAAGCGTTCCACATAACAATTTTTGTTCAATTATGAGAGTAATTGAGAGAGTAATTTTTTTCATTTCCTGTACAAATTTGCACGAACTTTTTCTTTGGGTAAGTTCGGACAAGAATTTAACAATCAGCTGTTTTTTGTTTACATATGAAACTGAAAATTAATCAAAAAATTTGCAAGCAAAAGAAAAAGTTTAGTTTTTGTTAAAAAATATATTAAAAAGCAAAATGGAAGGTTTTAATGAAAAAGTTAAAGTGGTAAATACATTAGTGAATAGATATTTTACAAAATTTATAAATACTTTTAAAAAATTTACACTGGCTCAGCTTTTCTTTCAGTTTTTTTTTAAATTATTTTTAACATCTGTTGGCAATGATGCAAATGTTTTGTTTTTATAATGTTATTGCTTTTAAGCGTCTAAAATCACTTAAATAGATTTTAATTTAAAAAGTAAGCACCATTAGTATTACAAGAAGTGCAAAAATGGTTTTTTGCGTTCCAGCTATTTTGGGTAGTTTTCGCAAATTTAGAGAGTAATTTTCATTTTACTCTCATTAGTCCGAACTTGCCCGAGATCTTGTGGAACACACCTATTGATGTTAAGTACTTGTATAGAGTGTCCCGTGGAAATACTTTTTCGAAATTATGGAAAAATAAAATTTTGTAATGTAATATCTTCAGTTTCCCACCAGATATTTAGTAAAGTTTATCAATAAAGGCCGTTTTAGACGTTCACACAGTGCGATTCTGTAATTAATTTTAACAATAGTTGTCATTGTTAAAAAATTTAGCAAGCAAATTACCGATTTTTCTATTCTGTAACATTTTAAACAACACTTGTTATCGTTAAGTCAGCTGTGTGTGTAAAGTAAACGACAACTTTTTTAGTTTTGTTTATTTATTGTTATACATACTTATGTCAAAAAAATGAAAAAGTTTAGTTAAAAGAAATAATATAACTTGAAAATTACCATTAAATAATTTGCATTTAAATTAATAGTAAAATGTTTTGCTTATCTTCTTAAAAAAAAACAAAAAACTAAAAAAAATTCTGTTTAGTTTTAATAATTTTATTTGTTTTTTTTTTTTTTTTTGGTTCCTCTTTGTAATTTTCGTTATTTTGCCATATTTTTGACAGTGATGCCACTTGACGTTAATTTTTATCTATGTTGTTAACGACAATTTACAGAATCACATAATCGTTAGTGCAAACAACAAAACAGGTTGACAATCATAACAACTGTTGTTATTGTTAAAAGTTACAAAAGCCCACTACTGATCTAATTATTGTTTTAAATTTTTCAAAAAGCAAAAACATGTTATCATGACAGGGTGTATTTTCCGCAAAATAAAGTACCCTTAATAAATACTTTTAAAAAGGTGTATCAAAATTTTTGCAATTTCCAAGTTTTTTTTTTAACAAATTTGTTCAAAATAATTAAAATTATTGTTCAATTGAAACATAATTTATTAAGTTTGGTGTCTGCAAAATGGTTTAAGGGAACCCCCGTTCTAATGTATCAACATATGTACACATATTGTATGAGTATGATTACCAGGGAAACCGTAAACATGCAATATCTTCTTTGCGAGCAATGAAGGCAGAAACAATATATTGATCCGTTTAAAAGCCTTTTATGCATAGCTTCCCTTTGTAAAGGGTGTTTTTTTAAGCTAAAAAGAACTTTAAATTGTAAAAAGTAACACAAAAAAATTAAATTTTGATGAAATATTTTTTTTATCGTTTCAGTATACTCTGACAAATCATCATGAATAGACTCACGCTTGAACAACGCTACGAAATTATCCAAATTTACTTTGAAAAATTTTAAAATTTAATCCAAATTTAAATCGCAAAATTGTGTTCAGCGATGAGGCGCATTTTTGGCTTAACGGGTTTGTTAATAAGCAAAATTGCCGCATATGGAGCGAGACCAATCCACAAGAGACCCTACAGACTCCATTACATCCAGAAAAATGCACCGTTTGGTGCGGTTTTCACGCTGGTGGCATCATCGGACCTTATTTCTTCAAAAATGAGGCCGGAGCGATAAGTTGATTTCGAGAAATGGACCTGTCAATTGGCCTCCAAGGTCGTGCGATTTGACACCTCTCGATTATTTCCTGTGGGGCTACGTGAAGTCACTGGCTTATGCTGATAAACCAGCAACAATTGACGCCTTGGAGGCCAGCATTGTTCGTGTTATTCGTGACATACGGCCAGCAGTGCTCGAAAAAGTGGCCCAAAATTGGACGTCCAGAATGCGCTTCGTCAAGAACAGCCGCGGTGCCCATATGCCCGAAATCATTTTCAGATGTTAATGTCACGTATTGATCTTTCGAATAAAAAAAAAATTTTGATTACAATTTAATTTTTTGTGTTATTTTTTACAATTTCAAGTTCTTTCGGGCTTAAAAAAACACCCTTTAGCACTTTTGGGCATATTTTAGTTAAAAAAGCATTTTTTAAGTTGATAGTGCATATTCCAACTTTTTGATTAAATATTTGCAATGCTTAAAAGAGCTTTTGCAGTCTAATAAAAACTTTTTTTATATCCTGCCTATTCTGTTTCAAATATCTACCTGTATAAAAAACGTTTTGCTTAAATTTCGCCGTCATCGTTTCGTTTACACTATACATCCATACGTTAGGCCAAAGCAAGTTGTGGTTAAAAACAAGCTTTAGGTATTATCTAGCTTATAGACTTACATTTAAGAATAGTATACCGATCGACTCAGAACCGCTTTCAGAGGCGATGTAATGATGTCCGTCTAGCTCGTTGGTTGTCTGTCCATGTAACCTTGTGCGCAAAGTACAAGTCCCAAAATTTGGAGATAATTTGAATTTTACAATTTTTCCAGCAAATTTTTAAGTGTTTTTAGAGCTTATTTCCGGTTTCCCTGATAATTACTAAGCATTTAGTGTAGTGTTTAATACTAATGTTGTCATATTGACCACTCCTTCGTGTTTAACGATTAAGAAGTAATTAATAATTTTATATGACAACACAAAAAATTGCTATTGTGATGAAGTAAAAATATTTCTAATGTCATGGGTAAGCAAACAGTAATATATTACGGTCGACCAGGTTTCTACGCTATAATTGACAAGGATAAAATGATTGAATGGTTTTTTAAATGTTAACTTTCCTAATAATGTAAAACAAAGTTCTAATACACCATTAACATTTAACAAAAGCTTATTCTGCGCCATCATTGTCCAGCTCTCTGAAGAGAGTGTCTGAATAAACCATTATTAATGGTCGTAAACAATCTAAAGAGCATTCGACAGTTCGTATTCAGAAAAAATTTATGCATCTTATGGTTAGTAAATTTTTGAATGTTTAAACGCTGGTTTAGTTGAACTTAACATAAATTTATATGTAGTTTAAACTCAACAACTGTAAATCAGTGTACCATGTATTATGTATGTAGTTAAAAAAATAATGTGTGGCAGCACTACGATAAACCTTAGTCCCAATTTACAACGTTGAAATTGAAAAGCAGACATTTTTCTTATTATCTTTTGAACTTGCCTAAACCTTTCACAATCGCGAAATTAATAGACAGACAGAAATTATTGTTTTCCTTTTTTCGTTCTTTTTCGCTGTTGACGGAGATGAACATTTAACAGGCATTGATACCAAAATTACATTGGTGTGAGAAAAATGATAAGAAGCAACAACATGAAAATGCCGAAAAGTGTAAAAGATAAGCAAAAAAATGTCCAGTACAGATAGTCATGTACTACACACTCTACCTCTACAACCCCTCGCCAACAAACTTCGACTGTCTGCCTTTCACTTGCCACATTGTAAATGGGGACTTATCAAATTCATATTGTCTGTACTAGTAGTTTAAACGCCCAATTTTATGCGTTTAAAGAAGGTTTATATGTTAACTGATTTGTAGATTTGTCGGTTTAAATGAAAAAGAGAGTTTAACTTGCTCTGATTTATTGGCCTTTAGTAGGTGGAACTCGTTTGGCAAACCAGAATTTAGTTTAGACAATTCAAAACTGACCGTTTTTAAACCCCCAACACAAAGCGGAGAGGGTATTATGACTTTGTACTGATGTGTGTAACACTTTAAAATATGGGTTCTAGAACCAAATGTCTCCGGCTGTCTTGTGTGTTGTCCGTCCATGTAAACTTTGTGCGCAAAGTACAGGTCGCAATTTTTAAGATAACACAAGGGAACAAGTTTTCTGTTGATTTAGAACTGAATGTTGTTTTTAAGGTAATTTTCAATCAACTCGTCTTTTCGAGATATACCGTTATGTCCAAAATTAAGGCACTTCCGATATATATATTGGGATAACTTGAAAACGGTGAAACGATTTTACCTATAGGTCGTGCTTACATTGGTTTTTAATTTGCCTGGTAGTTTCAGAGATATCGTTTGAGTTTATTTTTAAAAAAAGTAAAATTTTTGTTCTTCAAAAATTCATAAAAAATTTAAGTTTTGGCTTAAAAACATTAAGTTAAACATATTTCGAATCAAATGAGCTGAATTTCATTGTAATCGGTGCACAACTTTTGATTTTATTTGCTGAGAAAACTGAATTGATAAAAATCGCAATTTCCATACAAAAATAACAGTTTTTTAAAATCCTAGTAAAAAATTGTATGGTTGCTGGAAGCAAGAAAAGAACATGAGCGCTGATATATGCGCTGGCTATTACATACTACCAAGAAGCAGAAAATAAGCGAATACCATCGAAGTGAGTTTTTAATTTAAGTTAATAAAAATGATTGGATAACTTCGTATTATCGCTTATAAGTAGCAGGTTGTAAGTGAATAATTAAAATAATTATTTTAAAGAAAAAATTCACGAAAAATGTTCTAAGTGCTTCTGTTATCCCTTCACATGGAAGCAGGCTGTATTGCAATGATTTTAAAATGTGTTTACGATCATTTCCGAAATATTACCAAACATAGAAATTACATTTTTTATAACGCAATCAGTCATCAAAATGTTTTTTTTAGCAGAGAGGAAAAAAGTACTGCTTCCAAGTGGGAATTCGCCATATAAATATCATGCATCTTGTAAGCAGGTATTGTGCTTCTCTCCCTTACAAAATGGACGTTTTTTCCTTCACTTAAAAATGAGGTGCCCTCACTTAATTGTGAATAAAAGCTAAACGCTTTCATCGATTTTAATGATCTATGTCTCATTTTGTTTATAGATTATGTGACTTTAAGTAAAAGTTATAAGAATACATTGTTTTTTAAAGCAAACAATTACATCTTAAAAAAAAGTGTTAAAAATAGCTTAATGAAGAGTAAAGTTTTGATTTTTTTAACTTAAAATTTTTGGAAAAGTCATAAATACGATTAAAACACTTATAGAAAAGGCATCATAACGCTGATGTATTTTGACATCAGTACTATGACAAGTGTCTTCGTTTTTGACCCCATGACACTTTTCATCATTGTGATGTCAACCTTAACATCACTTGGCCAAAGTGTTATCAGGGTCAAAATGAAATTATGTCATCAATGGGATGACACATCGGCATCACAGAAATGACGAACATGTCCTCAGAGCGATGACACAGTAACATCGGAGAAAGGACACATTAGCATCAATTTAATGACAGTTTGTCATTAAGTCAAAGTCATTGGAATTGACTTAAGTCAAAGTGAGAGAATATTATTATTTTCCTACCCTTTGCATATGTTTGTTTCACCATTGTTGAATTACGACCTTTGTTAACAGCAGAACTCTAAATAATAAGCCACAAGCACCATGCCTCATATGATTTTCGTAATTCTATTTTAAAAATTTCATGTATTTAAAAAAATAGAATATACGCATTTTTGCTTCTTATAATACATTGTAATCATGAAAATAATGTTAATAATATACAAAATGTGGCATCGAATTGATGTCACTATAGTCATAATATAGATGACTCGTAAACAATGACAAAATTGTACGAAGACGTTAGTCATTGGATTGATATTACTTTTTGCATCATTGATGCCATTTGTAGTAACATTGATGTCACAATTCTGATGTTAGGGCATCATCAACATGAAGATGCATTTTTCCGAACCTGTAACTTAAAAATGCGAGCTGATAGAAAAAAACTGAAGATTATATTTGAAATCAGCGACCTCAAGTTAGTACAAAAATGCATAAACCTTCCAATCAACACGTACAAATTAAATTTTATTACCTTGTGTAATTGATAAAATGTGGCAATTGTCCTTAGGTTGGCCCCACGGTGATTTGTATGGAACATATTTCATCTTTTGGTGTTACATACTCCAGGGTAATCAGGCGCAGTCAATACCTGGGATCCTATATGGTACCATGTGAGTCAATAGCTCCCGGTGATTTCGAAATGCTTTCTGTCTTTCAGGAAGATTGTCTTGCGTAAGTTTCCTTTTACCATTGAAAAGATGTCTTCGGGAATCACTTGGTGTTTGTGTCTTACTTCCCAAAGTTGAGGGAAGATGGATTCGGAACATCCCACTCAAGGGCTTAGTTTTCATGATCGGAGAGTTCGGCCTGAGCGAAGATTTTTCCTAGCTACCGTTGCTACTCAACAGATGCTGGTAGTATATTTCCAAAACCAGCGGAGGTAAGATAGCTCCATCTTCTAAGCAATAGGCCGGATTATGGACATAGCTCCCTTACAAACACCACCACCGAAAAAAGCTTTAAGTGTCATAAATTCCTTATAAATGTTGGTATTCATAATAAATTTGGCGTTGATGAGTTTTATAATAGCTACTTTGACATGTCAATAAAGGGCTTTTAGGTCCAGAATGGACCTAGGTCCTATATTAGCCCCCTCTCTTGTATCGCTTTAAGACAAATAAATATCATATACGCCAATCTTATTGGAATAAGGGACCTATTCGGAAATGCATCACTGTGCTGCATCAGTGATTTCAAATGCTTAAATATATATCAGTGAAGTATATGTGGACCAAAAAATTGTCAAATACTCAACAAAAATAATAGTCACACAATAAAATAAAATTTAAATTGTTTTTTATCGGCATTAAATAAAGTTTGCTTTTCTGATGCCGCGCAGTGATGCATTTCCGAACAGGCCCAAGATTTGAAACCGACAAAAAAGTACGTTGGTGTCATTAAATCCAATGTTATGGGTTTTTCGTTCGAACTGAAATTAGTGTCGGTTTTAGATGTCACAGAAACCAATGTTATCTGTTTTTTGTTGAAAATAAACCAAGCAGCTTACACAGCTGTTGGTTTTTTATTGGAAATAAATATAGTTGTTTAAAGCTTAATTTTTTATTTTATTTTTTTCAACAGTTAGATTTTTTCCACAGATGGTAGTAAGTAAAATTGATAAATTAGTAAAATAGTATTTTTTGCATGTTTCCTGTAGTCTCCGGCAGTGGGCTACTGCAATTTCGCAAATGTCTTTTTCTCACTTTTTCTGCAAACATGCAACATTCGCAGTGGTCACTTTATTTATTTATAAGTTTAAACATTTTTAATTAATTAATTCGCTTTATACATTTCATATATTTTTACAAAACAATAAAATTACGCAAATGTAAACAACAAATGTAATGCAAGTTATACAACAATGGCATTTATTTCATATGTTTACTGTATTACCACTTATTTTCATTTCTATAATTTTCTTTAATTTAAAGCACAGGTTTTAACAATTTAACAAATCATAATTTACAAAATTGTCAAACAAAAATTGAACTTAAGGCTGTAAACACAGGAGCCAAAACATTAAACAGCTGATTCAAATATCGGTTTAATTTGTATTCGAAAATAACAAATCCGTCATGTTTTCATGACACCAAATGAAACCAATATTGGCTTGCAAAACCGTCTTGGATTCTCTGACACCCCTGATAAACATAACTTTGTTTTTTCCGGGTCCATGATTGTCCATTGGTCTAAAATCGGGTCTCTTAATTTTGTTTTTATATTCTTGTTTTTTATTATATCGTCGGGCCTGGCCGAACATATTTCTGTACCTGTTATTGTTACAACCACTAAAACTAAAACTTACTGTAAGTAGTCCATTTTCAGAGTCGAAATTCTGCAATACAAAATAAATAGTAAAAAAGAAATAACAACTGTTTACAATTTACATGATCCGAATATAAAATTTGGAATCTACATTTAATTGCACATCGTAAATACGTCATTTTTAATTCATTTACAATGCAACCTGTACGATTCTCATTAATGATTTAGCACGTTTCTTTATTTCATTAGCTTTATCAAAAGATTATTATGAAATATAAATAATTCAAGATTTGAACAACAGTTTAAAGATAAATTAATTATAATGCAGATTCGAGAATTACTAATAAATAAAAAAAAGCCCTACAGTGTGGAGAAACCCAGTAAAACAGTAAATTTTAGGAAAACACATTTTTGTTTATTTACGAATTTAGCAAATTTAAATCTTCAGTATTTTTAATTTATTGAAATTTTTAATTTATGTCAGAATGAATTATGTCAGACATATTTACTCCAAAGTTTTAACGGAAATCATTTAGTCCGGATTGAAAAATTTAAAAAAATGTTTCCTTTTATTTTCATTAATTTTTCTTAAAATTTAGTTCAAGTTGTGTGTTGTATCAATATCCATCCTTCATAGCATTTCTTTGTATTAGAAGCGCTACGCCCACTTCTCCAATCCCGCCTATTTTTTAGAGAGCTTGTGTATTAATAACTAAGATATTGCTCTTGCTGTTCCCCAGAGATACAGCAAAAAAAAAAAAAAAAAACCACAAGTGATTTGTAGGTTAAATTAAAGGCAGTCGTGGTTTTTTGCTCACATCACAGCCATTTGTGTACCGATCTGGTTGCATTTCAATAGCAAGCTAACCCGGAATATATGTGAAAATTTATAATAACCTTGTTTCTTGGGACTTCGGAAACCCCATTTCAACATGCACACGGACAGACGCACAGACGGACATCGTTAAACCAACCTTGCTACTGATAAGGACCCAGAATATAAATATATACTTTAAAGGTTCTCACGACACTATTGTAGAAATTACAAGCGAAATGACGAACTTAAATACACCCTTTTCCACCTGTGGTGAAGGGTAAACCAAAAACTGCTTAAAGCATCAAAGCTGGACGTACTAGATAGATTCTGATTACATATCTAGATTTAGCGTGTCGATATGTATCAACTTAACATTTACATTGTTTTGCTCTAATTTAGATGACGACCAGTGTAATAAGAGTAATTTATCTCTTCCTCATCCATATTATGAAACATTTTCTGCAAAAACTTTCTTCAATTCTCTTTTGAAACTGCATTCGTGTCCATGGAATAAAAATTTTGTTTTACAGCATTGAGTCTTTTTCTATGCCTTCTCTCTTTCTTTCAATAAATAACTTACAAAAACTGCTTGAACATGAAACAAATTGCACTTTTCCATTCGTCTTTCCCCTTTCATCAACAAACTCAAATATTTCGCAGCAAATGTATCATAATATGGATTAGGAGTTATGCTTGACGAGATAAACAAAATACTTACATATGTATATTAATGTTTACAAATACCACAGCTGTTTTTTGACAGTTAACCCAATCTACACAAAGAAAATTTGTGGGCTGAGTTGTGCATAAAGGAGAAAAATATTTCTCTCATAAAAACTTTCAAACATACCCAATGTTGAAGTAGAGTACGGAAACAGAATTAACGATTTAGAGTCTAAACACAATGTTTGCGGTGCGGTGCGATTTCTCGTTGCAGGATAGAAAAATAAACATAATACAACGGAAGACGGCGACGGAAATAGTTGTCATTTTTTGTTTAAATTTTTTACAATTTATTTGTTCATACATTTTTATCATGTTGTTTGTTTTCAATAATGTTGTGAACATAGCCAATTATTCAAAAACTATGGCAACATCAGAAAGAGAACTGGTATCAAAAATTGAGAGACGAGGCGAATTAAATTCGCCTTGTTGAGAGAGAAAGAAAGTCCGCAATGAAAATAAAATAGATTTTAATTTTATGCCGTTCCGCTTTTTACTTCAAAATCGTATGAAAAATCGCACCGCAATAAATTATCGTTACATTGTGTTTGGACTCTAAACCTTGACGAAATCGTCGGATTAATATGCAAACCTGCTAACTCCCTTTCGGCACATTTTACAGGAGAGACAAAAAACTTTTTATATTTCATATTTTTAGCTTGAGAGGAAAACCAAAAATATAGTTGATATGACACACTTCAAGACTCAAATTAAAGAAAAACTACACGCTGCACTGAAAGAAAAATGGTTCATATATTTAATGAATGGATTTCATAAAAAAATTTTCATTGGTTAAATGAAAATTTTCATTGTCTAAATGGAACTTCATAGTTATAATGAAGTATTTTCGTTAAAATCGCTTCATTGAATTTCGTAGTTACGTTAAAAATTTTAATTGGATATATGAAAACTTAAGTTTGTCCAAGTTAAATAAAAAAATTTAATTGGGAACAAAAAAAACAATATACAAACATAACTATATCCACAAATAAATACAAAATTATAGTTTCCTTAAAAAAAGTTTTAATTGTTAATTAAAAAATGTAAGATTAAATTATTTCATACTTCTAATGTAATATGCCATTAAATTTATGAAATCAAAATTTTTTTATCAAAGCAACATGTTTCAATAATTGAAAAAAAAAATTATTTTTAACATTCAAATACTATAGCCTCAATAATTAAAAGTATAAAAATATTTCGAAAAAACATGCTTTCATAAACTTAAATTTTCATTATGACAATGAAAAATGTCATTATTGTAATGAAACAAAAACTTTCAATCCATAAATATGTATGTTTTTAGTTTTCTTTAATATGTACATACCTACCAAGTATGTAATAAGTAATAAACAAACAAATGTTCTCCTTTAAAAAAACACACCGTTATTTTAAACTGTTGTCAACCAAATGATGTATACGAAAAAGCTTGTTCTCTCTTCATATGGTCTTTTTTTATTCAAAAACTACACTGCCCCCGTAGGCTAGCTGGTAGTGAGCTAGTCTATCAGCGTCGAGGTTGCGGGATCGATTCCCGCCAGAGACTCTGGTTCTTGCAGACAAGCCTAAAGCTTCGCGTCGCGGGATTAGTTGAGGAAATTATAAAAAAAAACAAAAAAAAAAAATTAAATAAAAAAAAAATAATTAATAAAAAAATATTAAAAAATTTTTTTTTTACTTTTTTGAAAGCATTCATCCAATGAATAATATTCATAGATCTAATGTAATGTTTCATTGAATACATTTTAATGAAACAGGTTTTATTAATCCAACGAAGCGCTGCACAGGTTTCTTTTTAATGCAATTTTTTATGGGATTAATGTCAAAAAACATTGGTATTGTGAAGAAAATTTTTTCAGTGTGGTCGACGAAGAATATCTTTCTCTACCACACGGCATCAAAACCTCAACTTACTTAAAAAGTCGATTTAGCAGGTTTGCATATTAAGCCGACGATATGTTATTCATTATTTCAAAAGTATTAGAACAAAATATGAATTATTTCCGAAAATGTATCTTTTTAAAACAAGCACAACTTTAAAATAAAACTTATAAATAGTGTAGGGTGATTTTATGGCCCATAAACTTAAACATTCCTCGGTTTATGGCTATTTATTTGAGATTTCTAAGAAATTATTTATGCATTAATAAAAACGAAAACTAATTATAATTTTAAATCTTGAATTTGTAGTTAATGACATTGCTTAATTAATAAAATAAAACAAGTGAGAAAGTTAAACTCGGCAGTGCCGAATCCTTGATACCCACCACCGTTAGTTAAAAAAAAAACGGAGCACAATTATGAAACACAAAGGAAGTATACCTATTAAGCCTATTAAAATTTCAATTCAATTTTACGACCTGCTATTTTATACAAACTTAAGCTCTTAAAGATGACATTTAAATTTCTGCTGTTTAGTGTAGCGTTGATTTTCCCAGAGGTTTGTTCAGGAATCTGATGAGAAATGTTTCTAACGGAAACAGTTAGAAAAAATAAATAAAACTGAGAAAAATTGTGTACAAATAAAAATAAATCTGCAACACTGTTCAAGCGTTGGTTTTCTTTTGCTTTTTAATATTTTTTATTTTTGGGGTTTACTTTTTCATTTTTTGTTCATGTGTTAAAGCCCTTATGACACTACATTTTTTATTCATTAATTGATATAGAATTGATAGAAAGAAACAGTAAATGTTAGAAAGAGCAAACTGGAGCAAACTATAAAAAATGTAAACAAAGTTTTGTAGTTTTTTTTTCTCTTGTTATGGTTTTGTTTCAGGGATGGCGTTGAGAATTTTTAAAATTGTACCAACAACCTTTAAAAATTGTACTTTTTTACCCTAATTGTACTAAAAGATTTTTTTAGTTGAAATTAATTGTATTTATGTTCATAAAAAATACCACAAAAAGGTATTATACATCTTTGTTTAAAAAGTATCAACAAAAAAGTACAATTGAAACAACTTAGCCATCCCTGTTTTGTTTATTTTATTAAATGTTGCCAACTTTTTGTTTATGAGAAACCTAAAAACAAAAAGCGGTAAATCGCTGAATTTGCCCATAAACCGCTGATTCAGCAACACTTTTAATATTTCAAGCTTGAAATGTCAATTTTAAGTTAAACAATTTTACATTTTTTTTGACATAACTTCATTTTTTATCGATAACTTTTTAAAAATTGTTGACAGTTTGCCATTTATCTTAATACAGCTGAACTCTTTGCACTTGGTAAATTTTTCTATTACATTATATTTGTACTGTTCACCAAAACTTGAACAATGCATTAAAAATGTAGTGTCATATGGGCTTAAACACTCTTTCACTTATGTCGATGGCCTCTCTTTTCCTCATATGTATCTATAATACCTTATCGCAAATTTGTACAAAAAAAAAGGAAATTACACGGAAGTAAGGACACAGGGAAGAGAAAAAAAGATTTGTTTAGGCAGCCGTTTGTAAAATTTGGAAAACATTTAAACAAAACTGTCTTCAATTATGCTATAAAAGTTTATGTAATACAAAATAAGCCGCATTTTTTCACTAGAGTTTTTAACAAGGCTAATTCATTACAATTAATAAAATAAACAGTTAGGGCAGAGTTGTAAATTAGTATCCGGCTATATGAAAGAGTAAATAAATATTTCTGGTAAATTTTGTTGACTTAGCTAATCCGACCGATTTGGACCTATATAAAACAAAAACAAAAAAATTCGTTTTTACCAAATCTTCATGTCTTTTGTTGTGACATCTATCGT
The DNA here is from genome assembly GCA_963931875.1 of Pollenia griseotomentosa. Classification (NCBI taxonomy): domain Eukaryota; kingdom Metazoa; phylum Arthropoda; class Insecta; order Diptera; family Polleniidae; genus Pollenia; species Pollenia griseotomentosa. Next base: position 103,557,288 of record OZ007561.1, read on the forward strand.
GCCTTTAACAAATACACGGTTGCACGCAGAAAAAAAATATGTTTGGGCATGGTTGCGGCAACTACACTATGTTTATTGTAACAATATATTGTTGTCGTACACAAAAAAATTTTATTTTTATTTAATATCAGCAATATTATAGTTACTGTAAACATATCAACGTTTATCGCAATTATAAATTTGAGTATTGTTGACTGAAAAATAATTATATTTCAAACAACTAAATAATGATACCTTTGATAACATATTGTATTACTCACAACAATTTCATGTTATTTAATAGTCATAACATGATAACTTTCTATACGTCTAGTTATAGTAGTGCTTAAGAAGCAAACAAAATATTTTTACTCTAATAATATTATGTTAGCGCTATTTGTAAAATAATTTTGAATTAGTTGTGTCGTTTGTTTCAAATATGCCTATGGAATTATTTGAATTATTTTGAGTGAATGGGTAAAACATTTAGAAATAAATAATCATTAAAAAAACAAGTGTAAAGAAATTAAAAAAAAATATAGAAATTCTATTTACATTAAAAAAATTGTAAAGTGCCACAAAATAAAAAATCAATTCAAAAAAATTCAATTCATTTTTTATTGTTGTGATAGCAGCTCTGTATCGTAATATGATTATGTACTTCTAAATTTATTATGATTAACATGACAATAATATGATTACTTCTTATCTTATTATGATTAACATGATAAGAATATAATTAAGGGTAAAATATTATGATGTAATATTACGAATATATTTAGTCATAATATGATTCAATAATAATCGTAATATGGTGACTAAAATCACAATTCTTATCGTAATAAGTTGCTCTTAAAATATGTTTACCACAACCATTTTTTTCTTTGCGTGTGAAGGTACATGGCTCGACCGTCTTAGAATTTCGCAAGGATCCAGAATATAGATGTATACCTTATAGGGTCTCCGATGTCTATTTCGATGCATTACATACGTTCTGACAAAACCAATATACTCCCCATATTTTAAGTGGTGGTTATAAAAATAAATATGGAAAAATCAAATAAAAATTTTAAATTAAATACTATCGCAGAATCGTTTTTGTTCTATTGTTTAGTTATTTTATGATGTTAAAATTATAAAAAAACATCGTCAGTGATACAAGCACAAGTAAGTGTACTTTAGTGATCATAAATTAGAAAAGATTCTACTTTAGTAAACGTTTACGTTTAATTAATTCAAATTAAATTGAACTAACGACGTATGAACAATTTGACGATTTGGTTTTATCATTAATTTATTTTGTTTTGGTTTTTTTTCTTCTTCTTTTTTTTTGTAGATTTTGCATGGAAATGACTAAACAGGAACTTGTAATTTAAATTTTAAAATTAGTTACAATTACAAAACTATGTTTGTTGAATAGATATACTATATAAGTTTTTTTTACAACGATAAACGATTACAGTTAATTTTTCGTTGAAATAGTTTCCATGAACTTTTAATTAATTTAAGTTTTTATTAATTCATACATACACTTTTTTTTGTTATATGTTGAATGAAGTAAATGGCACGTGGTTAAATTATTTAATATTGTTTGAAACAAACTAGTTGTAGTATGTATGAAAATATTCTTAGTAAAAAATAAGTAAGGAAGTATAGACGTTTAAGTTCGACCATTCGGTACCCTACATCACAGTATGAAAAGACAAATTTAATGTTATGTGGTTCAGATCCATATATAAAAACAAGAGTTTATGTGCCGAACACTATCGAAACATCAACATCTATATGAATTTTGTTCGTATTAAGGCGATCGGAGAGGGTGTTTAAATGTCATGACATAGTAGCTAATATAAAAGTTATCGTTGTCAAATTGTATATCAATACCAACATTTATAAGGAATTCATAACATTTTAAGCTATTTTCGGAAGTGGCATTTGAATGGGAGCTATTGACCATAGCGTACCAGTTTAATTTATGACAATTTAAGCTTCCAAAAAAATATATTTAAGCAAATGAATCTAAATATTTACAAGCATAACAAGATTGCTTATGAGAATGAACATTTACCATTATGTCATCAAACAATACCAAAATATCTACAAGATCCACAAAATTAAATTTAATTGCAGCCGCGAATAACGTTGTTAGTTACAAAAAAATAATTTTATAGGAGAGTAAAAAAAAAACGTTTTTAACAAGCAGGATTATTTATTTATAATTTTTTTTAAGATGATCAAATGATAATAAAAGCTTTATGCAAAATATCAAGAAAATTGAATTTTAAATTACATGCAAATTTACTGTTTATAATTTTAGTTTAATAATTTACTTGCTTAACCCGGTGCGCTTTGCTACCCCCATCGAAATAAAAATTTGTAAAATTAATTAGTATTGGGGGGTTTTTTGTTGAACAGTTCATGGTTTTTAATCCAAATTTTGATATTTTAATCAGGCTAAAGTTCATCACATTCAATTTCCATTAAATTATTTTCATGAAGAAAGAAATTTTACAACATGAAATTAATTAAAATTTATTGATAATTTTTCATTCTTGAACGCCGCGGGAATCAAACCCATGCGTTCACGGACAGGCTACCCTTACATGTTTCAATTGCAACCACTTAATCTCTTCAGAGGGTTTTGCCGATTAACAATCACAGTCATTGACGACTGTCAAGCATCAATCTTCAAAACAAATTGTATTTAACCTTTGGTAGATCGAAATTTGCTTTGAATGATTATCTAATTTAATTGATTTACATATTCTTCTTAACTTCTGTTTTTTCGATTATTAATAAATTTTAATTAATTTCATTTGTAAAATTTTTTTAAAACAGATCTCGTGTATTCTACAGATATACACAAATTTTAAGTGTATTCGTATACGAGGTGCCGTGCCTACTTTTCCCATTGAACATACTTTTTGAAAAATTTTGTGTATTTTTATCTAAGCTATTTGTACAAAATTGGAATACATTCAATGTTACTGTACTCCAAATATGTAGAAATCTTTATTGTCATTGTAAAGGTGGTGCCACGCCCAATTGAAAATTAAAAAATATTAATAGTTAAGCGCCGGATAATCAGAAAATTACTGTGAAAATTTCAGGAAAATCGGTTTACTAGTTTAGGAGGGAACAAATAATCATACGCTTTTTCAGTTATAAATTATTTATTGCTCCCCCTTTACCTACTCTCTTCATTTTTATTTTCAAGTTTAAACATTCTAACTATAACAGTTCTTAAGATAAACGATATTTAATTTTGAGTGCCCCGGTAGGCTAGCTGGTAGTGAGCTAGTCTATCAGCGCCGGGGTTGCGGGGTTACGATTCCTGCCAGAGACTCTGGTTTCTTTCCTGCAGACAAGCGTAGAGCTTCGCTGGATTAGCTTAGGAATTAAAAAATAAAAAAAAAATAACACTGGCGTCCTATGCGGTTCTTAAGATAAACGATATTTAACACTGGCGTCATTTGCGGGTACCACCTTCCCTGCTGATATCTTATTTCGATTTCGGGGCTTAGAAGATCCTACTGCAAAAAAATAAAAAAATGGGTTCAGCGACTCTTAAGATATTGGCATCCTATGAAGGGTACCACTTCCCCTGCCCCTATCGAAAAATGTCTTCAAAATTTTTATTTTACAACAAACAAACAGACAAAGATTTAAAATTTTTTATATAAAGAAAGATACACGCAGAGAAAAACTATGGTTGGGCATGGTAACGGCAACTTCACTATGTTTATTGTAACAATAAATTGTTGCCGTATACAAATAATTGTTATTTTTATTTAATACCAGTTACTGCAAACATTTCAATGTTTGTTGCAATTATAAATTTAAGTATTGTTGACCGAAAAATAATTATTTTTCTTACAACAAAATAATAATAACTTTAAAAACATTACTCACAACCATTTCATGATATTTAATAGCCACAACATGATAACTTTCTATACGTATACTCATAATATGTTTAATAATAATATTTTGTTATAGCCTTTTGTAAAATAGAATCAGTTGTGGCGTTTGTTTTAAATATGCCTATCGAATTATTTGTTAGCGAGTGTTTCAACAATTTAAAAAAATCCATAAAAAAAACAAGTTTAAAGAAATAAAAAAAAATAAAGAAATTGTATTCACATTAAAACAAATTGCAAAGTGCCACAAAATAAAAAATCGATGCGAAAAAATATTTTTTTTTTTTATTGTTGTGACAGCACCACTGAATCATAATATCCTCTTAACTTATTATGATTAAAACAATAAAAATATGATTAAGGGAAGAATATTATGATGTAATATTACGAATATATTTGGTCATAATATGATTCAATAATAATCGTAATATGGTGACTACAATTATGAATCTTTTTATAATATGTTGCTCTTAGAATATGTTTACTACAATCATGTTTTTTCTTTGCATGTACATAGTTAGATAGATAGCGGAAAAACGTTTTGTATCTAAAATCGCGATGACTTTTAAAACGTTATTCGACGTTGCAAAACCATTTCATTTGTATCATTTTGTTAGTAGCTTGCAACGTTCTTCCACTGGCTGACTCTTTGTATTGCATTTTGATGATGTTAAGGTGCATAATTTTGGGTGATTTGATGTTGAAAAAGTGTCAGATAGTAATGTTAACGGTAGCCTTCAAAAAAAACAGTTTTTGCAAAAAGTGGCTTTTACAACGTTATTCGCCGCGGCTTATAAATCAACAACATCAATTAGTAAGGACAGTTAAAAAGGATTAAAGATTGACCACAGAGAATTTACAAAGTTATTTGAATGAGGAAGAGTGCACTAAATTTTTGGAATTGAAAGAACGGAACATCTTCCTTGTCATTTTCCGGCACTCGTAGATTTCAGACTTGAACTTGTACGTCGAAGAATCCTTAGGGACAAAACTTGTCTCTTTAAAAATGGTTTGAGCAGGATCCACTCCTTTACTAAATCAAACGGGTGGCTGAATGAGAATAGGTAACATAGGAGACGGTGTAACATGCTGAAACATCGGGAAATAATTAAGAGATCCACGTTACGGCTGCCACTAGTACCTAACGTAGCCTAGATAGTCAAAATGAAAAAAAATGAGATTGACTAATAGGGATAAATTTGTTCTCGAAAAAGCAAAGGAAACAGGAAAGTTTTTGAGACTTAATTGGAACAATTGACTACTGTATGACAAATGTGTAAATGATTTGTTTTAAGTAATTAAGGAATCAGAAGTAACAAATTTTATAATAATATTATAAAATCTAGTCAATGACGAATTTTTTAGAGAGAAACCTGTATAAAAACTATGGCTAAATGCGAACCAAATTACCACAAGATTTCTAGAAAGGATTAAACTGACAGAAAAAATATTTGTGGAAAATCATTGGTCTTTTATGCGGCACCTACAAGTTGCAACTGATCGAACAACTAAATTGAATAAACTACATAGTTAGTCGTTTGCTGCACATGCTATAATTTTAAAACCATATTTTCAATAACCTTCATTAAGAAATAATTTCTGCTCCATAATTCCGGCATGTTTTTATATTCTTTAATTAAATTACGCATTCGATTTTTCTTTTTTTTTGCACATTTTGTTTACTCCACACGATGATGCTTGCTAAACGTCAGAACTAAAATAAGAAATCAAAGAAAAAAGATACACATGACACGTACCAATTTGTTAGCTAAGTTTATCGTCAATTGCATTAAAACCAAAATTTTTAAATTTTTTTATTTAACCAATAACCAACGGTTGGTCAACCAGTCGTTGTACAAGTTGCAACGTGTGGGGACCGCATCAGAGACTTATGGCCATCACCCCCCAACCACATGAGTAATTTGTGATGTCTTAGCGCAAGGAATAACACCGGCAGAATAATTGCGTCAAATTGACAAAGTTGAAGCTAATTTTTTGAGGCGGCGAATATGGTGAGCGCAAAAAATAAAAATATCAAACATTTAAATGATTTAAAAGCAAGTTATTATATAGTTTTATTTATTAGTAGAGTTGAAAAAAACGATATCGCAGTGAATCAACAAGAGGGTATTTACACGAAATTAAAAAATTTTCAGTAAAAGCAAAAACATTTTTTTTAATATTGAATGCATATGAAGAATAATTTTTAAACCAGCCGTTTTATTACCAACAAGTAGACAAAACAGCACGATATTTGTCGATTTTTTCCAAAAAGTGAAAAAAATAAATATTTTGAGTTAATATTCTATTGTTGATTAAGTGCGATATGTAATTAATGTTTTTTTTCTTATTTTGTATGTTTATTTCTTTTTGTACCATTAAAAAACCAAGTGAAGGCATCTTTACATGGAAATACATGCATTACGACATGTCATAAAATGATGCGGATTGAAAAAATCTTACCATACAAAAGCAAAATGTATTGATTAGGACACAGACTTTTGTTCTCTTTGCTTGAACACGAATAGAATTTCATAGTATTTAGATTCTAAAAAGTCGTAATACTTTGTATTACCATTAAAGGATTTGATAGCTCGTGTTAAATTATAATTTGTCGGCAATGTTTTATGACATTTATTGCTAAGCATATCTTCTAGTACATATTGGCAAAGTATTGAATAGTATAACAATGCCGAGTATTAAGTATTTACACTAATTTTTGGGCACTCGATGCTTGAAAGTAGTTACTCATACATAAAACTCTGAGTGTATTTTTTGAACAAAGTTTAATGGTTTTCTTTTGAAATACAACTCTGTTTGAAAATAAATCTGCATAGAATAGAATTTTATAGTTGCCACTGCAATAATTTACACGCAAAGAAAAAACATGGTTATGGTAAACATATTCTAAGAGCAATATGTTATGATAAGATTCATGATTGAAGTCATTATATTACGATTATTATTGAATCATATTATGACCAAATGTATTCGTAATATAACATCATAATATGTTTCCCTTAATTATATTCTTACCCAGTAAAAAAAATTTGGGTGTTCAATAAGAAAGAGAGCTCTTATACAGCAGTACATGATAAAGAATAAAATATACAAAAAGCTGCTATTTCAGTGCTGACAACGAAGAAGGTTTTAAAGCGAAAAAAAAAAATAAAAATAAATTATTGTTTACGAAAATTATTAAAAAAAAGGCATTTAAATAAGTAGAAGCAAAACATTAATTAATATGTTAATTTAGTTAGCCCTTAAAAACGCACTTCATGAGTGCTTTGTTTGCATGTTAAAAGAAGCTCTTATTGTCAGCAGAAAAACGTCCTCCAAACCGGGAACACCTCATACAAAAATCAGGCATCTCATCAGCAGGTTTGAAGCGATTTGAGGTATGAATTAATACATAACACCTGCTCCTTTTGGAGCACATTTTTTACTAGGTATCGTGTTAATCATTATAAGATAAGAAGTAATCATATTATTGTCATGTTAATCATATTAAATTTAGAAGTAATCATATTATGATGCTGAGGTGCAGTCTCAACTTTTGAAAAAAATTAAATTTTTTTGCATCGATTATTTATTTTGTGGCACTTTACTTTTTTTAATGTAAATACAATTTCTTTATTTTTTTTATTGTTTTTTTAATTTGTATTTTTTTTTTTTTTTTTTTTTTAATTGTTGAACCACTCACTAACAAATAATTTTAAAGGCATATGTAAAAGAAACGACACAACTGATGGAAAATTATTTTATAAATGGCACTGACAATATATTATTAGAGTAAAAATATTTTGATTGCATCTTAAACATATTAGGATAAATGTATAGAAAGTTATCATGTTATGGCTATTAAATATCATGATATGGTTGTAAGTAATATAATATGTTTTAAAAGTTATCATTATTTAGTTGTTAGAAAAATAATTATTTTTCAGTCAACAATACTCAAATTTATAATTGCGATAAACATTGATATGTTTACAGTAACTATAATATTGCTGATATTAAATAAAAATAACAATTTTCTGTGTACGACGACAATATATTGTTGCAATAAACATAGCGTAGTTGCCGTAACCATGCCCAACCCTATTTTTTCTCTGCGTGTACAAACTTATTATCGGGGGGTTAATGGTTTTTTTTTTAAATATTGTAAATGAGAACTATATGTACCGATTGGCATAACAATGTTGATATAAAACTTTTTTTCAGGCTTGGTATAAATAGGTGCGTTTAATTACTTTTCCAGTAAAATCCAGTAGGTGAGTAAATTTTGGGCAATATGAAAATTTTACTCCGTATATATTGTTTTTGGTACTTGATGCATTGCATTTTCATTATTATAAATTCGTAACAAATGTATTTATTAAATGAACTTCTGTGAAAGCTTTTAGACTTGTTTAATTCGTACATGACTCTTAATTTAGTTTCTTCTTAAATAACATACGAAAATAAATGAATACTTGATTTTTGATATTCGGTACCCTGAATAATATGCAGTAAGAAGTATTCATAAATTTATTAGGTTTACATCTCTAAAATATTGATGCAATGTTATTTATATTAAATTTTATTTACTTTTCAAAAATACCTATTAGAAAACTAGTTTTAAGTTCTTTTAAATGTTTTTTTTTTGCAAATTGTAGACTTTTTGTTTGCAAATTTTATGTGTTTTGCTTGTTTACTATATTGAATCATATGTTTTTGTTTTCAACTGGATTTTACAGGCAAAAATTTGTTCAGTAAAAATTTGCAGGCTCTTAGCTGAAAACTGTCACTGTTCTGTCTGAAAACTGTCCAGTACAAATTTGTAAAAATGTTTGCAAATTTTGGGTTAAACAAACGCAGCTAATGACAGTCAGTGATCTACCAAACAGAATACCCACCGTAAAATCTACCCGAACTTTTAATATTAAATATCTTTCTAATTAATTTAAAAGATTTTGTTATTCGTGCTTAATTCCCAGTTTTTATTCTTGATAAAAACACTTGAAATTTATTGTTGATAGGATAAGCTATTCCTATGCGCATTTCACTGGTTGCTTAGGACAGATCATCAGGAAACTTCATCCATAAAGATTTTGGAAAAACTAAAGATATTAAACCAAATAAAACTGTTAAGCGTATAAGAATCATAAGCAACAGCTCTACTTGTAACAATATCAAAGTTTAAACAAAAACATCAACAATAAATAAACAGTGAGTTTACATTCCCCACTACAATTGATTGGATTTACATATTCCAACATTAATTGTAGTTGTAAGTATGTTAAGAAAAAACAAAATGCAAAAAACAACTTGCAAAAGCATGTTGCCAGGTAGTTTTTTTAAATTAAAATTTTGTATTCCCAAAAATTACTTTTGATTATATCTTTCTAATTTTTATTAACAACAAGCAACTTTTGTATTTTTTGTTTTAAGAAATTTTTGATCATATACCAAAAAAGTAAATTTTCTGATTATGAGAAACTGTTTCTTTATTTGTAAAATGTTTACTAAATACCAATAAAATAAGTTAAAATCATGAAATTATTTTTAGATTTTTTGTTAAAAAAACGAAATTGATTACTTTTGAATATAAAATTCTTAACATCAAAGTTTTTCTTGGGATTAAAAAAATTAATTAACAATGTTTCGTTTAAATGCGCTAAATTCCCATTTCATACTATTGATAAACTGAAATTTATTGTTGATGGGATAAGCTATTCCTATGCGCATTTCACTCGTTGCTTAGGCCAGATCGTCAGGAAACTTCATCCAAAGGTTTTAGAAAAACTAAAGATATTATACAAATAAAACTGTTAAGCGAATAAGAATTTTTTGATTTTTTAACAAT